>CM042015.1:2500-1245000 GCA_023525715.1 Cichorium intybus | reverse complement strand
CGTTTCACACAATTTTGGGCATAAATGAATATAGGAGTAAAGGTCAACTTTGTTTCAAATTGAGGAATTTGTCATTTAAAGTGTATAACTTTGAACACTTTATGAAGGCGAACCGCCACGAGGGGGTCACCGACGAGCAAATCTTTTCCCAATCGTTGGAAGAGTATCTGGCGATGCACGACAGCGATTTCACGCATATGGATGCGTGGAATGTCATTAAAGATATACCTCGGTTTTGTCGTTAGGTTTTAATTTTCGTATTTTAGGTTTTCATTTATCGTATGTCATGTTTTAAGTTATCGTATCTAGGATTTTAATTATCGTATTTTGTGTTTTAATTTATCGTATTTTAGGGTTTTTAATGTAGTATTTTATTTTGAAGAAGTATTCTATGTTTTAATTTATGAAATTATTTGTTGTGTTTTAATTTTATTTTTAATTTAGTTTTTAAATTGAAATGTGAGATGAAGTGAGAGCTAGTGAGAGGTGACCATTTCCAGGAGTGAGGGAAGAAGAGAGAACTGCTGACTGGATATTGGGGTGTCATGCAAAATGTAAGTTCAGGAAAAAGGGCACTTGATGGCCTAATTGTCCATGTAAGCAAATGTTGAAGAGATTTATAGGTTCGTTTCAAGTAGCCAATCACCTTGTGTGGATGTGAAACTAAAAGGTGGCAAGTGCATTGCTGACACATTGCTTCGGTAGAATCAGTATGTGGCCTTAAGTAGGCCAGCGTGACAAGGGATTATTAAATATTTTCATTTTCATCTACAAATTTCTTGGGTCCGTATAGAGACCTCATAATTTTAAAACTCATGTCCATCAATTCTTTGGAAAAAGCTGTTTAGTGGGGTGTTTTTAACCAAAGATGGGGAAGGTGGAGTATCTGATTAACGAGACAAGGAATCGCAATGCTCGTAGACGTCAACTCAGTGATAGTGGAAGTGAAGCAATGTTTATACGACGATTAAGCAGAAATGCTGAATATTGCTTCTTGTTCTTCTTTTTTTAAATTGATATATTCGAAATAGAAATAATCAAAAATTCAAAACACTTTACTTAAGAAGAGAAGGAAGAGATGGAAAAAATCACATAATGAAGTCTAGTTTTTTTAGAAATAATGAAGTCTAGTTTTTTTAGAAATAGTGAAGTCTGTTTTTTTAGAACTTTTATTATTTGACTAGGCAATGGAAAATACATAATGTGAGATTGATTAAAATCTATGTATTATATTCAATGATGTTATAACAAATTGAGACCACAAAAAAATCACCAATCAACATCTATTTTATACTATAATAGAGGTCATCCAAACTTATATGGTTAGAGATATTTTATTATTTTAAACCATATCGATTTAAAACTTACACAAATATTGAAATTATCTTATTTATTTACTACAATTGAAAAGACTATTTAACTTATGATATTTAATTAGTTTATTAAATTTTGATGTTAAGTAGTAGTACCACTTAAATAACTATTTTACTTAAGTTAATAACTTTTTGAATCCTTTCATTTATACATGTTGTTACTATACAAATAGAGTTTTCTAAAAAAAACATTCATGTCTTTTCAAGTGTTTTCAAGTGTATGTTATTAAAATATGAAGAGTAGAAAAAATAGAAAATATACCAAAATTATGTTAATTTATATATATTCTTGAAATTGTTCATAATTTTTTTCTTAAAATACTTTTTACATTCGTTGTATGGTTTGATTTGTAATAAAACATTTTCATCGGATTCATAGCTCATATCTGAATTCAGATTGGATAATATGCAAATATAAAAAACTCTGGAATATAACTCTTAAGGACAGATGTAGGGTTTGGGTAAACTTTATTAGGGTTCTCAACACTAAATTAATGTATTTATTGAAACAATAACCTATAAAGAGTCCTTGAAAAACCCTAAAAGATTTTGAAGGTTCCAGACGTTCTCTCTCTAAATAATACAAAATAAATGGGATTTTGTCAAAGAATATAGCAAACAAATCTGTTAAACTTTATACTTTACAATTTAAAAATCTTATTAAATTATGCATACGTTAAGCCATCGGAATATCCAGGACGCCGAAGGTATATATATGGTGGTGACGTGGTATTCTCGCATATCACATTTTATGACTAATAGGTATGGTGACCCCTGTGAGGGGTTCTGGTGTCATGTAGCCGCCACCTCACCTTTCTTTTACTAACCCCTCAACCCTTAAATTTTAGGAAATGATATCCCCTCACTTATATATATATATATATATATATATATATATATATATATATATATATATATATATATATATATATATATATATATATATATATATATATATATATATATATATATATATATATATATATATATATATATATATATAGGGGCAGGATCAACATAGAACCACTTTTTATCCATAGAACCATAGAACCACTATGTTCAATAGTGAACATGCATATGTTCAGTACCGAACATACATATGTTCAGAGCTGAACATATGTATATGTTCATTAGTGAACATATATAATATATGTTCACTAATGAACATATATGTATGTTCAGCTCTGAACATATGTATGTTCGGTACTGAACATATGCATGTTCAGTACTGAACATAGTGGTTCTATGGTTCTATGTCTAATTTTGGTTCTATGTTGAACCCACCCCTATATATATATATATATATATATATATATATATATATATATATATATATATATATAAAAGTTCAATAGATAACCAAAATAAAACAAGGAACCAATCGTGAGCGTCGGAATGCATTTTATCGACGGCCGGAGATAAGGTTGTAAACTTCTAACTTGGACGCGCATGTAGCGGATCATAACAAAAAACCCACTTTGTTTTTTTTTATTTTTTATTTTTAGAGCTTATTTTTTATCGAAATAAAAAACCGTATATATCAAAATTCATAATTTTTTATTCTCTTTCATTAGACACCCATATCAATATACTAAAAACGAAAAAAATTATTCAAAATTTTTGTTCAAATTCACAACAGTTAATTAATGTGAATCTGAACCATAATAAGTTTTTATAGAAGATTATTCACATGTAAATGATCATTGAAATTATATTTTTCAACAATAATTGATTATTTAATAACAACTCATGTGAATTTAAATAAACTTTTAGATTTGCATTGTGAATTTGACTAACTTCATATTGAATTTATGTAATTTCATTTATATTCTTTACAATTTCAACATTTTGATAATGTATAATTGAGTTAACTAAGATTCACAAATTAATTTACTTAAAGTTACACATGAATGATAAAAAATTGTTGAACAAATCAGGTTCAATGATTATTTATATGTGAATTAATATCTAATAAACTAAATGCATACTATTTTGAACCTTTTGATGATACACAAATGAAATAATTCAGATCCACATACGAATTTGCTTAAAATTCACATATGAATGCTAAAAAGTTGTTGAAAAACCAGGATACAATTATCATTTATATGTGAATTTACATGTCTAAAACAAGAAGCAGTTAAAATTCACAATGTGAATATAAACTGTATTAAATTTGTATGGAAGATATTTCACATGTAAATGGTCAATGAATTCAATTTTTTCAATAAATGTTAATCATTCAATAACAACTTATGTAATTTAAAAATATTTTTAAATTTAGATGTGAATTCAAGAAAAATCACTAATGTTTTACTATTTCAATATTTTAATATATACAATTGAATTAACTGAGAGTAATAAATGATTTACTTAAGATTCACATGTGATTTGTAAAGAATTATTGAAATTTTTGGATAGATTTGTCATTTACATGTGAATGAATATATCTAAACAATACAGTTCAGTTCAGGTTCACAAGATGAATCTGGACGAACTAGAAATAAAAAAAAACAAAAAATTTTGTATATCAATATGGATCTCTATTTATAGAGGATGAAAAATTATGAATTTTGGTATAATTAGATTTTTTTTTCGAAAAAAGAATAAGCTTAAAATTAAAAAACATAAAAAACGAAGTGATTTTTTTGATATGATCCGCTACATGCGCGTCCAATTAACAATTTTACATCCTACTCTCTGGCCGTCGATATTTTGCATTCTGGCCGTAGGATTGGTTCCTTGATTCCTTGTTTAATTTTGGTTCTCCATTGAACCTAACCCTATATATATATATATATATATATATATATATATATATATATATATATATATATATATATATATATATATATATATATATATATATATATATATATATATATATATATATATAAAAGTAAGAAAGAGAAGAGAAAGAGAGTTCCCCTCCCGGTGTTCTTACCTTTCAACACCTCACCTTCCCCACACCAAGTGGGATGGTGTTCCCGAGCGGTGTGGGATTGACACCGTGGACACCGCTTCAATACTGCCCTCCATACCTCTTGGTCTAAGACCAGAAGGTGCGGTAACAACTCATACCGCACCACCATTTTTCTTTTTTCCGCTATATAGATGTCATTTTAAAAATCTCATACTAACTCATTAACCTTTAAAGTGTTAGAAATTATATACCTTATACTACAATTTATTTTTTTAATTAAATAAATAATATAACTAAATTAAAATAAACTAAAAAATTAATTTAAAAAATTAAAAAACTTCAAGAAATTATAATTACAAACGTAAAACAAAACGACAAACTACAAATTAAAAAAAGACAACTAAAACCGACAAACGGAAAACGTAAAAAAGAAATGATAACTAAAACAACAACCTACGCCCAATAAATTAAAAAAAATCAATCTTTTTAATAGCCGTTACTTTGTAGCTGTTGGTGGGGGGAGTAAATTGAAAATTTGGAAATTGTTTAGGGGTAAAGTGAAAAGTGGGAGAATGAAACCGTGCGGCTTGGGGAACCCGTGGTTAACCATGCGACTGGGGTGGTGTACCCGTGCAGACTTTCTCCCCCACATGGAAACCCACGGTGTGCGGTATTGGTGCTCCTCTCGGTCTAATGGTGTAGCAGAAGCAAGACACGTATGGCATATACTCAGCCACGGGTGACCACGTGCAAATGATGCAAAGATTCAATCTTAAACTGGCCATTTCTTAAAAGTATATAATCAAATCAAATTATATTTTACATATAAATACCAAGAAAATTTAAAAAAAAAACTCTAACTTTTGTCTTATCTATATATCTTATAATAGAGGCATATTTCCAAGCACCACATTGATTTGAAACTTCCATGTCTTTTCATAGTTCCAATGATTATTCAAGATAAAAATAAATTTTTTTTCTCTTTGTCCCACATTGATTCACATACATATATGACCTTCAATCTTTCTCTTATATAATGTCACTTATTTGTTTCCACTATCCATCAAGTTTGATCATAATATGACTTTAAGTCTACTATTAGTGATCATTTATCATACAACAAGTTTTTATAGCAAAGTTTTAAAGCATTCCTACTAATTTTTTTCAATTTTTTGAAGTATTGAAACTCAAAATTGAAAATTAAAATTACTCAAAACTTTTAAAAACCTGATTACGTTGAAAATTTATATGTCGTTTGTAAAAAATGAAACCGGTGTAAACATTTTTCGACTCAAGAGTATGTATATACATATAAGTTTTCATTTGTGAACGTTTTAAAATATCTCATATAAAAATATCATTCAAAACAATATGATTCAACTTTAATAAATTATCTTTTACCATTTTATTTAGATTTTTTTCTTTGTCCCACACACATCTATCTAACCTTTCATCTTTCCCCTTATATGATACCACTAATTTGATTACATTATCTATCAATCTTGATCATAATATGACTTTTAAGTATGTTGTAGTAAAAAATAACAATGGTGTTGATTATCTATATATTTACCGCGATATATATACATATAGACACACACACATTATAAGAAAATATTATCGAAACAATATGTTTTAAGATGAATTATTTATCTTTCACCACAATAATTTGAAGTTTTTTATTTGTATCAAGATTGTTCGCACATTTATATTTCAATATTTATCGTACCATAATTTCCAAAGTGTATTATTAATTAGTAGTCAATTTATCATAAAAACATATTTTTTTCTCATAGTTTCAATAGATTTTACTATTTTGTTTTAGCTTCAAAAACATTAAAGCTAAAAATATGAATATTAAATTGGGTTTAAAACTATTAAAAACGATTCGGTTGCAAGTTCATAGAGTCATAGTTCAATATGTGGTGACAACGTTGATAACATTTTTCAATTTAATAAGATATCTATATATAAAAAATTTAAACAGTAAATGTTTGAACATCGTTCAAAGTTGAAACAGATTTATTATCTACATAATAAATCTTATAAGAGAGGCTATTCAATCAATGTGGATGAATTTTTATCACATATCTCATTTATTTGAATACTTTTAGAAAAAATAAAAGTGGGCACTGGTGTGTACCCATCCAAATTTTCTGAAATCGGTCTTAAAGCTCAAACTAATAGTTCATTGAATGTTTTAACCGTTGTCTAAGCCGGTTACAGTCAATAACACAAAAGAACAAATATATGAGCTAAATAGTTTTAGTCTCTCTACTTATAAAGACTTGCTTTCCCTTGGAATTTGTTAATTAAACTATGTGGGATGAAAAATATATTAACCTCTTTACTTATATATGTTTGATTTCACTTTAGTTGTGTTTCTTAAGCGATGTGGGATAAGAAAATGAAATAAAATAACACATTATAAAAGAAAGTTTGATCCCACATCGTCATGATAAACCAACTTAAGAAAAAACATTATTCTATAAATAATGTCTTTCTCAAAGTAAAAAAATTATATAAATGATTAGTCAATTTTTATTGTTGGAAACATTTCCAAATATTTACTTTCAAATAAATATATAGTAAAAGTTTTTTATATTTTATTTTAATGAGTTCGAACTTTAAAAGTACAGCGGGTCGATCTCGATATAAACTTTGTATTCCTTCATCAAGTTGCACAAAACAGCATGCACCATAATATATAATCAAAATTTAAACTTTCGTGATACAGTTTGTGCTTTTCAAAATCCCAAATCACATAATTGGTGCGATGTGTGGTTTTCACTATATATCGTACGGTAAACACCATTAGAATATGTCTCTATTCTTATCAATAAAAGTGTATTATTCAAAATACTCGAGTGTCAATGGAAACCTTTGCAAAACTATATCAAAATACATACAATATCCCTCAATTTTATCAATGCACAAAGTGTAGACAGATGATATTAAAATCATGTAGTTTGGGATAACTATTTATATTGAACCATATTAATTCTAATTTTATTTCATGAATTGTATTCGTTTATTGTAATTTTTTCAGTTTTTTGTCTTCTAAAATTTTGATATATGTATCTATTATCATATAATTGAAAAGAATAAAGACTTTTTAAAAATAGTATGATAATAACATGTATTTTTCTATATTTTAACTATATAATTTTCTTTCTGCGCAACGCGCGGGCATTCGACTAGTTTATGAAATGAAAAAGTCATGCATTTGTTTTATTTTTTAACAAAAATAATAAAATACCGATGAATCTTTATATATTTGAGATTTTAGCCGGCAAAAAACTCTCATTCGGTTATAGGACTTTTTCGAAAACAAAACGATTCTCAGTGATTTTTCAAAAGTAAAATGAGTTTTGAGTGACTTTTTCGACAACAAAAACATAATTTTTTTCTAAAATATATTGAATATAATAAGTAATTTTCCCCCCAATATTATTAAATAGCACCACAAAAACTATCTAACTAAATTGTCTTAGATGATTCGATAAAAGAAACACAAAAACATACTTATTTGTATATGTATATTCTTTACTGAATTGCATATGCATATACGTATTCTAAAGTCTATTTTATAAAGTCTAATATTATCTTTTTTGTATGCGTTCATTATTTATTGTTTCAATGTCTGGTCTGTAAAATAAATATGATACTCAGACATATATTTTAATTGTCATAAAATCAAAGATGTACTAAACTGAGTTATTATTGCAACATTATTTTTCAACAATGATAGATTTTATTAAAAAAAATAATCAAAAGGAAGTTGTCTAAAAATACAATATAAATGAACTAGAAAAAGCAAACTACATAATGAAAACGGATATTAGAAATAACAACTACATAAGGAAGTTGTCTATATATGACCATTTGGTGCTCTCAAATTGGTCGTTTCACTTCCATATAAGGGTATGGCCAAGTTTATGGGCCATCATGTATGAAACATGTCGGCACCAAAACAATCTAGAAAGTAGATTATATACCTATACTAAAGTTTCTGATGTCATTTCATCACAATTTTAAGTTTCGTCGTCTCATTTATGTTTTTTTTTTTTTAAAGCTATAGCTAAAAGTAAAAAAGCTTAACCAGTTCTATTATAGTGTATCAATACTACAAAAATCATATTCTTTTAAGGCATATATTAGATTATAACCACTACAAGATTTTAAAGAATATCGGTGACAGCTATAATATGCGCTAATATTATAAATTGTTGCCGCTAAATGCAATAGTGACAATATATGAGTCGTTAAATCTCCATCGCTAATGCTCACTGGTAGCCGCCGTTACTACCATGTTGCCGCTATTGCCACAAAACATATCACAATTACATAGCAACAGCGGCTATATCAAGCACGTCCTGATTGTTGTCGCAACTCTTGCTCATGACGCTGCTAAAGTCGTCGCCGCGATTGTTATGATTTCTTGTAGTGGTAGGATGATAAACAATAATATTAATGTGATGTTATGAATTTATGATAATTTTTAATTAATTGATTGTCTGGTACATGCGATAACGATATGAGAAACAAACAAAAATTCCGAAGTCGTTTTTTTCGGTAAAACGGCTTTATTGACAGAATTTTCGGTCATATATTTTTGTCAGAAAACGCTCATGGGTAAATTGTATCGATAGATTTTATGACAAATTACTGATGGAATATCCCTTCGGAATGTACCTACGGATTTTTGACGGATGTATTTTACCGATAGATTACGGATGGAAGTGGGTTGACGCGCTTTGACTTTAACTGATACATTTTTGACAGAATTTTTCCTATGGATTTCCGAGAAAATCATAACTGACCATATTTGTCTTTTTTCCTACGGAATTCGACAAACTTTCTCTATCGTGAGTAACGAGCATGTCCATCACTACTCCGTCACTAAAATGTTTTTTTTTAAGTAAAAACATAGAGATAACCTAAATATTTTTCTACCAAAAATAATATTTATACACAACCACTAAACTAATAAACACTACAATAAACTCACAACATCAAACATATAATAATATTCCAATTCAACCACGGAACTAATAAAGATTGTTTAATACATTCAAAGTACCAAATACAATTACAAATGTTTTTACTAAGTTTTAAAAATAATACAAAACTAATAATTTTTGGTGTACTTTCAGGTGAGTAGAATGGATTCATAAAGGCCATCAATTGTTCTTCAAGTTGAGCTTGACGTATATTTAATTGAGCTTGATTTCTTGCATTCATAAATTTTTTTAGCTTGTCATCATTTCATCTTATTTAGCATATTAAGTTGACTTTGTTGGATGTCTTTTTCATGCTTTCAACTTGTTCACGCAACTTCGTTCCTAAAAATCGTAAGGCAAACATACAAAGTTATTAAATCTACTTCACTTTAAACCATGATAGCAATGTACTTTACTTTATTATAAGAACATATAATAAACTTAACTAATACTAACAACACACTTTACTTCTATCCATTATAGCAATCAAATTTTTTGTTTACATAATAACATCATACTTTTACTTCTTATCCGTTATAGCATTCTATTTTACATTTACAATCTGTAATAGCAACATACTTCACTTTTCATCCATATTAGCAATGTACATTACTTTTATTTTCCATAATAACAACATACTTTACTTTTTGTTCATTATAACATTGCAATTTACATTTACAATCCATACTAACAATACAATTTACATTACTATCCATAATATCAACATACTATAATTTTAATCCATAACAGCAATGTACTTTACCCTTACTCTCCATAATAGCAACATACTTTAATTTTTTTTTACCATAATAGCAATTTACTTTACATATAATATACATAATAGCAACTTACTTTATTTAACTATAATGACAATGTACTTACTTTTACTATCCATAATAGCAACATACATTACTTTTTATCCATTATAGTGTTGTACTTTACATTTACAATCCATAATAGCAATGTACTTTACCTTACTATTCATAATAGCAAAATCTGTTAACTTTCTTCTATAATAACAATGTACTTTACCCTTACTATCCATAAAAGCAACATATGTCAATTTTCAACTGTAATAACAATGCACTTTACCTTTAATATTCACAATATAAACATATTTTTATTTTTATCTATAAAATCTAATGCATTTATTTAATAAGCATGTGATTGTACAAAGTCTGAGGATGAGATAGACCAAGAAAAATACATTTCCATCACTACAAAATGAGGATGTACAGATCCTATCCCATATATACAGCCATATCTTCTCCCTCACTGCCTCCACAGTTGTGCTTGAGACCACAACTAGGATCATCCACATCTCAATCAACACTAATGTGTATCCCACAATCTACCAAAGCAACACTATTATCATTATACAAAAAGCAAGACAATCATATATACATATATATATATATATATATATATATATATATATATATATATATATATGTGTGTGTGTGTGTGTGTGTGTGTGTGTGTGTGTGTGTGTGTGATGAAGTTAACTTGTGTATGCCTTATTTGTTGCTTCATTCCAAAACTCCAAACCTTCAAGATGTCGTGCAAAATATTTTTTTCATTGAAATGGTAGTAACATGTGTCTACATATACATATCCATCCCTGTGGGCTTTTTACCCGATCACTCTTACTACATAAGCGACACAATATAATTGATGCAAATTATGGTAAAAGGAAAATAGGATCAATATGTTATAAAAATGATCACTTACCAATCTAAGACAGTTCTTGGAGTATCTGAGGTTGTCGCCTATCTATTTGGCTGTCAACCCAGAACTATCTGTAGTGTTGTGGTAATTCATCCTCCTGGCAGACCTTCTTTTCCACTTATTTGTGTTCCAATACAGTAAAAAGAATATATATATATATATATATATATATATATATATATATATATATATATATATATATATATATATATATATATATATATATATATATATATATATATATATATACATATATATATATATACATATATATATATATATATATACATATATATATATACATATATATATATATATATATATATATATATATATATATATATATATATATATATATATATATATATATATATATATATATATATATATACGTATGTATGTATGTGATGAAGTATTGAGCTCTGCTTCGCTTCAGGGTGATTCCGATCGCTTGGAAGATGACCTGCGACCACAATCATGAGGGAAAGATGGCGTCAGCCATTCTCCGGGAGGAGGTCCCGAACGAACGCTCCGATGCCTAAGTCAGGTTTCCGGCGAGGGCAAGGAAAGCGTGAGTATGTAATGAGAGTGAGAGTATCAGAAATCGTCCCTTTTACCGTATGCCCTGTTAGGGCTTTTATACCTGATGTAGGTCCCGCCATGGCCGACAGGATCTCTGGTGTGGTAGGTGGCGACCAGGCTCTTGATTGGTTGCACGATCCTCATCCTTCGTCGCGCCTCTTATTGGTCCAGATGGACTACGTGGGACACGCATGATCTTTGTCAGGTACGGGCACCATGTGTGGTCGGGGGTGCATGGCGCCAAACCTGATCCGGGCCAGATGTTCTGGCGGGAGCATTGTTAGTTAGCCGGGCTGGAGCTCTTCTGGCGAGACTTCTCCAGCGGGTGATACGATATCGACCTCCAAGGGAGTTCTTGCAGGAGTTCACCGGCGTGTGCCAGATGGCACGCTATCAAGTCTCCCTAGCCTTAGGCATCATTACGTATGCAAAGCTAGTGATGTTGACTGGGACTAGCGATGGGTTGTTTCTGTTCTGATGTGACTGTTGTTCAGACGGCTTTAATTATCACGCGGTGGGGATTTTGAAATTCCCGCTCATGACCTTTCCGTATACGATCTCTTTATATCCCTTTTTCTTCGCTCGTCAGTTTCTTTTGCAGTTTCTTTCTTCTCAAATCTCTCTTCGTTTCCTCCTCATCAGTCGTCCTTCGATTTTTCATTTACAATGAGTTCTTCGTCAGACGCCGCTCCCGCTGTGGGATATCTTGACTCATTGGTAGCTCGTTACGGTTTCCAACCAGAGGATGAAGTGGAAGTTCCTGCCAACAATGTCATTTTCTCCTTCCCTCCGGAAGGGAAGATAGGTACGTATCTAAAGCATTTTGACGCCGGCTACCGATTGCCTACTTCGGATTTCTTCATGGAGGTTCTCACCCACTATCATGTTCACATTCACCAGTTGGTTCTCAATGGTGTGAACAAAATCGTTGCCTTCGAGCTTCTTTCACGAGCGAATCATTTAGAACCCGATCTATTTGTTTTTCACCATTTTTTCCGTTTCGCGCATGCCTCGACCGGGAGTAACTACACATTTTGCGTTCGAAAAGATCGCCCAACCATTGTTACCGATCAAAAGGGTTCAGGAAAAGACTGGGCCCGTCATTTTGTCTGGGTAAATCAGCATCGTGTTGGTGCTATGAACCGCCGTGTTGAACCGATTTCTGATCGTGCCTTCAACCTTTTCCCTGCAAAGGAGGCGATTGCGAGGGTTTTGCAGTCTTTTTGTGTAGTTGGTAGGGAGTTTCCTAAGTACATACTAGCCGAAGCCGGTATGAGCACATTATGGCGCCTTCGGGGAAAGATGCCCGAGTTCATTAGCATCATCGATGGTTAGTTTTATCTTGTTCATGTTGTTCTTTTCTCCTCTTCTTCTCCCCCCCCCTTTTTTGAAGATAAAATTAGGGTTTTTGCCCTTTCTGTTTTGCAGGTCGAGAACATGACATTCGTTTTACCGATGTCTTGGCGAGGGACTACCCTGGCAGTCTCCGGTACCGGGAAATCCCATTGATTGACCGTCTGCTCCCTTCCCGCACCTTTCGTCATGAAGCTTTCATCACACGGGCTTCTAAGGTGCAGGAGGAGGAGCGGCGGCAAGCTGTGGGGGTCGGACCTGTAGTGGTAACGATTGGTGATGCTAAGAGCGCTTCCCCAGAGAAAGTAGTTGATAGGGGTACTGAGGGTGATCATGGTAGTCCATTGAAGGTTGTGGTCAAACGTCGTGGTGCTTGGCAAGGTCTTGGTGATAGCTCTGCCAGTGTTGTTTTACCCCGACGATTACGTCCTCGCCGCTTGGGAGGGGTAACGGGGCCTCTGGTGTTGCTCTTATGCGATCTCTGGTGATCAACATTGCTGACGACACATCTCCGGGCGGGGACATGGCAATCGACCAGGGTGGGGGTGCTCGTATCGGTACCCACCCTGTGGTTGAAAATGTAGCTGTTGAAGGATCCGGGGAGAATGAACCTCGCATAGCGGTTGGGTCTCAACATCCTCGTCTTGATTTTTCCGGTTTTGGTTATCGTGGTGGTGCTGCGGCCTTGGGGCTTCCTTCGGTTGGTGATGTAGAGGCTGGTTCATCTGCTTCGGTTGGGAAGTTTGTACTTGGCTGGAGTTTGACCGAGGGGGCTCGGTTGTCATCTTATCAAACTGCACTGGAATTCACACAACATGTGTTTCCCCCTGGCACCAGGTCAGAGATGGGGAGTTATTCCCTGGCTGATTTGGTAGGCTCGCTTCGTTATGCGGCCGCGCAGAGTGCATGTTTTTTTCAGCGAAGGTGCCAATCGAATTGAACAGTTGTTAGCTGCCAGTGCTGAGCATCCTTCCCTTCAACAAGAGCTAGATGTGGCCCGTGCCGAGATTGTTAAGCACCAAGATGCCTTGAAGGACCTTCGTGGTCGTGTTTTGCATGCCGACGCTGATCTCTAATCTCATATGGCGCTTTTGCAGGCCTCTGAAAAGCAGAATGCTAGATTGAGGGATCAGTTGTCCGCTCTCAACCGTGAGAAGGTGGAACTTCAAAGTGTCCTGGCAGGATTGAAGTCAGAGAACGAAGGGCTTCATATACAAGTTGAAAGTGCTGCAAGAGATGCTTGTGAGCGTGACCGGGTTGCCCAGGCAAAAACTCAAGCATTGGAGGAGGCTGAAGCAGATCTTTCTTGGTTGTTAACTGAAGGCATCGTGGGTGTTGTTGACTTGGTTATGGAGAGTCGGGACTTTGGGATGGGTGTTCACCGTCTCAAGGAGGTTTGTTTAGCAGCTGGTCAAGCTCAGGGATATTTTCGAGCTTTGAGAGATGTGAAGGCTGGCAAGGAGATTGCAGCGGAGGAGGAAGCGCCACCTATCGACTATGGCATCGAGGTCGATGAGGCGGTGGATGCTTTTGTTAATGTTGATTACGCCGCAGCTTTCAAGCTTGGGGAGCTTGGTGTTCCGGAGTTGAAAGCGTTGCTGGACCCGAGTAACGTTGCTGGTCCGTCTCGTCCATGATAGGTACCCGTGTTTTTTGCTTGTTTGGGTGTTAAACAATGTTTGTAAGGCCCTGCTGAGGCCGTTTGGACATATACTTTGTGTTTTTTTTTGTAAGGCATAAGGGCCTGGATATGTGTGTTTTTGTATAGGTGTTGATGCGACGGTCATGGTTGGCTCTTTTCCTCTTTTCCTTGTTGTGTTTTGTATTTCTTAGTTTCATTGGGTTCGTCATGGCTAGTGAACCGGGGGTCAGTGAGCCTTGTCTTTTTGTAGCTTTTTATCCCTTCAGACCTTGTTTGGGGTGTCGGCGAGGGTTGCTAAACACACTAATAGCTGGGTTGTTATGTGTGTCAATATAGAACCGGGCCTCTGATTCTTCGGGTCTTTTGAAGGCATTTCAATCGTTTTGACGTTGCGAAAGGTAGGACCGACATCTGCTGCCTTCAGGGTTTATTGGATTAAGACTAGGTGTCGTTAAGTCTTTTTCAGGGTGTTTCACCTGGCTGGACCTTTCTAAGGCTAGGACCAGGAGTCGCGTAGCCCGCTAGGGAGTATTTCACCCTAAGGTCTTTAAGACTAGGACCAGGAGTCGCTAAGCCTTCTTCAGGATGTTTCACCTGGTCGGACCTTGCTAAGGCTAGGACCAGGAGTCACGTAGCCTGCTAGGGGGTATTTCACCCTAAGGTCGTTAAGACTAGGACCAAGAGTCGCTAAGCCTTCTTCAGGATGTTTCACCTGGACGGACCTTGCTAAGTCTAGGCCCAGGAGTTACGTAGCCCGCTAGGGGTATTTCACCCTAAGGTCGTTAAGACTAGGACCAGGACTCGCTAAGCCTTCTTCAAGATGTTTCACCTGGTTGGACCTAAGGTCGTTAAGACTAGGACCAGGAGTCGCTGAGCCTTTTCGACATTTCGTCTATTTGTAATGCACAAAAGTAGTAAATAGCATTCTTCATTAAACAGATTGTGTTCATGGGACTGTTACAATTGTTAATGTGAAACTCGATTGTGTCGATAACCGACTTCTTGCTGTGATGTTGGCTTGCTGCGTCTTGTATAGTAGTGGAATTATTTGAGGTTCTGGACGTTCCATGTCCTTGGGATCGTTCTTCCTTCCAAAGTTTCGAGGGCGTAGGAGCCCTTTGAGCTAGCCTTTGTGACCCGGTATGGGCCCTCCCAAGTTGGGCCTAATTTACCTCGAGGCTCTGCGTGGCTTGCCTTGTTTTCCGGAGAACTAGATCTCCAACTCCGAAACGCTTCTCGCGGACCCTCTTGTTGTAATATCTCTCCGTCATCGCCTTATAACATGCCTGCCTTATCCCGGCAAGTTCTCGTTTTTCTTCCAGCATGTCTAGGTTTAGACAGAGGTTCTGGTTGTTCCTTTCTTCATCGAATTCTGTCGTCCTTAGGCTGCCTACAAAGATTTCTGGTGGGAGGACAGCCTCTGTACCGTATGTTAGCTTGAACGGCGTTTCGTTCGTTGCCGTTCGTGGGGTAGTTCGGTAGGACCATAATATTGTAGGCAGTTCCTCCAACCAGTAGCCTTTTGATTTTCTAAGCCTCTTCTTCAGTCCCATTACCAAGGTTTTGTTGGACACTTAGGTCTGCCCGTTCGCTTGCGGGTGAGCCACTGATGTGAACTTTTGCTTGATCATCCTCTCAGCACACCAGGTCCTGAAAGGGTCTTCTGCAAATTGTAACCCATTATCGCTGACCAGGGTTTTGGGAGTGCCGAATCTGGTCAGGATGTTCTTCCACATGAATTTAATTATGTTTCGGCCTGTGATTGAGGCAACGGCCTCAGCTTTAATCCACTTCATAAAGTAATCCACTGCAACTATAAGGAACTTTACTCGTTCGGGGGCCTCTGGGAATGGTCCCACTATATCAATGCCCCACTGGTGGAAAGTGTTGGATTAGGTGTCTAAGCCATGACTTATAATTGTATTTATCTTGTTAATAGAAGCAAAGTCCATTTGGGTTGCCCTCATAGCTGGAGGATAGATGTATAGTTCAGTAGAGAGAATGGTTGATTTATTAATTGTTTAATAAATCAATAGAAAATAAATATATGGTTCATTAATATATTTAAGTGTTTATATATTAGAAACTATATTAATTAATTGAGATTTAATCTAGAATTAATTGGATTTAATTTGGTGATTAAATAAATTAATAAAAGGTGCATGGACTGGTTTGTATTTATTCAATAGTTGAATAACTGGCAAGGTAAAAACCAGGGACCAAAATGGCGCCACCCTGGAGGCTCCTCCAGGGTTTGGCGAAACCCTAATTAGGGTTTTGGGAAGCCTGGTCCAAGTGGTCAAAAGGCTTGTCCATTTGGAGGCTCCTTAGGGTTTCAGGTGTAACCCTAGGAGGCTATAAAAGGAACCCCCTGGGCACCTCATATCTCACGCCATCTCTCTCTCTCTGTTACTCTGCTGAACTGTCTTCTCCATTGCTTTGGGTGTGACTTGCATTTGAGGCAGGATAATTTGCTGCTAGCTTCAAGAACAAGATCAAGAAAGGTTGGTTATTCCTATTTGATCTTTAGAAATTAATTGTTCCCTTTAAGTTTTGTTTATTATCTTCATATAAGAAAACATAGATCGTATTAGGGTTGCATGTGAACCATAGGAATTTATTCGTTCATTGATTGCATAGAAACCCTTCAGTGGTATCAGAGCATAGGTTTGTTTTCTTGTGTTTGATATAAACTGCATGAATTGTTTTGTGCCTTTGTGTTTTTTGCGATGAACACTACCAAGGAAGACCTCGGATCGAATTTTTGGCTAGGGTTTCCTAACCCTAGCCGCCACCCATATAGTCCCCTCCCTTAATTGCTTGCCTTTTATAAGTAGGTTGTTATTTTGGTAATTAATTGGATTAATAAAATAACTAGAACTCTTATGTGTTGGCTTGTAATTTTCGAACCATATAGGGGCCAAGATAGAAAAATTAATTTGATTAATTTCATGAAATCTATCTTAGATTTAATTAGTTTAATTAATTGTTAATTAAAAGATCAATTAAATCAGCTTAAAGAATTAATTTAAATTTTCAAAAAATAGTTTAAAATTTGCGAAAATTATGATTAAATTAATTCTAAAATATTTTAATAAGATTAAAATATATCTTATATATTTATGATTAAAAGTTAATACTTATATATAAGATTAAATGGTTAGTCTCACCGTTAGTAGGCCTCATTCACAAAACTATCTTATAAAGAGGGTGTAAGGAGACTGCCTATAAAATGGCTGTCTAATGGGTATCTACTCTTATCCACCGCTCTCCTGGTCAGTCGAGTGTCGTTAGCCGAATGGGTTTGATAGAACCGCTAAAGCCTCTTAAAAGTATAATGCTATAATTGAAAGTACTAGAACTTTAAACAAATCCCAATCTAGTTACTTTAGGTTTAAAAATGTGAATTGATACTAACCCATGTAATTGCACATTGCACTTTGTGGAACGTTGGTGGAGTGTGTGTGGTTTATCGGCACGCCAACTAGGGTCCACAAAGAGTCGCAATGGGTTTCTCGACTTTTGTCATTATTGACGAAGCGTGTGTGGTTAACCGGCACGTCAATTAGAGATGGTAATTGACCTCGAGAGTACCAAGCTAATTCGCATGGTTATTCACACCTGGTTTATGATCCTCGATATCCCAGTTACAAAAGAGCGGGGCATTTCCGAGATTAAAACATGCTATTGAACAGTTCAATAAATCTCAAAAGATACGAGGAATTCCATTATAATTTGATTATGTTTCCGCGGTGGAATTGGCTGAATCGTTATTTGCCTACCTTATAAAATTTACAATAAAGATTACGGCATCCCTCTTCGATATTGTAGATTGTTATTGTAGGATCCTAGCCTTATATTTATTCTTGGGTGAATATAAGGATTATTTATTAATGTCTAATTAAAACTATCTTCTTCTTATATAGATGTCTTCTATTGACCAAACCGCCCCCACTCGAACCCCGATAATGTCACATCGATCTTGTCATTGTGCTCTAAAGTGACGTTGGACGGAACTAACTACAATGACTGGATCCGCAACATCAAAATGGCTCTAAGGTTTGAACACAAAGAGTATGTTCTGGAAACCGAGCTACTTGAGGTTGACCCAGATACCGCCACTCCCGAGGAAATCGCCTCGTACCAAAAACACTCAGATGATGCAACCAAAGTGGCTTGCATCATGATCGCCACCCTGAACCCTGAATTGCAACGAATATATGAGGACTATTGGCCCTACGATATACACAAAGAGCTCGCGGAAAAATTCCACAAGCAAGAGCGCATTGAAAGGCGTGAGGTTGTAAAAGCCTTCACTAACGGGAAGACTAAAGATGGAGAGTCCATCTGTGCTCACATGCAAAGGATGCACGGTTATGTGGAGAGGCTAAGGAAGTTGGAAATGCCTGTTCATGAGGATTTAGTTGTTGACATAGTGCTAAACTCCTTGCCCAGTTCTTATGACCAGTTCACACTGGCATATCATTTGAACAACAACCAAGGAAATCTAGCTGAATTATTCCGCATGCTTCGTACTGCTGAAGACGGGATGAAGGGAAAAGGTTTGCTCACCATCAACCCGCATGTCCTGACTATTGGGTCTGGCAAAGGAAAGAAAAGGAAGGGCCCTCCAAAGCAAAACTGGAGGGAAAAGGTTCATGTCGGGTCATCTAGCAGTGCCCCGCGAGCCAAGGCTTCCAACATTCCACATGTCACTAATCCCAAGGAAGTCGATTGTTTCTACTGCAAAGAGAAGGGTCATTGGAAGAGAAGCTGCCCAAGGTACTTGCAAGACATCAAGGATGGCAAAGTGAAGCCATCACAAGCAGGTACCTATTCTATATCTAATAACTCATTTTCTTCCTGTTCTTGGGTCCTTGATACAGGATGTGGTTTTCATATCTGTTTTGATTTGTAGGGCCTAAAGGAAAGTAGGGAGCTGGAGCACGGTAGATTGAACCTGGTCATAGGAGATAGGCGAACGTCACCTGTTACCAAGATCGGTGTCTATAGATTAGTGCTTAGTAATGGAGTTGTTTTAGATTTACATAATTGTTGCTATTCGCCTGATATGGCAAAGAACATAATTTCATTTCATGCATTGTTCAAACAAGGCTTTTACTATGAATTTAATAAATTGAATGGTCAATTTATGTTTTGAAAAATGATGTTCTTATATTTAATGCTTTTCCTTGTGATGGAGTGTATGAATCTATTATGTGTGTTGATAATTATGGTAAAAATGTTTTAACTATTGATTCTTCCAGCGGTGTAGAAAAGGCGTGTTTGTGGCACTGTTGCCTTGACCATATCAACAAGAAATGCATCGCCCAACTCCAAAAGGATAGAGTGTTGGAATCATTCGACCTCGGGTCAGATGATGTATGCGAGTCTTTCTTGCTTGGCAAGATGACAAAATCACCATTCAAAGGTTCCTTTGAAAGAGGTGAAGGTTTGTTGGATATCATACACACAGATGTGTGTGGTCCTTTCAGAATAACCACAAAAGATGGCACGCGGTTCTATGTGACCTTTACTGACGATTATAGTAGATATGGGTATATCTACTTGATCAAGAATAAGTCAGATACCTTTGAAAAGTTCAAAGAGTTCAAAAATGAAGCAGAAAATCAATTGGCCAGAAAGATAAAGATGCTTAGATTTGACAGAGGCGGTGAGTATCTTAGTATCGAGTTTCTTGATTATCTTAAGGAATGTGGAATTGTTTCACAGTTGTCGCCTCCAAGAACACCTCAGTTAAACGGTGTTGCTGAAAGGCGAAACCGAACCTTGTTGGACATGGTTCGTTCCATGATGAGTCGAGCTTCGCTTCCGATCCATTTCTAGAGGTATGCCTTAGAGACTGCTACGCATATCCTCAACCTTGTCCCAACCAAGAAGGTTGCGAAAACACCGCACGAGATGTAGATGGGGAAAGCTCCCTCGTTGGCACACATCAAAGTCTGGGGCTGTGAGGCTTTCGTAAGACGAGAGACTCATGACAAGCTCGCGGAAAGAAGTGAGAGGTGTTTCTTCATCGGATACCCGAAACAGTCATTTGGATACTTGTTCTATAGACCGAGCGAGGACGTGGTCTTTGTAGCAAGACGAGGATTCTTTCGAGAGAAAGAACTTATTTCCAAAGAGGACAGTAGGAGTACAATCGATCTCGAAGAAATTCCGGAGACGGCCGATGAACCAACCTTAGAAGAAACTAGCAACCAACATGAGTGTAACGCCCCAATTTCAAAATTTCTAAAATTCATTTATTATCAAAGTTTCAATAAAACATTTATTCCAAAAGTAAATCCGTTTAACCTATTTATTAAACCAACAGCGGAAACAATTGAAAATCATAACATAATTCATTAACATAAATTTTCTTGTATGCGATGCGCCGCCGTCACGCCTTGCCCTTCCCTTTGTCAATCGATTTACCTGAAATATTATAAAAACAACGGGTAAGCTTAAAGCTTAGTGAGTCCACAAATTACCATACATGCCCACACATTAAACAACCCGTCCTCGAGAACGACCCGACCCTACCCGCCATACAATAGCTACGGGCGTCCATCATACAACAGCTATGGACACGGGAAGGTTCTACCCATCATACAACAGCTATGGGTTCCCGGTTATGGCCCAGCCCATCATACAACAGCTATGGGACAAGGCAATAGTCCAACTCGCCATACAACAGCTACGAGGGGACACGTATCAGTACTGAGTCCAACAACAAATAACCACAGATATAGAGCAAATCATATAACTGTAAATAACACACAAGATGCCTAACATGCAACATCATATAGTAAGGTGAGGATACTCACCTGATTCGAAACCGCACAGATATTCTCTAGTATTCCCACTTAGCTCGTCCACACACCTAAATCCCACACACATACAACATATCAATTACTGACTAGGCTCTTACAGACCTGTCTAAAGGTTAGGCTCACTATTTGCCATCAAACCGTGGTCAAAACTAAATTTCTGGCCAAACAGTCGCTTGCCGCGGCGTGGCTCCTCGCCCTACGCGCCGCGGCTACCATTGCTTAATTACGGGATTTCAGCCGAGTCCGCGCCGCTGACTTAGCCAGTCCGCGTTGCGGCTCGTAACATTCCAAAATGTTTTTCAGCGATTAACAGTACATCAATCGGTTAGGGTTCCTTTCTACACCCTTCCTGGGATCAGGAACTACCCTAAGGTCACTTCCTTATGGACATGCAAGTCCATGCATGTCCTTGGTTCAAACCCTAAGGGCTACAAATCGTCTAAAGCTACAAACCAACTGGTAACACCATATAACGGGATAAAAAGGAAAGTCAGAAGAGTAAATCTTCTTAGCTTACTTCTGAAGGACGGAGTGATGCCCACGATCCGTTCTAAACCTTCTCCCGCGTGGATCTCCTTCTTCTAATCTCCCAAAACCTTCAACACCTCGAGACCAAAGAGTATCTGCCGAAACCAGACACCTCTGCTCTAGAAACTCTCCAAAAACACGAACCCTAGGGCTGGGGTCCTTTTTATAGGCGTTTAAATCCGAATTAGGGTTTTTCATGACTGCGGCGCACCGCGCCGCGGATTCTTTAGAACCGCGCCGCGCGTACAAATCCTACGCGATTCTAGATTCTTCCAAAAGCCGCGCCGCGACTCGGCGGACCGGGTCTTACAATTCTCCCCCACTTAACTGGATTTCGTCCCCGAAATCCGTGCCAGTAAATAATTCTGGATAATGCCTCCGCATTTCCTCTTCCGGTTCCCAAGTCCATTCGGACCCTTTTCGATGCTGCCACTGAACCTTAACTAATCCTATTGTTTTATTCCGCAAAGTCTTTATCTTCTTTTCAATGATGGCAATTGGTCGCTCCACATAATTTAGACGTTCATCTAATTGAATATCCTCCAAAGGTACTATTGTGGATTCCTCAGTCACGCACTTTCTGAGCTGCGAAACGTGAAACGTGTCGTGAATCTGACTAAGCTGTTCGGGTAGCTCCAACCGGTAAGCTACCTCACCTACACGGGCGACAATTCGATATGGTCCAATGTACCTAGGGCCAAGCTTTCCTCGCTTCCTAAAACGAATAACTCCCTTCCAAGGTGACACCTTTAGAAGAACATAATCCCCGACTTGAAACTCGAGATCGGACCGTCGCCTATCCGCGTAACTTTTCTGTCGGCTTTGAGCGGTTAACATTCTCTCCCGAACCCTCTGAATTAACTCAGTTGTCTTGAGCACCACCTCTGTACTTCCCAATACCTGCTGGCCAACCTCACCCCAACAAATAGGTGTCCGACATTTTCTTCCATACAACATTTCAAAGGGAGCTCTGCCAATGCTCGCGTGATAACTGTTATTGTAAGAAAACTCTGCTAAAAGGAGATGGGAATCCCAACTCCCGCCAAAGTCGATGACGCATGCTCTAAGCATATCTTCCAGCGTTTGAATCGTCCTTTCACTCTGCCCATCCGTCTGAGGATGATATGCTGTGCTGAAATGAAGGCGAGTGCCTAATTCCTCATGAAACTTCTTCCAAAACCTAGAAGTAAATCGGACATCCCGGTCGGATATCACCGAGACCGGTATACCATGCCGAGAGATAATCTCATCTGTGAAGACCTTAGCCAATTCCTTTGCAGAGTAAGTCTCTTGGATGGGGAGGAAATGAGCACTTTTGGTCAACCTATCCACGATAACCCAAATAGTGTCCATATGTCGAGGGGTTCTTGGCAACTTCGTGATGAAATCCATTGTGATATGCTCCCATTTCCATTCTGGGATCTCAAGAGGCTGCAACTTACCATGAGGCCGTTGGTGCTCGGCCTTGACCCTACGACAGGTCATGCATCTTTCGACAAACTCAGCTACTTCCTTCTTCATACCTGGCCACCAATAATATTCACGCAGATCCCTATACATTTTAGTCGCTCCAGGGTGGATAGAGAACTTAGATTTATGCGCCTCCTCCAATAGGGTTTGACGAACCTCGCCCAGCTTCGGTACCCAAATCCTCTCGTGACAAGTCAACAAATCCCTACTATCTTTGACCATAGCTGCCAACTGACCTACAATCCTCTCACTTTTCTGATTCTCGCTCTTGCTTGCTTCCACCTGGGCTTTCCTAATCAGCTCAAGCAGCGGTGTCACAATTGTCATCCTTAGACAAACGCCCCGAAGGGGTGCACTCGAAGCCTTACGACTTAACGCATCCGCTACCACATTGGCCTTTCCAGGGTGGTAGTGTATCTCACAATCATAGTCTTTTAATACATCCAACCATATCCTCTGTCTCATATTGAGGTTTGCCTGATCCATCAGGTACTTCAAACTCTTGTGATCCGTGAAAATGGTGCACTTTACTCCATACAAATAGTGTCTCCAAATCTTGAGAGCGAAGACCACCGCTCCCAATTCCAAATCATGAGTTGGGTAGTTAGTTTCATGGGGCTTCAACTGCCGCGAGGCGTAAGCGATCACCCTGCCTCGTTGCATCAAGACTGCCCCCAATCCCGTGATTGATGCATCGCAGTAAACTACCATATCCTCCATGCCCTCAGGCAAAGTCAAAACCGGAGCTTCACACAATTTCTGCCGCAAAGTCTCAAAAGCTTGCTGCTGCTCCTCACCCCACCGAAAAGCAGCATTTTTCTTAGTTAGCCGGGTCAAAGGTACTGCAACCTTTGAGAAGTCTTGGATGAAACGACGGTAATAACCAGCCAGACCCAAGAAACTTCTAATCTCCGAGGGAGTCTTCGGAACCTCCCACCGCATCACGGCCTCTACCTTAGCCGGGTCTACCATGATTCCTTGCTCATTTACAATGTGACCCAAAAACTGAACCTCCCGTAGCCAAAAGTCACACTTGGATAATTTTGCATAAAGCTTCTCTTTCCTTAAGGTCTCTAATACTTCCTTTAAGTGCTGTTCATGTTGTTCCCTGCTCCGAGAATAGACTAAGATGTCGTCAATGAACACTATAACTGACCGATCCTACATCGGTCGACACACCCGATTCATTAAGTCCATAAAAGCTGCAGGTGCATTGGTCAGTCCAAACGGCATCACTACAAACTCGAAGTGGCCGTACCTCGTCCGAAAAGCCGTTTTCGGGATGTCTTCCTCCCGAACTCGCATTTGATGGTAACCTGACCGCAAATCAATTTTTGAAAACCACGAAGCGCCCTGCAGTTGGTCGAATAAGTCGTCGATGCGAGGCAATGGATATCGATTCTTCACCGTAAGCTTATTCAACTCACGATAATCTATGCACATCCTGTTGGAACCATCCTTCTTCTTAACAAACAAAATAGGCGCTCCCCATGGCGAGCAACTGGGTCGAATAAATCCCTTATCTAATAATTCTCGAAGTTGAATAGACAACTCCAGCATCTCCGGAGGCGCAAGACGATACGGTGCTTTAGCTATCGGAGCTGCACCGGGAGTTAAGTCGATCTTAAATTCCACCTGTCTCACTGGCGGCACGCCAGGCAGGTCCTCGGGAAAAACATCAGGAAAATCCCGAACCACTGGTATATCACCTGCTTTCTGCTGTGGCTTCCCTTCTCGTGTGTCTACAACATAGGCCACAAATCCCGAACCTCCATGCTGAAAATGTCTGCGTGTCCTAGCAGCTGAACAGAAAACTGCACCTCGATTCTTTCTCTCGCCCTGCACAACCAGCTCTCCCCCACTTGGAGTTTGAATCCACACTCGCTTGTTCTTACAATCGATCCATGATTCATGCTGACCCATCCAATCCATACCGATGATGACTCTGGAGTCACTCAACGGTATAGGGATGAGATCGATCGGAAACTTTATTCCTTGAATCACGACTTCGCATCCCCGATAAACACTAGTCGCTTGCACGGTTTTATCATCCGCAATTTCCACTTCTAACGGCTGATGAAGAGTTCCTAAAGCAATACCGAAACTCTTTCCCAATGCGGCAGACACAAAAGAATTACTAGCACCCGAATCAAATAGTGCAAAGGTAGGCGTAGAGTTGACTAAGAATGTTCCTAATCAAAGCATAATAGACATATTAATTACACACACCACAAACACGAGGCAAGTAAAGAAAGAGTACCCGTGACGACGTCGGGCGCATCCTGTGCCTCCTCGGCGGTCATGACGAATGCTCGACCCTTGGTCTTAGGGGCTTCCCCTTTCCCCTGCCTACCATCGGTAATCCGGAGTGTAGTGGGTGCCGGATTCTGAACCACTCCCTGAGTCAGACGGGGACATTGGGCCTTGAAGTGGCCCACTTGGTTACAATTAAAACAAATCTTGACCTCTTGCCGACAATCTTTAGCATAGTGGCCCTCCTTTCCACACTTATGACATATTAGCACCCAGCAACGTCCCTCATGATTCCTTCCACATTTACCACACTTACCCTGGCTCCTTTGCCCTTGCTTTCCCTGATCTGCCCCTCGAAATTTCTTCGACACCTGCTGAGTCTGAGCAGGCGGCGGACGCTTCTGCTTTTGTTGGGTTTCCAGTTCCAACTCTCGGGCCCGAGCGGCCACTATCATATCAGTAAGAGTTTGGTGCCTAGCAGGAGACACAAATTCCCGAATGTCTGTGCGAAGCATTGCCAAGTATCGGGTCATCCTCATGCGCTCGGTTGCCGCAAACTCTGGACAGAAGAGTGCCCGTTCATTAAACTTCTTGGTGATTTCCATCACCGTCTCAGTAGTCTGGGTCAGATTTAGGTACTCCTGCGCCAAGCGTTCCATTTCCACCTGTGGAACATACTCCAATTTGAACTGTTCCTTAAACTGCGGCCATGTAATGGCATCCAACTGAGCAGGAGTGAGATCTTTCGTTCGTATCTCCCACCAATCTTTCGCACCCTCTCTTAAAAGATTCGCTGCAAACGTTACCTTGGAGTTCTCATGACAGGAACATGTGCGGAAAGCACCCTCCACTGCGGAAATCCACCGCATGCTAACAATCGGATCCCTGCCCCCATCGAACATCGGAGGCGAACAAGCCGAAAAGTCCTTATAACTTGCATCACTCGCACGTGACGTGCCCTGAGTAGCCAGTCGTTCCTCGAGCATTGCCCATAGCTCAGCCTTAATCGTACCAAAGAACTGAGGTATCGCAGCCAACACTTCCCGCGAAACCTCCTCCGCTATCAGGTTACGGAGATTCTCATCAGTCGGTCCTCCCCCACTCGAGGCACCCGCATCTGGTCCACCGTTACTTCGAGTGACTGCCATTCTGAAATGCGCAACAGTTACTAATATCAATACTCGGGTCACTCCTATCTATCCAACTACTTGACTTTTTAGGACTTTGTTTAACTACTCTTGACTCAAGCGTGAATCCTGTGCTTTCGGTAATACTGGCCTGGTATTACCTTCCACACCTATTCGCCCTTGTTCCAAGTTCGTCAACCATCCTCCTAAAACGTCACACACACTAAACCATTTCCTTTGACTCATGTGGTCATGCACCGTGGTGCCTAATCTTTTGATCTAACTCTCCATCTCACACGTGCCTAAGAGAACTATTGCTAATGTCGTCGAGTCACCTCACGGACGCACAGCCGTACACAATCAGGAATAAGATAGACGTTTGAATAACTGATCTACCCTAAAGCCACAACCAAACAAGGAACAGCCAGTAAGGCCAGACCAAGAATTCTTAGGCTATCTTACCCTAATTGTATATAACCTACCAGCATTCACTAAGCAACCTAACGACAGTAGCATAGAATTCCAAAGCAGCACATAAGGCACAAACAGTCTACAGAGTATATTATCTAGGCAGCTTTACATCCTAGCACAATACATTTTATCACATAACACAAACTTGGCATGGGTAATTGGGAATCACAAAACTTACTTGAGCTCGGCTGACGGTTCGCATCGCGTCTTCTTTTACTTTAATTTAACCTTCCAAAAGTATTTTCTTAATAAAATCGCTCAGTCCTAAGTTTGAGTTTGGATTCCCCATACAGTTCATCCAAATCCCTCAAACCAAGGCTCTGATACCAATTTGTAACGCCTCAATTTCAAAATTTCTAAAATTCATTTATTATCAAAGTTTCAATAAAACATTTATTCCAAAAGTAAATCCGTTTAACCTATTTATTAAACCAACAGCGGAAACAATTGAAAATCATAACATAATTCATTAACATAAATTTTCTTGTATGCGATGCGCCGCCGTCACGCCTTGCCCTTCCCTTTGTCAATCGATTTACCTGAAATATTATAAAAACAACTGGTAAGCTTAAAGCTTAGTGAGTCTACAAATTACCATACATGCCCACACATTAAACAACCCGTCCTCGAGAACGACCCGACCCTACCCGCCATACAATAGCTACGGGCGTCCATCATACAACAGCTATGGACACGGGAAGGTTCTACCCATCATACAACAGCTATGGGTTCCCGGTTATGGCCCAGCCCATCATACAACAGCTATGGGACAAGGCAAT
Source organism: Cichorium intybus (assembly GCA_023525715.1). NCBI lineage: Eukaryota > Viridiplantae > Streptophyta > Magnoliopsida > Asterales > Asteraceae > Cichorium > Cichorium intybus. The sequence continues at coordinate 1,216,932 of CM042015.1, read as the reverse complement.
AGTCCAACTCGCCATACAACAGCTACGAGGGGACACGCATCAGTACTGAGTCCAACAACAAATAACCACAGATATAGAGCAAATCATATAACTGTAAATAACACACAAGATGCCTAACATGCAACATCATATAGTAAGGTGAGGATACTCACCTGATTCGAAACCGCACAGATATTCTCTAGTATTCCCACTTAGCTCGTCCACACACCTAAATCCCACACACATACAACATATCAATTACTGACTAGGCTCTTACAGACCTGTCTAAAGGTTAGGCTCACTATTTGCCATCAAACCGTGGTCAAAACTAAATTTCTGGCCAAACAGTCGCTCGCCGCGGCGTGGCTCCTCGCCCTACGCGCCGCGGCTACCATTGCTCAATTACGGGATTTCAGCCGAGTCCGCGCCGCTGACTTAGCCAGTCCGCGTTGCGGCTCGTAACATTCCAAAATGTTTTTCAGCGATTAACAGTACATCAATCGGTTAGGGTTCCTTTCTACACCCTTCCTGGGATCAGGAACTACCCTAAGGTCACTTCCTTATGGACATGCAAGTCCATGCATGTCCTTGGTTCAAACCCTAAGGGCTACAAATCGTCTAAAGCTACAAACCAACTGGTAACACCATATGACGGGATAAAAAGGAAAGTCAGAAGAGTAAATCTTCTTACCTTACTTCTGAAGGACGGAGTGATGCCCACGATCCGTTCTAAACCTTCTCCCGCGTGGATCTCCTTCTTCTAATCTCCCAAAACCTTCAACACCTCGAGACCAAAGAGTATCTGCCGAAACCAGACACCTCTGCTCTAGAAACTCTCCAAAAACACGAACCCTAGGGCTGGGGTCCTTTTTATAGGCGTTTAAATCCGAATTAGGGTTTTTCATGACTGCGGCGCACCGCGCCGCGGATTCTTTAGAACCGCGCCGCGCGTACAAATCCTACGCGATTCTAGATTCTTCCAAAAGCCGCGCCGCGGATTCCTCCGGGCCGCGACTCGGCGGACCGGGTCTTACAATGAGGAAGAAGTTCCTATTGGACCAACCGACATCTCATTACTTTTTAGACGTTCGGGTAGAGTTAGCATGCCACCTAAGTTTTATGGTTACCATATCACTTTGGATGGTGACACGTTGGTCAGTGCTCGCACATTGACTAATTTGGATGAGCCGGCTAACTACCATGAAGCAGTGGCGGGCCCCGAGTCTGCCAAGTGGAAAGAGGCAATGGACAGCGAGATTAAGTCCATGTATGACAATCAAGTTTGTAACTTGGTTGACAATGTGCCGGGTCGTAAGACAGTCGGGTGCAAGTGGATCTTCAAGAAGAAGACCGACATGGATGGTAAAGTACATACATATAAAGCTCGGCTGGTTGCGAAGGGATTCACTCAGACCCCGAGGGTCGACTATGATGAAACCTTCTCACCAGTAGCCAAGATTAAGTCCATCAGGATAATGATTGCCATAGCTGCGTTTCATGATTATGAAATTTGGCAGATGGATGTCAAACCGCTTTCCTTAACAGGAAACTGACTGAGGATGTTTACATGAATCAGCCAGAAGGTTTTGTGGACACAAAGCACCCTGATAAAGTATGTAAGCTTAAGAGATCAATCTATGGATTGAAACAAGCATCTCGCAGCTGGAATCTTTGCTTCCATGCGAAAGTCAAAGAGTTTGGTTTCTCTCGGAGTGAAGATGAGTCCTGTGTATATGTCAAGGCTAGTGGGAGTATAGTCACTTTTCTGGTGCTGTATGTTGATGACATACTGCTCATGGAAACGACATTCCGACCTTGCAAGATGTCAAGTCTTGGCTCAGGAAGTGTTTTGCCATGAAATACCTTGGAGAAGTTGCTTATATTCTCGGGATAAGAATACTGAGAGATAGGAAAAGAAAATTAATAGGTCTGAGCCAGTGTACATATTTGGAAAAGGTGCTGAAAAGGTTCAACATGGAAAATTCCAAAAAGGGAGAGCTACCAATCTCGAGTAATGCAAAATTGAGTAAGACTCAAAGTCCGAGTATCGATGAGGAAATAGCTGAGATGAGTCGGGTACCTTATGCTTCGACAGTAGGGTCGATCATGTATGCTATGACATGTACTCGCCCCGACGTATCCTTTGCATTGAGCATGGTCGGTACCAGGGTAATCCTGGAAAGACACATTGGATAGCGGTCAAGAACATACTCAAGTATCTACGAAAGACAAAGAATATGGTATTAGTCCTTGGTGGCAGTGAAGACTTGAAAGTGAGTGGATATACAGATGCCAGCTTCCAGACAGACAGAGACAGTGGTCGGTCCCAGTCGGGCTGGGTATTTCTGTGACACCCCATTTCTACTGTTTGCAAATACCATGGTTTTTCGTATAAATACTTGAATACAAAAATACGGTTTATCAAAAACCGATAATTTACATATTTAAAACTGTGGGTGTTACAAATCCATACCAAATTTAACCATAGTAAGCAAGAGAAGGATTAAACCTTGCGTCCAAGTTAGGAGCTCTCCACTCCAGCTAAACTTCATCCCAATTATAGCAACTTATTTTAACCTGGAATACATGGCAAAAACATAGAATACGTAAGACAAAAATGTCTCGTGAGTTACATGAGTTTAGACTCAAACTTTTTAACTTCTTTTCCAACCTTTTTATAAAACTTATAACATAAAACATCTTTCAAAGTTTTATATAATATCATACCATAACTCATTACTTTTCAAAATCGTTTCATATCATGCCTTGCAAAAATATCTTCTTTCAAAACTTTATAATAGCAACATGCTATAACTCTTTATTTCTCAAAAATCATTTTATGACATACTTTACAAAAATAACATCTTTCTTACTTTCTTTGACTGGTTTTATAAGCTTGCTGTATTTTTATACTTAGGGCTTTAATCACTATAAGTGATACCCCAAGTCTCTATGGCTAGAAAGAACGGATCAATCCTCACCATAGAAGTGCTGAGGCGATCTACTTCGCGATGGGGCTTGTCCCCAGTAGACCCCTTACCTAACCCGGGAAGGTTGGAACATAGTTCCCTTACTAACGCTGCTTGCTACAATTACCAGTCATACAAAACATTTTCTGCTTGCTTGAACATTACATACATACATATAACTTGTGGCTAAACGCCAAACTTCATTACTTTCTGTCTTTATGGCTAGATGCCAAATTTATAACTTTCATCACATATGTAAAATATGTTTTTATAACATTCTAAGCTTTATACCAAATCATACTTTCCAACATCTTATGACTATATGTCATTCATACTTAAAAACATATACAGTTTGTAACCAAAACATACTTCTTAATCATCTTGTGGCTATATGCCATTCACATTTGAAAACATATATAACTTGTAATCGAAATATACTTTCACATAATTGGTTCATAGACTAACATACTTTCACTCAATTGACTCATAAGCCAATATATACTTTCACTTAATTTGACTTATAGTTCAAAACATAGCTTCAATTATAGCATTATACTTTCACAAATAAGTTAGAAATAAACTCTTGCATATAATTTCACATATAAGATTTTATAAGAAATCTTGAAAATACTTACTTGCCATGTACCCCAGAATGGGTAAAAATACTGCATGTACTCACCTCATGTATTGCTAGAAGATTGACTACACGTTCCTTGTATTTATACTCTTTTGATCCGTTAGTCACTTGGCATGGACCTATATTTAACATGTTATACATTAACATTACTGTTAACTGACTCTATAACTCATTAGAGTCCTTATAATACTATCTTGGATCATAACACTTATATATCTTTTAAATGACCAACTTTAGTTAAACCGTATTTTATACGTATTTTACTACAGTACCCTCGGAGGGTCGTATTTCGATTCCGACAATTTTTCATAAAGTTTCATAACATATTAGACCTATGTTTAAAATTTGAGGTCAAACGGACAGGTATAGATCAAAATTCCAAAATCTAAAACCACTTGGCAGGGGACTTTGAGACTAAACTGCATATTTACTCTGCCGCTAGGCGCACCGCGCCCAAGTGAGGGGCGCACCGCGCCAGCTGAACAGCAGCCCAGAATTGCCCGATTTTTATGCTACAAATTTCCATTTTCCCTTATTAAGCCCTTAATTCATGTCTTAATCAATAAGGTTTGTTCCAAAAGTAAAACCATTCATTTACTTCATGTTTTTAACCATAAAAACCATAGATTTTGATTATTTTTCCAAACATTCCCGTTTTTGTATTTTTGATCCAAAAACCGAATTTGTTTGAAATTAATCACTTCTACTGCTTTATTTTAACAACTACCACATATGGAACTCATTAAAACCCCTTAGAATTAATTTGATCATATAAAATTGGTTTCCAAGGCTTTTGAACAAAATTCAAAATTTTCAACAATAGCAACATACTTTGATAATTTTAAGATATGTTCTTAATACTTGGCTTAATTGGTTTAGGGTCATATCTAGGCCCTAAATACCAACTTATACTTGTTTTTAAACATCTTTTTCACAAATTTCATCCTCTTTGCTTAAAATCATTCCTGAAAACCCAATTTAACACCAAAAACCATTTTGATCAATTTTTAAAGATGGAACCGATTTCTCACTTCATTTATAACATATATGACTTAATAAAACCATAGAAACTAATTTCAGTTCCAAAAACCCATTTCTAGGGTTCTTGAGCCAAAAATTCATTTTCTTGATTCTTAACACTTTCAATGGTTGTATTAAGTTGAGATAGTGATTAAGACACAAATTATGGCTAGGAATCATAGGATAATCCTCCTCTAGCCACTGAATTTTCGAAGCTACAGTAACATGCTCACGGGAAATGGGTTAAACATCCCTAAAAACAAGTTTACTAACCTTAAAAGGCTTGGAATTCTTCAAATTCCAAGTGGGTTTCTTCCAATTCCTCATGACCTTCAAGAATCGATCTCTTAGCGCTCTCAAGAACTCTCCCGTAACTGTGAATGGAAATGCAGATATTTTCTGCCTTGTATACTTATAAACTTTGCCTTAATGGCACTTTAGTCCCTATAGTTTTATTTTGTCCCAAAATGGCACAAAATTCATTTTATCTCATTTTAAGTTTTGTCTTCTTTCATTTTTACCCCAAACACTAAAATATTTTATACCCAAATCCAAAACATGGCAAAAAAACTAAATTGCCCTCTAGTTTTAAGAAATGGCACTTTGGCCCTTCTTGTTCAATTCTTTTACAAAAACTGTCCCAAATCCCAAAATTCTTCTTTCTAAGCTTATATCATTACATATTATCCCCAAAATCATATTTTTATTACTTAAAAGTCATTTTGATGTCAAATGACCATTTTACCCTTTTTCACCAATTTTCTCCAAACTCTTGGAAATTTTCTATATTTCCCGTTACATGATTTTAAAACTTTCAAAGCATTATTTTGAAATTCAAGATTTTTGGGTCGTTACAACTACCTCCCCCTTATTGGGATTCCGTCCTCGGAATCTTTTCGTATTTTAATAGTGTGATTTGTACTTATACTCTTTATCTTCGAGGAATTACTTTTTTATTTCTTCAACTTTTTACTTTCTTATTTCAACATATACATTACATTTATTAAATGACCAAAATGCCCTTTCGGTCATTTTATCTGTTTTCTCAACATTTTAGTCGTTCATTCATACTTCATACTATATATTCTCGTTACATTCCTTTATACCTCATTTCATTTATATACAAAATATCTTAGTAAAGCTCATTCTACAAAATAGGTCCATACTTTCATACTTTTATCAAAATAGCAATCTACTTTCGAATTCTTCTTATATCTTTACTACAACATGTGAGATTATACTCACAACATTCTTTACTTATAAAAGTTCCAAATATCACTAAATATATTTATACATAGTTCGTATTTATACAATTTCATAAATACACAAATTCTTTTCCTTGTATAGATTTTGTCCCTTAACGGACACTTCACTTAAACATAACTTTATAACTTATTCATTCTTATCTCCCTCTTTTCTTATATCTTTGCTCAAACATTATTACATAAGTAGTTTACATTTATTCTTTCTTCATCTTTACTGACAACTCTCAATTGGTTACCATTTTTAAGGAATGAATTTTCTTCTTTTCGTTTCACTTCACACCCTTATTTTTCTGTTTGGGACAGAATCTGTCGAATCAACATATCCTTCACGAGAATTTGTATATCTCATTCTGAAAGTGTTGAAACGACGTATCGCTTTTTATTTTAACAATTAGACATCATTACCTTTCTTTCTAGGTATATTACACAATATTTGATCTTGTAAACTTGTACAGTTTTACCATTGAAGTTGATCTATTATTTCAGTCAACTTCCTTCTCGATTCACACTTTTAAGAAAAATCATTTTTCACATACTTTTTATTCATTTCATGTACATTTTATGTATTATCTTCTCTAATATTTGTCTTGTATCATTTTCTACTTGTATTACTTTCATATTCAACATACAATCAACTAAAATATTTCTTTCATATTCTTTTATGAGATTTCGGTTTCATTACTCATTACTTATTCGTATAAACATGTCTTTCTCATTTCTTCTAATTTTTTTTTACCATACTTTTATAAGTATACTTTTCTTTACTTTTTTTTTTTTGAATACTCCACGTACCCTTCTAATATTAATACTTTATATTTTAGTATTTCTTTGCCAATTCTATTTCTCACATTAGTGCTTAATTTAGCACCTGATATTCTGTTTACTCTTTCCTCACGGTATCTAATTTGTTTACCATGATTGATTCGAAATTTATTTTTCTTCAATTCACTTATGGAACTTCATACATGTTGCATACTATAATTCACATTCTCATACTTACTTCATTTTTCCTAATACTATTACCTTGTGGTGTATTTATGTTTTACAAACCACATTCATTAACTTCTTGACATATACTTACAAGTTCTTAGTTGCATAGTATACACATATATATATATATATACTTGGTTCTCTTTTGGTTTAAGAACCCAACTAGGTATTTTTAATATTTTCGTCCCATGATGAATTCTTGGCATAACTCTCAATCACCATTACCTCTCGTTACTCTTTACTTTTACATCTTTTATCATTTCTATTATGTGTTATAAGGCTACATGCCTAACACATTATGCTATTCTTTTGTTTAAACTCCACTTCTTTACACTATAAATTTCTTTACAACTTTATATTTTTCATATACAACTTACTTCTTATGTATCTTTAGGTGATACACAATTGCCATTTATTTTCTCGTCATCTTTCATTCTTTTGGTATATCGAGGCATTATGCCCAATACATTATTTTACTCTTTTGCTTTATACCTTATAGTATTCTAATTAGAATACTTATTTCATAACCACTTTTATACTTTTGTACATCATATTTATATATCCCAAAACTTACTCATGTTTTTACATTTATAAACACATATAAACTTACATACACTTCTTTGTATTACATGGCTACTAGCCATGTACTGACCATTTCTCACAATCTTTGGATTCCTTTACCCATCATTTCTATTCGGAAGTAGTAACTTCTTGTCTGTTTACTATCGTTCTTACATTATCTTTAATTCTTCGTTTACTACTTGTTTAGATATTTACTCTTTTTCTTTACTTCATATCATTTATGACCTTTAGTCATTTTGCTCACATGCTTTTGATTTTTTCTTCCATTATCATACATCATTATACTCTTTCATTACTGGTATTACCTCTTTTATTTCATTCATTTGGTTGTGGAATTTATTTCCTCATAACCAATATTTTATCATCATTTTCTTTAAAGTCTTTCATTATATTCTTCTGATTATCCTCATCATTTGTTTCATCTTTTATTTCTTGCCTAACATTTATTTAGGCATTCAACCTTTAATTCTCACTTCATGTTCATTTAATCACTTTACAACAATGCAATTTACTTTAAATATCATAATCTTTGACAATTTCTCATGCATCATTTTTTTTCCCCCATTTGGGTATTTTACTTTACTTTTATTACTCATTATAACATTGTACTATTAATACACTCCACTTATAATTTCATTCTTCCTGTAAAAGTCTTACAACTTTTATATAGGTAATCAATACCCATAATTCCTTTTTAGATTGCCCTTATACATACTTCCTCTCGTCTCGACAGGCATATAATTTAATGTCTTTCAATCTGTCTAAAAAATATTAATTATCACATTATTTCCTTTACTTTACCATACTAAGTGGTATATATCCACTACATTAGCTTTTAATACTTACAACCTTACTGGTTGTTATTTCATAAGCATATAATTCCTATGTTTTACTTACTGCTCTCTTCAAAACCTTACCCACCAGAATACCATAATTCCTTTGTGATTCCACCGATCTCAAAACATATCCTGTGATTATGATAATACGGGCCCATATTACCATAATCACCTATACATATTGATTCTGTTGTTACCACAAGGTTCCATGGGACACTGGTTCCTTTAACATATAACACCATTATAAGTACATGGTGATCCCCACTAGAAATCTTACTACTTTATAAACATAGCCTTTAATAAATTTGGACGGTTACGGAAAATATTATATAATTTTCCTAACTGTCAGAATTTTGCTCACTTTAAACTTAACTTAACACTTATTAGTGTTATATATCCACATATTTTAAAAAAATGCATAATGTCTTAATCATTTAAGACATCAAATAACATACTTTTCATAAATTAACATTTTTATAGCATGAGTTTAAGCCTAGGAGTGGAACAAGCCAATCCTAATTCGCTTAAACTATGGCTCTGATACCAACTTGTGACACCCCATTTCTACTGTTTGCAAATACCATGGTTTTTCGTATAAATACTTGAATACAAAAATACGGTTTATCAAAAACCGATAATTTACATATTTAAAAATGTGGGTGTTACAAATCCATACCAAATTTAACCATAGTAAGCAAGAGAAGGATTAAACCTTGCGTCCAAGTTAGGAGCTCTCCACTCTAGCTAAACTTCATCCCAATTATAGCAACTTATTTTAACCTGGAATACATGGCAAAAACATAGAATACGTAAGACAAAAATGTCTCGTGAGTTACATGAGTTTAGACTCAAACTTTTTAACTTCTTTTCCAACCTTTTTATAAAACTTATAACATAAAACATCTTTCAAAGTTTTATATAATATCATACCATAACTCATTACTTTTCAAAATCGTTTCATATCATGCCTTGCAAAAATATCTTCTTTCAAAACTTTATAATAGCAACATGCTATAATTCTTTATTTCTCAAAAATCATTTTATGACATACTTTACAAAAATAACATCTTTCTTACTTTCTTTGACTGGTTTTATAAGCTTGCTGTATTTTTATACTTAGGGCTTTAATCACTATAAGTGATACCCCAAGTCTCTATGGCTAGAAAGAACGGATCAATCCTCACCATAGAAGTGCTGAGGCGATCTACTTCGCGATGGGGCTTGTCCCCAGTAGACCCCTTACCTAACCCGGGAAGGTTGGAACATAGTTCCCTTACTAACGCTGCTTGCTACAATTACCAGTCATACAAAACATTTTCTGCTTGCTTGAACATTACATACATACATATAACTTGTGGCTAAACGCCAAACTTCATTACTTTCTGTCTTTATGGCTAGATGCCAAATTTATAACTTTCATCACATATGTAAAATATGTTTTTATAACATTCTAAGCTTTATACCAAATCATACTTTCCAACATCTTATGACTATATGTCATTCATACTTAAAAACATATACAGTTTGTAACCAAAACATACTTCTTAATCATCTTGTGGCTATATGCCATTCACATTTGAAAACATATATAACTTGTAATCGAAATATACTTTCACATAATTGGTTCATAGACTAACATACTTTCACTCAATTGACTCATAAGCCAATATATACTTTCACTTAATTTGACTTATAGTTCAAAACATAGCTTCAATTATAGCATTATACTTTCACAAATAAGTTAGAAATAAACTCTTGCATATAATTTCACATATAAGATTTTATAAGAAATCTTGAAAATACTTACTTGCCATGTACCCCAGAATGGGTAAAAATACTGCATGTACTCACCTCATGTATTGCTAGAAGATTGACTACACGTTCCTTGTATTTATACTCTTTTGATCCGTTAGTCACTTGGCATGGACCTATATTTAACATGTTATACATTAACATTACTGTTAACTGACTCTATAACTCATTAGAGTCCTTATAATACTATCTTGGATCATAACACTTATATATCTTTTAAATGACCAACTTTAGTTAAACCGTATTTTATACGTATTTTACTACAGTACCCTCGGAGGGTCGTATTTCGATTCCGACAATTTTTCATAAAGTTTCATAACATATTAGACCTATGTTTAAAATTTGAGGTCAAACGGACAGGTATAGATCAAAATTCCAAAATCTAAAACCACTTGGCAGGGGACTTTGAGACTAAACTGCATATTTACTCTGCCGCTAGGCGCACCGCGCCCAAGTGAGGGGCGCACCGCGCCAGCTGAACAGCAGCCCAGAATTGCCCGATTTTTATGCTACAAATTTCCATTTTCCCTTATTAAGCCCTTAATTCATGTCTTAATCAATAAGGTTTGTTCCAAAAGTAAAACCATTCATTTACTTCATGTTTTTAACCATAAAAACCATAGATTTTGATTATTTTTCCAAACATTCCTGTTTTTGTATTTTTGATCCAAAAACCGAATTTGTTTGAAATTAATCACTTCTACTGCTTTATTTTAACAACTACCACATATGGAACTCATTAAAACCCCTTAGAATTAATTTGATCATATAAAATTGGTTTCCAAGGCTTTTGAACAAAATTCAAAATTTTCAACAATAGCAACATACTTTGATAATTTTAAGATATGTTCTTAATACTTGGCTTAATTGGTTTAGGGTCATATCTAGGCCCTAAATACCAACTTATACTTGTTTTTAAACATCTTTTTCACAAATTTCATCCTCTTTGCTTAAAATCATTCCTGAAAACCCAATTTAACACCAAAAACCATTTTGATCAATTTTTAAAGATGGAACCGATTTCTCACTTCATTTATAACATATATGACTTAATAAAACCATAGAAACTAATTTCAGTTCCAAAAACCCATTTCTAGGGTTCTTGAGCCAAAAATTCATTTTCTTGATTCTTAACACTTTCAATGGTTGTATTAAGTTGAGATAGTGATTAAGACACAAATTATGGCTAGGAATCATAGGATAATCCTCCTCTAGCCACTGAATTTTCGAAGCTACAGTAACATGCTCACGGGAAATGGGTTAAACATCCCTAAAAACAAGTTTACTAACCTTAAAAGGCTTGGAATTCTTCAAATTCCAAGTGGGTTTCTTCCAATTCCTCATGACCTTCAAGAATCGATCTCTTAGCGCTCTCAAGAACTCTCCCGTAACTGTGAATGGAAATGCAGATATTTTCTGCCTTGTATACTTATAAACTTTGCCTTAATGGCACTTTAGTCCCTATAGTTTTATTTTGTCCCAAAATGGCACAAAATTCATTTTATCTCATTTTAAGTTTTGTCTTCTTTCATTTTTACCCCAAACACTAAAATATTTTATACCCAAATCCAAAACATGGCAAAAAAACTAAATTGCCCTCTAGTTTTAAGAAATGGCACTTTGGCCCTTCTTGTTCAATTCTTTTACAAAAACTGTCCCAAATCCCAAAATTCTTCTTTCTAAGCTTATATCATTACATATTATCCCCAAAATCATATTTTTATTACTTAAAAGTCATTTTGATGTCAAATGACCATTTTACCCTTTTTCACCAATTTTCTCCAAACTCTTGGAAATTTTCTATATTTCCCGTTACATGATTTTAAAACTTTCAAAGCATTATTTTGAATATAAATTCAAGATTTTTGGGTCGTTACAACTACCCCCCCCCCCCCTTATTGGGATTCCGTCCTCGGAATCTTTTCGTATTTTAATAGTGTGATTTGTACTTATACTCTTTATCTTCGAGGAATTACTTTTTTATTTCTTCAACTTTTTACTTTCTTATTTCAACATATACATTACATTTATTAAATGACCAAAATGCCCTTTCGGTCATTTTATCCGTTTTCTCAACATTTTAGTCGTTCATTCATACTTCATACTATATATTCTCGTTACATTCCTTTATACCTCATTTCATTTATATACAAAATATCTTAGTAAAGCTCATTCTACAAAATAGGTCCATACTTTCATACTTTTATCAAAATAGCAATCTACTTTCGAATTCTTCTTATATCTTTACTACAACATGTGAGATTATACTCACAACATTCTTTACTTATAAAAGTTCCAAATATCACTAAATATATTTATACATAGTTCGTATTTATACAATTTCATAAATACACAAATTCTTTTCCTTGTATAGATTTTGTCCCTTAACGGACACTTCACTTAAACATAACTTTATAACTTATTCATTCTTATCTCCCTCTTTTCTTATATCTTTGCTCAAACATTATTACATAAGTAGTTTACATTTATTCTTTCTTCATCTTTACTGACAACTCTCAATTGGTTACCATTTTTAAGGAATGAATTTTCTTCTTTTCGTTTCACTTCACACCCTTATTTTTCTGTTTGGGACAGAATCTGTCGAATCAACATATCCTTCACGAGAATTTGTATATCTCATTCTGAAAGTGTTGAAACGACGTATCGCTTTTTATTTTAACAATTAGACATCATTACCTTTCTTTCTAGGTATATTACACAATATTTGATCTTGTAAACTTGTACAGTTTTACCATTGAAGTTGATCTATTATTTCAGTCAACTTCCTTCTCGATTCACACTTTTAAGAAAAATCATTTTTCACATACTTTTTATTCATTTCATGTACATTTTATGTATTATCTTCTCTAATATTTGTCTTGTATCATTTTCTACTTGTATTACTTTCATATTCAACATACAATCAACTAAAATATTTCTTTCATATTCTTTTATGAGATTTCGGTTTCATTACTCATTACTTATTCGTATAAACATGTCTTTCTCATTTCTTCTAATTTTTTTACCATACTTTTATAAGTATACTTTTCTTTACTTTTTTTTTTTGAATACTCCACGTACCCTTCTAATATTAATACTTTATATTTTAGTATTTCTTTGCCAATTCTATTTCTCACATTAGTGCTTAATTTAGCACCTGATATTCTGTTTACTCTTTCCTCACGGTATCTAATTTGTTTACCATGATTGATTCGAAATTTATTTTTCTTCAATTCACTTATGGAACTTCATACATGTTGCATACTATAATTCACATTCTCATACTTACTTCATTTTTCCTAATACTATTACCTTGTGGTGTATTTATGTTTTACAAACCACATCCATTAACTTCTTGACATATACTTACAAGTTCTTAGTTGCATAGTATACACATATATATATATATATACTTGGTTCTCTTTTGGTTTAAGAACCCAACTAGGTATTTTTAATATTTTCGTCCCATGATGAATTCTTGGCATAACTCTCAATCACCATTACCTCTCGTTACTCTTTACTTTTACATCTTTTATCATTTCTATTATGTGTTATAAGGCTACATGCCTAACACATTATGCTATTCTTTTGTTTAAACTCCACTTCTTTACACTATAAATTTCTTTACAACTTTATATTTTTCATATACAACTTACTTCTTATGTATCTTTAGGTGATACACAATTGCCATTTATTTTCTCGTCATCTTTCATTCTTTTGGTATATCGAGGCATTATGCCCAATACATTATTTTACTCTTTTGCTTTATACCTTATAGTATACTAATTAGAATACTTATTTCATAACCACTTTTATACTTTTGTACATCATATTTATATATCCCAAAACTTACTCATGTTTTTACATTTATAAACACATATAAACTTACATACACTTCTTTGTATTACATGGCTACTAGCCATGTACTGACCATTTCTCACAATCTTTGGATTCCTTTACCCATCATTTCTATTCGGAAGTAGTAACTTCTTGTCTGTTTACTATCGTTCTTAGATTATCTTTAATTCTTCGTTTACTACTTGTTTAGATATTTACTCTTTTTCTTTACTTCATATCATTTATGACCTTTAGTCATTTTGCTCACATGCTTTTGATTTTTTCTTCCATTATCATACATCATTATACTCTTTCATTACTGGTATTACCTCTTTTATTTCATTCATTTGGTTGTGGAATTTATTTCCTCATAACCAATATTTTATCATCATTTTCTTTAAAGTCTTTCATTATATTCTTCTGATTATCCTCATCATTTGTTTCATCTTTTATTTCTTGCCTAACATTTATTTAGGCATTCAACCTTTAATTCTCACTTCATGTTCATTTAATCACTTTACAACAATGCAATTTACTTTAAATATCATAATCTTTGACAATTTCTCATGCATCATTTTTTCCCCCATTTGGGTATTTTACTTTACTTTTATTACTCATTATAACATTGTACTATTAATACACTCCACTTATAATTTCATTCTTCCTGTAAAAGTCTTACAACTTTTATATAGGTAATCAATACCCATAATTCCTTTTTAGATTGCCCTTATACATACTTCCTCTCGTCTCGACAGGCATATAATTTAATGTCTTTCAATCTGTCTAAAAAATATTAATTATCACATTATTTCCTTTACTTTACCATACTAAGTGGTATATATCCACTACATTAGCTTTTAATACTTACAACCTTACTGGTTGTTATTTCATAAGCATATAATTCCTATGTTTTACTTACTGCTCTCTTCAAAACCTTACCCACCAGAATACCATAATTCCTTTGTGATTCCACCGATCTCAATACATATCCTGTGATTATGATAATACGGGCCCATATTACCATAATCACCTATACATATTGATTCTGTTGTTACCACAAGGTTCTATGGGACACTGGTTCCTTTAACATATAACACCATTATAAGTACATGGTGATCCCCACTAGAAATCTTACTACTTTATAAACATAGCCTTTAATAAATTTGGACGGTTACGGAAACTATTATATAATTTTCCTAACTGTCAGACTTTTGCTCACTTTAAACTTAACTTAACACTTATTAGTGTTATATATCCACATATTTTAAAAAAATGCATAATGTCTTAATCATTTAAGACATCAAATAACATACTTTTCATAAATTAACATTTTTATAGCATGAGTTTAAGCCTAGGAGTGGAACAAGCCAATCCTAATTCGCTTAAACTATGGCTCTGATACCAACTTGTGACACCCCATTTCTACTGTTTGCAAATACCATGGTTTTTCGTATAAATACTTGAATACAAAAATACGGTTTATCAAAAACCGATAATTTACATATTTAAAACTGTGGGTGTTACAAATCCATACCAAATTTAACCATAGTAAGCAAGAGAAGGATTAAACCTTGCGTCCAAGTTAGGAGCTCTCCACTCCAGCTAAACTTCATCCCAATTATAGCAACTTATTTTAACCTGGAATACATGGCAAAAACATAGAATACGTAAGACAAAAATGTCTCGTGAGTTACATGAGTTTAGACTCAAACTTTTTAACTTCTTTTCCAACCTTTTTATAAAACTTATAACATAAAACATCTTTCAAAGTTTTATATAATATTATACCATAACTCATTACTTTTCAAAATCGTTTCATATCATGCCTTGCAAAAATATCTTCTTTCAAAACTTTATAATAGCAACATGCTATAACTCTTTATTTCTCAAAAATCATTTTATGACATACTTTACAAAAATAACATCTTTCTTACTTTCTTTGACTGGTTTTATAAGCTTGCTGTATTTTTATACTTAGGGCTTTAATCACTATAAGTGATACCCCAAGTCTCTATGGCTAGAAAGAACGGATCAATCCTCACCATAGAAGTGCTGAGGCGATCTACTTCGCGATGGGGCTTGTCCCCAGTAGACCCCTTACCTAACCCGGGAAGGTTGGAACATAGTTCCCTTACTAACGCTGCTTGCTACAATTACCAGTCATACAAAACATTTTCTGCTTGCTTGAACATTACATACATACATATAACTTGTGGCTAAACGCCAAACTTCATTACTTTCTGTCTTTATGGCTAGATGCCAAATTTATAACTTTCATCACATATGTAAAATATGTTTTTATAACATTCTAAGCTTTATACCAAATCATACTTTCCAACATCTTATGACTATATGTCATTCATACTTAAAAACATATACAGTTTGTAACCAAAACATACTTCTTAATCATCTTGTGGCTATATGCCATTCACATTTGAAAACATATATAACTTGTAATCGAAATATACTTTCACATAATTGGTTCATAGACTAACATACTTTCACTCAATTGACTCATAAGCCAATATATACTTTCACTTAATTTGACTTATAGTTCAAAACATAGCTTCAATTATAGCATTATACTTTCACAAATAAGTTAGAAATAAACTCTTGCATATAATTTCACATATAAGATTTTATAAGAAATCTTGAAAATACTTACTTGCCATGTACCCCAGAATGGGTAAAAATACTGCATGTACTCACCTCATGTATTGCTAGAATATTGACTACACGTTCCTTGTATTTATACTCTTTTGATCCGTTAGTCACTTGGCATGGACCTATATTTAACATGTTATACATTAACATTACTGTTAACTGACTCTATAACTCATTAGAGTCCTTATAATACTATCTTGGATCATAACACTTATATATCTTTTAAATGACCAACTTTAGTTAAACCGTATTTTATACGTATTTTACTACAGTACCCTCGGAGGGTCGTATTTCGATTCCGACAATTTTTCATAAAGTTTCATAACATATTAGACCTATGTTTAAAATTTGAGGTCAAACGGACAGGTATAGATCAAAATTCCAAAATCTAAAACCACTTGGCAGGGGACTTTGAGACTAAACTGCATATTTACTCTGCCGCTAGGCGCACCGCGCCCAAGTGAGGGGCGCACCGCGCCAGCTGAACAGCAGCCCAGAATTGCCCGATTTTTATGCTACAAATTTCCATTTTCCCTTATTAAGCCCTTAATTCATGTCTTAATCAATAAGGTTTGTTCCAAAAGTAAAACCATTCATTTACTTCATGTTTTTAACCATAAAAACCATAGATTTTGATTATTTTTCCAAACATTCCTGTTTTTGTATTTTTGATCCAAAAACCGAATTTGTTTGAAATTAATCACTTCTACTGCTTTATTTTAACAACTACCACATATGGAACTCATTAAAACCCCTTAGAATTAATTTGATCATATAAAATTGGTTTCCAAGGCTTTTGAACAAAATTCAAAATTTTCAACAATAGCAACATACTTTGATAATTTTAAGATATGTTCTTAATACTTGGCTTAATTGGTTTAGGGTCATATCTAGGCCCTAAATACCAACTTATACTTGTTTTTAAACATCTTTTTCACAAATTTCATCCTCTTTGCTTAAAATCATTCCCGAAAACCCAATTTAACACCAAAAACCATTTTGATCAATTTTTAAAGATGGAACCGATTTCTCACTTTATTTATAACATATATGACTTAATAAAACCATAGAAACTAATTTCAGTTCCAAAAACCCATTTCTAGGGTTCTTGAGCCAAAAATTCATTTTCTTGATTCTTAACACTTTCAATGGTTGTATTAAGTTGAGATAGTGATTAAGACACAAATTATGGCTAGGAATCATAGGATAATCCTCCTCTAGCCACTGAATTTTCGAAGCTACAGTAACATGCTCATGGGAAATGGGTTAAACATCCCTAAAAACAAGTTTACTAACCTTAAAAGGCTTGGAATTCTTCAAATTCCAAGTGGGTTTCTTCCAATTCCTCATGACCTTCAAGAATCGATCTCTTAGCGCTCTCAAGAACTCTCCCGTAACTGTGAATGGAAATGCAGATATTTTCTGCCTTGTATACTTATAAACTTTGCCTTAATGGCACTTTAGTCCCTATAGTTTTATTTTGTCCCAAAATGGCACAAAATTCATTTTATCTCATTTTAAGTTTTGTCTTCTTTCATTTTTACCCCAAACACTAAAATATTTTATACCCAAATCCAAAACATGGCAAAAAAACTAAATTGCCTTCTAGTTTTAAGAAATGGCACTTTGGCCCTTCTTGTTCAATTCTTTTACAAAAACTGTCCCAAATCCCAAAATTCTTCTTTCTAAGCTTATATCATTACATATTATCCCCAAAATCATATTTTTATTACTTAAAAGTCATTTTGATGTCAAATGACCATTTTACCCTTTTTCACCAATTTTCTCCAAACTCTTGGAAATTTTCTATATTTCCCGTTACATGATTTTAAAACTTTCAAAGCATTATTTTGAATATAAATTCAAGATTTTTGGGTCGTTACAACTTCTGTTAAACGGTGGAGCAGTCACTTGGAAAAGTTCCAAGCAAGAAACGGTAGCTGATTCAACGTGCGAATCAGAGTACATTGCAGCGAGTGAAGCGTCTAAAGAAGCGGCTTGGCTGAATAACTTTATCGGTGACCTTGAAGTTGTCCCGAGTATTCAGGAGCCGATGGAACTGTTCTGCGATAATGAAGGAGCGGTCGCTTTGACAAAGGAACCGCGAGATCATGGAAAGTCCAGACATATCAACAGAAAGTACCATTACATTCGACATCGCATAGAAGAAGGTCACTTACTGGTTAAGAGAGTATCATCAGAAGATAATCCTGCAGATCATTTAACTATAAGGCTCTGAGCAGGATCAAGCACTATCAGCATGCTCGAAGCATTGGACTGAAGGATGATATTAGTTTTAGTAATTAGATAGATTTTGAAACTTGTAAACAGTATAAATGTAATTGACTTGGTGATTTTATAATGGAGATTTATAAATGAGTATTGCTACTGCCTTTGTTAATTTTTATCATTGTGTTTCTACATTTGCATGTTTAACTTCCTAAATAATTAGATTATTTAAAATTCCACAGTCGATCATAGTGTTGGGAAGTAAGTATGAATGAAGACTGTCATGAATCGGTTGCAGACTGTCTAATGAGTTAGACATTGCAGTGAGACTGGTGCAACATTCATGAGTACTTAGAAAATATAGATTTGAGTATTGGATAAAACCGCGCTTAACAGATTGCTTTATGGGTTACATCACGAGCAATGTTAAGACGATAATATCCGTTGATCTTTAAGTGGAGAGATATGATCTGTAATTTGCCAGACAAGTATTTATTGATAATGCGAAAAACGCGCCGGTAACTCGGTGTTATAAAACGCATTGTTGTGAGTATTCTGACTAGCAAAAGGTATGGACATATAAGTCGAAACTTATCCGTCCCCTGACCCGCTAGGGAAACAGATATCTGTAGGCCTCTAGATGATTTTGAAGTTGACTGAAAGTGTTGGCCAACCAGGACTGAATTGATGTGTTCAATTAGTCTTAGAGTCATAAGCAAATCGAAAATCGAGAAACAGAGTATCGGACCAAGATTGATCTTAATCCATGTCTTGAGTCTGAAAATGTCTTGTTGGACGGAGGATCATCTGATCACTTATCTTTGGACAGAACTGACTGGGTCAGAGTTCAGGAACAGTTTCTAGGAAACTGATATTGACCAGAAGGTAAATGGACAATTAAAGTCATAGACTTATCCAAGTGGGAGACTGTTGGATTAGGTGTCTAAGTCATGACTTATAATTGTATTTATCTTGTTAATAGAAGCAAAGTCCATTTGGGTTGCCCTCATAGCTGGAGGATAGATGTATAGTTCAGTAGAGAGAATGGT
The DNA here is from genome assembly GCA_023525715.1 of Cichorium intybus. Lineage (NCBI taxonomy): Eukaryota > Viridiplantae > Streptophyta > Magnoliopsida > Asterales > Asteraceae > Cichorium > Cichorium intybus. Next base: position 1,197,063 of record CM042015.1, on the reverse strand, counting down.
TGATTTATTAATTTTTTAATAAATCAATAGAAAATAATTAATATATTTAAGTGTTTATATATTAGAAACTATATTAACTAATTGAGATTTAATCTTGAATTAATTGGATTTAATTTGGTGATTAAATAAATTAATAAAAGGTGCAGGGACTGGTTTGTATTTATTCAATAGTTGAATAACTGGCAAGGTAAAAACCAGGGACCAAAATGGCGCCACCCTGGAGTCTCCTCCAGGGTTTGGCGAAACCCTAATTAGGGTTTTGGGAAGCCTGGTCCAAGTGGTCAAAAGGCTTGTCCATTTGGAGGCTCCTTAGGGTTTCAGGTGTAACCCTAGGAGGCTATAAAAGAAACCCCCTGGGAACCTCATATCTCACGCCATCTCTCTCTCTCTCTGTTACTCTGATGAACTGTCTTCTCCATTGCTTTGGGTGTGACTTTCATTTGAGGTAGGATAATTTGCTGCTAGCTTCAAGAACAAGATCAAGAAAGGTTGGTTATTCCTATTTGATCTTTAGAAATTAATTGTTCCCTTTAAGTTTTGTTTATTATCTTCATAGAAGAAAACATAGATCATATTAGGGTTGCATGTGAACCATAGGAATTTATTTGTTCATTGATTGCATAGAAACCCTTCAGAAAGGCCATGGGCTTGAAATACTTGTCAGGGGTGCGGCTGGCGAGTGGTGTAATGGCGAGAATGTTTGACACGCCATGCACTTCCTTGTGATTTCCTTTGCATCTGCGTGGATTTCCGGCCAGTATACCCCAGCTCGTAGGATTTTCCCTGTAAGTGCTCTGGCGCCTTTATGTGCGCCTGACTCCCCTGCGTGGATTTCCTCTAGTAGTACTTTTCCTTCTTCGCTCGTGATGCATTTTAGCCAAGGCTCTAAATGGCCTCGTCTGTACAGCACGTCGTTGTGCATCGCATATTGAGGGGCTTTCACTCTTATCTTTCTTGCTTCATTGTCGTCCATTGGTAAGAGGCCTTGCGTCAAATAGTCAACTAGGGGCGTCATCCATGTTACAGTAGTCGTGCTGATCGGTGTTATTTCTTGTCCACCGATGCGTCTATGTTTTAAAACTTCCACTAGGACTTCTTTGGACAGATGGTCGAACATTGCCGATGCCAGCTTGCTTAGCGCGTCGGCTTTTCTGTTGGCTGACCGTGGGATCTGTTTAATTGTAAAGTCTTCCATTGTGGCTGCCAGTCTTTTTACTTCCTCCGCATACTTTCTCATTCTTTGGTTTTTCATCTCGTTCACCCCGTTAATCTGATTTGTTACCAACAAGGAGTCGCTGTGTGCTAGCAAACGTTGTGCCCCACTTTCTTTCGCATGTCTCATTCCTGCTAATAGTGCCTCATACTCCGCCTCAATGTTAGATGTCTGGAAGTCAAATCTGAGTGCATAAGTTATTTCTTCACCTTCTGGACTTGTTAACACTAGGCCCGCTCCCGAGCCCTCTTTGCTTCCTGCTCCATCTGTATAGAGCGTCCAGGATTCTGTGTGCATTTTCTGATCAGGTACAGTTGTTTTATTCGTCGTTTCGTTGTCTTCCTTTGGGATTTCTGCCAGGAAGTCTGCCAAATCCTGGCCATTGATGCTTGTTCTCGGTTTGTACTCAATGTCGTGCTCCCCTAGTTCGATGGCCCATTTGGCCAAGGGCCCTGATTTTTCAGGTTTCAAAAGTATTTGGCATATTGGTTGGCTTGTGAGCACTTCCACATGGTGGACTTGGAAATAACGTCTCAACCGACGTGCAGCATAGATTAGCGCTAGGACTAGCTTTTCTAATTTCGGGTAGCGCAATTCAGGACCTTGGAGTGCGCAGCTGACGAAGTAGACTAGTCTCTACTGGTGTTCTCTTTCTACGGTCAATACGTCGCTTATGGCTTCTGGCGACGCTGCCAGATAGATGGATAGTTTCTCTCTGGGAACTAGGCATGCTAGCGTTGGTAATTCCTTCATTGCCTCCTTCAGGTGTTTGAATGCTGTCTCTGCCTCTTCGGTCCATTTGAAATTGTTTTTGTCAACACACCCATTCAAAGTATTGAAGAGTGGTAGAGCTTTCTCGGCCGACTTTGCTACAAAACGCCACAAGGCTGTAAGCTTTCCGTTGAGGCCTTGTATCTCCCTTAAGCTTGTTGGTGATTTTATCTCGACAAAATCTTTGATTTTCTCTGGATTTGGTTGAATGCCCTCCTGTGTAACGTAGTAGCCCAAAAATTTTCATTCTCCCGTGCCATATGTGCATTTTGCTGGGTTGAGTTTCATTTGTATTTGAGAGAGGGTTTTAAAACTTTCTTCAATGTCCTGTAGCAAGGTCTGCTCGGTGCGGCTTTTTATCACCATGTTGTCTACGTATACTTCTATATTTCTTTCAATTTGGTCTTTGAATACTTTATCGACTAACCTCTGATACGTTGCTCCAGCATTTTTTAAACCAAACGGCATTTTCTGGTAGCAAAAGGTGTCGTGGTCTGTATAGAAGGCTGTCTTGTCTTCGTCTTCCTTTCGCATTAGGATTTGGTGATAACCCTTGTAGGCGTCCAGGAAACACTTCCATTTGAAGCCTTCTAGGGATTCTACTTTTGATCTATTTCAGGAAGAGGGTAGCAATCTTTTGGGCATGCCTTGTTTAGATCAGTGTAATCGATACACATCCTCCAGCTCCCATCACTTTTCTTTACCATCACCGGGTTGGCGATCCATGTTGGAAAGAAAGCCTCCCGGACAATGCCGGCCTAGACTAGTTTTGCCTTGACTAGTTTTGCCACTTTTGCGTTGATCGCGTTGTTTTGCTCGCCCGCCTGGCTTCGTTGTTTCTGCTTGATGATGTTGCTTCCTGGTGTGATGTCCAGATTGTGCTCGATAATCGATCTATCTACCCCTACCATGTCCACTGGCTCCCATGTGAACACATGTTTGTATTTTCTAAGCAAAGATATGACCTCCTTCCGCAAATTGGGTGGCAACGCGCTGCCAACACGTATGGTTTGGTCTGGGTAGTCGTGGTGAATTATCTCGTTGTTCTTCTTGGATTCCTCTCTCGGACGTTTTTGTTTTCCGTCAATGTCTGCCCGCAGCATGACCTGGTAGCATTTGAGTGTTTTCTGCGATGTGGCGAGGACGGCGGCTACCCCATCTTCGATTGGGAACTTTATTATGCCGTATAGTGTTGACACAACTATGCCGAAGTATAACGCTACCGGTCATCGCAAGATGATGTTGTGCTCTGATGGTGCTCGCACCACTGTGAATTCTAGTGTAACAGTCTTCTTCCGTTTGTCGTCCTCTATCGTGATTGGTAGGTAAATCATCCCGGTTGGTACAATACTGTGCCCTGTAAGCCGGTCAAGTTTCCCGACGGGGGTCATAGCTCTGCCCTCCATTCTTGTGGCAATTGGCGGAAGCAGTGTTCAAACATGATGTCTGCCGCGCTACCGCTGTCTATGTGTACCCGGTGAATGATTATGTCTCGGATTCTGGCTTGGATTATTAGTGGGTCATCGTCATTCCAGCCGTCTCGCTTCTTATCTCTGCTAGAGAAGGAGATTTGTTGGATGTTGGGGGCTGGAAATCGTTCCCGCTCTCGGCGGTTGTGCTTGTTAATCATGAGTATCTCTGGCCCCTTCTTTGGCACGTCTTTGTTTTTTTCTAATCTGTCGTTTCTGTCATTTCTCTGGCGGATGGACTTGGCGATGTCGTTTAGGTTTCCTCGCTGGATCCTTTGGTCGAGTTCTTTCTTCAGGACTGCACATTCAGCGGTGTCATAGCCATAACTCTTATGGAATTCGCAGTACTTGGATTGGTCTCTTGGGCGCTCTGGCACTTTCCTTGTCGTCTTGTTTTTATCCGTGACCGCCAGGATGTCCGTCCGTCTGTGTCTTTTATCATCTCTATAATGATTGCCGAAAGGCTTTGATGGTTTACCTTTCCGGAACGTATGGCATCTGTCGCTGGAGTATGGTGTGTAGTTTTCTCTAGGTTTCGATGAAGAGGTAGCTGCTGCCTTCACGTATGCTTCTTTGGCGGCGGTGCCCTCTTCTTGTCTTAGAAAGCGCTCGACTCGCTCTTTCATCTCCTGGCGAGTGGCCGGGGGTTTTCCCAAGAACTTTGTTGATAGCGGTCCTAGCAGTAGACCATGTGTGAATGCTCCTGTTACTAGGCTATCGTTATGCCCTGGTACATTTGGCGTCGCTTCGTTGAATCGTTTGAAGTAGTTTCTGACCGTTTCACCCTCCAACTATTTACAACCGATAATCTCCCTAATGTCTCCTCTGTATTTACGCAACTGCATAAAGTTTGATAGGAATTGTTCCTTGAGTTCAACAAAGTTTTTGATGCTGCTTGGGGCTAAACTTTTAAACCACGCCCCAGCGTTCCCATCCAGCATCGTTGGGAAGTGCGTGCACCAGAAGCGTTCATCTAGCTTCAGTGATTGCATATGCCATTCGTACGCGTCAATATGGCTATCTGGACAAGTCGTTCCATCGTAAGTTTTTAGATGCGGTAATTTTGCTGTGTTTGGCATATCATACTCATGTATCTCTTTGATAAATGGGGATTTGTATGTTTGCGAGGGTAACGGGTTGATGGGGTTTGTTGTTTGAATAGGGGGAGTAACGAGTTGGTAAATTGGTGGTTGGGTATAAAATAAAGGAGATGTGATGCTTGGTAAGGTGACTGGAGTTGAAATAGGGGTGCTTACCGGCGTTGGTGTTGATATTGGTCTTATTGGTGTTGAAATTGGTGGAAAACTTGTGAATAACGGTGTTGTTATTGACTGGGATGGTTGAAAAAACGATGGGGATGATGAGGTGAATAGTTGTGTTCCCACTGATGGTTGGAGTGGTAGGAATGGGTAACTGAACGGTATGTATGGTGGTGGTGTGTTCATGGCTGGCGAGGCCATGGGGTATGGGAGTATCGGTGGCGGAATAGGTGTTTGCGGCAGCAGTGGGGGTGTAGGGATGGTGGTTATGGATGGTGACGGTGTACTTGGTGTGGTTTCTGCTAGTATCAGGCTTAGAGATGTCATTGATCGTATGGGGTTTGTAGGGTGGTTACCTACTCCGCTTGTTCCTACAGTTGCTATTGCCAGAGATGGTTAATGTGGTCTTTTGTTACGTGTCACAACACGGATGGCGCCAATGATGAAGTATTGAGCTCTGCTTCGCTTCAGGGTGATTCCGATCGCTTGGAAGATGACCTGCGACCACAATCACGAGGGAAAGATGGCGTCAGCCGTTCTCCGGGAGGAGGTCCCGGACGAACGCTCCGATGCCTAAGTCAGGTTTCCGGCGAGGGCAATAAAAGCGTGAGTATGTAATGAGAGTGAGAGTATCAAAAATCGTCCCTTTTACCGTATGCCCTGTGAGGGCTTTTATACCTGATGCAGGTCCCGCCATGGCCGACAGGATCTCTGGTGTGGCAGGTGGGGAGCAGGCTGTCGATTGGTTGCACGATCATCGTCCTTCGCCGCGCCTCTTATTGGTCCAGATGGACTACGTGGGACGCGCACGATCTATGTCAGGTACGGGCACCATGCGTGGTCGGGGGTGCATGGCGCCAAACCGGATCCGGGCCAGACGTTCCGGCAGGAGCATTGTTAGTTAGCCGGGCTGGAGCTCTTCTGGCGAGACTTCTCCAGCGGGTGATACGATATCGACCTCCAGGGGAGCTCTTGCAGGAGTGCGCCTGCGTGTGCCAGATGGCACACTATCAGTATTTATGTATGTATGTATGTATGTATAGGAAATAAAAATAATGTGTTACAGCACTTAAAGTACACGAATTTTGCCATACGTCAATTAGTATGTAACTGGACAGTAATTATACGGATCAAAAAGCGTCATCAATCTGTGAGATAGGTTTCCGATATGTTTTCTAGTTCTGTTGATGCTTTTCTAGAATCCCTCTTTCTATGTCTATTATAGTCCTTTAACGTATTCTTAAAACACTCACATATGCTCTATTCCTCATGCGGGTGCCACTAGTGCATGTATAAAACATAACAAGTAAAGTTAAAAATCCAAACTAAAACGAATAAGCATAAGATATAAAAATGAACAATTAATTAATATAATCTCAAAAACGTGCATACATATGTTTGAAAACCTCCTTTGAGACATTATTATAAGTAGGCCAACGTTGATTCAAAGGCTCCCAAAATATCCTTACGATCTCCCAATGGATAGAAATTTTTCAAAACTTGCAATATTGAAATAGGTATATAAGTATAATTATAACATCAATAATCATCAAATTAAATAACAAAAGGCTAACCTAGTTCCATCTTGGTATTTGTATGGATGCTGCTAGTAAAGAGTTTATAAAAAATAACAAGTATTGTTAAAAAATAGTATAAAAAGGCCAACGCTGATCTAAAGGCTCCCAAAATATCCTTACGATCACCCAATGGATAGAACTTTTTTCAAACCTGTAATATTGAAATAGCTATAGAAGTATAATTACAACATTAACAATCATAAATTTCTCGTATGGATGCCATAGTAGAGAGGTTGTAAAAAATAACAGATAAATTAAAATTCAAACTAAAAGGAATGAGTATATGATATTTAAATAAGTAATTAATATATTGCCTTGAAACATGCATACATATGTCTAAAAACCTCCTTCGAGACTTTACTATAAGTAGGCCAATGCTGATCTAAAAAAATCTCCTAAAATATCCTTACGATCCCCCGATGGATAAAACTTTTTCCAAACCTGCAATTTTGAAATAACTATACAAGTATAATTATAACATCAATAATCATAAATTTGAATAATCCAATGGCTAACCTAGTCCCATCTTGGAGGATTCATGGCCTCTAACAGCTATGTGAATCTTTAGCATTAAAACCGCTGGGCATACATACGACACCTGAATCGTGCAATGTCTTTTCCATTAGCTTAGAGACATCCTTTTGAGAGTAATTTTCAGCATGCTCCTTGCCACAACCGTCGATCATCCCTAAACCATGTGGGGTACAATTCAGAAATACCCCCATCATATTTCCAGAGGATCAGTGATGCTTGTCAGGGGATCAACGTTGCATATGCTACTGGAGCCTATGACTCTAAATCCTATCTATCTTGACAATGGTGTAAGCGTACTAAGAATGTGTCCACATGTATTATAGTCATGAGATGACGTACCTCTCAGTAAAGACCACTCGGAGAGGGGACACATATTTGGCGTACTTCTGACATGTTGTATATAATAGAAAAAGAATGACCAGATATATAATCTAAGATTAATAAGCCTTGCGATAACAAATAATTTAAATTGAACATGCCATATCATAAATCACAAATAATTTAAAGTGCACAAAAAGCAATGCTCCTAACATTCATCTCCAATTGGACATCCCACATCATAAAGCACAAATAGTCAATCTCTAATGTCATCCAATAATTCGTAGTAGTATGAATCTTTGCCATTATGCATATCCCCTCTCATGAATCCTCCATAATTATTCACCACACGTTCTTCACCATATCATTGTGTGTAGAGCTTATTATCATTTACAATGCATCTGTTATGAGACTAATATACTATAATGGTTTCCTTGTTATACTTTCTAGATGTTTAGCACTTCCATCGAATGAGTAAATCATTACCTACATCAAAAAACATACACACATTTCTTTGGTTATAATACACTACTATTTGTCATTAATATTGAATTGGTTTTACTTACTTTGTACTCAAACCATCGAGCAAAATATTTATCTATGAGACCCGAAGCTGGTTCATTTGAATACATTCCTTCGGTCAATACAACAAACTCAAGCGTGTAATCCACAAGTTCTACACATTTTAGTAAAATATAGGTGTGTGTGTGTGTGTGTCTTGTAAAGTTCTTCATGACACATTTATTTTCTCTTTCCACCATTTTCATATAACAGTTGTGATGGTATGGAAAACACTCTTATTGGGGATACTCCACTCAACGAGCTATGATGTTGTACTGTGAAATTCTGCGACTCTTGATTTGTTTCAATTATCGATGAAAATTAGAAAGAAAAAGAGGTAGTGATTTCATTCACTAAATGTTCATAGATGACGGCTCGCGCAGTCGTTGATGTGGTCAAGAATACAACATATAACCTTACTAGTCTACTAGCTAGCGGTAAGAAAGGGTCGTACCAAGGAGCTCGTGGTTGGCACTATGTGTCAAAATATAACCAATCTATAGTGTCACTCTATAGACGGCGACTATTTGTACACTTGATCTCGAAAAGAACATGAAAACCGAAAACTAAAACTATCGATCTAAATCGAAGCAGTAGATTGCAACCAGTCAAACCAAACTAATCTGATTCCGAGATCAAACTCAGGAAATTAGAAGCAACCAAATCAAAAACAATAAACTAAAAAACAACGATTGATACCAAAAACGTAAAATTGCAATAAAACATGAAAAAAGTAAACTTGCATTCAAGATAAACTCGAATCAGAGCCGAATGCTTCTAAAAACAGGAACCAATCCAATCTCTTGATGTAGAATAGGCAAAACAAATAAACTTAAACTCTTAAGATCACATGCAACCTAAAGGATCTATGTTTTCTCTATTGAACATATAAATAAGAACATCTGTAGGAAACCCTAGGTATAATCAAAATTACTAAAGAAGGTTTCTGAATTACATACCTTATTGTTATTATAGCAAATAACAATTATTCCTTGTAATGTTGATCTCTCAGAAGCTAGCACCACAAATGTCGTGCCTCTAATGGCTCACACCCAAAAGTCCAAGCAAAGGTTAATTATCTTAAAGTCTTACTAAGAAAAGCTCGCTATAAAATCTTAGAGAAGGATTATAGATTCTGCTTGAGAGAGAAGAGAAATTCCAGAGAACTGTCTACAAGAATGGGGCAGAGAATAATGTAACAGGGGAGGCGTATTTATAGCTTCAAATGTGACAAGGATAAACCTCATTTGAATTCAAACAAGATAAACAGCTTTATCTTCAAACCCCTTTTTGGTTGTACGCGTCGTGCGTGTTACTTCGACCAGAAGTCTTCTATTGTTCAACTATTGAACAATTACAATCCAGCCCCTACACTTTTCATTAATCCCAAATTAATTCCAATTAATTCTGATTAATTCCAAACTAGTTTCTAATTAATTTATCATCATATAACTTTAATAATAAACTAAAGAACAACGATTGATACCGAAAACGTAAAAATTGCAATAAAACATGTGAGGTGACTTCAGACTTGGGTCGGTGGAAGGATTAGGGCTTTGAAGGTACGGGAGGCCTGAGGTCACAACAAAGAGAGCAAAGATCGTTAGCCGCGCTCCGGAAGGAGGTTCCGGGGAGAGCGCTACGACGATCAAGTTAGATAGTGTTCAGGAAAAGTATTGAGCAAAAGCTGATAGTAAAGGTAGTATGATGATATTAGGTTTACTTGAAGGCTCAATGGCCTTTTATACCTAAAGTCGGACTCGCTTTTGGGGATAGGCGTGTCTACCCGACAGCACATCCGGGTGATCATTGGGTGATAGTCTGGTGCACGATCTTGGTGCAGAGGGCACACAAGTAGTGGACCATGTTGCCTATTTGTGTCTGGGCGCCTGCAGGTTATCGAAGTACAATGCTGCAGGGCACCGTTCTTGCCGTAGGCATTCCGCAGCGGGCTAGTGCTTCAAGGTAGTCGGATCAGCGCCGCCCAACGTTGATTGTTTTGGCGTAACGGACCGGCGCTGCGAGGCAGCGCTGGTTGCCCTCAATCGTAAGGGCTTTGTCGGGTCGTATCCTATGATACGTTATCAACATGAATACAAGTAAACTTGCATTCAAACTATATCCAAATCAGAGCCGAATGCTTCTGAAAACATGAACCAATCAAATCTCCATGGTCGATGGTGTTCTACAAGTTAGAACCCTTAATCACACAAGAGTAAAACGATGAACAATAAATCGAAACTAAAACTTACACTAGCCAACTAATGAATGTAAACTGTAAATATACGAAATCTGAGTCAAAGATGTCTAAGTTCCACTCAAAGTTCTGATCTCCGCTCCCGAAATCCGAAGTGGGAGCCTCTATTTATAGTTGTGGAAAATGCCTCTACGCGTCACGGGTATGCGAAGTACGCGTCACGGGTCAACCATATCTTCCCGTTTCTTCGCACTTTGAATTTGAAATCCCATCCAGGTTGATTCTCATCCATGTGTCCGTGCCGTAGTCTTCCTTTCTTTGCGTCGGGCGTGTTACTTCGACTTGACTTTCAGACTTCTCTCCAACTTTGCCGATTTTACACAATTTACCTCTGTTTTTACACCAAAACACAAAACAAGTCCTTGGAACTAAAAGTGAGTAATGTTAACACCTTAGAAATGTATTTCTATTAAAACCTAGTCCAATAACACCTAAAATGACCAACATTTTCAGTTGTTATTAATTGACAATTGAAACCTCAACAGTATCTTTGTTCCTAATTTTTCTTTTTATTAAGACCGACTTCTTAAATTTAGAAAGTATTCAGAATGTGTTTACAATACTAAAATGAATTTTAAAAATGTTTTATATATAAGTTAGAGAATATGCTTGAGATAAAGCCACCAAAAAAACCATAACTGTCCAATTTTAATGACAATTTTCTTGAGGTTAGTATTCTACATGTTCCATCAATATTATGATTATCATTAATAATGTTTTGCTAATATTAGATTTCCATATGATATTGAATGAAATGAAGATGGTGATGTAAGGTTGTATTGGAAGATGTTTATATTCCACTTATGAAGAATAATATGTGCTAAATTTTCGATTTTTGATATTTAACTTTATAGTATTTATATGTTGAAGAACTAAACATCGGATATTTAGTATTTTGATTCAATCTTGAAGAATTAAACTTTTGTATATTTGGTATTTTTAGTTCATTATTAAAGATTGAAACTTTAAATTACAGGCATTTTGATTTTATTAGGTATTTATGGTTTTTTGTATTTTTTTTAATTTTAAAATTAATTATGACATCATCCAGTGTCGGAATTCGCCGAAGCTGTTGAAGTAATAGAACTTCTCCAATCATCTTCATTGTCAATAATAGGCTCCTTCAAGTAAAAAAACGAGAAATTGTTTTTGTTCCTATCTTTTGTTCCTACTAATCTTCCTACTCAAGTTAAATTGTGACATGTGTATTAAAATATTATTAGTTTAATTAAATATGACACTTGTCATAATTTCAAATGAGTAGGAATATGGATAGAAATAAAAGATAGGAATCAATACAATTACTCAACAAAAACCCCATTCAACAAAAATCACCAATAGGCTCATTTTAGGCATGGTTTACTTTCCCAATTTATAAAAACGCAAGCCCAATTAAATCCAAGATCCAATTAAATTCAAGATCATATAAACATATTGCCCATACCAAATTATCCATCTTAGCCATAGTATGATAGATATACCCACACAACCAAGAAAAAAGAAAACTATCATTGTCATCTTAACCAGTTAGTCACAATAAGACATGTATATCCAGCACAAGCAACAAAAAAGACCATTGTATGTTTATCAAAAACGTCCCTCCCTCCCACTCTACGTTTGTCAATTCGTGCTACATGTGATATACTTTAATTTAGTAATATTTAGTCAACTTCCATATTTAAGTCAAACTTCCCATATTTATACAGACGAATATCCGTGCATAACCCATTTACCTCAAGTCACAACTAGATCAAATTTCATTTTAAATAATTAAACTTTTTGTCTATTCTAAATAGTATATATACAACTTGGTCCCTGTAGGATATTGTATTTTTTCGGGTTTGGTCCATTGGCAAAATGGTTGTGTACAAAAATCTAACAGGAACATTAGATTTCACGACTCATAGACAAAAACGGCAACAAACAGAACCACGAGGATTGCCATGTAGCAAAACCAAACCTGACTAAATTTGTAATTTCCATTATACCACAGGGACCATTTCTGTAATTTACTTAGAGAACCAGACTGAGACCGTACAGTATAAAAAGTATGGGTTATGACCGGATTGAAACTGGGTTTTGTCTCTAAGTACTTGTATTTAACAGATAATGTGGTATGATTGCAGAAATTTTGAGCAAGGAGGATAATAAGAAACTAACAACATAACTTCACATCCTTCATGATCATGATTATGGAAGTTGACAACAATAGAACACTAACGACACAAAATGATTATTACAACCATCATTTTCATGATTAACAAATGCTAAAAGATTATAATTAAAAACTTATATCGAGGAAATCTGAAGTGTTGCTTCTTGAGGCATTTTTGGGACATTCTTTATTCACATACAGATCCACAGGCACGAAATGTATAGAACTATAAACATACACATATAGTAGTAAAAAGTTGATGGCTTTCTAGTTTAAAATCTTGATTCGAACTTTCTAGGGGACATTTCGTCCAACACCTGGGGTGTTCATCTCCTGTTCGATGAACATATAATATAATTGTATATTGTCCTGTGAATTAACAACAAAAATATAATTTCCGCATCCATAAAATAACTACAAAAAAAAACTCCATACACTTACCTGAAGAGGGAGGGCAACGAAGATGGTGAGGTGGCAGCAACAATGTGGCGAAAGGCAAAAAACTCAAAGAGGGCTTCTGTTCTTTATGACGAAGCTAAATTATTTAAACATCTTTTTACATTTTCGTCATCCTCGCTTCCACGTTCTTGCAATCTAAATACACACAAAATCCACTATCTTAAGCCCACCACTTACCCAGCGGCCATTTCATGCACATACACCCACATGCACCATTATCCTTAGAAAAAACCCCCATAACTTCCACCGGTAGATAAAGCACACACACGAATACATGGGGTGGGGCTGGAAGCAACAAAACCTTGGACAACCCGAATCTCAAAACACACTCAATAGATGGACGGAAAAGGGGTTGGTCCTTGGGTTAATCAAGAAATCTAAAAACTGAAAGGGGATTCAAACGCAATCTTGAGAAAGCCAAATAGTAAAGCAAAATAGTGACATAAGGTTTATTTAGGCTCATTCTTTCCGTTACCCTCCATAAAGCAAATTACGCATACATAATTACTATACGTACCCCTATAAATGTGTTGGTTGGTGGTATATATAGCACCATCCTTTATTTAAGGATAATCTTAAATAAATTTCCCCCTATGTGTGGGTGTGTATTCTGTGGGATAAGCTTCACACACACATGTCACATCATGAGATTTTTTTTAGCACATCTTTTATTAACCACATAAAGATTATATTTTTTTTGATAAAATTATGTAGTTGCTCTATGTGGTTTAATATAATGGATAAATTCAGTATAACTATTTAAACCACTATGCATCTAGTTCCTATGGTTTCATTTTGTTGTATAATTGGTCTTTTAAGCGTTAATCTAACTTTTGCGTTGTTATCTTTTCTAAAATGACCAATATATCCTTGAACCAAATATGAAAAACACAATATACCTCAAGGACCACTTGTGTTATTTATTATTTCCTTATTTTATCATCTCCTACAAGCTCTTCTTCTTTTTAATTGATTTTTTATTCTTTTCTCATTTAAATTATTTTCCATAAATCAAATTAAATTTCGTCTTCACACACATACTAATTGATGTTTCCGTCTATAGTGCGTGTTCTCGATAGGCTCCAGACATATTCTTTTTCATGTTATTTATGTGTTAGCATTTATCAACCCCCACCTCACCCCATTCCTAAGTCCGTATGTTTTCTATATGTTGCTATAATCCATGACAATGGTTGTTCAAGCTCAATACCCATAAATGTTCTCCTCAATAGTTTTTTGTGTTATTTATCTACCCTTTTGTGCCATTTATTTATCAATCAGTTTCTTAAATATTCTTACCGAGGGTGCAGTCGCCTTTAGTAAGGAACCCGAGGACCATGGGACGTCATAGAATATACTCAGGGATTGCTGGTGTGTTTAGAAACCAAGATAAGACATCATAGTGAATAGGGCATCATCAGAAGAATATTCGGCTGATCGTTTCACGAAGACATTGACGCTGACCAAGCATAAAGGCCATACTAGGGTCCATAGGCGTTAAGGTTGCAATATGACATGAGTATTTTAGTTATTAGTTTGATAACCGAAACATATTAGAGTAGATAATTGTATCTGACTTGGTGTATTATTAGTGGAGAATTAATAAAAAGCTGGGATGCCATTTTCATTTACATTAATATTGTGTTTCACTTTAGCATGTTTAGAACCCGCTTCCCAAGTATTACTTTACTCGAACTTCCACAGTCGGTCGTGCTCTTGGAAGCAAGTAGTGATTTAAAACTGGCATTGAGTGTTAGTAGATTGTCTATAGAGATTAGACATAGCATGGTGATTGCGACTAGGCCTCATGAGTGCTTGATAGAGATTCAAGTATTGGAACAACCCGCACCTAGACATTACTTTATGGATTAAGTCACAAGTAATCTAGGATGATAATGTATTTTATTCTTCAAACTGAGATGCATGAGGATCTGCTCTATAATTATGTTATGCACTGGACTACTCAAACGTTGTGTGTAACAGGTAATTATAAAGGGTATCCATGTGTAATATGATGAAATAGACAAGGACTATGTAGTCAAAGTTTATCTGTTCCTTCTACTCTAACAAGGAGAAGCGATATTTGTGGGCCTCTCGATGATTTGATGCTGACATTAAGTGTTTGGCCAAACCCATACTGGATTGATGTGTCGATCAATAGTCTGACAGAGTCATCACAAATCTCTATTGGGAAACAGAATTTGAACTATCGAGTTTGACCTTATCCATGGCTCAGGTTCATTACGATATCTTGTAGAACAGAGGAATAATCAATCACTTATCTAGGAGTCATCTCTTTTTTATCAGATTTTGGCAGTTGCATTGGATGACACACTCTGCTGATTATAAGATAATATTCAGACCGCACATAGTTGACAACTTGTCCAATTAGGAGACTGTTGGAATAATGTCCAAGGTCATCAACTTGTGGTAGTATTTCTGATAAATAACAAATCCTTTTGGGTTGCCCTCAAGACCCAAAAAACAAACAGAGTCAGAAAATATAAAAGGAATTATTAGTTTATTAATTTATTGAGAAATAAATTAATTAGAAACTAGATCAATAAATTAATTGATAAATTAATCTAGAATTAATTTAGAATCAATTAAAGGTACTGTATTGTAATTGATTAAATGTTTAATCAATGGAAACAAGTCCAGGGGTACGGCCGCCAAAAGGCTCTTAAGTTTGAAACCCTAGGCGCCTTGCACTATAAATAGAGGCATTGGGGTTCAACCCTAAATCATCCCTCACCTCAAAGGAGCTGCCAACTCCTCTCCTCCCTCCCTTTTAGCGAAATCCTCATCACTCTCTATGGTTTGAGGGTTTTTGCATCCTTCCCTAGTGGAAGTTCTGATCTATCTGGTTTTTTGGTGTTCTTGGGTATGAGTCAATAGATAGATTCACACTTTGGATCATGTTTATCCTTTGCAAGATAATGTTTACCAGATTCAAAGAAGGAGATAATCCTGAAGTATAATATGTTTAAGTTTAGTGTATTTATAACTGTTATGAACTGCATGATCCTGAACTCTATTCATGGAGAATTCTATGATTTGATCTTATTAGTCTTCTGATGCATGTGTTTATGTGTTTATGTGATCGAATCCTAACAAATGGGGCATGTACATGACCGAGTGGGTGTTAGATAACCATTGAGGGGGGAGCTTAGACTGGTCCAATTTTTTATGTAGATAAGAAGAGGGAATGGAAAGGGTGGTTAGGTTGAACGAGATAATAAGAATAGGGAATAAAGGTTGTAGTAGGAGAATCTTGGAAGTCTTTGTAGGGAAGTGATCCTCGTCAAAGACAACATCACCAGATATGAATCATATTTTGAATAAGAAGATCCATTCAATGGTAGCCACAATGATCAAAAGAAAGACCAAGATACATGTTGTTTGTAGACTGAGGTGCCAACATATGAGGAGCTTTAGAGTTAGTATTAAGATAGCAGAGGCATAATAGCAAGACAGGGAATATCCAAAAACCTTAAATGGGGTTTTATAAGATAGTGTGCTTGTATGAATAAGGTTTAGAGTATGCACAACTACAAGAGGACACTTAACCTAAATTTTCGAAAGAAGGGATGTTTGAATTAGCTGAGTTTAAAGGATGGTGTTGACAATGCATATGATGCATTCAACCTTACCATTCTGTTGAGATGTGTAAGCATATGAAAAATGAAATTTGATACATTGATTGAGAAAATAGTTTACAATGGTTGGTTATTAAATTTACGACCATTATCATATTAAAACAGTTGGATGTCAATTTTAATTTGATTTAGTACCTATACACGAAAATTGGTAAACAAAGTAAAACATCATACTTTCCGCAGAGAGAAAAGCCCCCAAAAAATGAGAAAAATCATCAAGAAATAACAACATACGAAGAATAGTTCCCTAGTGAACAGTAGTAGGAACAGTCACAAACTAGCTAACCACATGAACTATATAAAATATATCCGGGCGAGTGACTGTAATATAAACCAAATTGTCCACGATAGTACGATATATACTCCGATTAGGAACACCACCGGTTAGAGAATATCGAGCATTGGTCTCAAAAGGTGTATCAACAGTCTTATTTTCATAAAATTGGGCATGTTAAACATATCATATATGCATTTGGTTTAAGATAGAATGTAACCCTTTTTAGATTGAACATACAAAGTAGCATAGTAAGCCTAAGTCTTTCAGAGCAAATCGGTGAGCCAATCACGCTTCAAATACTCAATCCCATTATAGCCATCACCGATATAAATCATGTCATCTATATATAATGATATGAGAATGTGACAACTATCAAATTAGGTCAACGAAGGTAAACCGAAACGTACGATGAAATATAAATTTTATAACTTCTACAATGTATTATCGTATATTATAAACACTAATTTAAATCAATTATGCGAACATACCCTGCAAAGTTAGACGTTTTGATTAAAAATTTTACGTCGTGAATAGTGACCGCTCGTGAATAGTGAACAGTAAAATTTAAAACTCGTCGAAATATTACAAATTTTATATCAAAACGTAGACAAAATACGACGATTCCGAATATATATATTTATATTTTTACCAAACGTTATATATAAAATGTTATGATAGAAAAACGTTTAATTTAACTTAAAAGCGATGTTTGATTATTAAAATATTTATATAAAAAAAAACTTTTAGTGATCGACCAAAATTTTCAACCGGCAAGTTTTCAACATTTGAAAATGTTATTATTATTATTTTATTTTATTTTTATTTTATATAAAGTGGGCCCCACTTCATTATTTAATCAATTTTACACATTCTATCCTCAAAAAAATTCGTATTTTCATTTCGAACACTACGTATTCAATACGTATTGTTAAGTTTATCAATAATATTATGACGTTTTATAAAATGTAAAATATATTGTCAAAACGGTATCGTCGATACGAACAACCTGACGTCAAAATTTAATATTATTGATATTAGTTTTATATTTAATATTTTTTTCTTTAAAATGAAATTGTATTTACATTTAAACCCTATATTTTTATTAAACTTACAATTAATACCCTTTCGTTAATTCGTTAAGGACTTTTAGTTAAAAAGTTGATATTATTAAACTACGATTTTCGTAGATTATATTTTTATAAACAAAAATAATTCGTTTTATATAAAAACTATTAAAACTATTTAAAGAGTATTTTAAGGGTATGTTTTGTCATAAACAAAATTTAAAAGCTATAAACGTCAAATGTCTGTATCTTGAGGGCCGCTATACGAAAATAAATTTACTATAAATAGAGGCTTCAATCCTCTCATTTCCTCACACCTCAGATCTCGATCTCTATATCACTAGATAGTATTGTTAGAAGATTCTTCGATATATATAGAAATATACGAAGAATGAGCGTTAGAAGTAGCTATTTCAGTTATAAATATAGTGAGTTCGAGTTAGAAGCACGAAGAGTCGGGCGATCTAACAACAGTTGGCGATAAGATCCTAGTCGACATTGAGGTGAGTTCATACCCCTTCTTTTTTTTATATTTATTCAAGTTTTTAAGGGGGAGAATACAAGTTATACTATAAAAATAGCTATTTATACTCATTTGTAACAGTAGTAAACAAAATGTAAATTTTGTAAACATCATTATGACAACAATTCAATTATAGTTCCAAAATATAATATCGAATGATCTACTTACGAGAGCGGTGTCTAGGCCGATCATTTGGGCTAGGTTGCTGGATTTCCGAAAGGCTTATACGCTGAAAGGGTCCTGCCTCCCCATTTGATCTTCTACCTGGCCGTTCTTTATTTGATAGTCATGAAATATTATATTTGAATTAATAAAGAGTATAACCAAGTTATTACACCACTATTATGGAAAATATCTTAAAAGATATTGTTTATAACCATTTAAATAAGTTATTTCACATATATTCGTAAATATATGCTTTTCACGACAAGAATACTAAAAATAAACTATTATAAGAATAGTTTGTGGTTACAAATGTTACTATAACCGTTAGAACAAGATAATTAATTATATACAAATATATAATTATTATACATTACTATATTATCATGGGAAAAATGATAATGGGCAAATACAAGGGTTTTTCATATACAAACTTTACGTAAACAAGTTGATTGATACATACATTTTTGTGAGACGGGTCTTCACAGTGCTTATTTAAGTACATACTATAAGTCCTGAAATTTATAACCAGAGTCTCGGTAAGAGAACGTGATATTTGTGTATAGATCTATACGGGATTGACAACCCCGCACCTGAGCTGCTAGCTACAGCTAGACCGACGGGTCTGAGGTGACAAATGTCATAACAGTCCGACGCCTGAAGAACGTCGAAGCAGGCCTACATGGTCACAGTATGGTTATAGGGCGTCTCGAATGGGATATCAACTTTATTAAATTGTTACGTGGAAATATACATTTTCAATGGCTTTATACTACAAACTATGCTATACATTTTAGTCCTTGGGTTTTAAGGACTTGGATACATTCATAAGAAAATATTGGATTTTCTTGGATTACAATACTACATTTTACAAGGAAAGAGATTCCTCATACAAGTTTTATGGTATTAAAACTACATTTTAACAAGTTACAAATATAAGTATGGTTTTACTTATACACACTGATTCTATGGGAATTAAAACTATGTTTTATCAAAGATATAAATATAAGTACGATTTACTTATACATACGACTTTTGTGG
Organism: Cichorium intybus; assembly: GCA_023525715.1. NCBI lineage: Eukaryota > Viridiplantae > Streptophyta > Magnoliopsida > Asterales > Asteraceae > Cichorium > Cichorium intybus. The sequence goes on along the minus strand of CM042015.1, from coordinate 1,177,764 downwards.
AATTAAATCTACGATTCGACTACCAGTAAACACCTATTTACACGGTTTTATACAAGAATAAAACTACGTAATACTATTTTCAAGTATACAAATACCTATACATTTTCGGTCTTTGGGTTTTAAGACTACTACTCATTTATAAGAAAATATTGGATTTTCTGGTTTCAAACACTATCTTTCTACAAGGAAAAAGGATTATGGATTTTCTCATACAAAAATCTTATGAACTCACCAACATAATGTTGACACTCTTTCAAACTACTTGTATTCTCAGGAAATTGATAGGGTAACTACAACCTTTGACGATGGGTCGCTATGGCGTCATACTATGTATTTTGATATCATATTGTAATTGTATTCAAAACATACAATCTTTTGAACTATTGTAACATTTACAATTATGTATATGATGGATGTGTTTGCTTTGATCACTATTGTACAAACGTTGTTGTGATATTGTTCATGAAGTCATCCACCCTCAGACGTTTCCGCCATCGTAGTTTGGGGGTGTGACAGAGAATCTACCTTACACTCTTGCATCAAACATATAATGATGAATCGTAATTACAAGGAAGAAAACCAAAAGAAGTAATCACTATAGAAAATTTTCAAACGAAGCATGATGGGCTTGTTTGAGTCCATATAGAGCTTTTCAAATCCGACAAACTTCTCCCGACTAATGAGAAATACATGGGGGAGGAGTCATGTAAACCTCATCATGAAGGTCACCATTTGAGAATGAATTTTGACATTCATTTGAAAAACCTACCATTGAAAAATAGATGCAACTGTTATTTGAATACGAATAATGGTCATTTTTGCAACGGGGCTAAAGTTTCTTCATAATCCATACCATACTTTTGAGCCTATCCTTTTGCAACTAGTCTTACCTTGTATTTGTTCAACTGAACCATCAGATTTGGTTTTGATCTTATATACCCAATGACAATCGATTGTATACACTAGAGTCTAATATCTATAAGGATGAAGGAATACCGGAAGTACTAGACGGAGAATGACCTGAATGAGACATGGATGCTGATGTGGTAGCATGATTAGAGGCCAAAAACTATTTGAACTGCTTAAAAACCTGATGATCCAAAGCAGATGGTGGCATGATGATAACACTATGACTAGTCTCTAAAAAAGGTGCATCAACAACAATAATGAACTGTGGTGTATGAGATGTCTATGAGGTAGGACCAGATGGGCGAGGCTGAAAAGATCCAGAATGTTTGTTTGCTGTAGAGGTCGTCGTTGTTGGTTTTCTCTACTAAGTAACAATGGGAACTGAGGTTTCCAATGATTCTTCTATTGGCAGAAGGTGTATTTATCAAAAGCAACTTTAGAGGGTTGTTTAAACTGGTTTGTAGCCTGACCCCGTTGAGGTAGGACCAGGTGTATTTATCAAAAGCAGAAGGTGTATTTATCAAAATCATCTTTACAAGCCATATTGACAGGAATTAAAACAACCAATACTGACAATAGATACCAGCAAATATCAGTAACAATTGAAACAACGAACACCAAACGAATGTCAACAATAACGACATTGATTCGCGTAGTTGGTGTCTGCTACATCGTCTTCTATAATCAAATCAAAGGTCATTGATCTAATAGAGCTCTGATACCATGTAAAGTAATAGAGAAATACAGCTAAGGTTTATTATTGAATGTAAAAGTGAATACAAATAAGAAAAAAACCACTATAGATAGGAAAACAATCTAAGTTTAACTTAGCTAAAAGACTAAACAAAGTCTAATACCGAAATAGCCTAATAGCTTATTATGCTAACAAGATAGGATAAATGTGGCTACTATAAAAAGATAGCAACGAAGAAAAATTACGTAGCAACGACTGCTGTGTGTGAGTGCTACGACAATGGTGATATAGTGAACATCGGTAAGGCAACGATTTAGGGCCAAGATCCAGGGCATTAGAGTGGTGGGTTAGTTGGCCAGACTCGATATCATGTTTGATAAGTGGAAAATCTGTTAAGGCTTGTATTGTATTAGAAATATAGAATCAGTATAAATAGATAAAAATATTACGCAAATGACCCTACACTATACAAAGTCAAGAAAAAAAAGACTATACAAATATACTAATATTAAACAAATATAATTAAAAAGATCAATGATTTAGTGATTTAAAAAATTGATCAATATATCAACGGACTTTTGACACAGTGGTATTTGTGTTGCTCTTGTGTTGCTCTTCACCCTAAGGATGAGAGTTCTAGTCTCTTGGAAAACATCAATGGTTAGTTTTAAAATGTGTTTAGTTTAAAAATCTACAATTAGATTGCCGTTAAAAAAACACCCGCCAAAATTGGTCGTGAATTTGTTAGAAGACCACATTAGATAATGGTTTTTTTGTGGTTGTCCCTTTTATTGTATATTCTGATAAAAACAATAATTTCATTATATAAATAACTTATTTGTATTTAAAATAAAGGTTGAGCATGTCTTTGGTCAGGAACAGACTAGTTTTGGAGGGAGATTAGATGACATCAACAGACTACAAGTACTAAAACGCTGCGTTTCGATCTTTGAAAATGGGAAAAGAAAAGCGAAAACCGAATAACGCTAAGTGTATGTATGGGTAGTGGTCGACAACCTCATTTCACTCAGGCACGCACTGGTGTCATCGTCGAGGCGCATTCTCAGGCAATTTGCAATTTCTGAATAGCACACGCCAGTTTCCTTCCACAGAGTAAACCCTCTTAACCCTAGCTTTTTTTATAGCATCAGTGATTTGGTAAACTTTCAGTGATATTCATCATCCAAAGTTATGTGCGTATGTATGCTGTGTAGATTTTACCCAATTTCTGAATGTTGGTGAAGAATCTCCCAAAACCCTAGCAGTACTGAACTTGCGGAGCACGCAGACACGAACTCGTACAGGTATGGCCTCATGGTGATCATTGTTATTGGTTATCAAGGGGGGTTTTGATCTCCTAGAGCTACCAAACAACTCTATTGTGTCGGATTTCCAATTGTATCTGGATTTTGTACGTTTCAGAACTTGTGGAAATACGATGAAGAAAAAATTGACGCTGGAAGAAGGCTTGAGTATATTGAATGAAGGAATTGCAAAGGCGATGATGATTCTCGATGGATTCCCCACCAGTGCATTATTCAGTTGTGAAGAATACATGAAACTCTACGACTGTGTATATGATATGTGTGTTCAACGTCCACCCTATGAATACTGTGCGGAGCTCTATGGCATATTCAAGAAAGCTTTAGAAGATGGCATTACTTCAAGGGTGAGAGACTTCATTTTTTTTTTTTTACTGTAACTTTCATAAATAGCTCTCTAACACCATGATTTCAGGTAATACCAGCTGTGAAAGACAAATCACATATCTTTCTGTTATACGAGCTTTGGAACATGTGGTCAAAGTACAAAATCATGGCAAAATGTCTTGGAGGTTTATTCCTGTACCTTGATCGCCACTTTGTTGAAGATAGAAAAGCAGCTTCTCTTAGTGATCTCTCCATTTCTTGCTTCCATGATCTGGTAAACTAAATATCAACATTAAACTTTCTTATTCATAGTCTAGTGTTCAGTTCATCAATTCCATTTTGCTATTGCATACTTTATTGAATTTTAAGTTTTTTTTTTTTGCCATTTATATCAGGTGTGTGTTGAATTGTATCCCAAGTTATTAGAAGCTGCAATTTGTCTCGTATGTTTAAGAACCCTTGAACGATATAAAATAGCAATTTACAATGTGATTGCTTAAAGGAATAATCTGAGTTTCTTTTTTATACAGATCAATGAGGATCGTGATGATAATCCGGTTTGCAGGGATTTGTTAAAAAATGTTTCAACATTTTTTGTGGAAATTGGGAGGGGGAATTTGCATTATTATGAGAACTTTGAGGCAGAAGTACTGTCAAGTACTATTAATTACTACAAATTTGTGGTTCCACAGTGGCTTCGACATTACTCATCGGCTGATTATGTTTCAAAGGTTATAAATTGAGTAAATTACACTTTTAGTCCTTCTGCTACATTGGGTTTTATTTGGTATGGCCCAAGATATAATCTTTTTGCCGAAAAGATTCAATTTTGGACAATATATTAAGAAATCAATATAGCACAAGGACCAAAAGTGTAATTTAAATACGTTTGAGTACATTATTATAGCCATTTGGGAAAGCATATGCATATTTTTACTTGGCTATGATTTTTGTTTTTAGGCTGAACATAGTTTGAGCCAGGAGAAAGAAAGAGCTAGTCAATTCTTACATCAAACCTCTGTCGAAAAGTTGCTAAGGGTAATTTCGTCATTATTTTTTTTTACTATATTGGTGCAAAAATGGTGTAGACAGTAATTGATCTCCAACGTATTATGACACTATTTTTTACACCAACACAGAATATTAAAGTATGTATGTTTTTATCTTTGATTATAGAGTTTCAGTAAGACCCTTATATCTATTGGCTTTAAATAGAGTAAATTACAAATCTGGTCCTTGTGTTTTACTCAAAATCACAAGTTTGATCCAGTTTTTGAAACTTTCCAGAAGTTGTCCTTAAGTTTGCATTTTGTTGCAGATAAGGTCCCTGTGTTTTACTCAAAATTGCAAGTTTCATTCAATTTAAGACTTGCATTTTGTTGTCAAAGGGACTAAATCCTAAATAAAATGCAAACTTAAGGATGAATTCGAGAAGGTTTCAGAAATTGGATTAAACTTACGATTTTGAGTAAAGCACAGGGACCAAATTTGTAATTTCACACCCATAATTTTATATTTGGTTGGTTAGTGTGTATCTTTAACTTCTTCCTTGGTCATGTTTCATTAATAAAAAAAAAAACATATGCGAGTTGTGTACTTAATTATATATGTTATTGGTTTATTAAATTAAGTCTCAACAGTAATTTAAACAAGTTGCATAGATTTACGTTAATTATATATGTTATTGGTTTTTTAAATAAAGTCAACACTCAATAGTAATTTAAACAAGTTGCACACATCAAAATTACTTTTATTTAAAATATAGAATTGATATAAATCAAATTTATTAGAATGTTATCTACTATACAATAAATGAAAGTAAAATTACATAGATTTCAAACAATTGTTTTACTTGAAACATTCCAGTTTTCTCTTATCTCTAAAAAAATTACATCTTAATATTCTTGCAGCTGGTTCACGAGCTTTTACTGAATCAAACAGCAAACCAACTTCATGAGAAACAAAAGGCCGAGTGTGGTGATGGCTCTGTCTCATATCAGGCATCTTCTATTCTTTTATTAACTTAAACAAATCCAAATAAAAAATCATGACTGGGACTGGGACTGGGACTAATGTCAATGGAACAAAAAGACGTGAATACCCTTTTCGTTATCATAATTGAAAATAGCGCTAGAAAGCTTATCTGGTTTCAATTTAATGTTTAAATGCAGGAGATGCTATCACAATGTGCGGGATTGAATCTTGGTGAAGGGAGTTCTCGTACATGATGTTTTAGGATGTGAATTTTATGTTAGTGATCGCATCAAATGAATATAGATAGAAATATGCACATGTTATGACTCTTTGACTCACACAAATCAAGCGTCTTTGCATGTAGTTATCATGTGCAACAAAAATCTTTTAGAGGATATTGCTTTTAAGAAAAGAAAGACCTATAATGAGTCGTAGACTTTATATATGATTGGCAAACTAATCTCTATTAATTAGACCATGTTTATTCTATATATAGCGTTTACAACAGATACATTTAACCATAAGTTTTTGAAGGAAAGCCTTTTTGGATGTTTAATCAAAGCTTCAAGCTTAAGTTTTCCACTCAAGTCTAGATTAACATCTTTTGCTTCAATTTTCGGGTATGGTATATGAATCTTAAGTGATCAATATCTAAGTTTATTAAGTACTAAAAACCATAAAAATTTGGAATGTATTGCAACTTATTCATCTTTTAATAGTGTCATCACTTGCGTAAGCAATACAACTTTTTCAAAAGTGTTATATTTTTAAAGAAATATATGAATTATTTATAATTAATATATATTGAACTTTTCAATGTATAGTTTAAACATTTACTTATTATGAATATTTTATTTCTTTAGTTTTATAATGTAGAAGTTAAATAAATAGATATTAATAAGATATATATCAGATATTTTAATATACAAATATATTTATATAATATTAGTTTAATATAACATATAAATCTTATAAATTAATGGTTAAAACTAGTAATTAGGAAATAGATAATAATATGTATTTGTTTAAAGGGAGAATTTCGGTTATATCTTTACAAAACTTCGTAATTACGCATATATCATTATAAACTTTCAAATTACGTATATATCATAACTCACTTATATACCCAAAATTAGATCTTAATATTAATTAAATATTTTTAAAATTAAAAAACTGATTTTCAATTAATATTTTATTATCAAAAATCTAATTAACATGACAAAACTAAAATAAACAAAACCCATCACTGAAACCTCCTTTAATTGCCGCTAAATTCCAAAGAACACGTAAAATTTCTAAAGAATCGTGAATCATCAAGATTTGCATATTAAAGAGCTCAATTTTAATGAATTTCTTCACAATTAATGTTGTAAATGAAAGCGACCCATTCCAGTGGTGTAGTGCATTTATTAGTTTTGTCGTTTTGGATGAATTAGGCGTGTATGAAAATGTGTTTGAAGAAAGCAGAAAGTTCTTTTCTCTTCCACTTGAAGAGAAGACCAAATTGGCTCGCAAGGACGACGTTGGTTTCGCACCAATTTATGCGGAGAACCTTGATTCCTCCACAATTTCTAAAGGCGCTGTTTCCCTGCAACTTACTATTTGACCCGAGTTTCAATTTTTGTGTAATTTACAAATTTTATAAAAGACATTAATTTTTCATAAAATTTCGATTTTGATACTGTGTTATTTTTTTTTCAATTAAGTCACTAAGTTTTCAATTTTTTTCAATTAAGTCACTATGTTTTCCATTTTGTTTCAATTTTGATCATTTGACCGGTCAACCCGGTAGCCAGCTGACGTGGCATGATGACGTGTCAGTCTTTGATGATGTGACGCTGACGTGGCACTCGAGTGTCAAAATTGAAACAAAATTGAAAACATAGTGACTTAATTGGAAAAAATTGAAAACTTAGTGACTTAATTGAAAAAAAATAAAACAGTGTCAAAATCGAAATTTGTATAAAAAGTTAGTGTCTTTTTTGGAACTTTTTCTACATTTTTTAAAAGTATAAATATGTATTTTTATGTTTTTAGAAGTATAAATATATTTTTTTACAAGTATAAATACATATTTTTATATTTTTAGAAACATAGATATATTGTCATAAGTATATATACGTATTTATACTTTTAAAGACGTAAAAAACGTATTTATACTTCTAAAGACGTAAAAATATATATATTTATACTTCTAAATTAACGAACAAATATTTATTTTTTTGTTTTTAGAAATATAAAATACGTTTTTTTTTTCATATAATCACGCATGGTATCAATCAAAAGCATGTTTATAGTGGAAAATAATAAAAACGAAACCAATATAAACGAGCAAACATAAACAAACAAATATAAATTAACGAACAAAAATACTTATTTTTATGTTTTTAGAAGTATAAATATATTTTTTTACAAGTATAAATACATATTTTTATATTTTTAGAAACATAGATATATTGTCATAAGTATATATACGTATTTATACTTTTAAAGACGTAAAAAACGTATTTATACTTCTAAAGACGTAAAAATATATATTTATACTTCTAAATTAACGAACAAATATTTATTTTTTTTGTTTTTAGAAATATAAAATACGTTTTTTTTTCCATATAATCACGCATGGTATCAATCAAAAGCATGTTTATAGTGGAAAATAGTGAAAACGAAACCAACATAAACGAGCAAACATAAACAAACAAATATAAATTAAATACAAAAATACTTATTTTTATGTTTTTAGAAGTATAAATATATTTTTTTACAGGTATAAATACATATTTTTATATTTTTAGAAACATAGATATATTGTCATAAGTATATATACGTATTTATACTTTTAAAGACGTAAAAAACGTATTTATACTTCTAAAGACGTAAAAATATATATTTATACTTCTAAATTAACGAACAAATATTTATTTTTTTGTTTTTAGAAATATAAAATACGTTTTTTTTTTCATATAATCACGCATGGTATCAATCAAAAGCATGTTTATAGTGGAAAATAATGAAAACGAAACCAATATAAACGAGCAAACATAAACAAACAAATATAAATTAACGAACAAAAATACTTATTTTTATGTTTTTAGAAATATAAAATATGTTTTTTTTTTGCATATAATCACGTATGGTATCAATCAAAACCATGTTTATAGTAGAAAAATAGTGAAAATGAACTTAAACCAACATAAACGAACAAACATAACACAAACAAACATAAATTAACGAACAAATACTCATTTTTAAGTTTTTAGAAATATAAAATACATTTTGTTTTGCATATAATCACATATTATATAAATCAAAAGTATGTTTATAGTGGAAAAATAGTGAAAACAAACTTAAACCAACATAAAAGAACAAACACAAACAAACAAACATAAATTAATGAACAAATATTTATTTTGATATTTTTAGAAATATAAAATACGTTTGTTTCCATATAATCAAATAACGTATCTATCAAAAGCATGTTTATAATGGAAAAATATCGAGAAAAAGTTTTAAAATCGTTTTATAATACGTATTTTATTGATATATACATGTTTATATGCAGAAAAACGTATTTATATTTTTAAAGGCATAAAAATAAATTTATATATACTTATGACAATGTATCTATGTTTCTAAAAATATAAAAATACGTATTTATACTTATAAAAATATATTTATACTTCTAAAAACATAAAAATACGTATTTATACTTTTAAAAAATGTAGAAAAAGTCCAAAAAAGACACTAACTTTTTAAAAAAATTTCAATTTTGACACTGTGTTATTTTTTTTCAATTAAGACACTAAGTTTTCAATTTTTTCTAATTAAGTCACTATGTTTTCAATTTTGTTTCAATTTTGACACTCGGGTGCCACGTCAGTATGCCACGTCAGCGTCGCATCATCAAAGACTGACACGTCATCATGCCACGTCAGCTGGCTACCGGGTTGACCGGTCAAATGGTCAAAATTGAAACAAAATGGAAAACATAGTGACTTAATTGAAAAAATTGAAAACTTAGTGACTTAATTGAAAAAAAAATAACACGGTGTCAAAATCGAAATTTTCTGAAAAGTTAGTGTCTTTTATGAAATTTGCCCTTAACTTAACTGCAAGGGATTTGAAAAAAACATTCCATATCGGTCCTATAGGAGGTGACGAGAGCCGTCTAAATCAATGGCCTTCTAAAAGTACTCCCTTGCAACCTGTTTCTTGAGATTCCATTCTTACAATCTTCAAGCGAATTGCAGAGATGTGCAAAACTAGAAATAAACAAAACCCATTACTAAAACCTCCTTCAATTGCCGGTAAATTCAAACTAGGGTTGTGAAAAATGGGAATAATCTATTTTTAAAATCAGTTTTTTAATTTTTAAAATATCTAATTAATATTAAAATCTAATTTTGGGTATATAAGAAAGTTTTTAGGATTTATAAGGATATATACGTAATTTGAAAGTTTATAAGGATATATACGTAATTACGAAGTTTTGTAAGGATATAACCGAAATTCTTATGGGCAAAAAAAACACTTAGATAAGTTAGAGACCAAAACTCATGTGGCATGGTTGAAAATATTTAGAAGACTATTGAAATGGTCTTGGTCTTGAAAGAAAGATCCACGAAGATGCATTTAAATTACATTTTCCACTCAAATGAAAAACACATCAATAATTATTTCGAAAAGTCTTTAAAGTTAGGATGGGTACCGTACAACAATTACAATGACACACACTTTTGAGTACCACCAATAAGACTATACTGTGTGGTTGTCGGCGGCAACCACACATTTTGGGGCCACATCAGAATTCAAAGAAATAAAAGGAAGAGGAGAAAGAGTAAGGAATGGTTGCCGCCAAGAAAAAAGGGAGAAGAAGGGAAAAGAAATAGGAGATGCCGGCCTGATTTCACCCACATGATCTCGCCGATGAAAATCCATGCCGGCATCACGGGGCGGTGATGCCGGCGGCATTGTCGCTCCACATAGATGCCGATGGGTTTTTTTACCATAGTTCCGTTCAGCCTAACTATTAAAAACCGCTTACAAAGAAATTAAATCGATCAAGAAGTTCCCAACAACATCATTGATAATTTATTAGAAATATACAGATTATCAAACCCAAACTTAAGCAACTAAAATTTATTGTAATGAACTACCCTATTACACCGTGCTTCACCATTTTCTTTAAGAAAAAGCACAATAAAGATAAGATTTCAAACCTATAAAACCTTCAACACAACATAATACTTAAAATCAAACCGAAGACAATAACCGCTTCAAATCGAGACACTATTTGGAATCCCACGACCCGTAAGCCCAATTTCACTACTCGGGTAAAGCAAAGTGTAGGGCATTTTAGCCGGCCCATTCCTATTCTTCAACCTCTCATCCAAATTCATCTCCGTAATCCTCCCTTCGATCTCCCTCAAATCCTCCCCAAATCTCTCAAACGCCTCCAACGCCGCGTCATCATTCGTCCACTCCGCCGTCTCCCGTTGCCCTAAAAACACCTCATCCGCCGAATGCCTCGACAATATCTCAATCAGCGAAATCCCAAGCACACTTTGAAGTTGCGGAGTGACCGTTTTCAAAAACGCCTTTTCGGTGTCGGTCTCGAGTTCGTCGTAATCCGTAGTCCCGGGTACGGGTAGGAGCCGCCGGCTTGTGGCTGGTCGGTTTGGAAGGTATCCTCCGTAAGGGTACTGTCCGAAATTGACCGCCGCGTGAAGGGCGGAAGCTGTCCATATTATTATGGTGCAAGATAGGATTAGGTCATCGCGGGTTTGCATTTTGGGCCACCATGATTCGTTTTGTTTGTCGCCGTGGCCCACGGTTCGGATCTCGGTCCACCATTGTTCGAGCTCGGTGTCGTTCTTTATTTCATCGTTGTTCTTGTAGTAGATATTGACGTAGTTGGATACCCATGATTTTATGGCGGACCATATTTCGAGCCCGTCGACTGCAAATGGGTAGTCTTGGATAAGGAGGCGGACACCATGGCGGGCAGTTGGGTCCTCTACGGCTAACCCTCTGGCCAATAAAAAAAAGTTTCAGATTTTCATTTAAAGTATGACATCATAATAAATATCGGAAGAACATTCTTATAATTGGGTAAAATTTTCAAACTACATGCTATAATACACAAACATATTAAAAGTAAATTGTTATAATTTGGAAAAAAATTCGGGGATTTTGGTATACCTTTTGATTAGATCAGCAGGAAGTGCCTGTTCTGTGAAAGCCCACTCTTTATACATATTACACGACAAATTCATGGCATACTTGTCGGGAAAAACCGTTTTCTCAAGAAGGCCACCAGCATTAATGAGTGTTTGGCGGGCAAGGGCATTAATATTCATTGTGTCACGGAAATGAGGATGCAAAAGTTTGTGGATTGGATGAAGTACACTTAAATTTCTATTTGTTGCAATTATGAATGGCTCCATTGAAGCATGTGTATGCAACCTGCATTGCAACTCATAATTACATCTAATTTCATTCATCTTTCAGGGTTTATGATTTAGTGTGTTTGTGTTTGTTAGCATGCAAATTGACATGACAGAACAGATTGTACTGTGTTTGATGCAAACATGCATCGGACTGGGACTCAGAACGATACCAATGGGACAAAAATCGCAACCTTTTATTCCATAAAAAAGGTAAAACAAGATGGGACAAAGAATCGTTTTTTTATCACTCATTTTTGCAAAAATATTAAAATACTCTCCTCGTCCACAAAAACAGCCCTAAAAAGCTTGACCATCCTGTTCCACTTGAGTCCCGTGTGCTACACGGGACAAAAGTGGAATGGACAGGGTTTTCTCGATGATGAGGATGCGGGAGGACATTTTTGTCTTTTTAAAGACGAGGGATCAAGAACGAGTCTTTGTCCCATGTTGTTTTACCTTTTCTGATGGGACAAAAGGTTGCAATTTTTGTCCCATTGGCATTGGTCTCGGTCCCAATTCAATGCATACCAAACACAGTACAACATATTTTGTCATCTGTAACAAATGGGGATTTAAAGAATGCTTACCAATGACAAACAAGTTGATGGTAACCCGAGTCATTTACATTAGCATATGCTTTCGCCAAAAGCCAAATGGTCCCTTTTGCCCCTTCTTTTGCAGGTGTGTGAACCGTACTAATAACTCCAAATTCATCACCATCTGGATGCGGTAAACTCAATTCTATTGCTACCGGCTTCAATGTCCCGTCATTTTGCAAGAACAAGATTGTCCGCGTGGCATATGTCTTTGTAGACGTTTCATTTATACCCCTCAGATATGGCATCAATGGATCATGGTGATCTAATATAAACAGCTTGTTGCAATTGATTGCCTAAAAAACCAACAATAAATGTATAAAATATCAGCGGTCAATTGAATGTACAAAATAGCAATGTACTTTCTATAATCGATACCTGCAATACACTCAATCCATCCAATTGATCTTTTATGTGTTCTTCGGTCATTGTACTGTTTTGGTTGCCAAATTTAATCGGGTCTAACTTGCTACATGGAGGGAACTCCTACAAGCACCAACAAATTAATTCGTCAATTAAAGAAATAGCAAAATACTTTTATTTATTTGTGTATTATAGCATCCTACTTTCATTTATTTCAATTACAACATTGTACTTCCAATTTTTTTCTTATTAAGGCATTATACTTTGGAAATTGACCCAATAACGGCATGTTATATTTCCATTTTTTATCAGGACATTATACTTTAAAGTAGGATGCTTTATAGTAAGAAACAAAAGTACGATGCTATAATAAGCATATCAATAAAAGTATGTTGTCATTTAAATTTAGGTCCACAAGAAGATGGAATTTACTTGGAGGCGTCGAATCACAACAGGATTTATTCCCGCCAACATTTCCCTTCCAAATTCTTCATCTGTCCTCCATGCAGATTCATCCCCTGTTCCAAACCATTAAACAAGCAATGAATATTTCTGAAAAGACATAAATGCCCTCATCCTTGTAATCAAAACTAACCCTATAAAGTACCTTGGATTACTTGTGGAATTGGGAATTTTGACAAGTGCTCGCCATCAGAACGGAATAATTCTCTAAAAAACTCAAAAGGAATCTTCTCCCTAATGCTTTCTAAAAAATCAGATTTTGGTACTGGAAGTCCACCTTTATAGAGCTTAAGTACCTCTTCAAAAGATGAAAACTCATTGAATTTGTTGCTTGATACAGCATCAAACTTGTGTTTTAGAATATTTTCAAGTGTCCCAACAATTTCATCTGAAATCTTGTCCAAAACAGCTTCAAAACCAGGTAATAACCCCTGTGACACGAGTTTTATCCCATAAGCATAAACATCTCCCATCTTCAAATCACTAAATCTTTCATCTCTTGGGACATAAATCTTTAAACTCTGCAGTATTGGTATCCTGCTTTCTGTACCCGGATCTGATAAATAAAAATATTTTAGTATTCAAGTTAAAAAGAAACAACCCCATAGCTTACTGGACCTATTAAGCCCAATAAGTAAAAAAAAAAAAATTGTTTTGTAACCTGTTTTTGATGGTGGTCGGCCTGTTCTACACCGGCGAGGATAAGGGTAGTCGGGTGTCCCTCCAAAAGTGGGTCGGATAAGTTCGGATCCTTTGTGATCTGATTCACTTAAGTCGTTGTAGACATCATAGTCATAGATCCTGTCCCACTCTTCACGCTTTCCGGTACCATTTCCTCTTAGTTCTTCCAATTCTTCTTCTCTGTAATGGCGTAACCCCTCAGGTGTGTTTCCTGGAAGGTATGTCTGTAAAAGACGTTAGAGAAGAAAACACGATATTGTTTACGTACTAAAAAAGTCGATTATTTACCTGATTAGAGAAGAAGATGCGATATTGTTTGTTGTAATGTTCTTCCGGGTAGACCCAGGAATTGCAGATGAAATGAACACGGCCACAGTTTGGAACGTCTTCGAGCGTGAGTGTTTTCAGGTAGAATTCTTTGTGGTGTCTGTTGGTGATTAAGAAAGCGCCGGGAACCCCAATTTCTTCCTCCCAGTCGAAGTCTAAATCGAAGGTGAGATCTCCTTTTGTTGAAGGAGTGATCACTGTACTCAACCAGTTCTTCAAGTTCGTCTCTCTTCCAAGCTTCCCTCTCAATCCCCTGGCTTGAATTCGTAAAATCATCATTAATTAAGTTATCCGATTGCATGATTTAAAACAGATAGTGAAGTGGTGATGCAAGGTATTAAATCTCCGACCACCGTAGTAATGGTGATCTTTGACAGGTTTGATGGATTGTACGGTAGTCAGTACAATCCGATAAAGCTTCGAGTTGAATTATGGATGCATTCATCGTACACCGACACCATGGTCGTCTTCCTTTTTGGAGGGGATGAATCTGACATGGCGGTCAACTGTGGTTTCGACAGATTTACGGAGTTGTACTGTACAACTCACCGTAGCATTTAAACAAATACTTTGAGTGCCACATGGTCATGAACTACACGGTGAGGATAGGACGATAGGTGACATTTAATGCTGTATCGGGTTGTACGGCACAACCCAACGCAGCATCTAACAACAAAGTCAAGAGGAAATCTAATCGATCTGAGATACGTACCAGTAGATTCAGAGTGGGCCGCACTGATGAGGCGGAGAGAGACTTTCCGGCCAAACAACTCGTCTTTGAGGGTGGAGACTGAGTGGTGGTTCATCAAAACCAATGTCCCCTTCACCTTCGTATCTTCAACTTTGAGTCGTTTCCTCCGGTCAACGTCAGCCATGGCGGAGGACTAGGAGCTTCAGAAGGTAATGAAATCGGAAGTGTGTTTAGTATCCAAGTGGGATTTGATTATTTGATGGAAAGATAAGAGGATTGATTGGATACTTATAGAGAGGAAAAGCGAAAGTAATTAAACAATAGTTATGACACTGAAGCTTCCCTACATAAACCAGTGGGAATAGAATATTAGATTGGTTTAACAGTAGACTTGTTCTTTGTTCAACTCATGGACTACGTTAACAAGTACTATTTGAGAATTGAGATAAAATCTTAGTATAAATGCTCTTGAAATTTTCATAACGTTCGTACGTAATTAATAAGCGACCAACCAATCTAATCGATGGAACTAACTGACCCGTCACAGTTAATGTATATGCTATTTTTTAATGTTGCGTACGTTAATTTCAATTTATTGTTTACGAAAATCTTCTAAAAATACATGTTTATGGAACTTAACGTCATGGTTTTTAAATTAAGATTGTGGACAAATCATATTTTGTTGGGTGAGTGATGATAAATGACAAATTTCACTAATGATTGCTTGTTCGATTACCTTTTTAAATATAAAGTATAAATGACAAAAGTTTATGTAATTGTGAATTATTTAAATGTAATATATTTCATAACTGCTTCTATAATAAATTTAAAATGAAAGCCTAGAGATGTATAGAACTCCAAAGTCAAGTATATATATATATATATATATATATATATATATATATATATATATATATATATATATATATATATATATATATATATATATATATATATATATATATATATATATATATATATATATATATATATATATGAAATGGTTCAAATGAGAATCATTAAAATATTATGAACCAAAGTAACTAATCTTAGCATGTCATTAAAAATATGGATGGATCTTATTAAAGAGGTTAAAATCTTGTTTTTATTTTTTTTTGGTAAAAAAATGGCAAAATCATCATTTTTACAATATATATCTCTTCATACAGTCATTCACAGTTTAGTACAATCAGTCATATAGTCATTTACAGTTTAATACAATCAGTCTTATAATAATTCACAATTTACTAAACTAATTCGTTTTTAATAGAACTCAGCCTCAAACTCTATATACCACCCACCACCTCTAACTACTACACGTTGCCGCCACCTACCATCGAGCCTACCACCGTCACCATCATTCTTTCCTCCTACAACATCAGATCTATCAATGACAACACTGTCATTACGTACAACACTTCGTCACCTAGCATCACCGCCACTCTTCCTTCCTTCTAGAATCATCAGATATAGATCTCCTACATTCTAGTAACATCAAAAAATTAGATATTGATAAACAAGTTAAATTCAGAGTTTTATATACTAATTCGTTTATAATTCACAGTTTAATACACGAGTTCAGGACTCTCATTCACAGTTTAACCATTCACAACTTAAAAACTTACAAATGTCATTGAGACATTTCATCACGCACCTTCTATGCATCTTATTTCCAGAACTTCATTGTCTAACACCATCACTGGAGACCAAATCAAAGACCAATTCACAATTTAACACAACAGTTCAGATACTTATTTACAGCTTAAAAACCTTATAGATCTCATTAATACATTTCATCAAACACCTTATGTGCATCTTATTTCCAGAACTTCATTGTCTAAACACCATCGCCGGAGACCAAATCAAAGAAATATACCAAGGATGGGAGGAGGAGAAGGCGAGTTGTCATTGTTTCACTGGAGTAATGTCGGATTTGCTTCGTTGATGGTATGTAACAATGGTGGTGGCAAAAATCTCAAATATAGAAGAGAAAATTGCAGATTTGGGGGCGAAAATAGTAGATCCAAATGCAGAAATCACAGATCTAGTCACGAAAATTGTAGATCTAAACGTTGGAGTAGAGTGGCATGTAGAAGACGGCGGCGGAGCAGGGAGGATGCGTAGGAGGAGTCGATTTCGATGACGACGCATGCAGCAACAAGCGGCAGAGGTAGGCAGCGGCGGCAGATTGTTGGCGGGTATAGAGGCAGCATGTGGTGGTACCGGCGTCAGGGTTTGTGTTTGTGTTTTTGGAGGATTGAGAGAGTATTTGAGTGAAAGGAATATCCAGATCTTATATTTGAGATCTGATATATGATTTTGATGTTAAGGTTAAAAAATGACCATCATACCCCTATTTGTTTGTGATCATTGATAAAACTTAAAAGTATTCAAAGACTAGGTGGTGTTTGGTTCATAGGATTTCAAATGAATTTGAGGGAATTGGAATCCAATTCCTTTGAATTTCTGCGTTTGGTTCAAGTTTTTGTTGAAGGAATTGCATTCCAATTCCATTAAAATGAGGGAATTGAATTTCTTAGGTTGATGGAAGGAATTGAAATGCAATAAATGAATAAATTTACAAAATTACCGTTATTCGCCTTCCATTACCTTTCAAGACCCTTTACCACCACCCACCGCCATCTCCCATCACCACTATCGTCACCACCACCACCACCATACATCACCACCGCCACCACCCACCACCGCCACGACCAGCACTACCACCCACCACCACAGCCACCGCCACCGCCACCATCACCACTTACCACCACCACCACCACTTAGTGAATTGACTGTCATTTATCAGTTCTATTTGTTTTTTTATCGTAAAAGATTGTTGCAGATATATACATATTTTTTTTTAATCGGCGAACGAATATATAACCACCTGAGGGTACTCAGCGCCGCAACCTAGGGCGGTTGACAATTACCTATGGCGCAAGAGCCTTTCCCCCATTCACCAAATCACCAGGGAAAATCCCCTATAAAGTCGGTGTTGAACCCCCGACCTGTGGGTATATAACTCATGCATCCACTCAGCCGAGATGGGCTTCATTTGCAGATAAAATAACCACATTGAGTAAAATGTGTATGAGATTTTTTAAACGCAATAACTTATCAAAAGTACTTTCAAGTTTCAACGATCATATGGCAAAATTTGACCAAATCACATGTATGTAAATACTATATGAAAGTGTGGCTTGAATACGTAAACGCGTATGAATTTACGATTGACATTTTTAGGTTTTATAAGAAGAAATAAATGCAAATTTGGGAAAGAAGATAGAAAGTGGGTTCGTGAACGTACTTTGGTAGTTTGTTCTTTTCTTTCCCACTTCCTAATACCAAAATGTACTTCATTTGTCCACAAACCACTTGTAAGGAAATTACGATGTAAAAGATCGAGGAACACATCAATTGTCGGTACTTGGCATTATGAATACTAGACTCTTTTACAAGTGGGTAAGCAACACGGATTTTAATATAGGAATACTTGATTTTGGAAACTGAAAATTAAAGATATGAATACTGCATATCGAAATTTAAGCCTACAAAACGGATCTATGTGTACATAAGCATGTTAACGGGGAGGTAACCAATGACATACACCCTTTAAGCTCCATTGGTTAGTCTTAATAATATGTTCAAGTTTGTGAGTTCCTTTATTAGAATCAAATATTTTGTTTATTTATTTTCTTTTGTATTTATTTGATGTGACACAATTTACATAATTTACACATACAAAAATCAGTGAAAATTTTGTGTGAGTGTGTGTGATATTAATCATCCCACTCGAGGTTGACTCATTTAGAGTATGTGATATTAATCATCCCACTCGAGACGAACCCCCAAAAATCAGTGAAAATTTTCAAACATCTTGAAATAGAACACCTCATTATAAACAACTCAATAACTTCGAAACATCTTCAAATTTTATATAACATCAAATCAAATGGATAGTATATATATATATATATATATATATATATATATATATATATATATATATATATATATATATATATATATATATATATATATATATATATATATATATAAAATGCACGGTGACACAATATGCAACTATCCCATTTCTTTAAGTCCATCTCAATAGTCTAAGCTCACATTATGGTTATGTGGGCTCCAAGCATGGAGGCGTCTTATCTCCATGGTGATATCGTATCACGACATAGTGGAATCACCCTATCCATGCCCTTGTAGCCCGATTTTCATCTCTCCAGGTAGCATGTGAACCCACATTATAGGTAGTGAGCCTCCTCATGTATGGTGGTGATTATCTAAAAATCTAATCACATATCTCAACATTTAAAATCATCTCAAATTTTATTCGATAAAACTTGTTTGTAAAATGTTGAAGTAGCATGCTTTAAGTCCCTTTATACATTTGAAAATTTGAATTCGGTTATTCAACTAAAGTTTTTCGGCCCAAATTATAACTCTATGTCAACTGATGAAAATCGTAGACACTGATATGCCATTAATTTAGCATCTAACTAAACCTCGTGCAATATCACCCCATGAATAAAGAGTGGGTCCCCATTGGCCTTATGTATGCCTGCTTAAAACCCAAAGAACATCGAATGAAATATCTCTAACTCTCTATCTTCTAAATGGTCTATCACTTCTTTAACTTTCCCAACACTTGCTTCACATTTATTTCCCTTTTAAATATTCAGTTTGCATGCTACATTAACAAATAAGTTGTTAAATTTCAATAAAAATAACTAAAGCTAGTACTTAAACGAGATTTTTGTATATACCATTTGGGAAAATTCCAAGATCTTGAAATTAAAGATGGCATTTGCAAAACTCTCAAATCTTCCAACAAATCTAAGATTCTCACAGATGACATGTACGAAAAACATGGATATTCCTTGAAAAATATAGTGTATTTATAGTTTCAGGACTTCCGCTGATGTAATCTAAAATATTCAGAATTTTTGCCAAATCACCTGCGAAAATCACATATTTTCTTGAAGTTTCAGGACTTCTGCTGATGTAAGCTGAAAAAAGAGATCTTCAATATTTATCTGCAAAAATATCACATTTTAGTGAAATCTAGGATTTTAGCAAAAGACATCTGAGAAAATATTAGCTTTGCTTGAACATATGGGAGTCATAGATGGTAACTACAAAATATCATATTTTCAAATATTATCTAGGATTTTTTTTCAAATGACATCTACTAGACTTTTAAATCTTCAACGATAATTCGGTCAAAGCCGCATATTAAACATATAAATCATATTGGAATGGGAAACTTACTCTGTCCAATACATTGTTGTTTTGATTCATTGTCTTCAATTTCTCAATTAAGCCAAAAGAGAACATAAGATTAGAAAAAATAGAAATTTCTTACTGTATAAACGAAGAACCACAACGAGACCCATATCTCGGCCTAGTTGACTTGTTCACAGATGGTTTACGAAATTTACGGATGTCTTTTATAAAAATCATAGATATTTTAATGATTGAGATAGTTTTTTATTATTTCTTAAAAAATAGTTAATAAAATTAAACATACTCTTCTTTTTCGATCCAAATAAACCACATTCATATTTCTTGTACTTGGTACGTCATTTATTCTTGCAAACTTTTTTGACCGTTTTCAAACGGTTAGTTCTTAAAAAAAAATTTTAATTTTTCAAAAACCCCTATAAATACATCCACATCTCACACATTTTTTCAAATACACATCAATACACACACATTTCTCACATATACATCAATACACACACATTTTCAAATGGCTGATGTGGGAAACGGAAACGGTGCGGGAAATGGAAACGGTGCTCGGCACTGGACTCAACAAGAAGAGGCGGCGTTAGCGAGGGCCTGGCTCATCCAAAGTGAAGACCCCGATGTGAAGAGTCACACTCACGGTTTCTGGCAACGTGTTGCGGATTCGTTTCACACAATATTGGTCGTAAATTAATATAGGAGTAAAGATCATATTTTCTTCAAATGGAGGAATTTGTCATTCAAAGTGTATAACTTTGAACAAGTTATGAAGGCGAACCGCCTTTAGGGGGTCACCGACGAGCAGATCCTTGCCCAATCCTTGGAAAAGTATCGGGCGATGTACGACAACGATTTCACACATATGAATGCGTGGAATGTGTTGAAAAATGAACCTAGATTTCACGGATATCGTGTCTAGGATTTTAAGTTTCGTATTTTGTGTTTTAATTATCGTATTTTGTGTTTGAATTATCGTATTTTGTGTTTTAATTTATCGTATTTTGTGGTTTTAATGAAATATTTTATCTTGAAGAAATATTTTATAATGTAGTTTATGAAATTATTTGTTGTGTTTTTATTTTATTTTTAATATAGTTTTAAATTAAAAAGTGAGAGGTAGTGAGAGGTGAGCATTTCCGGGGGTAAGACGAGGAGAGAGAAATGCTGACTGGATGCTGAGGTGGCAGGCAAAAAGTGAGTTCAGGAGAGAAATGACACCTAATGGCCTAAAGGTTTTCAACTTACATAAAACCGATTAAATACATGTCATTATATAATATTAACTAGTCGCAGCTTCGTGCTACGCACGTGCGGCTTAGGACGTTTTAAAAATATATTTTTTTACGAAAAAGGGTTTACAGGTTTAATGACTTCGGCGACATGTGTCTAATCAAAATCTTTATAGCAATCGATTGGTATCTCTGATCTGTTGGACTTCCGAGGGAAAAGACGCATTATTAGGGTTTTCTCTTCTTATTTAACAGGTAAGCGTTGTTCAGGTTTCCATCTCTTCGTTCTCTGCTTTATATTTTTCTTTGAAATCCTTTGGTTATTTCTGTTGTTATTTTCTTGTGAAAAATGAGGGGTAGGGACTTTGAGAAGCTACTTGGTTTGTTGGTGGACAAGGCTGAAAGTAATAGGAAGATGTTGTTCGAGTTTAAAAAAAAGCTGCAGGAGGATTATGATGAAAAGAGAGCATTGTATGATGTCTTGGATACCATGCCTAAATATATGAACTACGTTCAAGCGATAAAGGTTCTTGATGATTCGAGGGTCCGAGATGTTGATATCATTGATGTTGTTAGCGATATCCAGGAGAGGTACAAGAAAGAGATTATGGAGCTTAGAGAGTTTATGAAGGAAGTGCATGACAGTGAATGATGGAGTTAGGAGGTTCTTGGAAGTGGTAGGTGAAGTCTGATGTAATCTTTTTTTTTCTTTTGGTTTTCGTAGTTTTTTTTTTTAGACTTCTATGAACTTTGTGGGGTTGTTTGTTTGCTGCAGGTGGTTGTATTTTGGTTTAAAAATGTCTATTAAATATCGTATTAGTGTATCCTTTGGTTATATCGTCTATGAATTATGGGTATAAAATTTTCTTATGTTGATGAATGTGTAAGTTGAACCTTGGTTGATGAGGGAAACGTTTTTGCTCGTGCATATTTAATATAGGAACTTGCATATACATAAAATTAGTAGTTGGTTTCTTGAGAATTTTTTTTTTTTGGTTATCTGAATTCAGAAATCAATATCATTAGTTTCCACTTTCTCTTGTAAAGAATTAATTTGGTATAACTATCGTTTTTCATTTTAAGTACAATAATTTGAAATGTATTTTACTATCTTTTATTGTGTTTTGATACAGAAGGAAAATTGTGGATATTTTTATTCATTTAACACTTTAATCCAAATTTCTATAGGCTATGTTTAATGATTTTTAAAAATATATTACTATTAAGATGTGTAGAAAGTTTCTGATTGATTTTGTATTAAATTAAAAGAGATTCGTAAATGGATTTTAGTAATTGCATACATTTTAAGATTACTTGTTTTAACCTGATTTTTTCTAAGATATTTTTTCCTGAATATTTAACTCAAAAAATTTATGTGTTTTAAATTTTAAAAAAATTTGTGAGCAGTTACTCTTACAAATTGTAATAATTTTTTGTTGTAAGTGGAAGTATGGTTAGCAAAATTTCGAGCGGGTCATCAAACCGGGTTCAGGTGATCTGTTAAGTAGTTCAACATAATATTTAACTCAAAAAATTTATGTGTTTTAAATTTTTAAAAAATCTGTGAGCAGTTACTCTTACAAATTGTAATAATTTTTTGTTGTAAGTGGAAGTATGGTTAGCAAGATTTCGAGCGGGTCATCAAACCGGGTTCATGTGATCTGTTAAGTAGTTCAACATTTAATTTTTTTAAAGGATTTGGTTGTATGTATGTTAAAACTGATTTTGTTAATATTAGGTAGAATCGTAATTCATAAAAAATGTTTATTTTGATAATGGAATTGTTTATTTTAATAAAGTTAATGGTTCTATTTGTACGGCTGTATGTATGTGCTGTAGTTGGATTATATTTGTACAATTATGTATATATGTCGGAACCGGAAAATATTATTTCATGTAGTCAGCGGTACATTGCATGAATAAAACATTAAAGGGTATGGAAAGCACTTATTGTAGCGACAGACCGTAAGATGCGTGCGTTGAGTAACTGCTTCAATATTTACCTGTGACCAAGATCTTCATAGATTTTATTGATTTTCGCTTGGATTGAAATTATTTCTTCAATAGCTTCGTTTATGTGGGTTACGATATTGTCTTTCAGATGACGCAGGCCATTTTTTGCAGCTTCAATAGAATTTACATCGATACTTCGGTTGAGAATTTCGATAACTTCAGTAGCTATGTCGTCATACTTTGTTGCATTGCGTACGAATTCGTGTACAGTGGCAAGCTCTTTATATAGCATATCGATATCTTTTTTTTGTTCAGCTGTGGGTTCTTTTTCGTTTCCGATTGGGTTATTATGCGGACCGGAAGGAGAAGCCATAACAATAGTGAGATATTTTAAGCGCGTATTAAGTTTATTGAATGTTTTGGTTTGTTAATTCTTGTTTAGTCGTTGATTTATATACAAAAAAAATTCTAGGTTGTATCGAAATTTTCAGGTTATATATATATATATATATATATATATATATATATATATATATATATATATATATATATATATATATATATATATATATATATATATATATATATATATATATATATATATATATATATATATATATATATATATATATTTTTTTTTTTTTTTTTTTTTTTTTTTTTTTTTTTTTTTTTTCTGAAAATCACATGAAAGTTGCATGTGTCTTTTTCTATAGTTTGCTATACATGTGACATCTGTTTATTGTAAAGTAAGAGAATCTATCGTTTTGTTATAAGGTCACTTGTAATAATGCATGATAGGTTTAACATTTTAACAAATGGGGAAGGCAAAAAACGGTATGGTTTAAATGAAAGAAAGCATTTTATGTATAGATTGATGTAATTCCATTTGAAAATTAATCTTTTAGATAGCATTATTAAAATAGATATTTAAGAAAGATTTATATAAGTACCAATAGAATTTTTTTTTTTTAAATAAGAAACCATGGAGGTTATATGTTTTTAAATTTTTACTTCTAATACCCTATTAAAGAATGTCAATACGGATATCATCGTCATAAATAAATTTTTTTCAAATATTGTATTTGAGTATAATTTTTTATGTTGAATTTTTTACTTTTTTTCTAAATTTTTTTTTTCCGTTGCTTATTGTAATTTTCGAGATTTTCATATAATACATGTGTTACAATGATTAGTAGATATATTATAGGTACCTAGTTTATCTTGTTACAAAACAAACATATATGTTAACAAAACATACATGTTTTAAAGTGAGCGACGCATTGAGTTGTTTACTAACTACTTAGTTTATCACGTAATAGGGTCAAGCTTCATCTTCGTTTTGAGAGTCGGACCGATTCTTTCTTTTCTTTGTAGAGCTGTCTTCTGTAAAAATGATACCGATTTAGAAATCAGTGTATGCACTTATTTATTTTAGAAGGATAAACATTAGTTACCTTTATAATCATACTGAAGACGCTTCATAGGACCACGTTTTGAAATATCAGAGGTTTGCATTTGTTTCTTTGCTGGTTCTCGTTGGGTTATCGGTGTATCAGTTATGGGAGGTGGCGTTATGGTTGATGCTGTAGTTGTTGATATTTCCATTTCAACTGCTGTTAGAGGTACGCTATGTTGAGGCGAAACAGTTAGCAACGGAGTTGGATTTTGTAACACATTATCTGCCTTAGAGATTTCGATAGCATCGACTATAGCGAATCCAATTTTTTGGGCAACCGAGCGTTTTGTCATTTCAATCAAAAAGCTTTGATTTTTTCCTATCATTTCAAGAATTGGCGGAGGCATCACAGACTGGTTTTCGTATCCTTTTTCGTTTACCAAATTTTCGCAACTCCATCCAACCATTTTTTCTACAAAGACATTTGTTGCGATAGCGGTCATAATGCCAGTGTCATCGACAATATTCGTTGAAAAGCTGTAACTGTTTTGTCAAGAAAAAATAAATTATTTACATTTTTGCATGGTATATTTTATCGAATTTATACAGATGTGACGACTTACTAAAAATTCGGTTGGTTGACCTGTCCGTCGCTAAGGCAAAACCAAATATGTCCTTGTCTTGGAACTCGTTCGTTGCATTTCTTGCATGTTGCTGTGTACCACGAATCGAATTCTCTGTAGCTTTCTATTGCTGCTTTAACGAGAAATCTTTTAGCCTATAATATATAAATTATTTTCTTTCATCAGCAATAAAATATATATTTTTAGCAATATTAAACGGAATTTTTTTTAAGTTTATATAAGCGGTAGGTTTGTTGTGTTGCGTACCATTATGATGTTATATGATTATTTAAGTTTTTCGGTTTATTATGACAAGATCGTTAGGTTTTGTCGGTCATATAAGTAATATAGTTACAATCAATTTCGAGTGTTGTTTATTTAATAATTCGGCTATAGTGGCTGTAATATATGGTAAACTGATTGCACCGGAGGAAGTAGCTTGGGAACTGCAATATATACGAAGAATTTTAATTCTATAAATAAATAATGTGTTTGTTAATTTGTTATCCATACCTTTCGGGATTAAGGATTTCCGGTGCAAGAGTTGGGTTGACAATAACATAAGTGGCGTCTGTAGAAGTTAATTTGAGTCTTCCTGTTTTCGTAAACGCGACCAATATAAACAGTACAATATTATTATAATGGTAAACGTGAAGTTTATGCGTTAGATAAAAATTGAACCTCCGTAAGTCATGACTTTGACATTGGTAACAGCTATTATAGTGCCGATTGGCGAAGTTAAAAGATGTTGCTGGTTGACTCTATGTTTGGATTGGTAGCAATCTTTCCAAAGCGTAATGGAAAATTCCTGGCCGCTGATACACGTCGTCAAATAGAAAAAATTTAAGAATTTTATATTAAACTGTTAAGTAATGTGATTAGAGTGTTACGTTACTTACTCCTTTCCAACCAAATTCAAGTACATTAGTCTATCTCCTTCTTTCTTTTTACCGGATTCATAAGACTTAAAGAATCCTACATAATCTGCATTAAAAAAATGTAGTAAAATCATTACGGCATTAACCTGTAGCATTGTAAAGGATATAAATGTTTTTGTGTGATTGAACCTGGGAAATAATCGGGATTTGCTAAGAGGCTGTATAATTCTTCGATAGTTGCTGGATCATACCATTCCTTTGGTATGTCAGGAATGTCTGGTAATTCCTCAATTTTTGATGCCCGTCCGATATTAATATGAAATTGGTTTTTTAGTACTTTCCTGTAAGTTTCTGTGTTGGAACAGGCATAATTTTCAATTGCATAGCATCGTAACATCTGAAGTTTCGATTCTCCAAATACTTGATTCTTTTTCTCAGCGAGTATGTAAATAGCATCACCCTGTTTTATATAAAAGCTGTAATTAATGCAATAATAGTTATTGAATATCTATGCTGTAAAATATAGTAAATAGCTTACATTTTTATCCACGACCAAAAACCATGTTTCTTCTTTTCGAAAATGTGGGATCCATTTTCTAAGAACTCGAATTTCTAACCTATGCGCTGGACATCCGCTAAAGAGTTCACAAATTTCCACCATCTCTACAAATCTGCAAGGTAAAAATAATAAAATTATAAATACGTGTGTCCAAACGAAATTGTGTAGACAGTATATTATTTCTCCTTGTAAACCTCTAAATTTTCAATAAGTGTTAGAAGATCTTTAAAAACAATATTCGTTGTTGTCTTTGATAGACCGCCATTAGAATTTTGTATGAGAATCTTTATAGAATCAGGCGATGTTGCTTTTGAAAGTGCTACATAAAGTTGACCATGCGTAAAAACAGCCTGTGGCAAATAAACCGCGATTCTTTCTAAAGATTGACCTTGACTTTTGTTGATTGTCATTGCATAACATACTTTGCATGTAACTTGTTTTCTAATGAAAATAAAAGGCAATTCTTCATCTTTATGAATCAACTTGAATATGGGAATATAGATACGTTTGCCTATGGATGTTCCTGTGATAATAGAAGCCTCTATAACAAATGGAAGAAGTTGTAGAACAATAAGTCTAGTACCGTTACAAAGACCGTTTGCAGGATCCATATTCCTTAATAAGATTATCGGTGTATTTTTTTAAGCACCAATTCATGTAACGGAAGACCCGGAAATGATAGTTGGTTTAAGTATTCTTCTGGGTAAAGTAAGTCAACATCAGTTGATTTATCCATTAATGGGGTAACTGTATAAGTACTATAATAAACTCTAGAAGATTCAGAATTCATATCCAACACCATAGCGTTAATCTGGTTTGTAGTTTCATTTGTTGGAGATGCAATTGCCCTCTTGCACAAAGTAGAAGATGTGGAGTTTATCAAACAATCAGATCCGTATACAAAATTGATGAGATCCTTGAGGCAATTTCTCGGCTCGGTAATCAACATATGCGGAGGAATGTCAATAACAGAGGCACTTCTACTTTTTTTTCGGATCTGGTATTCCAAGCCGGCCGTTACCAACGTCTAAAATCCATGATGCAAATTGCGTGGATCGTTGAATTTCAGTTGCAGTACCATTAGTTGATAGTACGCGCATATTAGAAGACAATCTGTAAACCGAAAAGAGAGGCCATAGAAATGAATTCGGTAAAGTGGAGGCGATAATTTGAGGATCTGAATTTTTTCTTTTAACCGGAAGTGTTTGTCTGAAGTCTCCTCCTAAAAGAATTGATATGCCGCCAAAAGGAATTCCCGGTTTTTCTAATATGTGTTGGAAGGATCTGTTGACTGTTTCAAAACATAACCGATCAGTCATAGTAGCCTTGTCCCAAATTATTATGTCAGTCAACTTCAGCAACTCTGCAAGCTGTGAATTTTTTTAATATTGCATACAGAAGTCGTAGATACATCTACGGGTATATTGAATCTAGAATGTACTGTTCGACCAGAAGGTAACAAAAGAGCAGCGATACCAGAAGCTGCAACAGCTAATGCGATATTTCCAACGGATCTAAAGTAAGCGAGCATCATTGACCATAAGAATGTCTTTCCTGTTCCTCCGTGTCCATATACGAATAAAAGTGATTGAATGCCTTTGTTAGCATCCTCACGCACACGGTTGTAAACAGCCATCTGATCAGAATTTAATTTTGAAAACATTTGTTCATGATATTCATGTAAGGCTTCTTTATTGTATCCGGTTTCTTCCAAAAGTAATTTGTTTCTAAGAACTGCAGAAATATTGGAAGATGGAATTGGCAATTGGAAATCTGATAGACTTTTTCGTTGGTGTACAACTGTTAAGATGATTTTCAAGTTCTAAGAGCACTTGTTGCTGAACAGTTTCATCATAAACGGAAGTATTTATCGAAGACGAAGCTGAAGTGAACTTTTGTCGTACATCATCACTCATTTTTGACCACGTATGCTCCCACATTTGCAATGGATTGGAAATGTCGCAAAAAAGCAACAAATGGCAAAATAACCTACGAAGCTGTGAGGATGATGCCCATAAAGAAGCGTCATTAAAGGCGTATTGCCATTCTTTATCATCTCCGATTAACCCCAACGCTTCGCACGCAAGACGAAAAGAAGGATATGTAATTCCGTTTACCTTTCTTATATCCGAAAACGTAGTGCAACCAGTTTGATGATGCAGCATCATTCGTAAATAAAAAACCTCACCACAAGTCGGATGGATATAGGCTAATCGAGAAACGGGCGGTTGTTTTTTCGAAGTTCTACGCACCCATTCTCGCGAAGTAAGATCCCATTTAAAATATTTGGGATATTCAGAATACTCGAGGTTTCTGCCAGTAATTTCGCGTCGATTGCTGAATAACCAACCGATGAGCGTTGTCTTTCCGAAATTTTGGGTTTCTGATAACCGATTGAAGGGTCTCATTATCTGTGAATGTAGTATTCAGCATGTCTTGTAAGTGAACAAAAAGAATCTGAACCGATGGAACCCGTTCGTGAATAGAGAAATTGAAGAGCCGCCATGCAGCTTCATGTGGACATATGAAGCGACCGTCAACAAAATTTTTAATTTCATCTGTTGCAACTGCATCAGCAGCGGATTCAGTTGTAGAAGCGGATCTAGAACTATGAATCCCAAAGCTAGCATGTTCAGCACCTTTAGAAATAAACTTAAACAAATACTTGATTAGCATATTCCATCCGCAATATTCAACGTTGATGTGTGCGTTAAATTTGCTGCATAATTGTCTATTATAAGGAACCACGAAACCGTTATCCACACGTATCCCATTTTTAAGAACATGAAATGCAGAGCTATTCCTTTTGTAATGTACATATCCTTGTTTGTCAAAAAAAGGTATGAACGTTAAGCGGCTTCGGAAAGGATTTTGTGCATCTGCCATCTTTCATACAAACCGAATTTGGATTTAATGTACCGCAAGGTCCATGAAGCATACAAGTAGTAATTGTTTGATACAACAGTTGATCAGTAAGTGGATTTGGCAATTCAGCAGAAATATGATTATCAACATCGATAGGATTGTTAATAAGCGAAGAAGATGACACCCACACCTTGGTGTGGCAATGAGGCAATCCTCTTTTTTGAAATTCTATGGTATACAAATCTGCATGAACAAAAAAAAATATCAAAGTGAAAATTATTAATTGTAACTGAAAAAGTCATTTGGAATAATTACCAATGTAAAAATTTTACTTATATTATGTTTATTTTAAGATTTCATATCACAATAATGTTGTATTTAAACGCTAAGATGAAATATTAGTTTATATATATATATATATATCGTTGAAGAAATTTTAATTTTTATATTACAATAATATTGCAATAGTAGTTGTAGTTTTTATTAAACTAATGTATATGAGAAACAATTGCAAATCATAACATCGTACTTAAAAATTAAATATTTTTTTAAATACTGTACTTTAAGAACTGTAGCCAATTATAACAAAAATATGATCGATTAGAATTATATTTTTTGTTACGAATTAATAGGAAGTAAAGGCGATTTATATACGTATTATAACCTGTTGCTGTTACGGAAAAAAAATTCTTTCCATTTAATACTGTTAGTATTAAATTCATAGAAATTGCATTTTAGACATTGTTCAAATAATTTTTTTTGTCTTATTAATTAAACAAACAATAAAAGTGTTTCCTTAAACTTAAGAAAAGAAAAAAAAATAGCAAATTATTTTAATTTGTATATGTATTATAAAAGATATTTTTAATTTGATATTACAATAATACTACAGTAGCATATGTAGTTATTACTAAAAAAATGGTTGTTATTTCTGTTACAGCAATGGATGTCCAAGTTTATTGTTGTTCAGACATTTTTCTATAGAAATATTATTGAAGTGTAGAAAGGATTTTGAAGTTGTTACTTACAAGCAGATACGTCTCCAAAGGGTCTATCATTTTTCAGAAACCTAATAAATTCAGCCACCTTCATTTGGAAAATCCTAGCAATGATGTCTGGACGATCTTGAGCAGATCTAATATCGTTTCTGGACATGCATCTGACAATTTCTGGCCAGTTGACATTACACGTAAAAGTAATAAAATATTGCGGGTTGCCATAATTCCTGCATATAGCAAGCGCATTTTGGTAGTGTTTGTACATATAACGGGGGCCACCGATAAAGGAAGCAGGTAAGAAGAAACGTTCTCCAATAAGTACAGCATCCGAATCTCCTTTAGAGATAGCATCATGTACCCCTTGAACATGCTCAGATCGTAAATTATTCTGATTGTTACGGATATAATCAAGCCAGCTTTCCTCAACACATAAATAAGCATCAATCAAAAACTGTTGGAACAATCGACCGCACAGCAATAGTAATGTATAGACACCGCTGCGGCCATGAATCAAGTAACTATAGTACATATTTAACGTTACAGGTTTAGAAGTAACAGCAGTAGCGGAACGCAATTTAAATCTTGAAGACCATCCCTTTTCACCATATGGAAACAATAATGGATATTGTAATGGCATATAAGAGGAATGTAATTTTCTAATCCTCGTTGGCTGCCTTCCTTGAAGGTAAACAATAATATCATATGTAGACGCATTCAGATCATCAGCCGTAACAATACCACCTAAAGCAATTCCATACGGACGAGCATACCAAACATCAGGAATATTATTATATAATCTCACAGCGTAATTATCCAAATTCTGTTCTCGTGCCAAAGATAAAGCATTTTTAAACATCCGGACATGCTCATTGACTCCATTCAAAACCAAAGACAGTCCAGCAACAATGTCCGGCTGTAAAGCCAACCCAGCATCTCCAAAAATATGCAAACGATTGTTAACTTCTTTTTCCGTATCATAAACGTACAGCTGCAAAAAGCAAGGAGGATTCGATCCTTGTGGACAAATAGAGCCGATTCGATGACATATTTGACCGGAAACCTTAAAGGTATACGGACCCATACCACGGTTAACTGTTTTATCAACTTTAGCACCAAAAGAGGTCATCAAAAACATTGAATTATAAGCCCTAATATTATCTACATAGTGCCTGTTCAGAAGCAAATTCAAAATATAAGACGGAAGCATTAAGGGTAGAGGTAGCACAACAGCTCCTTGACGACAACACTGATTATAAACCGGATTATTCCGAGTAGAAGCGCCAATATTTCTTTCATCCCACCAAAATTCTTCTTTACAACTAAAACAAACCCAAATACAATCTCCAATATCATAATATACAGGTAAAGGTTTGTTATCAACAGAAGCGACAACAACATGGGATCTTGGAAGCTCAACTGGAGCACGAATAGGAGAAGCAGTCGAAACAGAAGACTCTCCGATTTCAAAATTTCTAACCGTAGAAGATTCCATATAAAAACGAAATAACGGAAAATCTGACAAGCTATAAAAGGAATAACTGGAAAATAAACACCAAATACCTGTAAGAAAAGCGAAGATACGAGAGTCGATACGAATTCAGCTGTAAAAGACAGAAACGAAGGGAGAAAACCTAAGACGAAAGTTACCGACCAAGAACAAAAAAAAAGCAGGACGGAAAAACAAAATACATTAGAGGATATTCGACACGTGTAAAGAAAAAGAATTTTATATTGGATCCAAGTGAGGTCCAGTAAAAAAATTTCTCTATTAATTAAATGCCGTCATTTTTGCAAACGTTGTGTATGTTTTTTTTTGTTTCCGGATGTTTTGTTTTGTGCTTCTTCGGGTTCTCAGGTTTTATATTCCGAATCCACCGCTTCCTTCCTCATTTCTTTCCCACCGTCAACCCCTTACCCACCGATTGCTCTCCACCTCCGTCGATTTCCTGTCGGTTCTTCACGCCTTCCTCATTCGTCTTTCCCACCGTCAACCCCTTACCCACCGATTGCGTATTTCTCTCAACCTGCAACCCGTGTTAGGGTTTTGTGTTACCACTGTCGATCTCAGATTTATGAAGCAATACGACAACCAACATCATCGCACCATTGACGAAAGTTCGGATTCTCGATTCTCACAAGCTGGAAGATCCACAAGAAGCTCCATGGTCAGTATCCCGCAACCACCGCCTATTTCCGCGATTTCGCTTCAAGCTTTTAAACCAAATTACGCATCTGTTTCTTTGTCTCTCTATACGAACCCACCTGTTACTCTACACGTCTACCAATGGCTTCTCCCCACGAAGTAAGACACCTGCTAGCCACGCCACCAGCGTTTCCATATTCTCGGCGTTTCCATATTCTCTCCTTTTCCCATGTTTTTGCCAGACGTCGTATTTCTTGAAGCATACTACAGCTCCTCTTTTCTGTTTCATGCTTAAATTGATTTTTTGTATTTGTTATCTTTGTTCTTCCTGATTACTAACCGTAACCGTCAACTGCATTTTTATAGGTCAAATTATGATCTTCATTATGCCAGATGTTAGTTTTTTCCTCTTGATTGGAGAAACGCTACTCCTGGTATGCATGCTTTTTCAACTGCTTCTTTATAATTAGGGCTTGGCAACGTTATTCGACGGATGTACTCAAAATCAGCATCCTTAATTTTTTGTGTTCGGCATATGGAAATCGGTATAAAAACATCCTTATGAGACCCTCGATAAGAAGACCGTATTTTTGGTTTAAATTTATTGTCCTACTTATTTCGGGTTCTGGAATACGTACCTAGATTGAAAGATCAACCCCTCCCGTTTACACATGGTCACCGAAAATCTTCAACCATTTATTATTATTTCATTTATAACTGTTGAATTGTTACTATTCTATTCATCTGGCCCAATCAATCAAAGAATTAAAACCCCAAGGAATCAATCAAAGGCACAAGATGTTAACGGTTATTTTGAAGGACTGCTTATTAAAAAAAATTTCAAATCGAAGTGTCGAGAATTTGGGCCTGTGATTAACAGGTCTCCTGCAAGTTTTTTTTAATTTTGTTTGTTTTAAAAAATGGTGATTTAAATAGCAATTTACTTTTGGAAAATACGGTTTTTAAATTTTCTGATGTCAATTGCTACAACAAATTTTTTTTCGAGGTTGAAGTCACAGGTCGTGGTTAATCACAGCACATCTATGGAAGCTATTGATGATTCGGAACAGAGTTGCTGGGCTAACATGCCGCCAGATTTGTTAAAGGACATATTGATGAGGATCGAGGTGTCGGAAGTCGGAACCCAATTGGCCTTCTCGAAAGAACGTGGTCTCTTGTGCCGGTCTTTGTCGGAGTTGGAGGAAAAATATGACGGAAATAGTAAAATGTCTGCAACTTTCCAGCAAGCTGACTTTTCCCATTTCATTAAAGAAGGATTAACATACCACTTTTGACTTGACCTGGGATTTACCCCTCATTTGTGGAAATTAAGTTAATAATTGCTTATATTTTCATCTTTGAGTGTTAACACCAAATGGTGAATTTGAAGTTAGTAAAAGATGAATTTATGTTCATTTGTCATTGATTTTATAGTTTTTTTTTATTTTGTATGCAGCCTGGTAAAGTGGGCTCTCCAATACAATGTTTAATTAGGAGGCATCCCGGTCATCAAATATATTACCTCTACCTCCATAAGAAGGGAGGTGAGTATTATAAGAATGAGTTATTTTGGACAAAAAGTGCCAAATATAATGTTTTCTGTATTTACATTTTCGTCTTCTATTCCAAAACGTTCATTTTATGCGAAATATAATCTCTCTATTTTTGGCAAGAAAGTCGGTTACTTTGCAACCAAAAAGTCAAGTATACAATGATTTAGAAAGTCATCACTCTTTTTTATTCTTTAATGATTGTGTTTTATTTATTTTTTGGCAGCTCCATATCATAAAGTGAAACTTCTTCTTGCTGCAAAGAGGGTTAGGAGAATATATCATTTTTTCGAAATTATGAAGATATATCAAAAGGGAGAAGCACTTGCATAGGAAAGTTGAGGCAAGTTCACTAAGAATGAATATATGAATACGACTCTTTCACCAATATTATTGAATTAAGAGTTCCTATTTTTGCTTCTATGACAGATCAATTTTTATTAGAACCAAGTTCAGAGTTTATGATGCACACCCTCCAAATGCTGCAACAAAATATCATTCGTCTATGTTATGGAGTATAAAACGAGTATCGCCCAAAGTCCCTGTTGACAATTATCCAGTTTGCAATATTTCATATAAACTAACCATCTCAGAAAAGCTGGTATATATAGTAACACCCCCAAAGCCAAAAACGTAGTGTTTCCGTGATTAAATTTTCCAACCATGTTTGTACTTGCTTTTCTGTTAACATACCATCATTCTTGCAATAAAGCATTAAAACATGCGCAGGAGAGCTTCTTCATATAATTTATGAAATGTGAACACAAGAAAAGTATTTCTTGGTTATAATTCTTTTTTATGATTTCATGGTATTTAAAGTTATTTTATAGTCAGTATTTTAAATTCGTAAATAAATTTTTTCGATTATTTGAAATACATAAACTACATATTTCAAATAATCTGAATATGTTTACATATAAACTAATTAGCGGTATATCTTTATTTGATTAAGGTTTATTAACATTTTTTCCTTTACTCATCGATTTAATTGCATTTAGGTTTTAAATTATCCAGACATCTTAAAACAAATTTCTTCATGCTTAGATTTTAGACCTTTCTTGCAGGCTGTTCAACACCAAAAGAGGAACCAGTAAAAAAAATTCCAGGTGGCAAGGTAAAAAAGAAGGTATGAATTGGGATAAAATTCTTTTATCAACTTTATATACTTATCTTTGTATAACGCTTTTATAAATTGCAGAAATTCCCTTTGAATTAAATCCGTCTCCGCCGTGTCTGACCCCCTCAATCTTTCCTGAGATATAGTGGAAACATTTTGTTCGGTTTAAATTGGTTTGCTCTTTGAAGGGAAGGAAAAAATAAAAAATGCACTGTAATAAATTTTAAGGTAAAAAAAGTGATCATTTATATTTAACTGTACCATATTGATATCCTGCAGATAATATTTTCACATTGCGTCAATGGTGTTCAAACAATTTCTACAGGCTAAAGAACAAGTTGAACATTTGTACAATGAGGTATCTTGCATTTTAAGTTTTAACCTTTGAAGTGTGATTTAACTTTATAAACTTAACTCAACTATTCAACATCTGATTTTACTTTTTTTAACCTTGTGTAGCTGCCCATCACACATAAAGAAGTTGAATTGAAAGCAATTAAGGTGCCGTCTGTAATTATCTAAGTAAAACCCTTCACTGTAAGTACTATTTTTACTAATAATAATTACCTTATTTTCACATCAACGGTTGCTAACACACGGCAGAGTACGCTTATGTCTTTAGCATTTATCCGGACCCGTGCTCCAGCAATTCCGAACCCGTGCGGAGCACGGGGACCCACTAGTTATGTGAATAAAAAACGTCAAAAGAAAAAATGTGATGAACTCTAAAAAGCAACCAAACAATTAACTTTGTATTGGAAAAAATGAGGTCCATTTAAAAAAATTAAGTTTGTAAGAATCGGCAAACTAATAAACAGAAAACCCAAAACAAATTCAATTTGTATTGGACCTAAATTAGGTCCAATTAAAAAATTAGATTCCTAACAATCCATCGGAAAGCAAAAAATAGAATTAAGAGATGAATCGATGTTAAAGAAAAGAAAAGCAGCAAAAGGACTAAAACTGGCAAATCAGGAAACAAAGCAATAAATACAAAGCCACAAAAGATAAAAAGTGGATTTTAAACCACAGAAGACAAGTAAAAGGACTAAAACTGCAAAAATCAGCCAAAAACAAAATAAATACAAACTCACAAAAACAATGGACACCCTTTATAAGCTAAAAGAAAACAAAAGAAAACAAATGAAAGGACTGAAACATGTAAATCCAAAAAGAAAGTAATAAATACAAAACCCAAAAGAAATTAAGTTTCAATTGGGCCAAAATCAGATCCATAAAAAAATATATAAATACAGAAGCACAACAAATGACGAATCGATTTTAAAGGAAAGAAAACAACTAAAAGGACTAAAACTGCCAAATCAACCAAAAAAACAATAAATACAAAGCCACAAAAAGAACGCACACCCCCAATAACCCTCCACCCCAAACAAACCTTCTAGAAAATAGTTGTGTTTTAATATAAGGAAAATGATTTATAAGAGTAAATTATGTTTCAAAACTGTTCAAAAAACACCATCCAAGTTTGGTCTGTTCAAAAAACATCATCCAAGTAAGACCTTTGTACAAAAAACACTATCCAAGTAAGACTTTTGTACAAAAATCACCAACGAACTACATGTTTTGTTCAAATTTTAACCGATGGTAACCGGCTCTTGCAGGTTAAAGGATGACTTGACATAATATTTAGTGACATATCATAATAACAAATGAACAGTTTAACTTGCAAGAGTCGGTTACCATCGGGTAAAATTTAAACAAAACATATAGTTCGTTGGTGTTTTTTGTACAAAGGCCTTACTTGGATGGTGTTTTTTGTACAAAGACTTTACTTGGATGGTGTTTTTTGAACAGACCAAACTTGGATCGTGTTTTTTGAACAATTTTGAAACATAATTACATTTATAAGTCATTTTCCCTTTAATATATATATAGTAATGTTTTCTTTTTGATTAAAATTTAACGACCTTTTCTAATGATAACTATTTATACTAAAAAAGTTACAATATGGGATTAAAAGTTGGATAAAGGACACGTTGCATAGCATCCATTCTTCAAAAGTAATACAGAACTTTTAAAATGTCGGATAATTTATAATAAAAAAAAGTTACAAGTTGACTGTAGAGTGTGAATGCAAAAAAGTGGTTCCCAAGCCCACGTGAATCATGTATAGCATCCACTCTCCAAATTATAGAGAACTTTTAATATTAAAAGTAGAATATATAGTAGAATTATGGATGAACAAATAGCTATGTGATAGATTTATTCTCAAGATAATTGAAATTGGACGAAAATTAAGTTCTAACATTAAGTAAACGGTGAGATAATCCATTAAATGATAACACAACATTGATTTAGAATCCACTTTCTTTTATTGTTTCTTTATATCCGGGATAATGACTTGGAAGGGTAACAGACTTTTGAAATTGTTTACATATGGTCACTGAAGTTATTTTTGTGCTTGATTTACCCATGAACTTTTTAAAATTGTTCACATTATACCATTATAACCGGTGATAGAAGGTTGATGCTGATTTGAAATCCTACGTGACATCCTAGAAGACTTGGAAGGGTAACGAACTTCTAAAATTGTTAATATTTGGTCACTGAACTTATTTTTGTGCTTGATTTACCCATGAATTGTTCATACTTCATATTATACCCTTACGAGCGATGATAGAAGGTTTATGCTGATTCGACATCCGATGTGGCATCAGAAAGCTGAGACATAAATAAGGGTCATTAGTTTTCGGTTGGGGTTCGTTTTGTTAGGGGTGTGCATGGGTTGGGTCGGTCCGGTTTCGCTTTTGTCAGCATCAACCTTCTATCACCAGTCATAATGGTATAATATGAACAATTTTAAAAAGTTCATGGGTAAATCAAGCACAAAAATAAGTTCGGTGACCTAATGTGAACAATTTCAAAAGTTCTTTACCCTTACAAGTCATTATCCCTAAAAAAATCCACAATATCCATACACCCATTGATCTCTCTCTCTCTCTCTCTATATATATATATATATATATATATATATATATATATATATATATATATATATATATATATATATATATATATAGAGTTTATACTTCATATTATACCATTATGAGCGATGATAGAAGGTTTATGTTGATTCGACATCCGATGTGGCATCAGAAAGCTGAGACATAAATAAGGGTCATTAGTCTTCGGTTGGGGTTCGTTTTGTTAGGGGTGTGCATGGGTCGGGTCGGTCCGGTTTCGCTTTTGTCAGCATCAACCTTCTATCACCTGTCATAATGGTATAATATGAACAATTTTAAAAAGTTCATGGGTAAATCAAGCACAAAAATAAGTTCGGTGACCTAATGTGAACAATTTCAAAAGTTTGTTACCCTTACAAGTCATTATCCCTAAAAAATCCACAATATCCATACACCCATTGATCTTTCTCTCTCTCTCTATATATATATATATATATATATATATATATATATATATATATATATATATACACACACACATACACACACACACACACACACATATATATATATATATATATATATATATATATATATATATATATATATATATATATATATATATATATATATATATCAACAAGATACCAAATTATACCGGTTAACCATAGAATTATGTGAAAATTGCTCATGGTCATTTATTAACATATGATTTTTAGTATGATAGCTAAAGTTGGGTTCCAGTAATGTTTGATTTTACAACTAAGATAATGTATGGTTTATTCACTAATTGCTTCAAGTTCATTAAGATTAAGATGATCGGTCGAAAAAACATACGTTGTACCAAACTTGTGATTTTAAATAAATAAGTTGTAGTTGGTAAATGTAAGACACAGTATTGGTGAATCACCAATTGTGCTGAGTCTGAATAACATAAAGATTAAGACAGTTAGTCGAGTGACATATGATGTGTTGAGAGTTACTAGCTAGTTGTACGAATAAATAACCTTAGTTATGTTTTTCTTAATTAAATTGTAACGTAAGGGAAGATAAACATGTGAATTTGAGTTGCTTCAAAACTGGAAGTACCCTTATTGATCGTCTAGTTTTAATTTCATCGTTTGCAATAACATTTCGCCATTGTTCTTATTTGACTACTCAACACAAGAGTTTGGTCACAAACTCCCTGAGGATTCGACCCTTACTTACCCTATGTAATAGTGGTATTAAGGTTATTTTTGACCGAGTCAACGAGCTCGATCACACAACATATTCTTGATGAACATCATTATATTCGTAAGGTTGTCGTGAATAAAGATATTATTTTTATTAGAGTTACATTTGATTTGAACATGGCTGATTCCTTAACCATGGCATTGTTGCACACCAAGCATGATTCTCACACTATGTGTATATGCATTAGTTTTGCCTACGACTTGGCTTTATTACATTTATTTTAGTTGTTTTGATATTATGGAACTGAAAGTATGCACTTTTATGATGTAGTAACATGTGGATATCTTAATATATGATAGGAGCAATTATTTTTATTAGTACATACTATGTTACTTTTGCATGTTTATTCACTTCTTTAAATACTACTAGATTCAAATTTTCCACAACCACTCATTTTTCATGGAGAAGAAGTAGTGAATTATAACTGATGTGATGGGGTTAGTTGATTATCTATAGAAGTATATATAACATAGAGATGCTACTACACATATATGTATCTAATAGACATCAAATTGAAATGACATACACTTAGAGATAACTTCATGGATTATGTTACAAGTAATTTTAAGATGGTAATATCTTTTATCCTTGTTATGCCTTTAGATTCTCAAAGATTATCAGTAAATTCTAGCAAAACAGGGAATATTCTAGTAGGCCAGATGTGTGGGTGGTTTTATATACAAAAAGTTTTTGGTTCCTTTCCCTTACGGTAAAATTGGCATCATTGAGCCTATCGATAATTTAGTGATGACACTAAATGAATGGAAATGCTTAGGCTGAACGGATAATGGAACAATTCTACAATACGTTTTTGTGGTCAAGTGCATCTTTTCTCGAGAAACTGAATATTGAAAAATCTTGAGATTGGCATGATTCAGTGTCTCGCATCCATATATACATCAAGAACAAACATACATTTGATTACTTACCTATAAGACTGTTTCATACATTTGGGTTTTGATTTCTGTACGTGTCATAGATGATGCAACCTATGTTGACTTGTTGGCAATAACATATTGGTAGATACTTACCTTTAGTTGTGTTACTATACAGATTTTATGCCATGAGCAAGTGAGAGTTCATTAGGAATATGCCCATTGACACAAGTTAATCTCACTACTAATTATTTATGAGTCTATTTGATATCATACAAAGTATAATCCAAGTCCTAAACTGTAAGCATAATCTATTAGGGACTAGTTTATTAATTCATCACTTGTATGGTGACTTAAATAGAAACTAGTATTAGATGAAGGATTTAACTTATAATTAATATATGGTTATATAATCATATATTAAACAGATACACATCTTATAATACAAATTATGCATGGTTGGCAAGATAAGTGTAAGAATAAAATCCCTTTTGACTCTCTCTCTCTCTCTCTCTCAAACTAAGGATTATGAATCTAGATTTTGAAGAATTCGACACACACACACACCTCTATTATGTGTGAGAGATTTTGGGGAAGTGATAAAACATTCTTTCTTGGAGT
This sequence comes from Cichorium intybus, assembly GCA_023525715.1. Lineage (NCBI taxonomy): Eukaryota > Viridiplantae > Streptophyta > Magnoliopsida > Asterales > Asteraceae > Cichorium > Cichorium intybus. Next base: position 1,136,737 of record CM042015.1, on the reverse strand, counting down.
TTCATGGACAAGGATCTTCAAGAAGAAGGAATTCAACTTTGTTTTGGATACACAATAGGGGAGTTCTTGTTTAGGATCTGGAGATTTGTGGTATATTTTTACTCCTTCTTCTAGTTTACTTGTGTTACAAGTTTTTTTTATTGTAAACAGTTCCATTGCTGATTCATGATGTTTTATTATTATTATTATTATTTTGTTGGTATGTTCTCATTTAAGAACCAGAATGATCCAAAATTTGTATAATGAGAATGTTTTTTGCAAATGTCTGAAGTACCCATGATAATTGCAAGATGACGTTGAAAATGTCAAACATGGTCGGGAACCAATGATACAACTTAATTACCAATATATCAATCCTAAGCAATACATACATACATCTAGTTTAAAAAAATATAAGAGGGTGAGGGAGTAGGTCTTTCCCATGCCTCACAACTCAGAATCTCACATCAATTTTTTTCTGTCCTATCAGTTCCATCTTTCCCAACCAACAATACAAGAATCCATCTTTTATATGTTGGATATTGAAATGTTTAACAAATTTTAACCAAGTGGATTTTTAGAGTTTCCATATTTTTGTTCCACCCCTATAAATAGGTTTTAGTTTTTTGTTTTAGACCTCTTTTTGTACTCTCTTAATTAGATAAGATTATTTGTAGAGAGAGTCATGTGTTCTTCATTTTTATATCCAAATTTTGTAAGATTTTAGATTTCGTCTTTAAATACAGAAACTTATGATATTTAAATCTATTGTTAAGGGGTTTCAATACAATTCATAATTTCGCATTACCATTTCATTTATTGTTAATCTAGGATAACAATTTGTATTAGAAAATGTTCTTGAAGATCTACATGCTCTTTTAAGTTCTTAAGATAAAAAAATGGCTAATTCGTATTTCAATCTATTCTCAACAATCTGGTGTATGTTTCCAGGATATTCATTGATTTATGATAAAAAAAACTTCTAGAGCTAGTACATATCTGAGAGATTTTGAAGAAATTTGGAAGAAGTTACCCAGATCTAAACTCTCTCACATCATAGTTATATTCTATTTCTTTGAAATCTGAAAATTATTGAAGAATAAACCCCGAATTTGAGTTTTATTATATGACTACAACAACATATGAAATTAGTTATATTGTTTGAGTGATTTAATACATTTCTTAATTCCGCATTGCCATTTCATTAATTGTTTATCTTGGATCTAACATCCCAACCCTCCCGATCTACAATATCACATCATCTTTACTATATTAAAATTGAATAATTGAAACCAAAAATAGAATATAAAATTTAATTTATAAAAGCACACCATTAAAAAAGGATATTTTAATCCTAAAAACAATTATTATAATGCTAAATGATCATTAAAATCCTAAAAATGATAATTAAAATCCTAAAAAAATAGTGAAAATCCTTAAACGATATAATTGAAATCCTAAAAGTTATGGATGTGTCTATTGTTCTCTTTACTTTTCGTTGACGATTTCATTGATGAGGCTTCTAATTTTATCATGTGATGAGGATGTGTCTACACCTCTCTTCCCTTTTTTGTCGCGGTTGTGGTGTTAGTTGTGGTTCATCATCAAGAAACTTTTCAGCATCAACATCATGAGTTGAAAAGTAGTTATCTTAAGAAGTTGTGTTGTACGCATTGGAGTCGGATGTTTTGCTCATTTTTGAAGAATGATGGGGGGATTGTTACCCATTTCTATGATGGTAAGCCATTTGGGATGGTGCTTTAGAATTTCACATACTGCAAGACGTCGAAACATTGTACGATTGAGTTTGCAATACTCACTATGTGTTGACTGTAAAAGATTAATGTCCGCTCTCCCGCCACCACACATGTTTCTTTTGTTGTTGTAGATATAGTTGAACTTTTTGACTTTCTCTTGCATATCCTTCCATTTTGAGTTTACCTGATGTCTATTCCGATCGATATTGCAAACTCGGGTCTTTAAGTGCTCCTGAACTAGCTCTCAAAAGGACTCATGACATTAATAATTTATGCATTTGTCATCTTCAAAAATAGTTATATAGGGCTTCACGAACGCCACTTCTTCTCTTTCGCTCCATGGTCACCGTTTTACCCTTTGGTTATAAGTTCTTTGGCGGGTTGTGGTTTGTGGTGGTGGTTGGGTTTCGTCGCTTGATTATTTGTTTAGATTATGAGAAGGGGGTTCGGTTTCATCGCTTGATTCGTCATTTTGGTTTTCGGAATCACGAAAATGTGATGCTTCGAGAATGTGTTGTTGAGATGGATTTTGTTGGAAGGGACCTATAATCGGGGATAATCTTAAGAGAGTGCAAATTGGTTATATGCTTGTTGCACCAACATTTGTTATTGTTGGTATGTCAATTGTTGATATTAGGGAAATTTGAGCATTTGAATTTGGAGATTTGACGAACCGTCTTCTCCTTGACGGTTTGTTGTTTGACAATAACCCTTTTTATCTGGATTTGCCCTGTTTAAAATCTATTTGAATATGAAGATGAAAGGGTTTGGAAAGAAATTGAATAGAAAAAGTGTAGAAGAATGACGTGGTTTTTAAAATGATTGAGGGTTGTATTTATAGGGGCAAAATATTTTAGTTAAAATAATTTTTATAAGTACTCGTTGAACAACTAGTTGTGTGTGAGGATTGATGACTACAGTGAAGCAGCTCAATATACCACCTCGCAAACCCACAACAGAAGTACCCACAGTACCGCTAGTACGGACGATCCCGATGGTACTGCCTCGAAACCCTCCATATGAGAAAGCCACTCCGTCCACCCTAAAATACTAACATTAGTTAGTGACATCTTCAAATTCTAATTGGAATTTGTTTACATTAAAAAATATTATTATTAATTAAACTTACGTAACAGTTAACATGTTGATATATTTATATCAATAACGTGTTTGAAAAACTACTCATTTTTATATATCAATCAAACAAGCTATAAAATAATCATGGCCAATTACAACGTCATTCTCAATCTTGTGTAATGTCATCTATTCACTTCATTTATCCTCGGCAAGGAATCGGAGAGACGTTTTGGCCAAACAATCCAACACGTAACATTAAACAATTTGGCAGCTGTAATAAGAAAAACCCAAACTGAGATTTGAGGGTTGAAGTCGAGAAAAGATGAATACTAGGCAAAGAGACGCAGCTATACCAAACCTGCTTCTCTTTCCCGAGATGAAAAACCCGTTTTTTTTTTTAAACTTGTGTCCTCTATAGTCTATGTGATTGTAACAATTTATCATATAGTGAATCTTTCTCTCTGGAGGCCCGTGGTTTTTCTCCGGTTTTGGAGTTTTCCACGTATATTCTCGTGTTTAGTTTATTTTTCTATTATTATCTTTGGGAGGTTTGTAGGGATTATTGAGGCCATTTTCTCAACAAGTGGTATCAGAGCTTCAGGTTTTGGAGGAGGTCTCGGTTTTAGAAATTGAAGTATGCTCTGTGGTTGCAGCTTTGGCTGATCTTCCACATCAGAAACAAATTTCTATTAATCGTATTGGAGTTGTCTCGGTACTTTGAAGGTTCGGAGTATGCTCTGTGGTTGCAGCTTTGTCTGATCTTCCACATCAGAAACGAGGATTCGACTAACTGTTTTGTGTACGATAGAATTATATGCGGGCTGTAAATACGTATATATCTAAAGAAGGTTCTGTCTAGGAAAGATTGGTATTTAAGCGTGTCCGTTGTGACCCTCCACTCTTACCTGGGAATCCTTTATTGGGTGTATTGTGTATAGGTCTGGTGCATATTTTTCTAGTATACAATACTGTTTTTGAGATACGGATACGATGGCAAAATACAGTCCCATGAAGTTTGATGTAGAAAAATTTGACGGAAGAATCAACTTTGGTTTGTGGAAAGTTCAAGTCAAGGATGTGTTGATTCAGTCTGGGTTACACAAGGCGTTGAGGGGGAGACCTGTCCCCGTTTCTAGCAAGGATTCAGTCGGAGCCAGTAAAGTCGATGATGAAGAATGGGAAGATCTAGATTTGAGAGCGGCAAGTGCTATTCGTTTGTGTCTAGCAAAGAATGTTCTTGCAAATGTGCATGGGATTGCAACGGCAAAAGATTTATGGGAGAAGCTTGAGCAGTTGTATCAAGGCAAAGGCATCTCGAATCGGTTGTATCTCAAGGAGCAATTTCATACTCTTCGTATGAGTGGAGATACAAAAATCTCAGATCATCTAAGTGTTCTTAATAACATCGTGTCAGAACTGGAGGCTATTGGAGTGGAGACTGAAGATGAGGATAAAGCTTTAAGACTCATACTGTCTTTACCATCTTCCTATGAGCATATGAAGCCTATTTTGATGTATGGGAAAGAGACCCTGAAGTATGCAGATGTTACTGGTAAACTCTTGTCTGAGGAGAAATGGTTGGAAAGTAGCAACTATGCTTCGTCAGAAGGAATGGCTATGGTATGCAGGAACGAGAAGAAGAAACACTCCCAGAAGATTTCGGTATGCTGGAAGTGTGGAGAGTCTGGGCATGTCAAGAGAAATTGTCCAGGTGGAGCAGCGAGTTCGACAAAAGGCTCCGATACAGCTAACAGTATCTCCGTCGCTACTGACGGCGATGAATTCTTTTGAGTTGTGTCATCCCTATGGTATGCCCGTGATACCATGAAAAGGGATGTGTTTCTGTTAGCGGGGGAACTGCACATGGGCATTGGATTGGCATAAATGCAAGATGTGTGGTGAAGTTATGTTGATGGCTGATGAACTTCCGGGTATGCCAAGTGGAAGTTGCACCATAAAATTTTCAGCAGGTTTTTCAACATGTGTCGAGGTGAAATTCTTAGGATGGTTTATTCTAAGTGGTGATACTTTCTTATGGTGGAGTATGATAATTCTATGCCTTTAGAATTATGATCGTCGATGAAGATGATGTTCCTTTATGTGGTTGCGGTTTTCTTTCATTTATCCAAGGTGGAGATTTGTTGGTTTTTTTTTTGGCTAAATGAAAGAAGAGCTCCCATCCCACATTGCTAGAAGGATGAAAGCTTGGGAGGTATCCAAGCTTATAAATAAGGACCAAGGCTTTGGTTTCAAAGCACCCAACCAACAATACACTATAAGTGTTTGGTTATTTTTTTCTTTCTCTTATTTTAGAGTGGTGAAAGTATTAGTTAAAACTTTGAGAGTGGGTGTAATTTGGGGGGTGGCTTGAGAGATTAGTCTATGTGATTGTAACAATTTATAATATAGTGAATCTTTCTCTCTGGAGGCCCGTGATTTTTCTCCGGTTTTGGAGTTTTCCACGTATATTCTTGTGTTTAGTTTATTTTTCTATTATTATATTTGGGAGGTTTGTAGGGATTATTGAGGCCATTTTCCCAACAGTCTATTGCAATTTGAATCTTGTGTGTTGGAAGATGGTTGTTTAGATCTTAACTTGGAGAGAAAACTATAATATATATTAAATTGTGGTTGTTTAATTTATAGGTATACGCTAGCAGGATTAAATACGGCAGCCTAACGAACACAAAAAGGTAGAGTATAAGTAAAATGGATATTATAGGAACAGTAAATTGGAGTTATTAAGTCAATTTTTTTTATTTGAAACCGTTAAACTCGCTGGTGCTTCCACAAAGTAAAGGGCAAAACGGTCAAATTATTTCACAAGTTATCCTGGAGCTGGCCCTAATGGTTTGAAAGATCTGTATCTCTCGGTTAAGTCTGCAGTTTATGACGCTTAGATGTTTTGGTGAAGTAGTTTGTTTATGTGTGGGTGTGTCACGTTATCGATCGTTTCTCTATGGGTGGTTGCAATTCATCGCCGTCATGGGTTACATTTTGGGTTTCGTTGGCTGACTTTGTTTCGCTTTGTCTCAATTGGTTTAATTAGTCTGGCTAAGGCTATGCGGTATAGGTCCCCAGGTTCTCACAAGAAAAGTGACGCCACATCACCGCTACATCATCTCCACTCCCTTACCACACCACCAAGGAAATATCCACAACTCCACATCACTTTTTTATTATTTTTTTATTATTTATGTATTATTATAATGTTAAGAAGAGAGAGAAAGGAAGAGAGATAGAGAGAAAGAAAAAGAGAGAGAAAGAGAATTGCTGTGGCATGCCGTTTCTCTCTCCACGCCCACCCACGGCCACGCCACCCACACGACATTGGGGCGGTGTTTCACGCGGTGTCCCCACGCCACATCAGTTCCCACGCCACCTGCGTGAGATGTATACCGCATAGCCTAATAGTTATTTATCTAATTGGATTGGTTTGTTTGTTTGCTAGCACCCCGCTAGCTTGTTTTCTTTTATTTTATTATAAAAAACTATTGCCGTTCAAAAATAAATCTTATAACTACGGGTTAAAATAGATATTTTCTTACATTTTATTAATATGATTTTTAAATATATTAAGTTATTTAATATAGGTTAAAATATATATTTTTCTAAAATTTTATTAATCTAATTTTTAAGTATATTAAATTATGTTAATATATTAATGTTAATGTTAACACTTTAATTTTACATGATTTATTCAATTTATTAATTTGATTATATATCAAATATAAAAATTATTATCTTAATACTGAAAATTTTCAATGTCTATCCTAATAGACTTAAACTACTAATTTAAATATGAGATTATATGTAAAGCATAAAACAATAATTAAATAAATTAAGATAAAATAGATTTTAAACAATGGGTTTTATGTAAGAGGATTTTTTTTATAATAATAATAATAATAATAATAATAATAATAATAATAATAATAATAATAACATGAAATCACTAAACACATTAATTAAAAATTATATAAAATAATAGATATTTTACAATGGAAATAATCGTCGTATGTGAAAAAAAGAACATCACAATTGAAATTTAAAAAGGCTAAATAAATAAATTTTAAAACTAATTAACTATAGCAATACTGTAGGTACTATCTATATAATATGCCAACAACGTTTGGTAGTCAAATATAGCAATTTGTTTAAAAGGTTGTTTTGGCTAAAGAATTCTGTCTTGATGTTTTTTATTATACAAGATTCTAAATAGATTAAGAGGAAAAAAAAGAGGAATTATAAGTTCATGATTGGCACCATGACTTTGGGATAAAGTAGAAAACGTATGTAAAGCTGCATGTGATAATATGAACTCGTAAGACACACTACAAGAACTTGTAAAGTATATATATCTTTAAATCCAAATGATAGGGATGAATTAAGGAATAACGCTTTGGTAAAGATACATGAGGTTCATGATGATGCATGTCGTTTATGTTTTTATGACAAATGTTAACAATCAAACGAATCTACTATACCTAATAAATAAAAATAACAATTGTCACGTGTTCATTTTTTAAACTCTCTTCTATCTTTGACACGTGTGCTCTCAATTTATTTCTGTTTCACCTTTCTCCTTCAATTCAATTTTTTCATAACGGGTGCCACATTTTCGGAAAAATAAAACCGTTTATCTCTCTCTCAAAAACATCCGTTAGAGTGTTTTCCCATAAGATAGATTTCAGTTCTATCAAATTTTGAAATGAGTTCCAGATTTCTGGTCATCTGTTATGAACAAATGTCAAACCTAATTAGGTTTACGTTTGTGATTTCGCCGGACATTTAATCGTTGCCTGTAACCTCGATTCACGTATCCTCTATGGTCGCGATCCAATTATGTAAGTTGTTGCTTGTAACCTCATCATATTAATTTGTCTGTCCAATACGCAGCAGAAAGATTGAAAGGTTTGGGAACTCGAAAAGGGATTATTCAACAAAACTTCTCCAAGCTCCGAACAAATCTCATGGCAGGCGTTTCCTGAGGAATCCGCAAACAACCCCAAATCTGTTAGAAGAAGAAATGGCCACCAAAACAAACAAGCGGCTTCAGCTGGCACCACCGGTTGGGGTTTTAAAGTTGTACAGCGGTTCCTGCCGCCACTCTCAGGTAAACAAACCTATCACCAATTCGAACAGTTCTCGGCGTTATAGTGACTTAAAAAGCAAAGAAGGTAAGGTCGCTTCACAACCTGCTGGGTGGGCTGGTTTCTATGTTATCCATGATTCATAAGCATAAGTCGAATTTGATCTATTCAGAGTATACACAAATGAATTATGGTTTATTTCAAATTTAGGTTTCAATTGCCTGTTATTCTGATGACGATTTGATGCGATAATCTGTAATTGCTTTTTTTACACCGTAGTATTAGATATGAATAGAAAATTTTCCCCCAATTGAACTAAATCGCATTTTCACCTTTTATGTTCCCGACGAATTGCCTCAAATTGCAGAAGTTGGTTGAATGATACTTCCTTAGAGCTACAGAAGTTGGCGAGTGTTGTTAGTAATTTTTTTATTGAGATTTGTCATTTGGGTTCAAGACCCATTTAATACTCTGTTTTCTTGAATGTATGTGTTAGGACTTAAATGGATTTCTATGTTTCGGTACTAGAGAAGATGTTGAGAAAATAACGATGTGCTTTTATTTGTTATTATAAGAGATTTGCATCTCAAAATTTTCACATATCGAGTAAGATTATGGCTTGCACACAAATTTATCTAATGGTTGAAAAGCGTACTAAATTACTATCTGCTATTGTTATTTAGATTATTTGCCATTCATATCTAAGTTTGACCTTTGATGGTCAAATTCACCATTTTCTATATCAAAGAATTAGACGATATTCTTACATGATTGAATGAATAAAGTAACTGGTTTTGAAGTACCCAAAATGCCCCAAATAAACATATGTTCATATTATAAGGCCTAAGTGTAAGTCGTCATGGCAGCAACTTTTGTTTTAAATTATTCTAATTTGTCTTTCTTTGTTTGTGCAGTTTTTTTAAATGCTGATTTTAAAAAGCTCAAGGTCAACTTCAATTTTTTTGTTTGTATTTAAGAAGAAAAAATTTCTTTTGTTTTCGACACCTTTAATTTGTATCTGTGCATCTTAAAATTTGCTTTTGTTTTTGTTTTTCTTCTTCTCTGTCTAACCACTTTTTTATTTTAGAGTTTTATTCTCTTTTTTCATAATCTTTGTTTAGTTTGGCTAAATAAGGTCATAATTTCTTGCTTTAGGTTATCTGTTGTTCTAGACTACATGTGTTAGTCAATTTGCTATGACTTTTTATTTTGATTTAGAGAGTTAGGATATTGTTTGAAATCTTTTTTCTAACTTGATTAAAAGTGGAAAAATTTTATGGCTATTAATATTGTTTGAAATTTGTTGTCCAATGTCATAAAGACATAAACTGTTGTGATTTAACTTTGCATCTTTTATTTCTAAATGAAAGATAGAAGCTTGATATAAATTGCACGTTTTTGTCAACATTTTTACATGTCTAAAGTTTTTTTTTACTTATGTGTTTGTTGCATTTTTATAGCAACGTACTTCTATTTCTTTATCATCTGCAATATTGATATTTTTCATATTATTTTATATATTTTTAATCAACCCGTGTATTACACGGGTTTCTAACCTAGTTTGCATATATAAACTAAACAACGAATGTAAAATTACATTAATACAAATTAAATTACAAGAAAACGTACTTGAAATTGTAGATAGAAATACAGAAAATACAGATTGAGGCATGCAATGCAGTGTCCTAAGACAGAAATTTCCAGGGTATGGATCTGTGTTGAAGATTCAACAATTTATTCAAGATTAAATCTTGAATCTGACGAACTGAACTAAGTCCCCATTGAGAATCTGTGAAGAACGAATTTTGGAGGATGAATTTCGTGAGTGATTTCTGTATTCTAAAAATGAGCCAAATGGACATATATATATATATATATATATATATATATATATATATATATATATATATATATATATATATATATATATATATATATATATATATATATATATATATATATATATATATATATATGACAGTTTCGTAACTTCCAAAAACTGCCAAGTAACTGTCACGAAAATAATTAATTAATTAAAAATTAATTTAATTTCGTGAATGGATTAAAACAAATCCGAAATTGGTCAGGAACAGCCCAAGGCCCTATCTATGACCATTTAATATTTATATATATCGAAGCCATTTCTAGGTAGCCAATGACCACTATCCAAGCCCACAACCAAGTTCAACCCATAATACCCAATTTGATCCATTTGATGGGTTTGAAAGGAGTTGACTTATAAGGTTAAAAGGGTTTTCCTCCACTTCCTATGTAGGACAAAAGCCATACAAGGTCAAATTAAATGCTCTGAAACATAGTTATTTAGATCCACTATTTCTAACATGTAAAAGAACAACAAGGTTTGGGTCTAATATATATGACTAATGTAATAAACTTTCATTGCCTTTGAATCAATGAACTTGGTGTGTCAAACAGCAGTTTGGATGGAATGATTGAATTCTATATTTTGCAAATTACTTAGTAAGATCCCCTATTTTTTAACTTGTAAATAAAGAACAATTTTTACTGATATATATATATATATATATATATATATATATATATATATATATATATATATATATATATATATATATATATATATATATATATATATATATATATATATATATATATATATATATATATATATATATATATATATATATATATATATATATATATATATATATATATATATATATATATATATATATATATATATATATATATATATAATGTAATCATCAACTATTTAAGTGAATTATGCTCATGAAATGACAATTTGGATAATATACTTTATCTTTATTGTATGTTAACATAAGGTAAGTCATTTAACCACCATCATTGTGTCATGTGGTGTTTATTGTGATTTAAACAATAAAAAAAAATGGAGTGTGTATGAAGTTTAAATACCTTGAGTTTTAATCTTGAAGTGGCTTTACCACTTGAAAAGAATTCATTAGAGTTTGGCAAAACCATAAATTTCGTTTATAGTAGCCCGGGGATTAAATGACATTGTAAATTTACAAGATTAAGCCATTGTAAACTAGAATGTATAAACTAAACCAACAACCAAAAAATAACTCAGATTATAAACCTTACAATAGCTTAAGTTTTTAAACTTTCCCTTACTATTTTGAAACTCATCTTCCATGTTATTCATTGACCCCAACATTCCACATATAGTTTAACTGAAAGAGGATATATGTCATGATCATGAGATCATCCCGTCCAAAAAAATGGACGGTTAATTTGGAGTCCCAGAATGTGAAAAAAAAAAAATGAAACTTGAAATTGGAATTAGGTTTCAGCAGATATAATGAGTGAACATTGTTTGGACAACAGTGTAAAGAAAACATCGATCAAGTTTATATTTGTCTAAAAAGTTTGAACTACGGCTGCTCATCCACAAATGCAAATTACTATTGGAGATTTAACAAGAAATTATATGGAAACAAAAAACCATTGGGGAAGATGTAAAATTAAAATACTAAGGGTGCGTTAGGTTAAACCATTGGGGAAGATGAAAAACATTTTCGGAAAATGGAGCGGAGTTTTCATTTTCACTTTCAGTAGAAAACCTGTTTGGTTAAACTAATGGAGTTTTCATTTTCCGTTTTAGAACATTAGAAAACGCGTTTTAGAAAATTAGAGAACTGTGGAAAACAACAATTTTGAGTTTTCCAAGTTATTTGTAATTCCGGAAAACGGAAAATTTTCATTTTCTAGAAAAAATTTTGGAAAATTGGATTAACCAAACGCGTTTTCTAACTTTTCATTTTTCTTAATTTTTTTTTGGAAAACTAAAAAGTTTTCCGTAACCAAACGCACCCTAAGAATTTCAGTCTGATCCCTCTCTGATTAGTTACGAAAATATTTTCGTCTCTAATCCGTCGCTGAAACCCACATTTCTAGTAGCGATCACATAGTTGCAGAGTGTGTGTGTTAAGAAGGGAGACGAAATGTAAGGAAATAACTAATCTAACATAATGTGCAACACAAATGCATAGCTTGACCGCTGATACTTAACACCGTTGAAAAAAAGTCCCTAAATTGAAAGAAAACTGCCCAATGAGGACAAAAATTGCAAAATTAAAAGTTTAGGTCTCAAAATTGCAAAAATTATGAAACACGGGGATCGTTCATGTAATTTCCTCTATATATAGTGTTTCATAAAGATTCGTTTTGTTTAACATTTTTGTGAGGGTAGAAATTGTATAAATAAGAAAACCAAGACATTACTGAAGATTTAAGACATTATCCACAATACAATATTCGTATTAAACTTTCAAAGAAAAACTCCCAAGTGGTTTGCGCTAAAAATCCAGTTACTACCTTTTAAGAAATCGAAAAATCCATATCCCTATCCACTAATTATCCTTGCCCTTCAAAAAGGAAAAAAGAAAAATCCATAGCCTGCAAGGTGGTTGATATTGAAAGTCAATTTGTTAGCAGCCATAGTTCCTAACAAAGATAAATTCAAGAGAAGAAAAGAGCGTGCTTTTAAGTTGACATTGCTCATTATTAAACTTTTCTTGACCCCAACTATCCTAGTCATTTTATCCCTCCAATCTTACTTCTAGCTTTTCGTATTAAGGCTGCTAAACAGTTTGAGATGATCATATGTATAATATTTTAATTTTATATACTTTGTCATGTTTTGGCCTATAAATACCTGCTCCCATAGCATCATTTCCTTCACACTGAAACTACAAAGTTTATATTATAATCACCACACACGAGAGCAGAACTAACACATACACAGACACAGACACAGATACACACACACACACACAAAAAATGATCACAGGGAGAGCGGTCTTGCAGAAAAAGAATGTGTTGGATGTGAATGACTTGGGTGCATCGGTTCTTGACCGAGTGCATGAGGTGTTTGGTCACAAAATCTCTTTCCAGCTCATTAGTGCAATTCATCCAGATCACGAGTCCTCAGGTCTGCAATTCTTCACCATTAATTTGCATCATTGCTAGGAAATTGCTAAAAATGCAACAAACATTGGTATATCAGTGTGCATGATTGCACAAATGAAACCTGTGTTTCGTCAATGTTTTTTTAGTCATTTCCTGATACTTCATATCTTTTAGCTGGCAAATTGCACAAATGAAACTGTGTTTAGTCAATGTTTTCTACGGAACATATGTACTTTTAAAATCAATATTTAAGGGCACATGATATATAGTAAATTTAAAAATCCAATATTGTAGCAATTAGTAAAAAAGCTAGGAACCGATTATGAATACGTAGATTTCTTTTTTAGTTAACACGCTTCTTATTTGATCAAAGATAATCTTTTACGTACAAACTCAATATCTTGATTCTAATGTATATATGTTCCTGTCGTGCCAAGTTGTTCCCAATTAATTATATACTATGTATGTCATCTACGCCGTTTAACTTTTAAGGTCTCATGAAAATGTCACAAAATATATATTGATAGTTATTAATGTAACATTATTTTGGCATATTACCATACTCTCTTATTATATACTTATATTGTCTAATGAAAAATATACTTCTACAAGTTAATTCGCGACTGTGATGTCTACCAAACAAAAAATGGAGAAAAGTATAAGATATTGGACGTTGATGGGTTTGATTTCTTCAATGGTCGTAACTATATTCACAAAAGAATCTAAATCTTTTTAATATTATAATATAACTAATAATAAATAATTCTAAAACAATATTTGAGTAAAGCGTGTTATATATATTGTTATAATTATTTTTTAGGTAGTATGGCCGAGTTAAAATATAAAACTACAAACATGCACACGCCTTCGATTATTTAATTGGTATTGCTTTGTGTTGTAAAAGGTATAATTTGTCCTTGAAACATTTGTTCCCAAAAACAATTGCAATTATAATGCATACTATGATTAAGAATCATGAAGACCTTAATAAGTACAAATTGTTTTCCATGAGTTGACTAAAAGTTGCATATATTATTCACTAATCCATATATAAGCTCAGATTAACGTTTAACTATCATTAGGCTATTGGGAGTACCCCGTGATAGGGGCTCCGTGATGCCAAATCAGCCAGCCGTCACGGCGTGCACACCGCCCCGTGTGTGCCGTGATGGCCGTGGTCGTGGTATACGGTGATGCGGTTCACGGTGGATCACAGCTTTATTAAAAAAAAATTATTCCTAAACAGCCGTTCAACGGCTAGATTTAAAAAAAAAATTTAAACCAAATTTTTTCCCTATATATACATATACCTCTCATCCACACAAACTCACACAATTATCATATATACATATATTCACACAAATGGAATTTTTTCAACAATTCGATTCGGACGACGGAGAATTTATCAACACGTTTTTTAATGTTGTTGCGCATGGTGCATAATACCCGATTTTAATCCAGATCGTGACCATTGACCATAATTAAAGGAGATGCTATAGCCGATATGCATATTATTTTGTATCATTTCCATTGCTACTGACATTTAAGTTCATATTTCAATACAACAATCAGTTTTGATTTGTTTAGATTGATATGTTTGAATGCAGCAATTGCATAATTAATTACTACAATATATTTACGAGTGTTACAGTCTTCAACCTGCTAAATGATTAATTTTTTTTTTTTTTTTTTCTGGATAGACGGAAGGTTGAGGGGAAAGCTAGGAAATCCAGCCATCTTGGAAGACTGGATTACAACAATTACCCCTCTCACAGTCGAGGACTCGACGTATAAAGTAAACTTCGAATGGAACGAGGAACTAGGTGTTCCAGGGGCATTTCTCGTCAAAAATCGTCACCATAGTGAATTTTACCTTGAAACCCTCACTCTAGAAGATGTTCCTGGCCATGGCCGACTCCATTTTGTTTGCAATTCATGGGTCTACCCATCCAAATATTACGCAAAAGACCGCATTTTCTTTGCCAATAAGGTATCCTTATCTTCGATTTTTTTTTTTTTTTTTCCGAAGAAATATATTGTGTATGTTCGTAATCAAATTAACCAAGTCATTAATCATATTTTGTAGGCATATCTTCCTGGTGAAACTCCTGAGTTACTACGTCCGTATAGAGAAGACAAATTGGTTATCTTGAGAGGTGATGGATCTGGGGAGCTCAAGGAATGGGATAGGGTTTATGATTATGCATTCTACAATGATTTGGGAGATCCCGATCATGACCTAGACGATGCACGACCAGTTCTTGGAGGGTCATCTCAGTACCCATATCCTCGTAGGGGAAGAACAGGAAGACCATCAACCGAATCAGGTTTTTTTTTTTTTAAATTTGATTTTCTTAATTAGGGCTTTCTTGTTCTGTTTAAAGGATTTTTAATGGAGGTTTCATTTTCAACAGATCCTGAAACGGAGAGCAGGATTCCACTTATTAATAGCTTAAGCATATATGTTCCAAGAGATGAAAGATTTAAACACTTGAAGCTGTCCGACTTCCTTGGTTTTGGATTGAAGTCGACTGGTCAATTCCTTGTCTCTGAGCTTGAAGCTCTAATCGACAGCCCTCATGGTGAATTTGACTCTTTTGAAGATGTGTTGAAGGTTTACGAAGGAGGAATCAAGCTGCCATCACTTGAAAAATTTTGGAAAAAAGTCCCACTTGAATTGTTGAGAATAATTTCTCAAACAGATGGAGAGGGACTTCTGAAATTCCCCATGCCACAAGCTATTCAAGGTACCAAATCTACAATTCATAAATCATCTCTCTTTTATGCTTTAAAATGTTCAAATTAAATCTTCTAAGTTCTTTGTTCATAACACTTTTAACTGGTATCTGATCAGGGGATAAATCTGCATGGAGGACGGATGAAGAATTTGCAAGAGAAATGTTGGCCGGTGTCAACCCTGTTAGCATTCGTCTGCTCAAAGTAAAACTCCTTTCACATTAAATAGAGATTCATTTCCATGACGAATAATTTTCACAAAATAATAAGGATTAGCAAAGCAGTTGTTTAAAAAATTAAAAACTAAATAAATAAATATTTTGTCTGATTGACAATTGATGTGTTTCTCCACTTATTTGCAGGAGTTTCCTCCAACAAGCAAGCTAGATTCCAACGTGTATGGTAACCAAAACAGTTCCATAAAACCTTACCACATTGAGACAAAGCTAAATGGATTGAAGATAGAGGAGGTAATCTCTTGTTGTCATTTTGTTTTCAATTTATAATAAATTTTATAAGTACATAAAATTTTGTCACGCAGGCTCTCGAGTCCAACAAACTATATATTTTAGACCACCACGATTCGTTAATGCCATATGTTAGGCGGATAAATGCAACATCCAACAAGATTTATGCAACACGAACTTTGTTATTTTTGCAAAAAGATGGAACTCTTAAACCATTGGCAATTGAATTAAGCTTGCCTCATGAAGGAGGAGATCATCTTGGTGCAGTTAGTAGAGTATACACTCCAGCTGAACATGGAGTAGAAAGCTCCATTTGGCAGTTGGCAAAAGCATACGTAGCAGTGAATGACTCAGGGGTTCATCAACTCATAAGTCATTGGTAACCACTCAAAAACTCATAATGAATTTGATTCTATTTACTCATTTAGAATACATGAATATATGATTACTAAACCTCCAATTTCCAATTCACAGGTTGAATACTCATTGTGCTATTGAGCCGTTTGTGATTGCAACTAACAGGCAACTAAGTGTAATTCACCCAATTCATAAACTTCTCCAACCTCATTTCAAGGATACTATGAACATTAATGCCTTCGCGAGACAAATATTGATCAATGGTGGAGGTCTTCTTGAGGCAACAGTCTTCCCAGGGAGATACGCAATGGAAATGTCGTCGGTGCTATACAAAGATTGGGTGTTCCCTGACCAAGCACTCCCCGTTGACCTTGTCAAAAGGTATATGATTCATCTAAACTAATACGCATCTCTATGATTAGGGTTTTATGAGAAAGAGGGTATTTTGACATGGAAAACAAATACGCATCTTGATGATTAGGGTTTTATTAGAAATATAATACACTTACCGCATTTAATTTTTAGGGGAATGGCGATTGAGGACTCGAATTGCCCTCACGGAGTCCGTTTACTGATTGAGGATTACCCATATGCTGTTGACGGTCTTGAAATTTGGTTTGCTATCAAAACATGGGTTGAAGACTACTGTAGCTTCTACTACAAGAGTGATGATATGGTACAAAATGACACGGAACTCAATTCATGGTGGAAGGAGCTTCGAGAAAAGGGGCATGGCGACAAGAAACATGAGGCATGGTGGCCAAAAATGGATACACGTCATGATTTAATCGACACTTGCACTACAATAATATGGATTGCTTCTGCTCTTCATGCTGCGGTCAATTTTGGGCAATACCCTTACGCTGGATACCTTCCTAATCGTCCAACAATTAGTCGTCGTTTTATGCCTGAACCACATACGCAAGAGTATGATGAACTTAAAGAGAACCCAGATGATGTCTTCTTGAAAACAGTGACTGCTCAGCTGCAATCGCTTATTGGAATCGCTTTGATAGAGATATTGTCGAGGCATCCAGCGGAGGAGGTTTATCTTGGGCAAAGTGAGTCTCCCAATTGGACGATGGATTCAGAAGCTTTCAAGGCATTTGAGAAATTTGGGATGAAGCTTAGAGAAATCGAGGGGAGAATTGTACAAAGGAACGCTGATGGAAGTTTGAAAAATAGGGTTGGACCAGTTGAAGTACCGTATACGCTTCTCTATCCATCCAGTAACGAGGGACTTACAGGAATGGGAATCCCTAACAGTGTGTCGATATGAAGAAATACTTCAGTCATTGTATCTTTCGTTTAATTTATATTTGTTATTTTACCTTTCTACCGAATAATGTAATTTATTTGCTGTAAATTTGTATTGAATTTAATTTTTAATGAAGTGTGTGTAGCCTTAATTATAGAGATCCAGTAATTAGCATAATCTTTTAAAAGTATATTATAGATATATGCATACCAATGTCACTCCTATGGATCCTAAAGCTCCTTATTAGAGTACCAATTGCATAACACCAAAAAAAAAAAAAAATAATAATAATCTCTTGATTAGTCAAGATAATAAAAAGGGTTATCCCACCAGCATATTTAGCAACAGATACACACCTCACACTACCATGTCTATATCAACTTTTGAATAACTTTTCGGGTGAACTTTGACTAGTCGATGTCGCGAGAATGGAATAGTGAATGAAAGTCAATCGAAGAGACAAGGGACGTCCCGTTTTCTCGATAAGGAGATATGCTAACACTCTACTCCTTAATAAATGGAGGTGATTTCAATACCATTGAGAAGATTTAGTTTAGGTAGTCCTCTAAATAATTTGGTGTCCTTTGTCTAGAGTATGAACGTCGTTTGAGTGACGAACAACAACAAAATACAGTCCTTTCCATTCAGAAAGCATTTTAGAAAGTAACAATGTCTGAATTTCATTTAGTTCTATAGAAAACACTTCAACGGGTCCTAACATATTAATAAAATGGCTCTCATTCATACTAATGTGGAACATATAGAAGTCAAACAAAGTTACACGATTGGTCCTAGTGGTTTGCTAGAACTTATACGGTAACGACAACGATCATTATGTCTATGTGCTTGTCCTTGTGGTTTCAATTTCTTACATGTTGATCATTTTAATTAATGTTGTTAATACCAACCGTTAAGCGTGTGTAAAATGACATTTTTACCTTCTTATTATATATTTCTTTTTATTAATTATTATTATTATTATTGAGATTCCAACCTAATTCCACTCCTTTCTTTGTCACCTCTCCGTCTTCCTATCATCTTCTATGTCGACAAAGCATGCAATTTTAATTTTCGTTTTTTACGACAAAAAGAACAAGGAAATTTAGAAAATAAAGCTTCTCTAAAACCTATATTTTTTTCTTTTGGACAGCAAATAACTTAAGAAAAAAAATGAAATCGGCCCAAAACTGAAAGGTGATACAACTACAAACCAATATAACAATACCTTAACTCCTTTCAAACATCACATACCATAATTACAACTCCGTCACATTTGAGCATATATAATACAATCATGTCTACAAAAGTCTATATAAATATGTGTTTTACAAAAGTCTATATAAATATGTGTTTTAGCAGCAAGAATAAGTTCATTTATTCCTGCCAATAAGAATTTACATGCTTTAACCGCATATTATCAACACCAAACCATAAAGGGAAAATGATTTAAAAATGTAACAAAGTTTCAAAATTGTACAAAAAAGCAGCATTCAACTTTTTTTAGTACAAAAAATACACAAAACTATAGCATTTGTACACATATGACCATTAAAGTTATCATTTAAAAAAAAACACGTTTAGCTCCTTTGTTATAGTATCTTTTTAGTCTAATTTTACCAGATCAAAATATAAATAAAAAAACTCATTTACGTGAATTTTAAGGGCTTATTACATGGCTTCTCCCTTAGTTACCCCAATCAGAATACTTTCACATGAAATCTGAGTTTTTCTCAAGGGTTTTTACTTTTGAATCAAACAGCGGGAGAATGGTGGTTGTATCAAATGAAGAGTTTGTCATCCTCGATGTTACCACGATGGAGCTTTTGCCTCCAAGCCCATAGTGTACTTTAACCACCTCAAAACGTCTATTACCAAAGTTGGTTTCAGAAGCATGGGTTTTAAGGAGTTCATATATTATCTTTATAAATTGTTTAGGAACTATTGTGTAGGAAATTGGTCGCTCAAATATGGGTAACTGGGTTATGATTTTAAGAAAGGAAAACATGATAATTATTATGTAAGGTTTCTTGATGATGGTTGTGGTAATGATGCAAGAATTAATTTGTACATTGATCATAACAAAAAAACACAATTATAGACCAGAGCCATGAAGAGTAACTTGAAAATAGAGGCAGATATAGTGATAACTTTAATCATGATGTAGACATAGTCTTTCAGATGAATTATCTGCGGATCATGAATATGATCTTGACGTTATTAATGCATAATTCTGGTGATCCATCTTTGGGGAACAAGAATGTTATTCTAGCTAGAGGTAAATATGTTTTTTGAACAAAGTGATAACTTTAATGGTCGTGTGTGTACAAATGTTATAGTTTGGTGGTATTTTTTGTATTAAACAAAGTTTAATGGTGTTTTTGCACAATTTTAAAACTTTGTTATCCTACCAAGTCATTATTCCAACCATAACATGTTTCATCAAGATATATTGTTAATTTACGTTATAGCCTTGTTTATAGTAGAAAGATATAATCCAAATTAGACAAATACTACCCAAGTACTCAAGATTGTCGTTCTTTTCATCAAACAAAAGAAAATCAGAAATTGCATGGATTTTAAAATCCAAAACTAAAAAAAAGACCTTAAATTTAAATCTTTAAATATAATATACCCTAACTGAAAAACCATAAACCTTATCGTTGCACCAGGGTTGCAATGCAAAGGTGGTGCCGCTGTCGTTGGGTTTGCACTGATAAATAATAATTCAGAAATTTAAATGGTTTCTAGATGCTTACATAAGTGCTTACCACATCTTGTGTTAGAATTCTGGAAGTTTGAAGTATTCAAAGTCAAATAAATGTTTTTAAATTAGTTGGTAGGTAATAAACTTGGCTATAAATAGCCATACAAGAACTTGAAAAATTGTACCACTCATCAGTTAATCAATAAACACTCCTCCTTCTTCCCAACATTTGGTATCAGAGCAAATCTGGGCAGCCACTTGTTTTTTTTTTCGGTCAAACTTTTTTTGTCTCTAAATCAATTTCCGAGCACACCATTGGAAAGGTCTCGTTTCCAAGATTCAGAATATATTTTTTTGTGATTTTTCGACCACCGGAAAATTTGGCCGGAATAGTGACCAAATCCGCCGGAGAAGACGATACTGTATCCACCGGAGACTGTAGCAGTTCGCTGGAGAAGACGATACTGTAGCAGTCCGATCCTATACTGTAGCATCCCGATCCGATATTGTAGCAGTCCGATCCGACACTCTAGCAGCCGGTCACTGTAGCAATCCGAAAAAGTTCATTTTAGCCCCCGAACTTTTGAAAAAGTTCATTTTACCTCCTAAAACTTCAGAAAATTGTCTTTTGGCCCCCCCTATTTTAAAAAAAAGGCTATATTATTGTTTATGCCCAAGTACCAATCTCAAGAAGAGATGGCAGGAAACAATGGTGAAAAGGATGGACAGGTCACCCTCCACTATCCGATGTTGTCAAGAATGAATTATGCTGCATGGGCGATCAAGATGAAAGTGTTCATGTAAGCCCAAGGTGTGTGGGATGCTGTTGAGCCACGAACAACAAACACGGCAGTAGATGTGAAGAAAGACAAGATGGCTCTGGCGGCCATCTATCAGAGCATTCCAGAAGATTTGCTACTTGGATTGGCAGAAAAGAAAACATCCAAGGAAGCATGGGAAGCCTTGAAGACACAGTTTATGGGAGAAGAAAGAGTGAGGACCTCCAGAATTCAAACTCTAAAGGCTGAATTTGAATCACTGAACATGAAGGAATCAGAAGGAGTGGATGAGTTCGCTGTGAAGGTGAACAATATCGTGAGTACCATGCGAGCATTGGGAGACACGGTGGAGGAGTCATATGTGGTAAAGAAGTTGTTAAGGGCAGTACCAAGCAGATTTCTCCAAATCGCCTCAACACTTGAGCAATTTGGAGATCTAGACAAGATGACTGTGGAAGAAGTGATCGGAAGGCTCAAAGTACATGAAGAACGAATGAGAGGCCATGGTGATAGTGATGATCAAAAAATTCTCTTAACACACCAAGAGTGGTCAGAGAGAAATAAGAAGAAGGGAGAAGGTGACTCCAGATCTAAATCAAATCGTGGCGGATTTGGAGGTTCGCGAGGCAGAGGCAGAGGAAGAGGAGGAAACAGCAGTGGTCGTGGTGGTCGTAGTGGTCGTGGCAGTGGTGGATCACACTACCAGAAAGATGGAGGCCGTAGCACTTTAAATAATCAAGATAAAAGTAGGGTCCAGTGCTACAGTTGTCAAGAATTCGGCCACTATGCAGTAGAATGTACAAACCCAAGACGTGAAAGAAGACAAGAAAACAACTTGATTCGCGAACAAGATGTCAATGAGCCAGCACTATTGTTAGCTTCGTTTGACAATGCTGAAGTTTTCTTAAATGAATAAAATTTATTCCCAGAGTTGAGAACACGAGATGATGAGGTGAAGCGATCAAGTATCTGGTATCTCGACACAGGAGCCAGTAATCACATGACCGGTGATAAAGATAAGTTTCG
The DNA here is from genome assembly GCA_023525715.1 of Cichorium intybus. Lineage (NCBI taxonomy): Eukaryota > Viridiplantae > Streptophyta > Magnoliopsida > Asterales > Asteraceae > Cichorium > Cichorium intybus. The sequence continues at coordinate 1,114,572 of CM042015.1, read as the reverse complement.
TGACTTGAATCAGATTGTTCAAGGCTACGTGAAGTTTGGAAACGAATCAAAGGTAAAGATCAAAGGCAAAGGTTCAGTCGTATTTCAATGTAAGAATGGTGAACATCGAAAGCTTAATGAAGTCTATTACATTCCAGACTTATGTAGTAACATCATAAGTTTAGGACAGTTAACAGAGGGTGGTGATGAAATCACGATCAAAGATCCATTCTTATGGGTCCGTGATGCAACAGGGAAGTTGTTGATGAAGGTTAGAAGATCTCCAAATCGACTGTACAAGATAGAGTTGGAAGAAGTCAATTCGATGTGTCCAATCGCTCGAATAGGTGATCCAACATGGGTTGTGGCATATGAGAATGGGTCATATAAATTTTAATTCAATGAAATACATGGCGGAGAAGAAGATGGTTGAAGGAATGCCAAAACTAAACATTCCTCAACAACCTTGTGAAGGGTGCCTCGTGGGAAAACAGACAAGGAGTCCATTCCCTACACACACGAATTATAGAGCAAAGAAGAAGCTTGAACTAATTCATGGCAATTTATGCGGCCCAGTATCACCCCCTACACCATCTGGCAATAGGTACTTTATGTTGTTAGTTGATGACTACAGCAGAGTTATGTGGGTTTATCTGCTAAAGACAAAAGATGAAGCTCTTCAAGTCTTTAAGAACTTCAGGAGCTTAGTAGAAGTTGAAACCGGGGAGAAGATGAAAGTTTTCAGAACTGATCGTGGTGGTGAATTTCTGTCGAAAGAATTCACCACATACTGCAAGGAAACAAGGTTGGAAAGACATTACACATCCCCATATTCTCCACAAGAAAATGGGGTGGTGGAGAGAAGAAATCAAACAGTATTGGAGATGGTTAGGTGTAATTTGAAAACCATGAAAATGCCAGACACGTTATGGGGTGAAGCTGTGAATCACTCTGTTTATGTTCTAAATAGAGCTCACACGAAAGCATTGAAAGACACAACTCCATACGAAGTGTGGACAGGGAGAAAGCCACATGTTGAACATCTTAGGGTGTTTGGTTGTGTTGCACATATGAAAGTCTCCAAAGGCCACCTGACAAAACTAGATGAAAGGAGTAAGCGATTGGTTCATTTGGGAGTTGAGAAGGGATCCAAGGCATATAGATTGGTTGATCCGGACACCGGAAAGATATATGTGAGTAGAGATGTGGTTTTCGAAGAACAAGAAGGTTGGGTGTGGGAGAAGAGTTCAAAAATTAAAGCCACACCAGGTATGAGCTTCACCGTCGAAGGTTTTAACCTAGACGACTTGTACAATGAAGATTCTGAGTCGGAACCACGAACACCGGAACAAAATCTTGGGTCTCCACAAAGTGACAGTGATCAGACCGAAGAAAGTTTCCAGCCCATAAACTCTCCACAAGACTCCCCGATAAACTCACAAAATATACCCATCAACTTATCGGATACACCCAATTCACCGATCACCCAAAATTCCCCAATTCCGTCTCCAAGCTCCGCCTCAAGCTCCATAGGCGGTGGTGCTCCCAAACGATTCCGCTTATTCACAGACTTATACAACCAAACTGAAGAAATTGAAGAATTAATGATGATTCGCAATGATGACGAGCCAGTCTCGTACACGGAAGCAAGCAAGAGAAAAGTGTGGATTGAAGCTATGAATGCTGAATTGGCATCAATTGAGAAGAACGAGACTTGGAGTTTGGTCGATCTCCCTAAGGATCGCAAAGCTATAGGGTTAAAATGGGTGTACAAAGTGAAACGAGATCCAAGCGGAAAGATTGTGAAGTACAAAGCGAGGCTTGTGGCAAATGGGTATGTCCAAAAACGAGGAGTTGATTATGACGAAGTCTATGCACCAGTGGCCAGGATCAAAACCGTACACGTCATCCTAGCTCTCATAGGCTCAAATGGATGGCGTGTACATCATCTTGACGTGAAATCAGCTTTTCTGAACGGTACTCTGGAAGAAGAGGTGTACGTGTCTCAACCTGAAGGGTACACGAAGAAGGATGAAATAAATAAAGTGTACAAGCTATCAAAAGCATTGTACGGTCTAAAACAAGCACCAAGGGCATGGAATGCTTGCTTAGATAAGTATTTGAAAAGTTTGGGGTTTGCCAGATGTGCTCAAGAATACTCTGTTTACACGAAGAAGGAAGGTGAAAATGTCTTAATCATCGGAGTTTATGTTGATGATTTATTAGTAACTGGAAGTTGTCACAAAAGTATTCAAGCTTTCAAAACAGATATGAAAGTCAAGTTTGAGATGAGTGATCTTGGACTTCTAACCTATATTTGGGAATTGAAGTAAGCCAAAAGGAAACAGGTATAACACTGAAGCAAAAAGCTTATGCCAAAAGCATCTTAAAGAAGACTCGAATGATGGACTGCAACCCCACTAAGAGTCTAATGGAGCACAAACTGAAGCTCACCAAAGAAGGAGAAGGAGAATTAGTGAACCCCACCGAGTATAGAAGTATAGTCAGAGGTTTAAGATACTTGACTCATACACGCCCTGATATCTCATTTGCAGTCGGAGTAGTTAGTCGGTTCATAGAGAAGCCAACTGAACAGCATCTACAAGCAGTAAAGGGAATACTAAGATATGTGAAAGGCACTCTCGATCATGGTTTGACTTACACGAAAGGAGAAAGCAGAGTAAACGTCACAGGTTACTTAGATAGCGATCTAGCAAACGATGTGAATGACAGAAAAAGCACAGGAGGAATGACATTCTATGTGAATGGTAATTTGGTCGCGTGGGCATCTCAGAAACAGAGAGTTGTGGCATTGTCCTCATGTGAAGCAGAGTTTATGGCTGCAACTCAGGCAGCTTGTGAAGGTATCCGGTTGCGCCGACTCCTGACTGAGATAACAAAACAAAAGGTACCACATGTTACCTTGTTTGTTGACAATCAATCAGCATTAGATCTGATGAAGAATCCAGTGTTCCATGGGCGTAGCAAACATATAGATATACGTTATCACTTCATTAGAGAATGTGTTGAAAATGGAGAGATTACAGTACATCATGTTTGTAGTAAGGAGCAAAAGGCAGATATCCTTACCAAAGCATTAGCGAAGACAAAACACGAAGAGATGAGAATCTTGATTGGAGTCAAGAAGGTTTGAAGATTCTGAATTAAGGGGGAAAATGATAAATAATAATTCAGAAATTTAAATGGTTTCTAGATGCTTACATAAGTGCTTACCACATATTGTGTTAGAATTCTGGAAGTTTGAAGTATTCAAAGTCAAATAAATGTTTTTAAATTAGTTGGTAGGTAATAAAATTGGCTATAAATAGCCATACAAGAACTTGAAAAATTATACCACTCCTCAGTTAATCAATAAACACTCCTCCTTCTTCCCAACATGTACAAGGGGGAACCAACAGGGTTATAATGATTTATATGTTTTCAGAGAAATTATGAACTATACTTTATATACTAATACATAAGCAATAACATAAACACTGACTGCGTTTCTCGATAGGAATCTAATCATTTGTCGTCTCTGATGAAGAAGGTAAGGAGAACATAATAATCATGTTCTATCATTAAGCTTCATCAAGATCCATCTCCCACTCGTAAGTGACACCTTCTTTTCTATGTTCTTCGTCCACTAAATGATGAACTTCGCGAGTTTGACATCATCTTAAATGAAATTAAAGCTAAGCCTTTATTCCTTGAGCCTTGAGGAAAATTGTGGATCATATGCTAGTTTGATCTGGACATGAAAACACCATTGGGGAGAGTTACATCTAATAAAGTTTCTAAAACCTAATTGCAATGAACTAGCTAGTCATAAGAGATATATACTCAAAATGAACTAGTTACCGCTTTAGCTATAACTATGGTAGCGAGAAATGTGCTTCGACTCTACACGGAAAGGATGTGGCGGTAGTCCCCTCTCGTCTAGAGTCAGGCATTTGGTATTCTAAAATAGAGAGAATTCATAAAATAAGTGCAAAAACTTCACACTATAGGGCGTGTTCGGTAAAATTAGCTGGTAGCTGGTAGTGGTTAGTTGTAAGCGGTTAGCTGTTAGCTGGAAGCTGGTAGCGATTAGCGGTTAGCTGGTAGCTGCGACTTTTATTGCTGCAGAAATGTTCGGCAAAAGCAGCTGTTAGCTTTTAAAAATGTAAAATAATATAAAAATCAAAAGCCAAACGCTAAAAGCTCTCAAAAGCTAATTGAAATAGCTTTTGGATTATGAGCGTTTTGTTAAAAATAAAAGCTAAAAGCTCTTGCTGCCGAACGAGGTTTTTTCATTTTTTCCAGCGTTTTTCTAAAAGCTAAACACTAAACGCTCCCAAAAGCTCTCAAAAGCTGCGTGCCGAACACGCCCTATGTTGTAGTTCCCTGATATTTTTAATGACATATGAGAGAATAGAAATCTCATAAGAATTAGACTTCTGGACCTCGCTGAACAAAGACAAAATTTGTAGATTCAAGCCTCATTAATCCAAATGTCGAAGTCAATAAATACAACAATTTGTTTCTCCATTTTATATAAGAAATAGAATTCAATATTAACCAACGAAGATTTTAGGGTTATAATCCACAAAGGAACCCATTAAAGATGCAAAGAAAAATTAAGAACACGATAATTTGAAGCAGCTCACACGATAATTCAGTATTAACTAATGAAGATAAATCAACATGTTAAGAAGTGGGAAAATCAATGACGAGAACAGACACCGATTTCAGGTCCTGAGATAATAACTTCACCAACAAGTCATGGCTCCAAAGTCTGTGAAAACAGATATAACCAATCATTACATAAAAAAACTAGAGAGAATAAACTTTGAGAATTTCTAATTTCTATGACTGTTGTCTACATGCTCTCTGATCCCACCCTAAGAGTTAGCAACAAAAAAATGAAATAAAAAAATAGACCTTCTTAAAAAGAAAACTCCCCGTTTCCGTTGAAAAACTCAGTCGTGTCCACTAGCTAGAAACCATTTGTTCATATACCTCATGTCATCGCAAATAATCTATAATTTCACATATGCCACGTCATCTTTAACCCACATACATTTACTACTTTAAAATATTGGCTTTTAAAGTTATAGGTCCTCATGTTTTAAATTAGGATACTTCAAAGTTCAAACATACAAATTGTTAATCGTCTAATAACATATACAGGGACTAATGGTAAAGAAATTATAGTATCTTAAAGGACTTCTCACTGTATGAACTATTTTTGCAGGGTCATTGATTAATAACAGAATTTCCCGCCTCACTTCTGTTTTTTACTTGAAACCCTTGGTAAAAAAAACCTGTAAATCACTTCACGCAACTCAACGATTACATTTTCGATCTTCCTGTTCGTTTCTTATTTCTCTATATTTGGAATTAAGCAATAAAATGGATCGGAATCCAACAACAGACAAATATGCGAAAGCCAAAATTGAAGAACCAAATCCAAATCTGGCCTTACATATGTCGTTGCTGAAACCTGATGGTACTCCCAAGGATGATCTCTGCTATATGAAAATCTTCGGTAAGGAGTTGAATTAAAAACGAACCTGTATAACATAACCGCCATTTGTTTTTTGTATCATAACCTCCTTGTTCAAGAAGTTGATGGATCTCTGTTTTTTCGTTTTCTAATTTCTGGCGAGGTTTCTACGTGAATTTTCAATTGATTCTTTTTTTGTGTGTAGGTAGTTCTTGTTGGTTTTTGTATTAGTAATCTGATTTATATGATCTACGTGTTTGATTCCATGACAAAGAAAGTTGCAATCAACTCTGTTCATATAAAATCATCTAAATTTCAAATTCGAGATATCCTTGATGGCTTGATGAATGTCTTTGCCCTAGTGAAGTTACTTCAAGGATTTCATCTATTTTTCAATGAAATTGTATAAAATAACTTCCATTTCAGTTATTTGTTTGATTAAAATGATGTATTTATATATTTTCTCACGATTATCAGAAGATCCTGAGAAAGCTATGCAACTAGCTGAGGCAGTTGCTTCAGGGGAGACTCTTGTTAGGAAATTACATCGGATTCGTAATAAAGAAGTACGCGACTCCATACATTCCATCTGTTACAAATATGGAACTCAACTTTCATTATCTTGCTAAATTTTCGCTCGTGTTCCTTTTTTTTTATTCGTAGCTTGTTAAATTCATTGAGAAAGATTTCGAAGGTTTAAAGGACATTCACGTGATCTCAGAAGCCACAATTGGGGTAATAGCTGATGCTGAATCCAATCTTCTCGGTCATTCGTTTCTTGACTTGGTGGGTACAGTTGACGAAGTCAAACTTGCTGAAGAACATATCATAGACAACGTTCTGAAGGTAAATCCCCTTTATATTAAATTAACAAAAAAGTTAATAACCCTTTTACCATTTGAATAAAATATTGACATGGTCACAGTTACAAATATGTGCTTCATGTAGACATATAGTAGCCTGTGCTATCCAGTAATTCTGATGATACCAAAAATTTGTTGGGACAAAATCTACATCCCGCTCCACAAGGTGAGAAATATACACTTAAATGGACTAAAAACCAGAAGTTGAGGGTATTTTGGTCTTTTACTTGTCTGTTTATATAGGTTTGTCGTGTCCTTGGCACATACGGAAGTAGCCTCTTGAAAATTGAAATGGAGTCTGGTGCATGGATAAAGGTTAGTTGTTTAATTTGTAATTTTATCTTGACAATATATATAAGTGTCAATAAGTAAGAAGATTGGTATTATTAAAAGTGTGAATGTTCAGATTGAACAAGGTCCGTCTCCTGGTGTTTGGGAATGGGAGAGAGTTGTGAATATATTTGGGCCACGTGAAAATGTTAACAAGGCCAAGTCGATAATCCAGTCAGTAATCTCTGATAAGGTGATGTAATATATAATTAGCTTTTTTTTTTTTTTTTTTTTTTAACTTGGTGCATAAAAATAATTGGGATAATGAGATTTTGTTGTTGCATGCATGCAGCCTGGGGAATTATCTGCACTTGAAGCACTAAACGAATTCCTGCTCCAGTTTAAAGAACCGAGCTGTGTTGAATTAATTGATTATAAGAAATCATGTGGTGATGGAGAATCAGACAGAAAGAAGAAGCAGAAGGTTGAAGGAGGTGGTTGTAGTCAAACTTTTGTAAGAATTAAGAAATCAGACAGATCTAAACAAACGGAAGTAAAGAAAGAGCAGCATGAGTTTAAGGAACCAAATTGGAGTGAAACTTTTGGACGTGTAATTTCTTGTCGTAAAGAAACACAACAAGTCAAGGATAAGGAATATTCTGGTGAATCAGAAGAAAAGAAGGATGTTGAAGAAGCATTTGGAGACAAGAAATCTGAAGATGTTGGTCCTTGATGATCATGGATGTGTGTTGGAAATAGGAAAACTCTCTTTTGGTAATCGTGCATCAATGATTTGAATATTACTGACATGTGTACAAAATGGGTCAAATTTACACCACCCAGTTAACAAGGGATGAGAATATTATGAAAAATGGTTCCATTTAAACACTACGAAATGGTCACCATGAAATGTGGTTATTTCTGAGTATAGAAAAGATAAATTTGTCACACTACGATTTGTTAACCGAGAAAAGTAAAAAACTTAAAAGAATATGAACATACAATCATTACGTGTAGGATACAAAGTGTAGAAAAGGTCGAGTTGGAAGTTTGGATCGGTAATAAAAAAACGAAATCAAACTTTGGTATGCTTGGGGTAATATTTAATTTTATTGTAAAAATATTAAAATTTCAATACCAATTTAGCATGCTAGACTTGTGAAATGGATAAGAGAACTGTCATTTTGACCATTTAATTTGTAGATATGACCTACAAAATTGAGAGTTATTTGGAAAATTTTCTTAATTTTTGAAAAAAAAAAAAACTATATAAATTTGATTTAATTTGTCATTTTTTCTGTTTTTAATTGTAAATAGTAATTAAAAATAAAATTCAACCGTCTTTATAAAAAAGTTATTCAATTATCACATTCTCGTTAGCCTACCCATATCAACAAAAATCATTTTTCCAAATTTTCCAACTTCAAAATATTTGGTTTTTAAACTATAGCTAGGTCCTCAAGTTGCACTAGCAATAGTGCGATACTTAAAACATAAATCGACATAGTGTTTGTTATACTTTAATGCAATCTGTCCAATCATATTAGATAAGAAAAATCTAACTTCAACTCGGCGTCGTTTTGCAACATATATAGGGACTAATCGTAAATAATGTAAATCTTAAGGGACTTAAGTGTATAGATTATGTAGTTTAATGCAATGTCACTTAATAACAGACTTTCCCGCTTGTTCTCTAGACTTGAAACCCTCCGTACAGAAACCTGCAAATCACTTCACGCAAAAGACATTTGATCACCATTCTTCCTGTTCGTCTTCTTCCTTCTCCAATTCTTTTGAAGCAGGCAAGAAAATGGAGCAAGATTCTGATAGAGAAAAATATGCGAAGGCCAAAATCGAAGAACCAAATGTGCGCTTACCTAAAGCGACGCTGAAACCTGATGGTGATCCATTAGATGATCATCTCTGCTATATGAAGATTTTCGGTAAGGAGTTATCTGGGAAACTGTTGCAACCTCTATCGATGAACGTTTGCTTTGTTTTTCTAATTGCTGGTGAGGTTTCTTGGAGAACTTCGTTTAAAGTTCAAAAGATTTCTTTTGTGTTGAATTTCTTGACACTAATCTTTGTCTGTAGGTAGTACTTTTTGTTACCTAATCGTATCATTAATCTTATTTATTTGATCTATGTGTTTGATTTCATCACCAAGAAAGTGGTAATCAACGCTTTTATTGTAAATAACATCTCTTTGCGTGGATTTTGTCTGGAACATGTTGTATCAATAATCTCATTGATGTGAACTGCCTGTTTTGTTTTTCCCCATGAAAATCGCAATAAGTAATGCTGCTGAACGTGGTTCATATATGATCATCACATGTATCACGCTTGGAGTAGTTTTGTTACGCTAAATTTTTTCCCGTTTACTGTGTATGTATTCATTGTGTTATGAACGTTCTGGGGTAGACTTTAAATGTATAAATGAGTTTGTATATTGTGCGTACAGGAAAATATATCAGTGAGTTTTGCCTGTTAATTTCTACTGTACACATTTCTTGAAACTATTATTACTCTTACCTGGACGCATACGTATAATTCATTTCAAACCCAAACAACTGAGATAACAATCTAAGTAGCATATTACTGTCATATGTGTTTCCAAGAAACTTCTTTTTTCAATATGAGCGTATTTTCACAATATTTTTTCTCATTATGACAAGATGATACTCAGAAAGCTCAACAAGTGGTTGAGATAGATGCTTCAGGAGCCAAACTTGATAGAAAAGTATATCGGATACGTAATAAAGAAGTACGTGACATCAAACGTTCTATCTCTTACACATATAGAAATCAGTTTTTCTGACAATTTGTGTCCTTTTTTATCTATTCGCAGCTTGTCAAAGTCCTAGGGGACGATTTTCAAGGGATGATGGAGATTCAAAGAATCTCAAAAGCCACAATTGGGATATTGGCTAATGCTGAATCCGATCTTCGTAGTCATTCATATCTGGACTTGGTGGGTAGCATTGAAGAAGTTACAACTGCTGAAGAACTCATCTTAGACAAAGTCCTGAAGGTTAACCTCCTTGTTTTTGAAAGAAAAACCCTTTTATGGTACATTTGGACTAATCTTTCAAAATACAGAATGAACAATATTATTGTTACAGATTAGAATCCAAAAACATATTCTGTTAATTTCAGACGCACACTTTCCATAATTGATGTTTCATCCTTTGTAGACATATAGCAGCCAGATTTTTCCAATAATTCTGATGCCACCAACCATTTATGGAGACCACATCGTAATCCCTCTCCACAAGGTGATAAATATACACTTAACTGGACGGAAAATCAGATATTTTTGTATACTTTTTTCTTCTGAAACCATCTTGTTGTCTGTATCTTTTTATATAGGTTGTGGGAGTCCTTGGCACCTCCGGAAGTAATCTCTTGTGGATTGAAATGGAATCTGGTGCATGGATAAAGGTTTGTTATGTTATAATGACTTATATACCCACCCTTGTATAAGTACATTGCTATTACTAAAAGTGTGAATATTGTTCAGATTGAACCAGGTCCCTCTCCTGGTGGCAGCGAATGGGAGACAACAGTGAAGGTATTTGGTCCACGGGAGCATGTTAACAAGGCCATTTCATTAATTCATTCAGTAATCTCTGAGGTGATTGAATAACCATTTTTTTGTCAACTTTATGGACGACTATAAAATTAACTGGGTTTTGACTTTTGAGGGATTTTGTTGTTGCATGCATGCAGCCTGGGGAATTATCTGCTGCAGAAGCACTAAATGAATTGCTGCACCATTTAAAAGAACCTAGTTGTGTTGAATTAATTGAGGGTCAAACAGAAGGTGAATTGGAAAAAGAGAAGCAGAATAAGAATCATAAAGAAGCTCATTGGAGTCGATTTTTTGAACTAATTGATAGTAGGAATCCTGTTTCTCTGGAATTGTCTAAACAAAGGGAAAGTGAAATAGATGAGAAGAAGAAGCAGAAATATAAAGAAGCTCGTAGGCGTCGATTTCTTAAACGTAAGAAATTGATTTATGGGGAATCAACATCTAAAGGAAGACAAGTTGAATCAGAAAAAGAGAAGACGCAGTATGAGTTCAAAGGACGTATTTGGAGTCAAACTTATCTACGAATTAAGGAATCTGGTGGTGACGCAGAAAAAAAGAAGCAACAGCCTGAGTTTAAAGAACCGACTTGGAGTCAAACTTTTGGATACATGAAATCTGGTGGCGGGGAATCAGGCGGATCTAAGCAATCATGTGAATCGGAAAGGCAGGAGGATGTTGATCAAGAAGTTGATTCTCCCAAACCTGAAGATGTAAAAGAAGGTGATGAATCGAAAGAAAGAAAGCTGGTGGATGTTGAAGAAGCATCTAAGCACAAGGAATCCGAAGATGAATGTGTGAAACAGCATGCTCAAGAATCAGCCGGGTGATGGATAGGATCGACATTTTAGCCTTCTTAGCCCTAAGTATATATTTGTTCCTTTCTTTGTAATATGTTTGAGAACTCGGTATTTACAGTAATGTTTTCTCTCAAAACCCTAGTCTCTCTTCTCTCTAAAACTTGATCTTGATAATCAACATTGATGAAATGACTATCCACAAAAAGTTTGGATGAGTCTTGTCCTATATCGTGTTGAGACTGGTTATCAACTACGTTTTTTGTTTGATTCTATTGGCATGTTTGTTACAAGCGACATGACATAAATTAAAAAAGCAATCAAGATACTTCTAAAGGTTGTGTTTTGAGTTCTTTCATTATTATATTAACAAAAAAATTAGACCTTTTTTGGATCGACTACCATGTGTTCCAAAGTCCACAATTATCAAGGTACAAAATTACTGATTGAGTGAAAATATAAGAGAAGTACATCAAAAACCATGTGAAATTTTTGTTGAGCGTCATACTCAATTTGTAATGTGCATTTCCAAAAAATTCATTAGTTTTGCTGAGTATAGAAGATTTCTATTTAGGAGATATGACATCATCTAGTTTCACGAATGTAAACGCATTGTATGAAAAGAATTTTTGTTAGAAAACTATATCGTGAATTAATAAAGCCCTTTTTCGTACGAAATTAAGGATCATTTTGCGATAATTGTTTGAAAATTTGGTCAATTTTGTATACGTGGCTTCTCAAGCAAATTAGAGTTTTCTTTTTTTGAACAGCAATTATATATATTTAAATACAATAAACAGCCCATTAGCAAGGAGCTAGGTACAACGAGAATACACAGTACATAAAGGTTGCCTAAAGCACAACAGAGTAAAACAGAGCAAGTCAATAACAGCTACACTAAAGCCAATAATTTGACCTGATAAAGACTAAATAAAAACTTGAATTACCAGCAAATTATAGTTAATTAATACATAGATAGAAGCACGTAATTTAAAGAAGAAAAATCACTACAGGGACAAAAAAAGGGTTGTTGACAATTGGAGAAATGTGACAAGACTGGAACTCCGCATTCAGCATATACAGGGACTAATCGTAAATAAATTATACCTCAAAAGGACTTGGATGTAAAACAATTTCAGTATCATGTCAAACAAAAACAGAATCTCCCGCCTTAATTTCTTCTCTTTTACTTGAAACCCTTCGTACAAACATCCGTAAATCGCTTCACGCAATTAAAACTATTCATTTCCATTACTCCTAAACGTCTTCTTCCTACTTAATCTTTCCAACAGTGCAAGAAAATGGATCGAAATCCAAGAAGAGACAAATTTGCCAAGGCCAAAATTGAAGAACCAAATCTAAATCTGCGTTTACCTAGAGAGCTGTTTCCAAAACGTGACGGTGATCCACTGGATGGTCTCTGCTATGTGAAAATTTTCGGTAAGGAGTTCATTATCATTAGGAAATTGTATAATATCATCGTAATTTCTTTTGTTTTTGTATTATAACTTCCATGTTCAGGAATTTGATGGATGTTTTGTCACTTTTTTGCCAAGGTTTTTTGACGAACTTCCTTCATTTCTCACGAGATTTCTGCTGCGGTGTGTTTCTTAATCCTTGTGCGTAACAGTTGTAGGTTTTTTTGTTTTCGTCACCAGAACAGTGTGTAATCAATGTCTTTACTTCTCTTTGCAATATGAGCGTATTGTCACAATATTTTCTCTCGATACCTGAAGATAATACTCGGAAAGCTCATCAAGCAGCTGAGACAGTTGATTCAGGGGACAAACTGGATAGGAAACTAAATCGGATTCGTAATAAAGAAGTACGTAACATCGCACATTCTACATATATCTGTTACAGATGTAGAAATCAATTTTGCTGAATAATTAATTTGTATCACTCTTTTCACAGCTTATCACAGTGTTTGGGGACGATTATGAAGGGATGAGAGAGATTCACAGAGTGTCAAAAGCCACAATTGGGATATTAGCTGATACTGAATCCAATCTTCTGAGGCATTCATTTCTGGACTTGGTGGGTACTGTAGAAGAAGTTAGAACTGCTGAAGAACTCATCCTAGATGAAGTCCTAAAGGTTAATTAGCCCCCTTTTTTAACAACGTGGCATTATAAGAAGTATTTTTTTAATTTGATACTTATACTTGCAAAAATTGTGATTCATCTTTTGTAGACTTATAGTAGCCTGACTTTTCCAGTAATTCTGATGCCACCAATCATTTATGGAGACCACATCACCATCCCTCTCAACAAGGTGATAAATATATTAAATACACTTATCTGGACCGAAAACCAGAAGTCATTATTTGATCTTTCTATGAAGCCTTGTTGTATGTGTATGTTTTTATAGGTTAATTGTGTCCTTGGCACCTACAGCACGAATCTCTTGAGGATGGAAATGGAATCTGGTGCATGGATAAAGGTTTGTTATGTTACTTACCACCTATTTTAACGAATAAGTAGATTGTTATTATTATATATAACTTTGAATGTTCAGATTGAACCAGGTCACTCTTCCCTTGGTTTGGAATGGAGAGTAGTAAATGTATTTGGTCCACAGGAAAATATTAACAAGGCCAAGTCGTTAATTCAGTTAGTAATCTCTGAGGTGATGTTAGTTTTTTTTTTAACTTGTAAAAAAAAACTTGATAAGTTGTGCATGTAAATTAAAATTAATTTGAGTTAATGGGATTTTGTTTTTTCATGCAGCATGAGGATGATAAATGTGTGGATGGACATGGTGATGAAGATGAAAAAGAAGGTGATGAATGGAAAGAGAAAAGGAAGGAGGATGTTGAAGATAAATGTAAAAATGGTGAAGAATCAGAAGATGTTGGTCCCACATCAGCATCAGGGTGTTATGGATCGGATCTACAATGTTTGTCCCACGTATAGAAATGGTATTAGATAGTGCAAGAAAACAAAAACAAAAACAAACTCTCTACTATATGTAATCATGATAGAATGATTCGAATATGACTGATAAGAAATCTTGTTTTGGGTCAAATTTACACAATCCCATAAATCAAGGGATCATGAGAATATTAGCAAGTTGGTCTTGGGTTGATGAAATGCTTATCATCCCTTAAAATATGTGTGTTGCGCTATTATGTTGAGCCGGGTTATGTACTACGTTTGTCTTTGAGTTTTTGAAGATTCTTTTAAGAAAATACAAACTAGTTAGATGAAATGCATATCATCACTTGTAAAGATTGTCTTTGAGTTCTTTTAGGATTCTATTTACAAATTTCTTAGACCACTTTGAATTGATTATGTGGAACCATGACTATACGGCAAGAAAAAGTTTGGATTGTGTTTTCTTAGACAGTCTAAAACTCTATCCAAGTACCAAGTGTCTTTTGACTAATTAGGAGATCCCTTATGCACAACTTCTTCAGGTTGCTATTGCTTTTCATCTACCAAAACCGGCTTCTAATTTCTGAACAAGCTAATACCTTCCTTTTTGGTTTGACCTGTTGTAAAGTGAATTGTGGCTCACGATGACCATACCCTAGAGATTCCATCAAACCTTTGGGTTTATCCCTAAAGGTGGGCTAATTAGAACTCCAGTATCAAATTGTCCGTATTTTCATAATATTTCATATTCCATAATCTTGGTTTTTCTTTATTTTTGTATTCAGAAATATGGTATTGGTTTTTGGGATGTCAAAGCAATCTTCTGTAGGGGGAGCCTTCACAACCAACATCGTTTTCAAAGTAGTGCCTAAAATACCAAACCCCATGGGGCCAAAAACTACTAATGATCAAACTTTAGTTACCAACATGATGTCAATCTTCTATATAGGTAGAAAAAACCAAGTATTTAGTGACAAAATTTTGTGGTTTTGGTCTCTATGGCACCCGAGTAAAAAAATTCTTAACTTTGGTATACTTTGTATCTTTTGTTTAAAATTGTATAACTTAATAGATGTATTATTTTCTGGTAAACTAACTAAAATAAAATAATTGTATGGAATCCAAATGCTAGCTATTATTTATTACTTAACAAATACTTCCTATAATTAATAAGTTTTATTTTATTTAGTAGTGCTGTATGTAATGTTAAACGGCATAACTGAAGAAGAAAAAAAAAGTAGTGTAAATCGGAGTATTTGGACTTTGGAGGCAGGGCCAACGGCAGGGAAACATGAGATTTACGGGGGAGGTTTCCTCGGTCCATTTGGCCCAAGATGAAAGTTTCACAAATATTTTATATTGGGCAAAGTCAAGACCCAGTTTCACACCCATTATTCGACCTGTAATATAGCTAGTTTCATACATTAACCAACTTATTTTACAAAGTTTCCTTCATTTTTGCTTCTTATATATTTTTATTGTTTGAATAAATTTTAAAACAAAAACCAATTTACTGGAGCCCGTTAAGGAGCAGTTATAATTGGTGAAAGGCCCGGTTTTGTGCATCTCTACATTAGATTTTGAGCGAGACCAATATGGATGAGTGGAATTTTGCATGTTTTATCCCGCCCACAAAGGTGGAATAAGATGTTGAGTCTTTTTATCCTGAAAATAGCCTACAAAGGTTTTCCTCAGTCCTGTCCCTGACCTTTAAACAAAGGCAACCTCATGGATTCCCAAGTACAGACATACAATCAAATATTTAATATTCATCCCACATACACATACTCAGCACGCTTTACTCCCAGTGTTTCCATTTACATTAGCAGCTGTTAAGTTAATAGTTATACACTTGAAATAACTTACAAACCATTTTCTGCAACATTTCCTTCCACCAGAATTCATATCATCTCGGTTTGCCCATCTTCTAAAAGGATTTCTGGATTATTTTAAGCAACATTCCCTTCCACCAATTTTTACAATACCTGTAACAAGTTTCACATTTCTTCCATCTCAGTACCTTAATCTGTTTTTGAAGAGGTTTAACCACCCAACTTATATCTGTTGACAAATTCTGTGTTTTTTATTCTTCCATTTACTGATATTTTATATTTTCAGTTGAGGCATGACATGCCAATTTATTATAAACCAATTAACTCTACAAACAATTTCAATAAATTTGAAATATATAAAACTTCACAAGAATGAAACAAAATTGAAAGTTGAGTGGTTAAACCTCTAGAAAGGAAGTTTGGGGTTCCCTTGGTTACTACTAAATACATTGTTTCTATTTCAAATTCCCATATCAATTGTAAAGTTATATGCAAGAAATAGCAAACTACTTTCATATTTTCTTTATTATACCATCCTACTTTCATTTCTTCAATTAAAGCACCACACTTCAAAAAATCTACCTAATTCCAGCAACGTCATCTATATACAGAGCAATTTAGCTGCTATATTTTAGTAGATTTTAGAAATACAACCTCCTAATAAGAAAAAAATTGAAATTACAATGCTATATTTGCGTAGGGTGTTCAAAGTAAAAGAAAACGTTGAAAGTAAATTGCTATAAAAGAAATAAACGCAAGTAAGATGATAACAAGCATATACATGTAAGTACCTTGGTATTGCTTGCATTTAGCCTTCAATTGTTCGGCCAAATTAGTCCATACTCAACTGCCTCTCCCACCTAAGATCCTCAGAAAACTCCATGAATGCACCTCGAGGATCACCATTTGATAAAGATAAGTAGTATTGGGCAGTACCATCATCAACCTGCATGCTTCTCCTTAATGAGTCAATTACCCTTCTTTTTCCTTCCTCGGAGGTCACTTTATTCAATACACCAGTCACCGTTCTCCCAGGTGCACCTTCCAGATACAAAACTGCCACTTCCCTCTTAGCATGAGCATCCAATTCTATATAGCATGTGCCATTGATGAGAAGTTTTGGCGAGCTAACAGGGATTAACAATCTGTCCCTCGAGTGTATCCCGTGGTCGCTCATCATGTTGTTCAGGCGTTTTATGTCCATAACCTACAGAAGAAACAGAGTTAGTCATCCCATCCTATAGAATTAACCAAAGGTAGGAAAAATGGAGTTGATCTAATATCAATCAATTAATGTAATACATCAACGAAGAACAAATAGATTAAAATTTTCCATTAGCATCATGATTCAATTCAACTGAGATAAAATCGGATTCCACACTAGATATGGAGAGTGACAGATAAGAAACGGAGTGAATTTCCATCCGCAAATTACAATAAGTTATTCATCCCTGATTACCTACCGCACATGGATTGAGGAAGCCGATGAACAAATAGATTGAAAATTTAATAAGACACGCACGGGGATTGAGGAAAACCTGAACGGAGTACTTGACAGCGAGGCTAGCTACAGTGTCACTGCGAACCAACCGATGTGAAATAGCGAAACGGCTTAGTCTATTATCTCTCCAGAAGCTACCAGAGCTAGGATTCCCGATCAAGGCCTTCAGTTTCCACGGCGCCTTGAAAGCCCTAACCTGAATCTCCCTATCAGAAGCCACTGAACTCCACAACCTACATACACACGCGGATCGTGCTAAATCTACCACCGGAAGCTTTTCGAAGATTGTACGCAGAATATCTTTACAAATTAAAGCCGCAAAATTAGAATTCATCGGAGATATGGTGATATAGGAATCATCGCCGGCTACTGTTGATGCCATGGAGGAGGATGAGGTGTGTTGGGTTGAGGTTTGTTGTTGATGGAGTGGTTGGAGGATGTCTTCCTCTTCTTCACAACAGCACCCCATTTTTAGAGAGAGAAAGGAAAGGTGTCAAGTAGAAAGTTATGATCGGTTTACGTGGATAAAGCTTTACCTTTAAGAATCTTAGCTAAATTACCAAACTAGTCCCTAAACTAATATTTACATACATGTTGGTCCTAGATAAAAACATCATTAAATCAACCATTAAAATAGACAATTCAGGGGGTGTTTGGATAAAGTTGTCTTGAACTTCAACTGTTTAGTTGTCAAAAGTTATACCTAGTAAGTAGCAACGAAACGGCTAAAATATCCAAGGAGAGAGCACAATCTAAAACAAAGGAACCAATTATGTTTGTGCAAATGTATTTAAGTATTTTCTTATCAAAACATACATCAAGTGCCCACATGTTTCGACATTGACAAACAGGTCGTGAAAGACTTTAATACTAACCAACTCATTTTTTAAATTGTGTCGTCAAGGTCACTCTATTAGTTGGTAGAGGAATCTGCCCCTATGGGAAAAAATCCATTTCTAACCCAACACATTGATAACTTCACAATTACGTCATTCAAAGTCCTAACCTAGAAGGTTTCCCAAAAAGACAAATATGGGAAGAAATTTCGGTCAAAAATAAATCTTGAAGATTATATACACCTTAACTAAAACGAATAAGTTTAAATGATCTAAACCTTATTAACTTGTTAATTGGCAATTTAATAAAAACAAAAAAGAAACACTCTTAAGGAATTGTATAAATGTTGGTTGTACATATGAACATTTCTTGGTAGTTATTGGTTTATTACCCACTTGTGAGAACATAGTACGCGTTCGAATTTGCGAATATAATTTCTTTTATCTTCTAGCTAATGTCACAAACACATACATAACACACATGCATGACGTCACCAATTCATGGCCCATGAAAATAAACAAAAATTTAGAAATTGATATTATAAAACTTCAAGACATAAAAAAAATCTACAATTTGATCCACATCAAAAGATGAAAATACATAAAAACACAACATGCAAAATGTCAACTATCTTATGGTCAAGGATTGTTTAATTAGATTACTCCCTACCCTAATTCCCGGCATACATGCTATGAGCTTCACAAGTTAAATAGTCCCACGAAAAACAACATGCCAGTTTCAAAATTTAAAACAAATGTAACAAGTGGTTTGTTTATAATTCTGCTTTCTGTGCCGATGTCTCATCATTGCTTTTTCCCGACAACATCCGACTAAATATTTCAATTATTTTGCCCATATATGATTTACCTTCCGGCTGTATCACATTTGGGTTGCATAGGTTTTCATAACTGTGCTTCAAGTGTGCCGCCGCTATTTTTTCCTGGAAAGAAAAATAATAAATAATAACAATTTTCAATTTTACAAAACAAAAAAGATATATATATATATATATATATATATATATATATATATATATATATATATATATATATATATATATATATATATTGGGCTCCATTTGTTACGTGGGACAAGACCAGACAAAGCAAAACAAGTCGTACTGCATTGGACTGGGACAGAGACCGGTGTGAATGAGACAAAATTACAATCTTTTGGGAGTCCGAGTAGTTCTCGATCATGTGAAAAAGACGTAAATGCCCTCCTCATTTTGACCATTGAAAATAGGAGTAGAAACAAAACAAGAATATTGTACCTTGAAAACATCAAATGGACAGAAATCGGTACCCCCGCATCCCTGTGTACCAAGCCAAGGTATAAAAGATATATATGTGTTAAAATGTTTTGTGTATGAAATTTGTGGTTTTTTAAAGGAAATACTTACAGCCATTGGGATTGGCTGTTCATTGTGTAGTACTTGCATAAAATATTTATTTGTGTTATTTCCTGGACAGCTGTATAAAACCAAAACATTATTCCCAGCAAAAGGCGCCACTTTGCTACCCCTCCATGTTCTTTTCTGTGGGGGTTTTGGGGGGTATTTCAAGGGCTCTTCTCTTTGAATTTGGTCAAACTCTGAATATAATAACAATTAACAAAAAATTAATTAATTTTTTTTTTCAAATACAAATTGAATAACTAGGTCAAGGGTAACAGTGGAAATAAAATAACTCACCAGATCCTTCAAGAAAGAGTCCAATCAAACACGAAAAAGGAACCAATGTCTCTGCGTGTGCAAACCGTAATGTTGCCTTTTCATAACTTCCTGGTGCGTACCCTTCTATAAATAATAAGACAAAAACCATAAATTGAGTTTTCATATATATATAATAAGTGATTATCTTTCTTGAGTTTTTAATAAATTGGCAAAATATGTTGTTATTACCTTCTTTTGCTGTAATGGCCTGCTCCATGGACAAAATGACATCTTGAAGCAATGGCACTCCCATTCGATAATTTAGTGCATTACCATAACCCTTTACTATGAACATCTCCAAATCATCTGTCCACTCTAATAGATTTATCTAAATATGCACAATTATATCCAAGTTTTATTAGATATATTGGATTTCACAAAAATAGCATCCTACTGTAGTTTCTGCAAAAGCATTATTCTCTTACAAATTTACCTACGTATGCAAACTTCCATCTAAAACATTTTCAAGTATATGTGATTTTGACAAAAATAGCCTACTACTATAGTTTCTACAAGAGGGTTATTCTTCCAGCAACCCCTGTGCTGGCCCACACTGCCCTGTCTCTAGAGCATCACGTGAGATGTAAATCAAATATACTTTACTTTTACTGTTTACTTTTTACTTTTTACTTTTAATATCAGAACAAAGATAAATTTATCATGGATATATAATTCTAAATGGATCTACATGTTAAGCTAACCTTTTAGAAAAAAAAAAAAAAAAACTAATCATGTGATCATGAGTACAAATGTACCTCATCATTAGTGAAAAGACCACAAGCTTGATCAGTTATATCTAACAAGGATGCTTCCTGCAAGTTAATACAAAACAATATTTGTTAAATAAACAGGATAAATCAATTTCTACCACTTAAAACCCATGACACAGTTATCACCTGCTTGCACAAAAACCAAAGTGTGGTAGTATCCTTTATTGTAAAATTAAGCCCATAACGTGCTACTAATGAACGTGTTATCTCCTCTAATGCAGGTTCTTTAAGCTTATAAACAGCAGGTTCCTGTTGTTTCCTATAAGCCTACACCCAAAAGGAAGCAATTAGGACTAAATTTTACTATGATTGATGATACAAAGAAGCTTGATAATATACCTTGTAATTCTTACAACAATCATGAAATCTCAACATTATATCACTTGCACGACTTTCACTCAAAACTGCAAAAGCTCGATGTTTTCCTTCTCCAAGTTTTCCTCTTCCATTAAACATCCCCATGCCAAATGCCACAGCACTAGCTGAAGCTCTTGGAATCTAATTCATATTCAAAAAACTATTACATGATATGGTAAAAATGAAAACTACATTTGGGATTTTATATTAAACCTGAGATGCGCGTATCTGATATATGTCGTGATGATATTCATCAGTAAACAGTTGAGGAAACCGTTCCCTGATTCTGATTCCAAGATTATACATTTCATCTTCTCCTTCACTTATTAATTCTCCACCTTTGGTTGTACCCTTCCATGGTGAACTCCATTCCCGTAACCAGGAAGGAAGTTTTTCCAAAGATGCCCCTCTTTCTTTTGCATCTTTCAGAAGAACTTTCAGTTGAGTTGACAAATTTTCTAAGTCTTTCTTCCTTTTCTTGGTAGGTGCACGTGTCCCATGTCTTGCCTGCAGTAAAGTATAAGTTACAGAATGTTGACTAATATATGAACAAACCAGATATTGGAAGTACCACAAGATTTAGGTGGATAGGAGAACATTGATCAGGGATGTTTGAGGAAACGAACGAATTTTCTTTCATGTCTTTTGAAACATCGTATCTGCAAAACAAAACATAAGTTACAAGGAGTTTTTCAATAACACAGAATGTTCACTCACAATAAACAACATTAAAACGCAAATTAAGATCAACTAGATGTAATATGAAGTTATGAGGCTTGTGTGTAGAAATCCCAACATATGATGACGTTTTTCCCTTTAATCAACTTGTGAGCGTGGATGCATCTACTAGCTGGATACAAAATGTCAAAGCATCTCAATTTCTTGTATGCGGTGCTTTTAGAAGATCTTGTTTTTTATACGGGATATCTCTAATTCTACTATGAATTGAGAATTTTGCAAATCCAAAATTATTATCGTCTAATCAAATTCCGTCGGTTATTCCAAGTTTAATAAAGCCCTAAAAGTTCCAATACAATCATTGCCCTAATTGAATCTCAAATATCCGCAAGGAAGCAAGACCAAACCTACCGACATTAATTTGCTTGTGCATATAAATAACTTATCTGACGTAATCGCTTTTTTGTACACATGTTATTGTGCAAATAAATCACACTTTTAAAAACAAACAAAGAAATACCTAAATCACGGGAGACGATTGATGAAATCAGGTGAAAGATCAAGAGTGTACCTCGTTACGGTTGCCAGATGTTGACGAACGTCAAACGTTTGTTTAGCGGATGAACTTAATTCAATATAATACAAAAACAGAAGTATAAGACCTATCTTCGCCGTTATCGCCATTGTCAGGGACAGTCGAGATTCGCCGGGAAGAAGAAAGTTAAAGCCGGGGACAAACGAACAAACAGGACTCTTCTTTTTGGATTCTCTATGCGTTTTTCCAGTTTGACATGATGTTACGCGGTACACGTTAAGGAAAACTGACCCACCAACCGACCTGGATACTCATCATAACTTACAGTTAGATATTGACACGTGGCATTACAGTTTTTCCATTTAGCGCATGTACATGTAATGCTCGCAACAATTTTTCAATATTGTTTGTATATGTGTCTAAAATTATTTATTTTCGATCAAGCCTATTATTACTAGATTACTAATTTATTTCCATTTTGAATACATGATAACAAAAGAATGCCAGAACCATTGGAACACTTCACTTGGACCATCGATTCCAGGGATGAAATCCATTGAAGGCCGATTCAATCGTCAAGGTGTTACAAGAAACAGGGCCGGTCCATAAGTTTATCATGCCCTGGGCGATGAAGCTTACTAATGCCCCTATATTTAGACCTAACAATATAAAACATATATTTATTAAATAATAATGAAAAAACATTTTTTATTATAAAAAATCTATACAATCTAAATCTTGAAAACAAGAGATAAAATGATATTTTCACGCATTTTTTGAAGCAAAAGTTCAATTATCATATTGTAGTCAACACTTGCTAAAAACCGAACTTCAATACTTAGAATGCCTCCTTTGGTATATCTTGAGCCATCGTTTTGTTCTTTCCATTCTATAACAATACTTTTGGACTTTGCTTAAATTACCATTCATCCACCAAAATAAGAATCATAGAAAGGTCCTCGTGAATGACAAAACAGAACCCAAGTTTTGGGAAGAGAAGATTAGAAATCAGATTCAAATGTGAAAAACCAGACTCAAATAGGAGAAACATAACTACAGAAAAATCATCATACCCCACTTGAAGCAATTGCTAATTTCGAACTCAAATACCTGGAGTGTAGTACAAAATCGAAATCAGTCTGCAAACCAAAACCAAAATCAGAAACACAGCCACTGATATGAGTTTGCAATTCAAAACCAAAAAATTCATAAAATCTATAATCTGATTTGAGTCTTGAACTCAAATCGAATCTGAAAACTGAAATCACTCGACACTCAAATCATAAAACCGAAATTAGAATTGTGATTGTCTGATTGAGTCTTCGAACTACCGAAATCAGAAAACCAAAATCACTCGAATCAGAAAAGTAGAATACCGAAAAAATCAAAATAAATACCTGGAAAGGAGTTCGTATCAAGTCCAAACCGGAATCAAAAATTCAGAATTGTGATTGAGTCTTCAAACTACAAACCGAAATCAGAATAATGGTGAATCAATTGATCGACAAGCAAAACAAAACGAGTTTCTTTTGAATGATGAATCTGATTTTGAGCGAATGATGAAATCGTTAATAGCATTACAGATTAATGGTGTTTAATTCAACGGATAGGACTCCTCGATCTCTGCACTTTCGGTTTAATTGTTTCCCATTTCCAAGGCGACAATTCCAGTCGCTATTATTCCCGCCTGCACTTTCGCTTCTCGCTTCAAGTGGTACTCGTGAAATTGGGATTACCGATTGGGGATGACTATGGACTTATGAATTGGACTTAAGTTTTTGGGCCATCGTATATATATGGTATAAATGGACCAGATCTTAATCTCTTATGATGCCCCTTTTTTTGTGCTGCCTTAGGCCTAAGCCCAGCTCGTCCATGTATTGGGCCGGCCCTCACAAGAAATTACACAAATAATTGATGATGATACAAACACAGAGACACATATCTAGGTCAAGAAAGACCTTTGACGTCATTCAGTGATGACAGGAGAAGTGGGGAGAAGAGCTTACCGATTTGCTGGAGGAGGAGCGGCGATGGCAGAGTTGGAGGAGCGGCGGTGGAAGAGAGCTTACCGATTTGCTTGATTCGTTGATGGAATGGAGACGTGATTCATCAGATCGTATACAAACCTTGCAACAAAAAGAAGATGGTTGAACGGGTTGGAGCTTCTTTTGCAATCCAATCTGGGGTTTATGTCATAAAAGCCCTTAAGTTTGTAAGAAATGTTCGGGTTTACCCTTTTATGTATTTTTTGTTCATAAAAGCCCTTATATTTATGTATGTTTCATTAAAACCCTTAAGTTTGGCAGGAATGTTCGATTTTACCCTTGTGTCCTGTTATAGAACCTATCAAACTTAAGGGTAAAACCGAACATTCCGGCCAAACTTAAGGGTTTTAATGAAACTTACATAAATTCAAGGGCTTTTATGAACAAAAAATACATAAAAGGGTAAACCCGAACATTTCTTACAAACTTAAGGGCTTTTATGACAATAACCCATCCAATCTGAAAGTAAACTGAGTTCACATTTTTTATTCATAAAAAATGAAGCAAACTTCAATTTTGGTTTGAAATTAAATACCCCAAAATTGCAAGTTTCTTTCTCTTACTTCGAAAAATACGAATTTGTTCAAAGATAAGTCTGGTTATCAAATAGATAATAATATATTAACAAAATCTACAGCTCTGATAAGTGGTAATTAATAAATGCCAAAAAAAAAAAAAAAGTACTGTTCTTTCTTTATTATCTCTCTCATCTCGTGATGAATTTTGTGGTTTCATTAATTGTTTTGTTGAAGGCATAATACGATATTTCTAGTCCATATTAATGTTTGTTATTTAGTTTTTTGGTGATCAAAGTTCAACTATATAATATTCTAGAAAGTAGTCTATGCATCTATTATGTTCGTTTTCTCTTATTAGGTTAATCCGTTATAAATTTGTATATTAATCTATTGTTTTTTCAGTTACTATATCTTAAAGCCTCTAGCTTTTATATGGTTGTTTGTCTTACAAAGTAGGGTTTCTATGTTATTCATTTTTCTGTTAATCGGCGGGTTTGGTTTCTTTTGTCCGAGGTTTGCAAGTTTCATATGTCCTTTTGTGATTGTTTCTATTTTTAGGGTTTCTCTCTCGGAACCCTTTATTTATAGGGTGCTACTTGTCGATTAAAAACTCTTGATCACATGTTTAGAGAGCTTGTGTTGGTGAGACGATCTATCTTATATTCGTCACCTTATCGCTCTTTAATTTTCTATATATATAAGAGTTATGGTGAATTGTTTAATCAATTTCCATTCGTTGATATTGAACAATAATTATTGTAATAGCATTTCCATTTACGTAAATAAATTATTATAACATTTTAAAGACGAAAAGACAAAAAGAGGGGATCGAAAATATTGATGTGATGCATTCTTTTTGTAATACATATCATGCTAGAATAAAACTATTATCAACTTTTTTAAAAGAAAATTTGCACAAGAAAGAAACATACTTTGAGTGCACTTTATGAAAATAACAAATGTTTCGTATACATTTTACTTGTTATACTTCCATCACAAAATAATTACACCTTTTGCAAAAGAAATTTGATTTTGTGAGATTCCTTTAGTGTATGAAACTACTTTTCTTACCACTATTTTCCCAAAAGTATATGAACTTTATAAAAAGAATTGCAAATTTTTTATATTATGCTAAGATCCATGGGTATGCTAGTCACGTACCCAGCTTGATGCTGAGGTGGCAGCGCTGAAATACTATCTCATTGGATGTGTGATGACTCTTCAACGTGATGGAGGGTAAGGCAGGTCACGGGTTGTAACGCCGGCTTTTGTCGGTTTTCCTACCGTCGACAACGTTAATATTTCAAAAAAAATTAATTAATTTCTAAAATGAATAATATTTAACTATAAATACCTACTTAGTATTCACTATTTTATACACACCACGCTATTCTTAATCTCCATACTCACAATCTTTTTCTACTAGAAACGATAAAAATCCTACAACTCCACATCCAACTGAAACTCAAACACCCTTACACAGGAAGACCAGTCTTCCTGATTAAACACAACACCATTAGGTTTTGCACAATACGACCAAACTTTTATAAACTCCCTTAACTATTCATTTGGGAATTTGCTCCAAAGTTAATCTCAGACCTTATTTCCACCAATATCTTCCAACCTAACCCATTTCAACTGCATAATCTCAGCAACAAATTTTTCAGTAATTGTCATTTCAACAAAGTTCAAGCCCACAACAATATTTTCTAAAAGTTCAAGTCAACAACAACCCGATCAACCATCTCAAGAAGACGTTGTCGATGTACCGGAAACCAAGAAGAATTGGCTCAACCAAAATGGAAAAGGAAGTGAAAAAAACGACCATGGCGTAACCGCGCAAGTTGCTCAAAAAAATTGGTCTCCCGACGAAGAAACAACATTAGCCCAAGCGGGGATTGAAATATCGACCGGCAACACCAACGCAAACCATCAAAGTTAACCGTGTTTTTTAGACAGATTATGGTACATTTTCTTACGACGATGGGTAAGGGTTCTTATTGCAACAATGACGGGCTTAACGGGAATTGTTTGACATGTGAAACAAGGTCACAAAATCCAATGTATTTTATAGCAACCTTGTCACTCAAAAAAGAAGCGGTACTAACGATTTTGATATTTTCAATACGGCATTTGAAACATATTAACATCAAAACAAAGGGAAATCTATCACTCATACAAAAGCATGAGACCTTTTGAAAAACGGCCGAAATAAGCACTTTGTCTGCAATCTCTTTCACAGTCGGCTGGATCGAAACGGAAAAAAAATCTTTAAGATCGAACTACTACAAGACCACTTTTGACGCCCGGACCCACATCGACCTCAATAATGAGACGGATAACATTCTAAAAAAGGAACCACTTCGACGTCATATTAGAAGAGATACAGCGAAGCGAGCAGCATCATTCTCGAGGCAAAACCAAACGGCATTAAACGACTTGAAATACCTAATGGAAAATTCGATGAGCACCTTGAAATGCAAAAAAGAAAAGTGGCTTTAAGACGTAAACATCAAGAATATCTCAGTCGACAAAAAATACTAACGGATTTGCAACTGCTGAAGGCGACACCCGATAATCTCGAAGGCGAAGATGTATATATAATGACATTATTATAAAAAAATGGTGTTTGAAAAGGAATGGACATTATAAAAAACAAATCTTCATTTCATTGTTTAATACAACCAAACAAGAGAAATGATTATGTTTCTATTATGAATTATCGGCTTTACCAAACAGTAGAATCATTTCTCTTTTCTAGTTCAATTCTTTTTCTCTTCATTTCTATTCTCTATACCTATGTTGGTTGTTAGAATTCAGGGTTTCAAATATCATAAATGTAAATTGGATAATTTAAGGATCATGTATGAATAACATTTTATAAAATATGTGATTTTGACCCTATAGCCTATAGCCTGGGGTATCACGAAATCAAATTTGGGAAAATCCAAGAATGAAAGTAATCTTGAATTCAGGCCAAATTAAAGATTCAAAACATAAAATACCTTCAAATGTTCGTGTTTTCAGAGATAGTGTTTCAGAGAGAAGAAGTGGTTGTTCTTTTTCAATTACCTCTCGCAACATCTATCCATATCCTATATAGATGACGGCCTAGAGATCGAAAATACGCCCACTTAATTTTAGACGGGAAACTTGGGCTTTTCAGCAGGAAAACTTTAGGTTGGGCCTTTTCTTCCATATGAAATCATTTTTGTTTCGAGATGGTGCCCCGAGCCCCGCAAGGGCGGCCACCTTGGAACCCCGTTCCCAGGGGCGCTGCTCCGGACCCTCGTATTCTCGAGTCCATATTTATTTATCTAAGTGTGCACCCCCTACATCCTGTCTCGGAATGTAAATTGAACTCAACCTATCTTGATATTAATCCTGACTATACCAAAATATGTTGATAACAGCCACATCACCAACATTGGTTACTTTAGTGTCATCAGCTCATTTAATATAGTTAAGATTAATTCGAGACATGTTGAGTTCAACTTCAGGTATAATCTAATATTGTAGAGTTAAGTAGTTATTGCGGTCTAAAATCAAATAGCGGTCATCAGCCACTATTTGAAATAGTGGTTTTAACGGCGGTATAACGATTTTTTATATTATATAAAATTAATATATATACTCTTATATTCATCTATAATCCTTGAGTTTATGTTAATCAAAATGACGTCACATAATAAGAATCATATCACATAATAAGCAATATACACAAAACAATGACCTCAACACACATTCGCAATTAACAACCCAATCTTTTAAATAAATTCAGAAATATGGTCATTAGGTCAAAATAACGGTTGTAACGCCGCTATAGCGGTTGTAACACTGCTATAGTTGTATGTATAAAATAGCGGCCAATAGCAGCATTTCTCGAAGCTAATAGTGTCACCACAAATACCTATCGCTAAATGTTCAAAATAGCGATTGCAGGCCGCTAAACGTTATAGCACACTATTAATTGCATAGGTGTAGAATGTGCACACTGGGACAAACTTAAGTGAACTCAAGAACACGGGGTCCACGACAAGGCCCCTAACGGGGTTTCGAGGGACATCACCGCTGGCGGGATCTAGGGGTAGCTCCACCAGGGTCCATGGGGGCAGAGATTAGATATGAATGTTGCATTGTTACTCTTACTCTGCCAAAAACTCCATCTCAAAAGAACACAAAACAAGCAAATGTATTTGTGTTTTATAACCTTGGATTTGCTTAAATCCAGATTGATCTCTTACATCATCTCAATTTCAAGTCTGAATTCCATGATGCCCTTAGGTATCAATCCAAAGTATTCCTTGCGTCAACAAAATTGACTCCTGTGCGTTTTACTCGTATTATTAAAACAATATAATAAGGTGCGCGTGAAAACACTTCACGAAACATAATCACGGAATGCTTATCTTTGTGATTGATTCCAAAAAGATATCAATTTATGTTCTAAAACCTCCCATTCTAATGTTTTTGTAAATATCGCTTTCAACGTTAGACAATAACTAAAAAAAACCCTAATTTAAAAAGGCAAATTGCAGTCTTTCTGTGTGGTCGTTACAACTTAGCATTAAAAATACAAATGAAGTCTATCAAGTTTTCTGAAATATTGGATTAAATGTATCGTTCATCAAATGATTCCTTGATAAACTCCCAATTTGTTTGCATAGATTAAACACTCACCGTCAATCTATGATTTCCACAAAATTCGTATTTTAGACAATCAATTTGTACAATTAACTCTTTAATCAATCCTACATTTTGAACCCTTTGACTGGTTCTAAACCAGACCAATTTTTTATTTATTATTATTATTTTTTTTTTTTTGGTGAAACCGAAACTCTTGACAGAAATGGATTGACGGCAACATGAGAAGGTAGCAAAAAATATAACAGAAAGACCATAAGACTAATTTATGGATTCTTACCTCCTTTCTACTGCCAAACAAGTTACTGTAAAAAATGTTTCTAGAATTGGTCTTTTACATGTCGAATTCAACAGTTTAGATCCATTTTGAACAACTATTCCATTTAACCTTACAGAAGAAAACAATTATGTTCCCTGACATGGAAGGGAAAGAGCAATCAAAATACCCTTAACATGTTCCTTAAATTTGGAGACCTCATAATGGCTTTTGAAGGGTAGGATCCATTGTTGCAAGCTCTGCATACATGTTTGATATTTCCCTTGCAAAGTATGCCTTTGCCTGAGGCCTCTTCACCTGAAACAAATGCATAAATCAGACTCCTTTAATTACTCTACTATATGCTTTAAAATCTGGAGATAGCAACACACTTTACTCTTTTTACAAATATAGGCAATGTACTTTATTTTTTACCCGTAACAGCAACGTACTGACATAACTTGTACAATATAACCCATTATAGCAACGTACTTGCATACTTTTTTTTTTTTTTATCATGATAGCAATCAACTTGCATTTTTATTGGTATATTATCCATAATAGCAACGCTATTTGATAAAAAAAAGAAAACACTTTTTCTGGTTTTCACAGATCAAATGAACATTAAGAAGAATAGAGGTAGGTACCTTGAAGGTAGGGGTAAGAAGGCCATTCTCCACACTGAATGGTTCAGCCACTAAGGTTACAGCTTTTGCAAACTCAAAACCTCTCAGCTAAAGCAACAACATATATTTCAGATGTAACAAAAATATATACAACTCAGCTCCACATTTGTTAAACGGGACTAGTTATTTTTTATGATGTGGACAAGGGCATTCACGTCTTTTACACAGACGAGAGATCGAGAACGAGTCCTTGTCTTCACATTTTGAGTGAGACAAAAGATAACAACCTTTTTGCCCCATAATTGCACAGCACACACGGTACAACATGTTTTAACCTGTTTTGTTTTGTTTTGTTTTGTTCTGTCCTGTCCTGCATAACGTAACGGAACCTCAAAGAATACAAAAAAATTACCTGAGCGTCCCTGGCCACAGCATCCATTTCAGCCAAAACAGCTGCTTTTGCCCTTGGATCATTACATAGTTGTCCCAAATCATTATACTGCACACATACACACACCATAAGACCTCTTTTAACGAGAAATAATGACCTCTGATTAATGGACAGAGTGAACCATCTGGATGCGAGTAAATGACCATTTTACCCTTATGTTTACAAGTGATATTGAATAATAAATGACTGTTTATTTAACAACTTTTTAGAATTGATGCTGAACAACAAACGGCTGTTTATGCGAGTAAATGACCTTTTTACCCTTTTTACTTAGAGTAAATGACCATTTCACCCTTCTGTTTAGAGTAAGTGACCGTTTTTCCCTTGTGTTTAAAAGTGATGCTGAATAACAAATGACTCATTTTACCCTTCTGTTAATAAGAGTAAATGACCATTTTACCCTTCTGAGAGTACCTTTATGCCCTGAGATGCAGCCCAATCCTTCATTACATCTGGATCAACGGAAATGATGGCTACCAAAGATGAGTTCAAGCTATCACCTAACACACACAACATTCACCAGCTTAAATTTAGATTAATATATTTAATAAGGAAAATGGTTTTTTATTAGCATAATCACTGTTCTTACCATATATAAAACTCTGGGCAACAAATTTACACTTGGCATATACATTTTCAATCTTATCAGGTGCTATATACTCCCCTTGTGCCAGCTTAAATATGTTCTTTTTCCTGTCACAAATAAAAAAATATCCTTATTTGTCAAAAGACCAAAATAACCCTACATTTTTTCAACCAAGATTCCGGGTTACCTGTCAATAATCTTGAGGCGGCCTCCGGGTAACCACATCCCAATGTCCCCTGTGTGAAGCCAGCCTTCATCATCAACTACTTCTCTTCTGCTCAATTATGTCAAAAAGGTCAAGTCAGTTAATTAAATTAAATAGAGTTTTTATTTAAAAAGAAAAAAGAAAAATTATGTTGGTCACGAACGTCTGGACTTCATCTTTGTGGTAGCCTTGGAAAACAGTGGGCCCCCTCACACAGATTTCTCCACGAGGATGAGGCTGGTCATCCGAGGTGTAATTCATCTCAGGTACATCAGCAAGTTTTACCTCTGAAAAGAAATAGCAACATACTTTCATTTACATCATCTTACTTTGATTTCTTTCTGTTAAACCATTATACTTCCAACTTTTATCTTAATAAGGCATA
Source organism: Cichorium intybus (assembly GCA_023525715.1). Classification (NCBI taxonomy): domain Eukaryota; kingdom Viridiplantae; phylum Streptophyta; class Magnoliopsida; order Asterales; family Asteraceae; genus Cichorium; species Cichorium intybus. The sequence continues at coordinate 1,082,767 of CM042015.1, read as the reverse complement.
GTACATCAGAAAATCTACCCAATTATAGCATTGTACTTCCAATTTTTTCTTATTATGTACTTTGAAAAAAATATACCCTATTATGGCAGTGAAATACATTGCTATAAATGGCTAGATTTTTCAAAGTACAATGTTTTAATAGGAAGAAATAGAAGTAGGATGCTATAATAAACAAATAAATGACAGTACATTGCTATTTCTTGCATTTAAGCCGTCTTAAAAAAAAAAAAAAAAAACTTACCACATGCGGGATTAGGAGAGCCAACATGACCAGACAAGTTATCTTCATCATCCATGATAGTTATCACACACGAGGTTTCTGTCATACCATACCCTTCAATAACTGAACACCCAAAGCATCTGCACAAAATCATTGTTTGTATAAAAGACGTAAATGCCCTCATTCCTGTGTAACAAACATAGGCTAAAAGATAGCTTAAAGTATGTTACTATAAGTAGTGATTAACTTACACCCTTAAAAAGTCCATGATATCTGGAGATAAAGGTGAAGCACCTGAGCCCATGAAACGGACCCTTCCTCCAAGTTTTGCCTTTATTTTATTGAATACTAATCTATCCCAAATTGGTGATGGTTTTCGACCTGCAACAAATACAGTAAATTACCCAATTATCAAAGGTTCCAAATTTTCATAAGGGCTAAATGCAGGAAATAGCAATGTATTTTTCATTTATTTGTGTATTATAGCGTGTCCTAGTATTATTTCTTTCTGTTACAGCATTAAACTTTCAGTTTTTTCTTATTAACACACTGTACATTGTAGAATCTACCCGATTATAGCATCATACTTTCATATTTTTTTTATTATTAGGGCATTATACTTTGAAAATTGTTTTGTATTTGGATGACATCAGTATGGTTGGTAGATTTATCAAAATACAATTTTGTAATAGGAAGAATAAAAGTAGAATGCCGTAATAACCAAATCAATGAAAGTACATTGCTATTTCTTGCATTTAACCTTTTCATAGTACCAAAGCAAGATACAATCTGAGTAAACAAGTTGTATTATTGGACTGGAACCGAGACTGATGTCCCACCCAAAAAGATGGAACAAGTTGGCTCTTGTGCAAAAGATATAAATACCCTCCTCACCCTCATTATTAAAAATGGCCCTACAGAGCTTGTCCAGTCTAGTTTGGGCATGTCCCGTGTAACAAATGCAGCCTAATGAACAAAAACTTCCATTCAGGTGTAGATACAAGGGCATACCTGTCATTATTGCCTGTTTTTTGGAATTATATGCAGCATTAAATAGTCTTTGCTTTAAAACCCCAGAACTGTTTACAGCATTTATAATCCTACCACAAAACAAACCCAGAAAAGTTAAGATATAAAGAAATGAAAGTTGTTTTATTTAAATGTTACAAATGGCTCTACCCAGCATATATTCTATTGTAGAGACGAGGTACACTGCAGAAAATTGTTGGTCTTAGAACCGCCAAGTCATCCATCAATTTCAAATTGTCCTGCAGAAAACAGAAACTAATTTTAGACAAACTGTTGTTTCTGCGCCTGTTTTTTGTGCATTTCATGTTTTTTTTGGTGCTTAAATTCACAATATACTTCGATAATATTATTTTAAATATATGAATATTAGCTTTGCAATAGATAATCCTTTAGGGTAAATTACATTTTTGGTCCCTGAGTATGGCTGATTTTTGCATTTTGAATTATGTCAACAACGTTGGTCCTTGTTCCAACTAATGACTATGCTACCCTTTATTTGATTTTTTATAAATACCTGTTATTTATTTTGAATTTAAATTCAAAAAATTAAATTACATAGCAAATATTTATTGAAAAAAATCAGAAAAAGACTAATATAGTCAATCTACTAAAACTGTTTGGATACTTCGAATTAAGGACCAAAATTGCAAAAATCAGCTATACTACAGGACCAAAAAAGCAATTTACTCTAATCCTATTACTAGTTTGACCTGCAATCAAGCATCTTAAATTCATGCTTCTTTTATATACTTATTTATTGATTTATGTGTAAAAAGAAAATAGTGGTTTCTAATAAACTCTAATAATTAAAGCAAGCTACATATATACCACATACCCCCTGGTAAAAACCAACAGCAACACCACAGTATACTGACATAATTTGGTTAGCTCGCTCGTATATATGCGCCAATGGAAGATACGATATGTAACTGTTCATATAAGATAAAGCATAACAATTAACAGCAAGTACGAGCATGATTCATAAGTTAGGAAATAAAAGGGATAAATGCAAGAAATAGAAATGTACTTTCATTTATTTGTTTATTATACCATCTTACTTCCATAACTTTCTATTACAGTATTGCACTTCTAATAATTTTCTTATTAACACATTGTAATTTGAAACACATACCCAATTATAGCATTGTACTTTCAACTTTTTTTCTTATTAGGACATTATACATTGAAAAATCTACTTGAATATAGCAGTAAAAATTGCTTTGTATTTGCAGGGCAATGCTATAATTGGATCTATGAGCGTTGCAATCAGAAGAAATGAAAGTAGGATGATATAATAAACAAAAAATGAAAGTATGTTGCTATTTCTTGCATTCAACCTAAAATAGAAAAGCTAAATGCAAGAAATGGTAACATAATTACATCTAATTGTTTAGTATAGCATCTTACTATTATTTCTTTCGATTCAAAATTGTATTATTAATATTTTTATTATTAACACATAATACATTGAAAACTCTACCCAATTATAGCATTGTACTTTCATGTTTTTTTTTTTTCTTATTAGGATATTAAGCATTGAAAAATCTACTCAAATATAGCAGTGAAAATTACTTTCTATGTGGATGACATTGCTATAATTGGGTAGATTTTTTAATGTTGTAATAGAAAGAAATGAAAGTAGGATGCTGGGATAACCAATTAAATCAAAGTGCATTGCTATTTTCTTGCATTTAAAGAGAAACATACATGTCTGAGGAGTAAAATTTAATTGGCATGCTCATAGCTGCAACACTTGAAATCAAGTTCCCATGTGTGAGAACCACACCCTGTACATAGCAAATACATAAAGTTAATATATACATCTTATAAATTAATAATTATTTTAAGTACAACTCTGCATACTTAAATGCTACCTTTGGTGTTCCAGTAGTACCACTTGTGTAGCATATGGTTGCAATGTCTTCGGATTTTGGAGGGCAAAATGGTTTGATATTATTACGACCCTACAAGATTATTAATTGTTATGAAAATTTAATATTAGAAAGTGTATATCTAAAGTTAAAAAAAGGTTACGGTCCTATTTATCATACTAGATTAACACACAACAGAACAGCTGCAGAATCTGAATATAAATGATGAGATATTTGATGTAAAGACGGTTATTTACATGATATTTGGACAAAGGGATAAATGCCACTAAATAGCAATGCACTTTTATTTATTTGTTTATTATAACATTTTACTTTCAAATATATCTATTACAGCGTTGGACTTCCAATATATTTTTCTCATTAAGACATTTAGTTTGAATGATCTACCCAATTTCAATTTTTTTCTCATTAAAATATTGTACCTTGAAATTTACCCAAATTGTACTCTTGAACTTTTATCATTAGAGCAATGAAAATTGCTTTGTACTCGGATGGTGTTGCTATAATTGGGCAAATTCTTGTTGTAATAGGAAAAAATGAAAGTAGAATCACATAGTAAACAAATAAATGAAAGTATGTTGTTATTTATTGCATTAACCCATTTGGACAATTAAGCTACTTTGGGCTACTAGGTAGTAATTCTCATTATACAGTATGAGTACTTAGCAATTTCCTTATTTTCCAACTGAAATTAGAATTTTTCACTTCCTAAAAATAGAAATATTGATGTTATGACACATTAAGTGATTTAATCAACTCTTACATGTACTGAATGACCACAAAATAATCTACAACAGTACAAGTTCAACCAACCTGACTGAACAGTTTTGAATATGATATAAGTTTCACACCGGATCTTTCTGGAAGAGAAGGAAGGTGTTCTTCTTCCCCTCCCACTACCTGCAACATGGATACACATGAAGGAAACAATTTAATAATAAAGAAAAAATGATTTCTGTATATATATTTCGTGGTCAAAAATCTACAAAGAGGTTTCAAAACATACCACTATTATGCGTACACTACTAATTTCAGATAAGAAGCTCAACAACTGCAAGTTCAGTGAAGATTGTAAGTAGCAATTCTATAAAAATGAAAATTCATATATATGTGGCACTTTTACTTTCACCATTTTATTGATATAGCCATGTAACTATTGTTTTTAGTGATTAAACCATTATATTTTTTTGACTGCTTAAAAATGCCATTTTTCCCGGTTACACAGTATTTGAGGCCAAATCCAGAAAGGCACAACGTACTTTCATCATTTATCGTCTTAGCCATTGAATTGTTATCTTTTATCGATATAGCCATTGAACTATTATTATAATAGTCATAAAGAACATAACAGTTCACTGCGTAAATCAATAAGATAGTAAAAGGGTCTTTTTGTATTTTGCCCTTTTTCAAAACCAGGTAACCAAAGAAAAGGCTTTTTTTAAGTGGCTAAACCGATCAAATGGTAAAAGTACATTGTGCTTTTCTATTCCAAAACCAGGTAACCTGAAAAAAATGTTTTTTTTTAATTGTCAGAAAAAAGGGTTTCTTTAAGTAGCTAAATCGATAAAAAATATAAGTAAATTGTGCTTTTCTGTATTTTGCCCAAATAAAAAAGCAAATTTCTAGGATAGAACATAGCTCAAACTTTTATCACTTCTCTTTTCGATCTGTATTCAAATCCCTTTTTTAATATCTTTTTGAAATAACTTACGATGTTCAATGTACTTGGCACACAAAAAACCGCCTGTAAATCAGCATGGTTTATGATATACTTAACAGCATCAGGACCTGCAAATCAACTATTAGGAACACAATAAAGATTTACATCTTATAAAAGACTTATGAAAGCACACTTACACACCAAGAGTGTCATATAAAGGCACAGAAACATATGAATATGCTGAACATGTATGATCCACAACCAGCCACTCTGGTCTATTTATAAAATAAAGCCCAATGCATGCTCCCTGATCCAAAACAACCCAAATGATATGGCTGTTAGACCAATTTTCACATTCTATCAGTGTGTTCTAGGTTGGTTATAAACTCCTTCACATTCTTTTATGGTTAAATGCAAGAAATAACAATGTACTTTGACTAATTTCATTGATTTGTTTATTATAGCATCCTACTTTCAATTCTTCCTGTTACAACATTGTATTTTAAAGATTCTACCCAATTGTAGCAATGTCATCAAAATATAAAGCAATTTTCACTGCCATAACTGGATTGGTTTTCAAAGTACAATGCCTTAATAATAAAAAAAAATAAAAATACAATGCTATAATTGGCTCGATATTTTCAAGTACAATGTCTTGCTAAAAGTTTTTTGAAAGTATAGTGTTGTAATTGAAAGAAATGGAAGTGAGATGCTATGATACACATATAAATAAAAGTACATTAAAATAAAAATACAATGCTATGATTGGGTAGATTTTTAAATTACAATGTTTTGATAAGAAGAAGATTGAAAGTACAATGTTGTAATAGAAAAAAAAAATGATAGTGGGATGCTATATAAATGAGAGTATGTTGCTATTCTTGCATTTAAGTAACATACTTGAGCAAAGTATGCAAGAAGAAATTAAAACAACCAGAAAACTGTACTCACTTTTGATAACCCATAATGCTGCAGGCCAGATCCTATTGCAGATCGAGCAGTGGCTGTTTCTCCAAATGTCATCCACTTGTACCTTAAGGTACAAGTCAAACATGTTAATAAGCTACTCTAATCTAGTCAACATTGAATGGAACTATGTGAACTAAAAGAAGACTTACTCGCCAATGGTTCCATCTACTCTTACACGTGAACCCAAGTACTTGTAATCTGGGAATGTATCAACTGCATGTCTGAAAAATAATATTACTTAATGTGAATTTACTTTTAAGATCACTAGGAAGGTCAAGAATCAGTTATGTTAGGGTTAAAAGCAAGAAATAGCAACGTACTTCCATTGATTTGTTTATTATAGCATTGTACTTTCAGTTCTTCCTGTTACAATAGTGTAATATAATAAATCTACACAATTATAGCAGCACCATTTAAATAAAAAGAAATTTTCACTGCTTAGATTTTTCAAAGTATGATGGCTTAATAAGTAAAAAAAAACTGAAAATACAATGCTATAATTGGGTAGATATACTGAAACCAAAATGTTGTAAGAGAAAAAAATATAAGTAGGATGCTATTATACACAAACAAATGAAAGTATGTTACTACTTCTCGCATAGTGAAGATGATTAAGATGCTCACACAAAGTTGTCATGCAATGTTTCAATCTCTGGATGATCAGGAAATCTGGTGACAAGCTTCAATGGAGAACGTGCAGATCTACCAGGAATCAGTTTTTGCAAGATGTTAGTCATACCAACACAGAAAAAATAATACAAGTTATAAATTGTAAGATTATTGACTGAAATAGAATATATTTAATTACCTGTACACATTCCACTTTCCTGACTTCAATTTTTCTGGGAGAACAACACTATATCTCTGATCTGCAGATAAATTTAGTAAAAAGAATCAATGAAGTTCTTCATTGACTTGACATGATGTTCATAATTTACTTAATAAACTGTTGCAGGACCACCTTGTACCACTTTCCTAGATAACTCAAGTCTTAAGATTATATACCTATGTTTCCAGTTTAATATGCTGCTTGCCAATATGATTCGACTACTACAGTAGTTAAGGTTAAAAAAATGAGACAGAAATTAGGGAATAAGTGCGTGTATACATCAGTGGAAAGACCAAAGAAGGTTCTAGAATCAGATGTCTACTTAACATAACAGGACCGCAGAAACTGTCACATAAAGATGTCGAATAATTAATCATTAGATGTTTAATTACATAAGCAGAAACTGTTTTTATCTTTACTTGCCAATATCATTTGACTACTACAGTAGTTAAGGCGGAATAAAAATATACTACTATTCATCTGACACTTGGAATAACTACGATCAGATGTCTAATTAACTTAGCAGGAAAGCAGAAACTGCTGCATAAGCAGGCTTGTTATTTATACAACAAAATCAGATGATTACTTACCATCAAAGAATTCTCCGGCAGTGCTATTGGTTTCAATCTGAGAGTGGGAATCGTCGGTTGACGTGAGAAGATGGCTGCGAATTGCAGTAAGGCGTCGACTAGCGATTGAGTTTGAATCCTCCATTCAATTATCAGAAGCTCGATTACACTTTGAATCAGTTGCGGGTAAAGATGAAACAGTAATCACAGAATCAATCTCCAGTTTTGGGGCAATTGGTGGTTGATAAGAGCGTCTGATATACATACATATACATGCGTGCGTGTAAAGACAAAGGAAAATATATAGATAAATAGGATACAAAGGTGGGCACGCAATTCTATGGTGAAGATGACAGAATAAATTATAATAATTGGGATAATTGATGAGGATACACATGGTGAGATACGGAAAATTGGAATGGTATTTGGGAAATTGGATAAGGGTTAGGTTAAAGGAAATCAACGACCTCTCTCCATACTTTGAATTTTGAAACGATCAGATCACAGGAATTCAATGACGATTGCGTTCAACGAGCCGTGTGAGTATGGACATGGGCGGGCATCTGCGCACAAACCTTATCATATTCATATTACAAAAATAGTCCTCAGATTAAGGTTATTTATTTAATATTACAATAAAAATATTTATTTATCTTGTTTATATTTATGTAACTATATACATTGTTGAAAAACAATTGTCACAGCATATCGATTATCAACAACTAAGTTACAATAAATTAATTTTTTTTAAAAGGTATAATATAACTTAAAATAGTAATTTAATAAATTGCTGATTAGATATCATTACAAAATACCTTTTTTTAAAAGTAGAATATGTGACATTACTTTGCAGATTGCAAGGCAAAAGTAAAAGAGTCATTGGACATGAGATGTCCCATAAGCCATCACGTCTAATAATCTAGATCTTTAAACAAATAACAAGTCATCACATCTAACAATCTACTAATCTAGATCTTTTGAATAATTTGTTTAATGCCTTTAAATGTGGCATAGTAAGGCGATAGACTCATAGCCGAATTCAAGTTTGCCTAACTAAAACTAGATATAAATTTCTAACAATTAATTATTTACGTTAAAAATCAAATATGGACAACTAATAATGTCCATCTTAAATCATTCGATGATTTTTTAACTAGTCAAGGCCCTTAAACCTAAATGTAAATATATCTTGGGAAAAAAATTTATGGTATGTTTTTAATGAATAATAAAAGCTAATGAATAACTCTATAATAAAGTCTATAAAAATAAAAATGAAATTTTGTTTATACAAAATAAATCTTAGATGACACACATCTGTCTGGACTCTAAATCAATAGGTAAAATACTATGAATCAAGAGGTTAAATTTTCCTTTCGACCGACTAGAAGGACGATCGCATTAGTTTGGCTTCAACACATGTTTTACATTTGTAGTTTGAGTCAATTTGTAATGTACATATGTAATTCAATCTAATCAACCGTTGGATTAAAATAACATGTTCAAGTCGTCAATGCCACATATTTGACGACCCAAGCATATAAACATAACAGATACTTGTTTTATTCATTTCATTTTGAGTCACACATATATTCATCTTGAACATACCATTAAGGGAATAACCCTTACTTACAAACATTCCACATTTTGGATATCACAAGTTTATCCGACTCTAACAACTATGAAAACCAAACTTATTAAGCAACCAATCAGACACCAAATTCTTGCGAATATCTGGAACATACAAAGCATTGGTTAACTTAAGTTTCTACATGTATGTCATCTTCAAGATAACATCCCCTTCACTATTGATATCGATGGTAGCGAGTTACCTATAAAGAGTTTCTCTCATAGTCCAACATCCTTACAAGTGTTGAAGAGGCTCTTATCAGCACACACGTGACGGGGGGCTCTGGTGTCATACCACCATTTCCTAGGGTTTGTACCCACTAATTTGACTTCAGAGATCATAGCCACACGATTAAATACCATGGAAACTAGGTCCAAGATGTCTTTCATTACATTTTATTTGCGTGGAGTCTCCCCCATTGACAATTCGTAATTAGCTTGGTCATAGTTGAAACAGTTTTCCTGAAATTTCTGCTTCAAGTTTGTAGCTCTGGGAATAAGGTTTGTATTTTTTTTTCATTTATTCTTTTTGTCGATGGCTTCCCTTTGTCTTTGTGCGCTTTCGATAATAGTTCGTGCTCCACCATGTTTTCCTTAGAAGCAGTAGGCGAGTAGCTACTCTTGAGAGCCATTTGGTTGTCTTCTTCAATACAAAAATGAACAGGGAGTTCCTTTACATTCATCTCCTTTCACTTGTGTTTTAGGTAGTTCTTGAAGTCTACCCAGCTAGGATGCAACTTCTCAATGCTTGTTATGACATGGGAAGTCTCATTAAGGGTCATTCCCTTGGCATAAGTGTCATGGAGAATAATTTGGAGTTCTTGCACTTGATTCATCACAGTCTTGGTGTTTACCATTTTAAAGTCCAAGAATCATGCAACCACAAATTTCTTGGTCTGCTATTGGGACACGATGGCAAAAAAATATACATAGCGGAAGCAAAAACAAATCATATCTCACCACGGATCACAAGATCATGCACGTTGCAACTGTAAATCTAAACTAGTAGATGAAAGATACATTTTAGTGATGAACTATGATGTCTAGGATGAACATCGCCCAAAACAGAACCCCTCTAATGTAGTCGCACCCCAAGACAGACGGGTCTAAAGCTAGATATTGATATGAGGTTTTTGTCTGAGTAGTTGGCTACCCAACAAACCACTGTTGCTCATCAGGGGAATGTCCAATAGTGGATGGTCGAGCAGATGATGATCATTATAAGATACATGGGTATGCCCGTATCTAGACCTTTTCCCCAGCGCATGAATTTTCTGCACCCGATGACACCTTCATCAGATGTTGCAGGTCCCTAGCACTGCCCACCAAGACTCTTCAGATGAGGAGTTATATGTTATTTTTATTTTTATTTTATTTTCTAGTAGTTAGACCTTGTATTTATTTACTTAGTTTCTTTTGGAAGTTTGTTAAAAAAAATGCATGGTTGTATTATATCATATTATGGTGTCACTTTTATTTTCTTATTGATCTTTTAGTATCCTAGCAGTCAGTTCATTCAGAAGCTTGACCATTCGAGAAGGGGAAGACCCAAAAAGAGGAGATGAGGCGAGTGTTTGGCCGACACAAGCCGAGTTTAATACATTTTGCACGACGAACTTCATTTCTTATTTTATGTGACGTGTGCCATTCAATTTCCTTGGTCGAAGCTCCATCTTTCCCTATCACAAGAACACACACAACAGCCATTCCTTGTCTTTAAGTCTTGACAGACATAACTCGAGAAAGAGAAAGTTGATAGAGAGAATGAGAGAGAGAACGAGAGGGAGGGGACGGAATACAACACTAGGGTTTTTTTGTTGAGTTGTTCTATTCCACCCTCAAGATCGGTCGCACACAATCACACCCAACCGAGTGATAACCCTTGCACAAAATTCATAAATGACAGCTTTGGTTCCTAAGGTTTGTTTAGTTATTTTTCTTTCACCCAATTCCATAATATTCAACAATTCAAGTTTTACCAACTAACACTTAAGCCCCTTTAACTATTAACTAAAAGTTTAGAATGATTATATTATTATTATTATTATTATTATTATTATTATTATTATTATTTGTAACGCACTTATTTCCTGAAAGATAGGAATTCTACTAAATAGATAAATGTTGTCCTACATATCTAAAACTTTATTTAAAATATCAGAGTGTGTTTTATCATAAACAAAATACAACTGACTACACTAGTCTACAAACATGGTGTTACTTTATTTCCTCATTAAACTATCTTCCAATAAACATTCTTTTTCCTAAAGTCCACGTGTTGCCTAGGGAATCATATCTTTACCCCTGCTAGTATCCATAAAAGCTCCTGAACCTGGGTACACATCATTTTTATATAAAAAGGGTCATACTTTACGCCTGAGCTCATGAGTTATGATATAATAGTATATTTCAAATCTGTCATCAAATAAAAAATTTTGTAATATGAAAATATGGCATGACTTGTCGTTTAACAAAACTCATTTCAGTATCATCAGTTTTCCCGTTTCAGTTATATTGCAGTAGATCAGTGGGAGTGCGGTCATGGAGTAGGTGGTACCTCCGGACTCTATGCCTATCACCCAAGTCATAGCTCGTAACTACAACTACGATATCATTCGTGATATCAAATAGGCGCTACCCATGGAGATTACTAATTCGCGTCGACCGAAACCTTCAGTAGAGTAACCATAAGTTGCCAAACGTAATCCAACATATCTCATTGTATCATTTGAGTAACAATTCCATCATTTTTTAATCAATAATAGCATACGATGGAAAAATATATTTTCCAAGTAAAACATTTTATAAAATGATTGTATTAAACTACTAGATATGCTTATGATTGAATAAAAGTCCAATATTAATATTTTGTTGCAAATACTTTCTTTTAGACACAAAATATGTCAAAAATGCCATTGATACCAAATCTTGTAAAGATATATCACTTCTCATAAAAATCGTAATTTTAACGTGCACCTAGTTTTGGGAAAATACAACATGACTCACCTGGAACAACGGGTATACGTGTCACTTCCTGAATAGCTCCTATGGTGACTTATCGATCTGAATGGTTAAAATTGTATCTAACGTTATTAACCGAATAAACATTAATAATATTTTCCTTATATAACAACACATTATGAATTATTTCATATACCCCACGGTTCTAATATAGAAATGGTTACCAACCAAATGTATACGTTATAACATAACTAGGAGTATTTTCGTCATATAATAACGTATCGCTAATAATTTCATATATTTCATTGATCTAATATAAAAATAGTTGTTGATCAAATAAATGTAAGTTATAATATAACTAATAATATTTTATTTATATTAACGTAATATCAAAATAAGTATAAATGGATTAAAGCGATATGACTAAAATATAACATTAACGGGATTGTAAAAATAATTGAACGAATTTGAATTATAACAACGTTTTTTGAATCAATAGACCAAATTGATATAAAAAATTTACCTCAAAAACTTCTATAACTTCAATATTCGTTATTTCTTCTTCTATCTTTTTAACTTTGGTGAATTTCTTTATAAATTGATAGAAAATATTTTGATATAGCATCCCTATTTATAGTATCTTTTGGATAACGATTTCAATGTTTCCGTACCAATTTAGATGCTTACTCATGCATACAAAACTAAACATACACATCTCATTAAATGATGTTGTACGAACTCACATTTTTAGCACGTAGTTAGGAAGGGTGCTGAATCGGTGGAGCTTGATGAACTTAGCGACTTAATCAACAAAGTGTCTGTCTCTTCTAAGCTGGACTCATGGTCGTGGCTGCCCAGTCCATGTGGCAAGTTCTCTGTTAGTTCGTTGAGAAATATTATTGGCGGTCTTAGCTGGAGGAACTCTCGATCTCTCTTCTCTTGGCTGAATTTGGTCCCGTTGAAGGTAAATTGCTTCTTGTGGTGCTTCATTCAGAACCGTATTCCTGTGGCCGATAATCTCGCGGTTCTTGGAGTTAATATGGGGAATTATCGCTGTCCTTGGTGTAATTCGTTTGATGAGAGCATCAATCATCTTTTCTTCACCAGTGACTTTGCTCGTGACTTTTGGGTTTGGCTTTCTAACTGGTTTACTTACTGTAACCACCCCCCGGTTAATTTGGAGTCCTTTATGATCATGCTTGACTGCAATGGGCTTACGAGAAAATTCAAGAAACTAAAGATTGGTATGCTGTTTGCTGCTGTTTGGACTATATGGAAGGCGAGAAATAATATGGTCTTCAAAAAAATCAATCCTAATGTTGCTAGAATGGCGGATGATCTGCAAGTCACCGCTTTTAATTTGTTTAAATTCAGAGAAAGGTGTAACATTTGCTAGTTTGATTGAATCTATAATCATTGTGCTTGTTTATTATATTGTTTGTGCTGCTCTAACGTCTTGCTAGTTTTTTCTAATGTTATTCCGGCGTTCTAAAAAAATAAATTAACACGCAGTTATTTTTTTCATTCTAATCCTAAACTTCCGTATGTACCAAGATTGAATTTAAATCAAAGTGTATGGAGTTTCTTATTCGCTTGACACGTGTCTTATTCTTAATTTTTATTTAAACAATTTGTTTTTGTGATAGATTTTATAGTGGTTTAATACACTATGAAATGTATCTAAATTTATCAATTTGACTCATATCTACGTTTTGTTTTCATAAATTGCCGATAATATAATTCTTTTATTATATAGTAATCGATGCATGTATTATAGTTATATATCTATAAAAATTGTTTTATAGATATAAATAAAGAATGGAACAAAATAATAGAAATCATAACTTATAAAATATATGTTAAAAGTATCGAATTATTCCTACAACTAGATAAGGAATATTATCAAATATGTAATAGGTCTTATTTTACAATCTGTCAAAATTTAATACGATAACGTCGTAAAATATATCTGAATAATAGTAGTCGAAAATACAGGCGTTACATTATTATTATTTATTCGCTAACAAAAAAACAAATTCGAATTCATGAACCTATCGCAAAAACGGGGCGTTACATTCTTGCTATTGATTAACTTTATCTAAAATGATATTTATGAGTAAATTCATGCAAGAAACAAACGAAAGGGACATTTTATGTTCTTGTTAGTGTTTTTACCACATCCAACAACTACTTGCTAAGTTGTGGATTGTTACTGAGACTAAGCATAAAGTCTCACTCCCAATGTCCGCGATCTTGCAAACATCATAACTACATTGCTTAATGAGTAGACATGTGTCGCTCGATGAGTAGGCTTTTGGGTTGTCAAATATCAGGCATGTGGTGCTCTACACAAGGTATGCAGTGCTCGACACAATGTTTATAGTGCCCGAGTAAAGGCCTAAGCTGCTCGATGACAAGGTATGGGATGGTAAGCCAAACCAGTTGATAACATATCGAGCGTGTGGCCCATAAACCCTCAATAAAATTTAGGAAAATGTTTTTTATAAGTAGATCATATTGTACCTACCCTAACCCTAACTAGAAAGCGTCTGTAGACTACTAAGATTAATAAAATCTCTAGCCGATCACTATGATCATATGAACCACGTTAAATCCTTGTATGATATTATTTTTCTATGCATCTTTAACCATGTGTTTGTGTGTTTATCGTATCTCATTCCTAACATTACATCCATCTCGTCCTCATCAATGTGTTGTTTGTTGATGGTACTATGTTCCTCATCGCTCATTGCATTATTATTTTCCTCTTTTTCATCACTAAATTTTCTTAAAATAATATCCATAAAATTCAGTTAGAAAATGATCCTTACATGACCATATTGTTTCAACTTTACCATCCTTCTCGTTCACTATCTATAGGTAGATTTGATGAAGTATCCTCAATCCTCATCTAGCTCCAACCCATAATTTCAGTCATAATCCACTCTCCTTCTACGACCAGATGAAGATGTAATCTTCAATGTTCATATGAAGAAAGGAAGTAGAAATCATTTGAAGAATCAAGGAAAGCCATGATATAAATTAACATGAAGTAACTTCTACTAACCTCAATGTCAGACGTTTTCTTGATTGATATCAAGTTCTTCCTTAATCATAGATAAACCATAACCCTGTCTACCCAAACAAGATCTTAATTTGATCATCTTGTATGTAGAGTACAAAACTGGATACATGTTGATTATAAACAATCCACGTCTTTAGCCTTTTTTAATAAGATGATGCCGGTATCTATTTTCAACATGTATTTTTATCTGAAGAACATTTATAAAACGAATAAATAAGCCCAAACTGCAAAAAATTTGGTCATACGTCAATGGGCTTTTTTTTTTCAAAGGAAAAGTTAATGCTTAAGGTGATAATGTTATGTATATTACATGATTACCCAAAAAAAAAAAAACTTTATACTTTGAACTTTGAAGGACTACAAAAGAACTTGTTTTCTTACAGTTTGACCGTTTATCTTTAATTTTTTTTGCAAGAACGATTCCTTCTCCATTACAGCCGCACGTCTCGTCTTCTCCACAAGTCTCCTTTCATTTCTTCAAGTAATTTATCCTTAATTATACGATTTTTACTTGCGATTAGTTTCTTCGTTGTTGCTTAGGCAGTTCACAATTTCATTTGTTTCAAATCTGCATCTACTTCCGCTCAGAACAGTGACAATCAATTAGTACAAATTCCAATCCTCTATTCTACGTGTCCGTCAACACTTCCACTGCAGTTTCGAATTTGGTTAATAACCAGATACCTATAAATTAGATTATTGAACATACAGACGTCGTGGGATGCATTAAGCAAATAACGCAAACGAGTAAGTACATAATCATCCTCTTATCTACATGCATACGCTACTTCAGACTTCTTCTCTTGAAGAATAATTGAACCCTTGTATTGAATCATTTACCAAGTAATCTTACGGTGAGAGATATAAAGTTGCAAGAAATTTAACTGGCATAAACATATGTTCGTAGATGAAATGGTGGAGATGGGATCTTTTCCGCTATGCAATAAAGTTGGCACCTTATGTTCCTTCTATCAAGTACAGCCACCAATAATCAAAAAGAGTTATCTCCACAACTTTCAAAAGAGACCCTTTGAATCTCCGTTCCGGTGGCTGATTCATACAAGCATCAAATACCCACATCGTTTCTCTTCAGATACCAACAACCAATTCAGGGTGAACTCTGTTAGAGACAGTAATGGAGATCAAATCACCATGTCTGCTTCTTCTGCCTACCAAGTGCTCGACATAATGCCAGATTGCACTTTGTCTGACCTCAAAGCAGCTTTTCGTGCTAAAGTATGTTTCTACTTTTTTCAGTGATTTCATGGTTGTATTCCATTGTTCAATATGTTTAAAGTCCATTACAAATAGAGTTTATAAACACGAGGAGTTGGTGTTCACCAATTTTTAAATGTTAAATCCATTGTGAACACATGGAATAGAGATTAGGGGGAGAGCGTCCTATTAATAGTCATTTTTGTTCTTATTCTGTTTTTTTTATAGGTGAAGCAATTCCATCCTGATGTTAGACAGGGTGATGATGATAATTCAGATACAATGATTCGTCGTGTCATTCAAGCCTATGAGGTAGATAATTTTCCTATAATCAAGTAGGTAATTGATATCTAAAAACATCCTATGATGCATAAGTTCCTTAATGTTATTTATGAATACTTCAAAAATCTTGAATTCTATTTTCTGCAGCTGTTATCCAATTTAAGCAAATCAGAGATCATTGAAAGGCATGTATCCTTTTACTTAGGCTTGAGTTTTACTTTTAATAAATGTTTTTGGCCTTTTTACATATTCTGATTGTGGTTATGGTTGTAATTTTTTTTTCTTATAAAACTTGTAGTGAATGTCTGGACCCTTTTGATGCTCCTGAATGTGAGGCATTTGACATCTTTGTTAATGAAGTTGTATGTGCTGGAAAAGGTAAGAGTCTTCATTCTTTTAGTTTTATACTTTTATTTTTTTTCTGCTTAATGTTTTTGGAAGGAATGAAACCTGTCTAAGAAATTTAAAATTTTCGAAGGAATTGGAATGGAAATTATGTTAAATGGCCAAAATACCCTTTATTGAAGTTTTGATTTTTTTTTTTTGTGCAGGGTGTCCTTATTCATGTGTAAAGACAGCACCTCATGCCTTCACATTCAGTTCTTCAACAGGAACTGCACATGCAACATCTCAAGGTTGGTATACAGAAGCATTATATGCACATTTATGCAACAACGTTTCACTGTTTTCCTAATTTCTGCAACAATGTTTCACTTTTTCCTAAATTATGCACCAAAGTTTCATATTTTCCCTAATTTATGCACCAAAGTTTTACCTTTTCCCTAATTTATGCAACAAACTTGCACCTTTTTCATAATTTATGCAACAAATCTCTTTATTTCCTAATTTATGTAGCAATGTTTCACCTTTTTACCAATTTTATGCAACAATGCTTCACTTTTTTTTACCAAATTTATGCAACAAAGTTTCACTTTTTTCCTAATTTATGCAACAAAGTTTCACCTTTTTCTTAATTTATGCAACAAAGTTTCACCTTTTTCCTAATTTATGCAACGATGCGTCACTTTTTTCTACCGATTCATGCTGCAGTGCTTCACTCTTTACCAATTTATGCAAAATCTTTCGCCTTTTTACCAATTTATGCAACTGACCTTTTTACCTCTTAAAAGAGTTACTGTTAAAATATCTGTGTCATGTGGTCTTAAAACGGAATGTGTTGCATAAATTGAGAAATGGTGAAATGTTGTTGCATTGAACCCCATATAGAAGTAGTAATTAGTATAGTTGAACACCATATGTAATTATCTTTAAGATGTTTGAATAATTTTAAATCTTGTCTTTCACCATCTTAATTAGGTCACGGGGAGGACTATCAGGTACAGCTGGCAGTCGGGCAGTGCCCCAGAAGCTGCATTCATTATGTAACACCTTCTCAAAGAGTTATTCTGGAGGAGTTACTTGGCAGGTAGTGAACCTTCACCCCCACAACAACTAAAAGAAATGATAAAAAAAATTATGTAGAATTTATAAATCAATTCTCTTTTTCTACACAGATTTTAAGGTGTTATTTCTTTTTGACTTAACGGACGTAACTGATACAAGATTTAGGGTTTGCTTTTATTTGACTTATCTATTTTCTCAGGTTTTTTTAAACATTATTTATCCAGTAAACACTTATAGAGAAACAAGTTAACCATGTGGAATTTGTGCTTAGAGTCAGGATTGATCTACAATTAACATGCATATTGAATGTTTGAAACATTGTTAAAATTCTTAATGAAACTTGTACACCCCTTTGTTTAATTCTTGAAATGAATTGATAATTTATCACCTCTCATCTTGTATTTCTGTGGTTATTTGGTCTTGTAGCATCTTGAATGTACCTTTTGATTGCTCTGCTGAAGCGGACTTGCTTTACTCCCTCATTGTAAAAGCCAAGTTTGAAAATAATCGGTACAAGAAGCCAAAAAAGCAACCCAATGTATCTACCAAACACGTTGATTGGTATTAATGACAGACACATTAGAGGATCATGTTTCCTGTTTAGTGTTGATGGTTTTGTATAAATGTTGTATAGCATAAAAGGAGAAAACAAGGGTATTATTTATATAGTTATTGAACGATGGTATACATGGTTTACTCATTTGCTCTTTGATATTAGGCTTAAGTTACGTACTCATCTTTATTGAGAAAGTAAACCTTGAAAACCAATATGATTGCCTCCAAAGTCCAAAGTGCTTAAGGATTGATGATATATTTAGATGTGTCTGGAACGTTCATAGGGCATATAGTCGTTATAGTTGGTAAGCAACTTTTTGACAAAAAGCATTATCATTTTTGAATGACTAAATTCACATTAACCATATTTACTCGTTTCAGGAAAATAAATAAAAGCACCTCTAGATGGAACATTCAAAACGTAGCTAAATATTCACATGTAAAGAAAATATTATTTCCTACTAACACACTCCACAGTACCCAATACGTGTCAACTCCAAGTTTAATGCTATGGAATTGGACCACAATTTAATTTTCCATAAAAAACACTGACAATATTTCTACATTACATAAACACTGCCTGAGGTTCATATTATTTGCACAAACCACCATTTTTACGCATTGAATAGCAATCGGACCCATCAAGTGGGACTCTGTTGTGAATTCATATATGTAAGTCGAATTTTGTCCATATTTTGTATTCATAACAATATTAAATGTTACTTGTATCATTCAAAAATAATGGTTATCATACTAAAAATAAAACCATTTAAAACTATTGTACAAAAAAGAGTAAATATATTCATCTCATCATCAGTTGAAAAAATAAGTCTTAGTTTGATTATGAGACCTCATTTCTAAGATTTCACTCTCCATCCGCTTGGATAACAAGACATTGTTTTATCTATTATAAGTATTTGATTCAATAATAAACATTAATCACTCAAAAAGTAATATGGTAATTTTGAAGGTGACAATCTAGGTTCATTTGCATTTTATTATTCTTTTTAACGAGTTACAAAACAAAACCTACATTTCACAGTTTAATATATCCAAGTATATTCAAATATTTATTTCACTATAAACCATTTAAGACAAAAAAAATAATGTTATTATTCTAAGAGCAGAATTTGTATTAGCGTATTAATATAATAATTAATTAGAAAATAATTATTTAGGAATTGAAACGGAAAAAGTCAATGGGTGATTAAATTGATAATAATATTTTATTGAGAGACAGAGAGAGAAAGAAGTAGCCGTTTAACTCTTTGTATGCGTTTTCTACTTTACAATATCTGACCGTTGGGGGTGCACGATACTTCATGTAGCATACTCTTTCTTCGTGTTGTAGCACACACACACACAAAACACACACACACACACACCATGGTCGCAAGAACCCCACCGAAGCCGAAGAAGAAGATGGTGGCTCCACTCGATCCGATTCAACTCAGAGAAACGGTAAACAAGGTACCCAGTTCATCTCCTTCCTAAATCTCTGTTCTTTTTTTATTTCTGGGTGTCGTATATTAATGGCGAAAACTGGGACTTTGAAGGTGGAGAAATGTATGGCTAGATTGCAAGAGCTTCAGTACCTCACCGGTGGGACAAAGGTGATCTCCGGTGTGAATCTTAGCCCTCGCAGTTCCAGAGGCTACTTAAGAACAAGCCTCAGGTGTAAACAGGAATCACTCAGGTAATATTTGATGAATAATTTAAGCCAATCAATCAGATGGGTATTTGATGATTTTTATACTTAAATCATCCTGATGTTTTCTCTCTCCAATCTTTAGAATAAAAAACGCAAATGGTCAAAAATCCTCACCTGGAAGATTACCCTCACAAATAGGTGAGAATTTGGGTGTTTTCTGATGTTAGTAATTTTTGTCTTAATGGCGGATTTTTGAATTTTGGTGTTGATTTGATGAAGGGGAATGGAAGAGGATGTCATTACCAGCAATGATTTTAGGGGAAACAGTGGGAGAGATACTCCAAGCAAGTCAATTTGCTAGAGAAATCGTGACCGCTGTTGAAACGAAAGCCAAAAAGGTCACCACCGGCAGCGATCCGAGAACTCCGGTGACGGATTCGAGACGAAATTCAAGGTTAAACCCGGAAACAACCGAACTCCGGGCACGGAGAAAGAGAGAGAAACGGATAATCCGATCAGATCCCCATTCTCCTATACTAGAAAGAGCAAAATCACGGATCAATTTCAAAGTTTCCGGTTCACCGCCCAAAAAAGATATCGAGAATGAAAAGGGTCGGTTTTCAGCGAATAGGGTGTCCCCGAAGAACAGACCGTGGGCTAGAAAAGCCGTGATCTTCCCGAACCCACTATTCCATTCAACACCTACTTCACAGAACCAAAATTTTTGCAGAACAAGGTCGCCGGTGATTGCAAGAACCCGGCAGACAACCCCTCACAAATTTTTGATCAAGACGCCACCGCCTCCTGCCGCCGTTGCTAAATTTCAAGTAAAACTTAGGAGTCCAACAATATCTGTATCTCCGACCAGACCCAGGACGGCCACCGGGAAGAAGAAGTCGATGTCACCGCCTAAGAATGTGTCCTCGTCAGCAAAGCTGCGGATGTCGTTTTCCCCGTCGAGATTAGTGACTAGATTGGCTTCGCCGTTGAAGATTAGGAACACAACGATTTCTGTATCTCCAACTAGATCTGGGATGGCCCCCTTGAAGAAGAAGTCTATCTCACCGCCCAGGACGGCCACCGGGAAGAAGAAGTCGATATCACCACCTAGGATGGCCACCGCCAAGAAGTCAATATCACCACCTAAGAAAGTGTCGACGGCAGCAAAGCTGCGGAGGTCTTTTTCACCGTCGAGATTGGCGAGTAGATTGGTTTCACCATTGAAGAGTAGGAAATCATCTGTACAGAAGAGCATGGATAGTAGTGAGATGATGATGATGAACATGATGAGTGGACTGAAACAGAGGCCATTGTCAACAACTACGCCAATGCATTTGTCAGCTCGGAGAATTTAACATTTCATTCTTTTATATGATATTTCCTTAATGTCGATATGATTTCTGAGTATTCACATTTTGTTATAATCATTAAATAACAATAAGAGAAAATATTTTGTTCCTACCTTTTATTCCTACTAATCTTTCTATCCATGTGAAATTATGACACGTGTCTTAAAATATTATTATTTTTATTAAATGTGACATTTGTCATAATTTTACATGGGTAGGAATAAAATGTAGGAATGAATACAATTACTCTAACAATAAACTGTTTTTTATTTGCGGAATCTGTTTTTTTTACTAACTATGTGTTCTAACTGCTAACTACTAACAAGCCGTTCAAAAAAAAAAATCTGCAGTTTACTCCTGTTATTTCGAGCTTGTTTCAGAGATTAAACTCAGATGATATGTTAGAATTAAATATATTAAAAGTTTAACGTTATATATACAGAATGTTGTTTAAATGTTTTTTTTAACGGCGGAGATATATAAAAAAGGCTAGCAAGAAAACAGAATTACAAGAAACAGTTCAAAGGATTACAACACCACATATTCCAATTAATAGAACAATATCTATCTCTAAATTTGATCCAATTGAAAGTCGAAACCATAATATCATCTGCCGTTTTAGACATCGATGTAGGAATCTTCTTGAACACCAGATAATTGCGAGCTCTCCAAATCATCCATAAGGTAGTGTAAGTTAAGATGACTCTGAATTTGCTAAACATCTTATTGATACCATTTGAGTCGAGCAGCCCACGAAGGCTTTGCAAATCCAACCAACTCCAAACTTTTTTAGAGAAACTGCAGCTAAAAAATATATGATTTACCTCCTCCTCCATACTCAAGCAGGTATGACAAATAACATAATCCAACTTAACGCCTCTGAAAGCAAGATTGACCGCTAGAGGAATCCTATTACGAAAAAGTCTCTAGATGGAACAATTAATCTTCAATGGGACAGTATGGCACCAATTGAACTTGAAGATTTCACACATCCATCTTTTCTTTCGCAATGATCGCCCGCAAATATTGGACTGAAAAGCAGCCACTGTTAGAATGACTCCACACCTAAGTGTCGGGCTTATCCAAAAAAGGGTAATCGGTCATGGTTATCCCTATCAAACATTAGATTGTATGTGTAAACGTAAATTACAAAACGTTTAACGTAATAGTGTCGCCACACTTCTTGTATACCGGTTAATTTAAGTATTTAACTATGCAGACGTTAATTTTAGGGATATATTTAGCAAAGTCCTAACATTTTGACCCTATATTCGATTAAGCCTTAATTATTTATTCTTATTTAATTAAGCTCAACATTTTGTTAAATGTTTACAATTTTGGATAGTAGTTCGTTATGCCGTTTTTGTATTTTTACAACTGATGATGTTTTATTATTATTTTTTTAGAACGGCAAATCTATCCTACTCCTACTCCTAAACATCTCCTTGTTATGTTAGTGTCAGGGTTTGAACCCAAGACCTCCTTGTTAATATATCACCTTGATAGCCAAGTGGGCTAGCCCCAACTTGTTTACAACTGATGATGTATAAGGTCAAAATGAAAGGTTTAAAATATAAGGTCTTAATTGAATAAAAACTGAAAATTAAACTCTAAATTGTTAAAATGTTCAAAATGTAAAGACTTTAATAAATATTTCGTTTTTATATATAAATAAAATTGTGAATATTTAACAAAATCTTGGGCTTAATTGAATAAAAATAAACAATTAGGCTTTATCGAATATAGGGTCAAAACAGTGGCGAGCCCATGTTGAATGCAAGGGTGTCTATTGACATCCCTTACTTTGAAATTTTTTGTATAAGTTATATAATAAAATTTGTATGGACACCTGTTAGGAATTGATTTCATACCATGTATATAGATATTTATCCGGTTCTTTAGAAAGTAGTTATCGAAGTTCAGTTTTTATAAAAATCTTAATCCAATATGATTTTTTTCACCTTCTTAAATACTGGAATTAATAAAAATTGATCCTTTCACCTTACTAGATATACGAATCAACAATTGAAAAGGCATAAAACCCTAAAAAATTACATGATGTTTGGTAATCGGTGCCATCCTCAATCGCTATGTAACCCCCGGTTTCTCATACGAAGTACACCCAAAAATTTTCGAACAATTATACATCAAATGGGTATACTTGTACTCAAACCACGGAAACAAGATGTTATCAACATGTATAATTACAAAAATAAAAAATCCTTACATAGCGATTGAGGATGATATTACAAATAAATCTAATTCAACTAAAGGACAGGCTCTATACTTGTCCATCTTTCTTTTTCACATGCCTTCCTCTATCACAGCTACAAATACCTACAAAACAACACAACATTCAAGTGTAAGCTTATAAAGCTTAGTGAGAAATCTCAATCATACTCCACAATCCCTTTCAATAAACTCTCTTATCATTCTTCTTTTGCTAATCTCATTAGCAATATTCACTCTCTCTAAACTCTGAAACCTGCAAACATATTAGCTTTACAAACACCAGCTAATTAGTAGTAATATCAACTCAATAAATAAGTATCCCAACTGATACTACTCATAAACTCAATCCCACATACTCGTATGTACTCATTTCACTATCAATTATACTAAATTATAACATGGTTGTAGCAATCAAACTCAAAGACTCTTTAACTCACTCACTCTAGCATATACTCTGATCTTATGCTCAAGTATAGACTATAACTCGTCTCTTGTTATCCACAATTAACAGAACCACTTTAACTCTAAGCTACCGCAATATCAATACAACACACATATACGTACGACATATATATTAACTCAATCTCTATGATTATCTTAGTCATTTAGTATACTCATTCAAACCAAGTACTCGTATATAACAGTGAATTCTAAACCTTGTTTAACTCATACAAATTGGTTATCTCAACCAATTAACATGTACCATAATTCAATTTAGATATAGTCAAACTATACATAATGAATTATAACTACTCACCTAATATCGGCTTGGTACGTGGAACCCCCAATTTGTGCGTACCGGGCTTCTGTTCGCTAGACTTGGTTATATCGCCATAGTCTAAATCAATTCTTCAACATCCACAATCATCTCAATATCATCTATCTCAAAGATGTATCAATCAAAAAAGGAAAAAGGAGTATAAACGGTAAATATCAACTCTATATTTACTGAAACCCCCAAATCCGCGGTTCTACTCATTCAACCGTAGGAACTCGACAATAATCACACTAATAACTCAAAAGACATTCACTAACAATCTACTAACAACGTATTTAACAAATTATAGCTAAATCACAAAAATTGAAGCAAGGGTTTTAAAACCCCAAAAACGAAGAAATCACTCACGTCGACGAATTAGGAATTAAGAACGTGTTTACGGGGTTAGATCCGCATCACTATATGTTTCCCCACGGATCTTCAAGTGTAATTTGACCCAAAATCGCCTCCTTGAGCTCTGAAAATCGCTAACTTCCGTTTTTGGTTCGAAAATGAAGTAAATGAGATTTTTCTGCAGTTATAAAGAAGTCTGCGCGCGTAACCCGACCCGGGTTACAGAACCCGATCCGGGTTCAGTTACGAAAAATTGTTCCATTTACTCTGTGGGTGCAGCACGGTCCGGGTTGGTTTACACGACCCGGGTTCCTTCGGACACGACCCGGTTTAATCTACACGACCCGGGTTGGTTCTTTTTGATATTTTTCAAACTCAAACTTCTCCCAAAAGGTCCTCTAACCATACTAACTCATATAAAAACTCATTTAATCTTGATTACACTAAGATTAACATTACTTTACCATAATTTAAAGCTACGATATTACAAATTCTTACCCCCTTCAAAGATTCCATCCTTGGAATCTCTTGTAATAGGTATGGTTTATACAACCAACTCACCATCGTAATCACACATCACATACAATAATGATGTTATCATCTCATCATCTCATATGACATGTACATACAGTCGCATCTTATTTACTCATAATATAGCTAACGCCCGCCATCATCCTTATAAGATGATCTCTATAGCCATATTGGATATCATCATTGTCACCAAGGTATCTCACCTCACTCGTCAAGTAATACCCAATCATCAACTTGTCCCATATAGCCATCTGGAATTCAACCTTCGTCTCAAACTTTCTCGAAATAATTTTTACTCTAAAATCTCAATAAGAAAAACAGTCTCACCGATTTCAAACTCATTCTCTCTCTCTCTCAATTTACTCTTCCAATAACAATACGCTAGTTATTGTTTTCTTTGACTTGCACATTCTCATTGTTCAGAGTAAGAGAAACACTCATACAACATAAAAGACACAGACATTCAATTGTCTTACTCATGTTACATAACTCATCAACACTAGGATGTAAATCCAAAATAATAAAAAATCAGAAACTATCTCGAGTTTCACTCACGTCTCCTCTAATTTGATATTTAACCCTCGACCCTTTGGTCACATAAAACCTCTTTTCAGTTGTCTTATCTCCACAACCAATTACAACTTCTTCAAAAGCTCATTATCTCTGCTCCCACCTCAACACATATATTAGGTTTTCACCCAATATACTGCTAATAATCCTCTACCAAGAATGGCTCCTCTTCCTCTTAGTTCAACAACATACCTCATGTTGTTTCTCTCGATGTACTCACTCATTATATCCTCTTTTATGTGGACAATCCACATCACATTCTCACTAACTCATTAGTTCTATCAAACTCGATAATTTATTAGCAAATAAATTCTCAACACAACCGCATATATTCCTCCTGACACACCATCAGTAAGGATTTTCCTCTTGTCATTTCTCCGTCATTATCATCTCAATCTCTAATTCATCCAAATGACACAATATAGGTCACACATACGGCTAACCGAAATCTCTACACACGACTCAAAATAATAACATCTGACACCGCAATCTCTACGGTGAGATCATATCTCATCACCCGACTAACTCGTTAATCTCAAAAATAATTCAAGATTATTATAACAAAATCTACTATCGATCGTCTCATACGAATAAGTAGTTTTGTCATCTCGACATTCACACATTTCTCCTATTAACAGTAATCGATTTGATTGCTAAGGAATCTATCAATCACAATCACAATTACTTTTATACTCTTTTTAACTCATTACATAGTTATACAACTTTATATCGTTCAATAATCAAGTAAGTTTCACATATTCTCAAATTAATATGTTAACACACTAAACACAACTCACACATACTCAAAATAGTACAATTTCAATACTTCATATCATCATCATACAGTGTACGCATGTCTACATATAAGCACGACACTGTAACATCACTCCAGCTCTGCTTATGGTACCTCGTACCATCCTCTTGTCTCGTCACTCACAGTATCTTACAGTACCCCGTACTGTTCTCCAAACTCACTACTCAACACTATCTCACGGTACCTCGTACCGTTCGTCGACCTCATTACTCAACACTCTCTCACGGTACCTCGTAACGTTCTCTGTTCTAACTACTCAACACTGTGTCACGGTATTTCATACCATTATCTGATCAAATCATGGTACCTCGTACTATTTTCTGATTTCAACCCATCTCCTCTCTGACTCTAACGAGTCTCCCATATGGTCTCAAGCCATATAGACTCACCGTCACTCCTCCTTTTGTTTGAGTCACAATTGTCCCCACTACTCTAACCATAAGATGCTCGTTATGTGGTTCCACAAAAATATATGGTCTCAACCTCAATTACTCAATATATGACCCCACAGAATATGTGGTCTCAATCTCATTTACTAAATATGTGACCCCACCTAATATGTGGTCTCAATCACATTTACTCAAGATGTGACCCCACCAAATATGTGGTCTCAATCACATTTACTCAAGATGTGACCCCACCAAATATGTGGTCTCAATCACCTTTATTAGGTAATTAACCCAATTTCTAGGCCAATTAGGCCTACATGAACCACTCTAGGTTCTCTCAATTATAACCACAAGGTACTCTTTATGTGGTTACTCGAGTGTCCTCTGACAACTTTGTCACAAATATCTCATTATGTGACAACTCCAAACCACACAGTTCAACTCTCAGCATGTCAACTCATAATCAGTTATAGTGTGCAATCAACTACACACTCACCGTCTTTCTCAACTCATACTCTTTTGGCTATCTCAGCCATTTATTTTGATCAATCATAAGTACTAGTCATATGGCCCCACAAAACATGTGGTCTCAACCACAAAGTACTCGTACATAGAAGTCTCGTCACATCTATGAAACAATAAACACTATATATACAATATCAAAATTTATATATATATTTACCATGTATATACTCTTTATACACACTTCTCCATGGTTGTTAAGTACTCGTCAAGCAACCACTTATAATCTCAATTATACATAATCACAAAGCACTCATTATGTGATATGTAAACCTTACCTCAAGTGGACACGAGATTATCATCTCGATGCCGGTTACTACACTTTATAATCACACTTCTCTAGCACATGTAATTTCAATTAATCTTTTATGTGTCCATATATTTTACACATATTCTACTATATGTGCAATCAACAATTAAACACATATAACTCGTTACAATTAACATTTTAAGTAAAATTACTTACATACCTCGTAGTAACAAAATCTCATCTCCTCGTTAACTAAAACTTGCGTACTTAGGCTCTCAACTCTTGAGTGTAATCGACTATACTCACACGTCTCAATTCTTAGCTCATGCTCAGCTTATGTTCATACTCTTTCTCATCATCAGTTGGAATTTCGCCTCAACTGGGATCTCATCTCATAATCAGCTGAAAACTCATCATCAGCTGGAATCTCATCTCAATTAGTATCTCATCTCGTATTCAGTTGACATCTCATTATCAACTGAAGTTCTTGTCTCCTCGTTAGCTGATATCTCATATCGGCCAAAATCTCGTCTCATCGTCCACTATTGGTCCAACCGGCTCTGACCAATTTCTCAACTCATTCTTCATCTGACTCCATATCTGTATTTACACACAGAAAACAACAATAACAAATATAACATATGAGTTATACTTAAATCATAAACTAAAATCTGCAGCAATATCTTTTTCCAAGCATGTAATAGGGGCTCTCTCTTTTCTTGGTTCAAGTCTAGGACTCTACACTCAAAGACTTAGTTCGCTTAAACCATGCTCTGATACCAACTTGTAACACCCGGTTTCTCATACGAAGTACACCCAAAAATTTTCGAACAATTATACATCAAATGGGTATACTTGTACTCAAACCACGGAAACAATATGTTATCAACATGTATAATTACAAAAAAAATCCTTACAATTTGACCAGGCATTACAAATAAATCTAATTCAACTAAAGGACAGGCTCTAAACTTGTCCATCTTTCTTTTTCACATGCCTTCTCCTATCACAGCTACAGATACCTACAAAACAACACAACATTCAAGTGTAAGCTTATAAAGCTTAGTGAGAAATCTCAATCATACTCCACAATCTCTTTCAGTAAACTCTCTTATCATTCTTCTTTTGCTAGTCTCATTAGCAATATTCACTCTCTCTAAACTCTGAAACCTGCAAACATATTAGCTTTACAAACACCAGCTAATTAGTAGTAATATCAACTCAATAAATAAGTATCCCAACTGATACTACTCATAAACTCAATCCCACATACTCGTATATACTCATTTCACTATCAATTATGCTAAATTATAACAATCATCATGGTTGTAGGAATCAAACTCAAAGACTATTTAACTCACTCACTCTAGCATATACTCTGATCTTATGCTCAAGTATAGACTATAACTCGTCTCTTGTTATCCACAATTAACAGAACCACTTTAACTCTAAGCTACCGCAATATCAATACAACACACATATATGTACAACATATATATTAACTCAATCTCTATGATTATCTCAGTCATTTAGTATACTCATTCAAACCAAATACTCGTATATAACAGTGAATTCTAAACCTTGTTTAACTCATACATAATTCAATTTAGATATGGTCAAACTATACATAATGAATTATAACTACTCACCTAATGTCGGCTTGGTACGTAAAACCCCCAATTTGCGCGTACCGGGCTTCTGTTCGCTAGAATTGGTTATATCGCCATAGTCTAAATCAATTCTTCAACATCCACAATCATCTCAATATCATCTATCTCAAAGATGTATCAATCAAAATAGGAAAAAGGAGTATAAACGGTAAATATCAACTCTATATTTACCGAAACCCCTAAATCCGCGGTTCTACTCATTCAACCGTAGGAACTCGAAAATAATCACACTAATAACTCAAAAGACATCCACTAACAATCTACTAACAACATATTTAACAAATTATAGCTAAATCACAAAAATTGAAGCTAGGGTTTCAAAACCCCAAAAACGAAGAAATCACTCACCTCGACGAATTAGGAATTAAGAACTCATTTACGGGGTTAGATCCGCATCACTATATGTTTCCCCACGGATCTTCAGGTGTAATTTGACCCAAAATCGCCTCCTTGAGCTCTGAAAATCGCTAACTTCCGTTTTTGGTTCGAAAATGAAGTAAATGAGATTTTTCTGCCCTTTTAAAGAAGTCTGCGCGCGTAACCCGACCCGGATTCAGTTACGAAAAATTGTTCCATTTACTCTGTGGGTGCAGCACGGTCCGAGTTGGTTTACACGACCCGGGTTCCTTCGGACATGACCCGGTTTAATCTACACGACCCGGGTTGGTTCTTTTTAATATTTTTCAAACTCAAACTTCTCCCAAAAGGTCCTCTAACCATACTAACTCATATAAAAACTTATTTAATCTTGATTACACTAAGATTAACATTACTTTACCATAATTTAAAGTTACGGTATTACACGCTCTCCGACCACCGACCATGACTTTGTTGCCGCCGGTAGACTGGTTTGCGATCCATATATGCTGCATGCCGCCCATCCTTGCCGTTTTATTCCAATCACCAATGTTTGCTGCATATATCCGCCATTTCCGTCAGCAGTCATCTAATGACTTCCACTCTCCAGCAACCAACTAATCCACAATCTTGAACCGGCTTCTCCATCTCCATCTCCGGTTAGTGCATTTTCTCGTTTTTCTCTTTTCTTTGTAAACTGAAAGTCTGAAACGTGAAGATTAAATGCAATTTGAAAGTAAAAGCCTACTAGGTTACTATAATATACTTTATTCACTTTAAGGCTTGCAGTACTCTCTATCCCTCTTTCTTATGTGTACTTGACGTCTAGAATAGAAAAGGACAATTGTCATAAAAGCCCTAACATTTGCAAAAAATGTGCGGAATTACCCTCTAATGTAATTTGTGTTCATTAAAGCCTAGCATTTGGATTAATTTGTGTATTTATGGCATTTAGCAGGTTAGCAAGTCACCAGCAGGTTACTCTTTTCCCCAACCTCCATTCCCGTTTTTTCTTCACAGATGACATTCATGGCTGTAACTAGCAATACAATTGATAATAAGAAATAAATGTTTCCAGAAATCAAAATCAAACTAATCATGTTCATCATCTTCTACATATGAACAAAACACATAAATAGACATGAATCAATGCTAATACTCACCACATTTCAGTCATTGAACCAACCTGCAACTTTCGTTGAAGCCCAAACGACCCTAACACCACCATCGTCTTCTCCACACAAACACCACCACATGAATTTCATCTTCATCCTTACCTTGAAATCAAGCCATTGAAGTAGGTTACAACTAGAAGATGGATGAACTTGAAGCCGGTCAAAATCCTCCGATCAGACCCACAGCACCACCGTTCTCCCATCTCCGATCTATCCCCACTTCACGCCAACCTCCCCTTCGCCTTCTCCCTCATGCGACCAAGGGAGACCTGCTTGCAACACTTCCACTTCCAGTCGAATACCCAAAATCGGGGAGGGATGGAGCCATTGAAGGTGTTCTGCATCACGTCAAGGTTTAAAGTTTCAAAGCTTGCACCACTTCCACTTCCAGTCGAATACCCTAAAATCGTTTCAAAGTTGAAATCGATTCCAGTCAAGGTTTAAAGTTAAACCTTCGACATCAATTTCATCTTCATCCTTACCGATGACGGTGGAGGCTAGGTGAGGGAGATCTGTTGTGCTTCGATTTACAAGAAATTGAGGGGCGGGGAGTGTAGTAGGCGGCAGAGGAGAGGCGGAGTGGAGGTTGGTCATGTGGGGATGGATCACAGA
Source organism: Cichorium intybus (assembly GCA_023525715.1). Taxonomy (NCBI): domain Eukaryota; kingdom Viridiplantae; phylum Streptophyta; class Magnoliopsida; order Asterales; family Asteraceae; genus Cichorium; species Cichorium intybus. The sequence continues at coordinate 1,051,238 of CM042015.1, read as the reverse complement.
AGGAAGAACGGTGGTGAGAAAGGGATCACATAAAGAAGGATAACTGAGGAAGGTAACCGGCTATTGAGGGTATTACCTTCTAAATGCCTAAATTGCACAATTTAATCCAAATTCCAGGCTTTACCACACAAAATTTACATTAAAGGGTAATTTCACACATTTTTGATAAATGTTAGGGCTTTTATGACAATTGCCCAATAGAAAATAGAAAATTTGAAAAGCCAAGACTTATTCTTTTCTACTTTCTTGGTTAAATAAAAGGCTAGCTACTAATTTACTATTATGTCAATTGTCAAATTGCTTAGTAGACATATTTTATTTTTTATGTTCAAACTTAGTATATTAACTACAAAGTTGTTTTAATATGGTCTAAAGACTAAAATGTTTAATTCATAATTAGATTTAGAATTTGTATGAATTTGTAACGATGTATTGATTGATTATTTAAATATGAGAGTTCGTAGCGAACAACCGTAAGACATTTACTAGTATATCTTGAATTATGTTTGATCTTTGATATAAAATTTAGTATTGTATTTGCCTTGGACGACATCTTTGACAACCCGATCCAATAAAAAACATATATTAATAAAAAAACATATATTAAACTATCAATTTTGTCATTCCATTTAAATTAGACACCTGTGAGTTTTAATCCTAGATTCTCCAATGGGTCAAAATATAAAGACTTTCTTGAATATATCCCTTAATTTTATGCTAAATAACCAATTTACCTACATTCTTTGTTGTTTCCTTATCTATCACTCATGAACCCAAGTTTTTTCTTTTTCTTAATCCTTTAGAATTCATTCTAACAAAATCAAAATGAACTAACACTCCAAAAATTGAATGTAAAATCAGTATAAAACCAAACCTCAGACACCAAGGAATTCGTTTCATTACAAAAATCAAAACAGGAGATTCAAAAACCCTTTTAATGTTCAACTTAAGTTGAAAAACAGTTTTCAAGGTTTGTAATATGCACACCAGTGTTTCTACTAGAGTACTAGTAATATAGTCATCAAGGATCGATAAGAGACCAATATAATCTGAAAGGTAGGCCATGTCAACTGTCAAGGGTCAAGAATCACTTGCACAAAGTAGGGTTTCTAATCAATCTTCTTCACCAAATCAATCTTCACATTACTATACTTCCGCCATTGATACGCTATTTCTTCATTGCACACCACATTTAGATTAATCAGCTCCTCCACTGATTCCGGCAGCTCATGTACTCCCGTACAACCTTTCATATAAATAATCCTTAAACCACCCAATTTCCCCATTTTTTCAGGCAACCCATTCAAGCTTAAACAATCTGAAATATCAAGAACACTCAACTTCTCAAGTCTCCATATCGATTCCGGCAACCTCTCCAATTTCGTACAAGAACAAATACTAAGCGTCTCCAAATTGATCAAATCCCCAAGTTCTTCATAAAAACCACTCATCTCATTACAATTTGTGATGCTAATCTTCTTGAGATGGATACTGTTACATAATGTCCCAGGGAATTCGAGCAAATCTTGACAGTAATCGATCTCAATTTCAACTAATTGTGGCCAGATATTTGGGGCTTTAATGACGAGTTTCTTGAAAGTGTTGTCAACTAATCTTCTCCACAAACCCGATGAGTGCAAAGTCAGGAGAAGGGAACTGGAGCTGGCACCGGCCGGCGTTGCTGAATCGGAGAAGGAGTACGAGAGATTATGAGAGATAACGAGCAAGAGAGAGAGATACGAGTTAGGAGGAAGCTGGGACAGCAGCTCGAAGCTGCTGCTCGCGCTGCTGGTTCGCTGTCGGAGGTCTGCAGCCGGCGGCCGCTGCTGGATGCGGTGGTGGTCGTCGTTGTTTGTTGAACCAGAGAAAACGAGAAACAGAGGAGCACACGATTCAGAAGAAGCTGCTGCCGGTTCCTTTTTTTCGACTGTGGAACCATCGGCTGTGGTTGGTGGTGGTGGCGGCAGCAAGGTAGTGGTGGTATTCTGTGGTCCGATTCATCGAGTAACAGCCATTGAAGCTTGATTTCAGTTCATGACACAAGCAAAGGAGAAGGTATTTCTTATAACTTCTAAGTAATTAGTTACGTTCAGATTAATTGAAGCATATCGCAATTGTTCATGGGGTATGTTCTCTTTATCATATAAGTTCATAACCACATAAGGATGCACATATTGTGGGTTAACTGGTTAGGAGGTTTGAGGTTGACTTGACGACAAATTGTTAAGATGAATTCCAATACTAATTATGTTTATACAAAATGGGAGATAAAATAATGGAATTGGAATTGGAAACGGAAACAAGGTGTTGTTTGTTTTTGAAAAGGTAAAATGTCTGCAGTCTGCGGACCATATCTGCAGAGCATCTATAAAAAAGAGGTGGACTAAATGTCTGCAGACTGCAAGAAGAAGTCTGTTTGTTTTTTAAAGTTGTGAAAATAAACTGAAATTTAAATAAATTGTTTTTTAAGTAAAACACATGAGTACGTTCAATTTATGATATTAACAAATTAAAACAAACATTTATTTTTTTAAATAATAAAGAATAAAATATAGGTAACCAAAGTTGGATTTACAAATAATTTGTAAAGCTAAAAATTTGCATAAGATTGTGAACCAAAGTTCTAATGTTAAAATATATTTGTATGTTTCAAATAGTTTATAAGTATGATTTACAATAAAAAGCGTCTATTATATGATATTAACGAATTTAAGGATCAAAACAAACATTTCTTTTTTTAAGCTTGTGACATTTTTTTAAAAGTTTTACAAATTTATATTCATTTTGTTTAAAAACATAGAAAAATAAATATTATTTACTTTGAAAAACTAATGTTGATAAAAAATTCAAGATTATAGAATCGATAATAGAAACAAAATTATCAAAATAACTCTTTGATATTTTAATTGAGAAATATAACTCTAAAACTCAATCCTTACAATTGTTTCATACTCTATTTCTTGTGTTTAATATGATACACAATTGATGTATTTATAGCTCTAATCTACCAACTTGTGATTAGAATTAAAACTAGAATTGGTCTTCTAATAGCCATCAATTTAGAACAACATTTCCAACTTGGATGGTAGCCATCTTCAAACTTGATGACTTTGAATTCCAACAATCACCCCCGAATTTCTAAGTCATCTTAGAAACATCTTTGACTCCAATCAAGCTCCGCATCTCCTTGAACTTGGTTCGAGCCAACGGCTTTGTAAGTATATCCGCCTTTTGCGTGTCACCGGGTACATATTCAACCTCCACCAATTCATTCTCCACACAATTGCGAATGAAGTGGTACCTTGTATGAATATGCTTACTTCGTCCATGAAAAACGGGATTTTTCGTGAGTTCGATAGCTGACTTGTTATCAATTCTTAAAACCACCTTCTCTTGCGCCTTGTTCATGATTTCTCCTAGCAAATCTTGAAGCCATATTGCTTGACATGCAGCTGCGGTGGCTGCCATGAACTCTGCCTCGCAAGACGATAAAGCAACATTATCTTGCTTTTGTGAACACCAGGTTATCGGCGATGACCCATAGTAGAAAATGTGACCAGTTGTGCTTCTTCCGTCATCTGGATCAACATTGTGACTACTATCACTGTAACCAATAAGTCTTTTTTGTCCCATCCTCTCGTACTTGATTCTGTATCCTGTTGTTCCACGTAAGTACCTTAGAATGTGTTTGATTGCATTGCCATGTGATTCCCTTGGACTTTGCATGTATCGGCTAATAACTCCAACCGCGTATGCCATATCGGGTCTTGTTTGCAAGAGATATCTAAGGCATCCTACCACCTTTCGATATTGTGTTGGGTCAATTTCAGTTTCATCTTCGGCCTTTGACAATTTTGTTCCTGGGTTCATTGGTATGTGGGTCGGATTGCACTCATGTAAACCAGCTTCTTTTAGAATGCGTCGAGCGTATGCTTCTTGATTTATAGTAATCCCTGTTTCTTCTTGTTTAACTTCTATGCCAAGATAGTAAGTTAATTTTCCAAGATCTGACATCTCAAAGTTCTTGGACATCTCAGATTTGAACCTTTTGATCATGTTCAAATTTGTACCTGTGACAAATAAATCATCAACATAAATTGCTAAGATTAGCAAGTTATCTCCCTCGTTTTTTTGATACACTGATGGTTCTTTCATGCACTTATGAAATCTCATGTTCTTCAAGATACCGTCAAGCTTCGTGTTCCATGCTCGAGGTGCTTGTCTTAGACCATATAGTGCTTTTGTAAGGCGATACACTTTATGCTCGTTGCCTCTCTTTACGTATCCTTCCGGTTGGTACACATAAACGGTTTCTTTTAACTCTCCATGCAAGAAAGCCGTTTTGACATCCAAGTGGTGAAGTTCCCACCCATTAGTAGCGGCTAAGGCTATAAGAAACCTTATGGTTTCAATTCGAGCTACCGGAGCAAATACTTCTTGGAAATCAATGCCAGGTTGTTGCACGTACCCTTTAGCAACCAACCTTGCTTTGTGTTTGTTTATGGTACCATCTGTATTTTTCTTCAGCTTGAACACCCATTTGAGTCCAATTGGCTTCACCCCCATAGGCTTGTTCACGAGAGTCCACGTATTATTCTTGTTGATTGAACTGATTTCCGCATTCATGGCTTTAACCCACTCCGGTTCTTTCTTCGCCTCTTCAATCGATACTGGTTCGTCATTAGTTGTTAGGAGAAGTTCTTCCAGGTTATTAAGATTAAGCACATAATCTTGAAGTCGAGCTGGAAGATTCCTTTGTCTCGAAGACCTTCGGTGTTGAACATTATTCACGTTGTTGTTGAGCGGACTTGGTTGCTCATCTTCTTGAGCCTGCACTCCGTCTTCAATTTCGTGGTCCGATTCAATCGGTTCTGTTTGATCATTGTTTACATCATTGTTCGTTTTATTCTCCGGATATTCCCATGGAACTATGAATGACCCTGGTTCTTCATTCTTGGTACTTGTTTCTTTGACCCAGTCCCACCATTTTGTTTCGTCAAAAATAACGTCTCGACTTACGATAATTTTTTGTGTAGCCGGGTTAAAAAGCCGATAGGCTTTCGTACCCGGTTCAGAACCAAGATGTACTAGTGGTCTTGATCTTGCATCCAACTTCTTGAGATTCACTGGTTCAACTTTTGCATATGCTAGACACCCAAAGATACGAACATTCTCTAGATTCGGTTTTCTTTTATACAACTTCTCGTAAGGAGTTGTATCACCAAGGACTCTTGTGTAAACACGGTTGATCAGATTTGTGGAGTGTTTTACCGCTTCTCCCCATAAATTATTTGGAACATGCATCGCCTTCATGATACTTCGTGTCATGTCCATGAGTGTTCGGTTTCTTCGTTCCACAATACCGTTTTGTTGTGGTGAATATGGGGCGGTAAGATGGCGTTTGATTCCATTTATATCACAAAAGGAATTAAACTCGAGCGAAGTAAACTCACCTCCTCGATCACTTCGAAACACCTTCAAAGACTTTCCGAGCTCATTCTCCGCCAAAGCTTTGAATTTCTTGAAGTGTAAAAACGCCTCACTTTTCTCTTTTAAGAGAAAAATCCACATATACCTTGAAAAATCATCAATTAATGTGAAAATGTACCGATTTTGACCTATCGTTGACGGTGTGATCGGACCGCATAAGTCACCGTGAACGAGCTCCAAAGGTTGTGTCGCTTTGTACGTCGTCATTAATGGAAATGACTTTCTTGTTTGTTTGCCCACCAAACAAGATTCACATAATTGATTGTCACTGTCAAGGCGTGGTAACCCTTTGACTAGATTTTTCTTGGACATCTTTTTCAATGACTCGAAATTGATGTGCCCAAGTCTTGCATGCCAGCGCCATGTGTCTTCACTTAGTCTCGAATGAAGGCAAATTGGTTCTCCAATAGTCAATTTTATTTTATAAAGGCGGTTTGGAGTTCTTTGTACCTTCATTAATAAGCAGTTGTCGGCATCATGCATCGTCAAATAGTCGTCTTTCATCCGAATATCGCACCCGGCTTCAGTAGCTTGTCCGAGACTGAAAATATTATTTTTCAAATCCGGTATGAAATAGATCTCCGTCATCAATCTTTGTTGGCCTGATTTTCCTTGGAAAATTATTGAGCCTTTCCCTTTGATTTCGACACTCGAATTATCGCCAAATTTAACTTTACCGGTTATTCCTTCGTTGAGTTCAGAAAAAAATGAGCGATTTCCCGTCATGTGATTACTCGCTCCGTTATCCAAATACCACACATCGTTGTCTTGTGAATTGTATTTGGATGGTATCACCTTCGCTTCGTTCAAAAATACGGTCTCGTGAAAAAATACGGTTTCATCGGGATCATCTTGTTCGGCAAAATGCATTTCTTGGAATTTTTGAATTCTTTCCGGACATTTTGACGCGTAATGGCCCGATTTATCACATCGGTAACAAATAATTTTTGATAAATCTTTTTTCGGGTTTCGGTTTGAGTCCGCATTCGAATTGGGCTTTTTGGGCTGGTTTTTAAATGTATTGGGCTTGTTTTTGTATGAATTGGACCAAGATCCATTGTTTGACCCGGATCCACCCGAACCGGACCCACCCGACCCGGATCCCTTTTGATTAAACCCATCTCCTTTTCTGTTTCTTCCACCCTTCGATGAACCCTCACCGCTCCACCCTCCTCCTCCTTCGTTCTTCGTTCCGTTCGATCCGCCACCACCGGTCGATCGGGTGAACATCACCCTTGCCTGACCTCCATCTCCGCCATCTTCCTCCTTCACCCTTTCCTCGTACGCCTTCAACCGACCCACCACATCCTCGAATCCGACTGATTTTAAATCGAGAATTTGTTCAAGTGAGGCTACGAGATGGATGAATTTTCGAGGTACAACTTTCAGTAATTTCTTTACAAGCTTGGATTCTTCGATTACTTCACCGAGTGAGGCGGATTTTGAGGCGATTCCGGCGAGCTTTCCGGCGAAGACATCGATGGTTTCTGAATCACTCATCTTCAACCGATCGAAATCAGTGTTGAGGGTTTGTAGTCGGGCTTCTTTCACTCTATCTGCTCCAACGTATCGGGATTTAATCGACTCCCACAGAAGTTTCGCATCTTCTACATCACCGATTTGCATAATCAGTGACTCCGGGATTGCTTGGTACAACAATCCCATAGCAAGGTTATTTCTCTCCTCATTCTTTTCTGAATCCGACTCGATAATTTTCCAACATTTGTGAATCCGCAGGACCACTTTCATTCGGAGGGACCAAACCGTGTAATTGGTTTGGGTTAACATCGGACATGCCACCGATGTGGCTCCGATCTCTTTGACTTTGGCTTGAGGATTTGCAGCACCGGTAATGACATCCTCCACATCTGACATCTTCAGATGATAAAGCTTTCTTCACACGGTTCTTGTGATCCCTCAGTAAGAATTCACAGTTCCTAAAATGTTTGAAGCTCTGATACCAATTCAAGATTATAGAATCGATAATAGAAACAAAATTATCAAAATAACTCTTTGATATTTTAATTGAGAAATATAACTCTAAAACTCAATCCTTACAATTGTTTCATACTCTATTTCTTGTGTTTAATATGATACACAATTGATGTATTTATAGCTCTAATCTACCAACTTGTGATTAGAATTAAAACTAGAATTGGTCTTCTAATAGCCATCAATTTAGAACAACATTTCCAAATTGGATGGTAGCCATCTTCAAACTTGATGACTTTGAATTCCAACAAAAATCACAACTATTAGTTAAAAAAATCAAAGTGTTTTTAAAAACAAATATGCGTATTTCTTTTTTTTTAACTCGAAGGTGGCCGGCGGCTGCGGTTTGGTCGACGACGCAAGGAAGAGAAAACGCGAGACCGGTTGGAGGAGAAAACGATATGCGTATTTTTTTTAGGTTAAAATTGTATTAATTTATTACTAGAAGAACTCTGCAGACCTTTGAAGACATTGGTCCATGTCTGCCCCAAAAAGAGGACGCACAGACCTTTTTAGGTCTGCGGTCTTCGAAAAAACAAACACTCTGCGAAGGTCCATGTCTGCGCGCCGTCTGTGTGGCGCAGACAAAAGTGGTCAGGAAGATCTGCAAAAAAATATAAAAATGAAACTATGTAAAATACATAAGTCACATGTTAAGGTTGAGATTAGTTACACGAAAGACTATTAGTATTGGTCTATAAATACCAAAGAAATTATGTGTTTTGTACAAACAGGCTTGGAATTTACAAGTTGGGTTAATGTGATAAATTTGACTTTTGGTTAAAGTCAAACTCTAGACACAAATTTAAAAATACATGTTTATGGCTAAAAGCTAATTAATGTTGATGTATGGGACAAGTTAATGCTAGTAAATGGCAATGTTAATATTTAAATGTATGTATTTGGTTAAATGACAATTAAGTCCTGATTTATATGCAATGGACTAAAATGGACAAAATTTTAATATTCTCAAAAATTGTCCAAATTGGAAAAATAAGGATGTCTAACTATGGAATATGAGGTAAAAGAATTTAGTAATGGTTGGTAACAATGCAAGGCCATCCATACAATTGGATACTTGATGTTTGGGTTGAAAATGCTTAAAATTAGTAAATTGGCCGCTAAACGGCTAACTTACAAGTGAAAAATAATAGTTTGGCAAATGATTCGGAACTTGACTATTATGATTCCTTATCACATAAAAGTGTAAGAGAAATAAAAATTAAGTTTAGGTCAAGAAAAGAGGTATTTTGGTTAAGCCCAAAAATAACTCGGTAGCCGCGGTCAAACTAAAAGTTATCGTTTAGCCACATACGAACACACATGAGCGAAAAATGAAATAGTTACGATATTTATGTAGTAGATTTATCAATAAAATATGTGAAAAAAATGATACATAAAAATAGTTTTTATTTTTATAATTTTTACGGAAAAAATGCCAAAAATGATACAAAAGAGTAAAATAGAAGATGTTTTGAAATCTATGTAGAAATTTATAGGCATGTAACAGGATCAATTCAACATAAACGTGATAAATTTTAGACCAAATGAAGAACACTTACTTGAAGTTGAGAACAATGATGATTTTATGGCTGTTGATGTTCAAGTGATTCTTCTTTACTTCCCGTAATGGTGTTTTATTGATCAATCCGATGGATAGATTACACACACAAGATTAGGGTGTTTATATAGGGAGAAATTAGAGGAGATGAACCTTTAGAAATTCCAATAATTAATTTCTCTCATAATTGTGTGTTTAATTCAACAATTATTACACCTTATGGGTAAGTTATAGAACCACATGTTTTTAGTCCCCCAAGTTATAGACAAATGTCATATCCATCATACTACATAATCTTAAGTCTAGGGACCTGATATGTCATTATGGCAAACATATGATACAAAATATAATTGTACCTAACATGTAACTAACATTATAAAATAGTCCTAAGGCCATACTAATGGATTATTTTCCAACATTCTCCTACTTGACCGAGTGACTATTTATATACATGTTTTATTATCTTGGGCAAGTTTCATTCATCTTGTTTCATAATAACACCAAAAGTAGAAAAGTACAGTCTAACGTGTCATTTTAGACACGGGACCCCCACCGATCATACATTGGTGCTTCATATGAAACTTTCGATTAATTTAAGCCACATGACTTTATAGTTAAGTGGTAATGCATTACATTTGTCTATATAGAAAGTAAGTGTGCACAAATTATTAATATAGACAAATTGCATATTATAGAGGAATAATAATCAAGTACTTGAATACTTAAAATTCAGAGTTCTTATAAAGCACTATGCTAGAATTATATTATATCAAGTCTAGCCATAATCCCATTTTGACGTCATGTTTGAAATATTTTGGGTACTAGACTTTTCGTCATCGGATCCATTAGCATATTACTAGTGCTGAGGTGCTCGATACAAAAAATATTATCCTCCGTTGTGCTCAAGCGAGCAATTAATTTGTATCGATGTAAAACCTCATTCCACTTTAAGTATTGCTAGTGGAAAAGCTTATAGAGGCAAAGTTATAGCAATAAAATTTCTTTAAATAGCCTTGAAACGAAATTTAAGATCAAGAGTCCAGTGTTGAATTTCTCAACAACATTCAATGACAAGTTGCATTATATATGGCAACATATTTCACCATCATAGTTGATCTAGTCGTCAACTTTTACTTATGACTCTTCCGTCGTATTGGCCGACTGATAGCATAAGGATGTATCCCAATTATGGCTTATCATACTGGCATTTTGCAAAGTCATAATCCAAAATCATTTTAGTTCTAATTTATCACCTTTTAACAAGATTGCAATTATTAGTCTCTTGTACATATCAAAAAACTTTATTGGCAACTTTCTGGTGATCTAGATCGTGACTTTACCGGTAACGACTCAAGATGCCAGTAGCAATGTCAGGACAAGTACAAACTTGTTCATATCTAAGCATCCAACTACCGAAACATGTAGATCAACTTGATATTGTTCAACCTCTTATCTAAGGCATTTAAATAAACCAAAACATCTCCCTTAACTATGGGAGTGACTGAGGGGAAGCATTGTTGCATGCTATATCGATTAAGTACGCATTAGACATATGTCTTTTGAGACAATCCTAAAGTCGCATGCGTTATATCTCGGTGAATTTTTATGCCTGTGAATAAGAGGACTCACCAAGATCTTTCATATTGAAATGACGCGACAATAAAGGTTTCGATTTGTGCAACAAATTTATATTATTACTCGCCAATAAACTGTCATCGATGTAAAGGATGAGTATCATAAAGTTTCTCCCACTCATCTTGAGGTATATATTTTGACCTGCTTGATTCTTAATGAAGTAGTTTTTCTACATGACTTCATCGAAGTTCAAGTACCATTGATACGAAGCTTATTTCAGCCCATATATTAGTATTTCGAGTTTACATACTAGATGTTCTTGACCCTTAGGAATAAAATCTTCTGTTTGGGTCGTATATACATCTTCGTGTAAATCTTCATTAAGAAAAAAAATTGATATCCATTTGATGTGGCTCTCAATCAAAAGGAGCTACAAGGGACATTATAATCATAAGGGAGTCCAACAAGGGATAAAGTTTCTTAATAACCCTTATTTTGTGTATACCATTTAGCGACCAATCGAGCTTTATATTGTTCGATGTATCTATTCGGGTCCAATTTGGTCTTGAAAACCCACTTGCATCCAACGGGCTTGTAACCCTTTGGAAATTCAGTAAGTTCCCAAACATCATTTTTTATGGAAATAACCTCGTCAATCATAGCTACATTCCATTTATTTGATTGGTCATTAGTAATGGGATCACCATATGTGACAGGGTCATTCCTTATGTCAAGACCAACCTTATTTAAGTAAATGATGTAATCATCAAAAAATATTTTTGGGCCGCCTAGATCGTTAAGATCGTCTTATAGGCTACTGAGTGTCTTGGGTCTCATTGTCAATCTCTTGAGTGGGTTTATTTTGTGGCATTTTACTTCCGTGCATGTTTCATGAAGCATTTCATTAGGCATATTGTGTTACTTGAATCTCCTAATAAAGTATTGATCGTAATGGGCACTTGATTTATATGTGCGTCTTCATTAGCTTCTTGGAGATCAAAATCGTTTAATGAACCACTCCCACTGATTTTGACATCTTCAAGAAAGTCAGCATAGTTCGTTTCTATAATACGGGTACTATATGACGAAGCATATAATCGACAACATTTAGACCTTTTAGGAAACCAGAATGAAGAATCAACTTACAATTTTCATGTTGAATTTTTACGGTTGAGGATATAGAGTTTTGCTTCGGCCAGACAACACCACACCTTTTAATGCATTAAGCTTGGTGTCCTTCCTATGGAGATCTCAAAAGGATTTTTAGGAACAAAATTTGAAGGAACTATATTCAAGATGTGGATTGCCCCTTTCAATGCCACGGTCCATAATAATTTGGGCGAGTTAGTGTGTACAATCATAGTATGCACCATGTCTATTACAACTCTTTTCCTCCATGGGGGAACATTGTTTTGTTGAGGGGTATTAGGCATGATTTATTGGTTAATTATCCCATGATCTTTACAAAATTCAAAGAAAGATCACAGTGCTTTACCAACTTCTGTATGCCTACCATAATATACACCACCCATGTCTAAAATCACTCCTTTCATCTTCGGGTCAAGGGAACTCTTGCCCTATAGGTTTTAAGCACTTAAGGCGATTCAGACTTTTCATTCAAGTGTAAATACATGTATCAAGAGTAATCATCAATATAGGTTATAAAAAATCTATGACCAAATATGTCCCTTGGAAAAGTTCCACAAATATCGATATGGATCAATTTTAGTGACCTTGGACTTATTATGGATCTTTCCTTATTCCCATATATACACTTAACGTATTTACGGAATTTTTGAGAAGTCAACTTACAATAAAACATCATACTTTACGAGATGTACCATCTTATTATGTAATATATGGCATAAGAATCAGTGCCACAACATAAATGAAGTATCCACTTCTCAATGTCATTCATTAACATTACAAGATAATAAAGATTCATAAAAGTGGTTGTTAAGTTGTAATTGATGGAGGCATCCCTCCGAACAACCATAACTAACTATATGGGAAATGAAACTAATAGTTACATAATTGTATCAGAACGTAAAAGTATAGTTAACATTCTCTAACTTGGATACAAATAAGAAGTTTCAAGTTATACTCGATACGTAAAGAGTATCATCAAGACTTAAACAACAACCACTTTCCATAAATAATGAAGGTGGGTTAACTGCTTCTATGTTTAAGTCTAGATCATTCCCAACTTTATTTTGCTATTTAATTTCAATCCAGCTTTCAAATTGTATGTAATAGTTGTAATGAAAAGGACATGTGTACTATGGAGCGATAATTAATCCACCATGTATTTATAGGGATATTAAGGTTAAAGGACTTATAAATCATAAGTATTTACATTTATTCGCAGGCCATTCATTCTAGTTATGACAATCCATTGACAATAACCTTTTTTTTCGCAAAATTTTGCAATAGATTTATCGTCTAGCGTGCTTGTACTTTTACTTGACTTCTGGACATTTACTCAAAATTATTTTCTCGCTGACATGAGAATTGCCATTCATTCTAGTTATTTTAATCAAATGAATGCAAAGAAGAAAGTAATACGATTTAACGGGATAACAACGATTAAATTCTATCAGTATACCTACCATTAACACCAAAATGGTAGGTCTTATAGACACCTTACTCAATCATCAGTTTCACTTTGGCTAGACTAATAATTGAATATTTATGGCATCCTAATATTATACTACGCTACATAAATATTACAATCACCTTTGGGCAGAACTACAATATTATGCATATTATGCTTAAAATTCATTGTATGAATCATTATCCAATTAGCCTTTGGGTTCCTGAAACAATAAACCAAACAATTGCTTAATGTGGTGTTCAATCAACTCTAACATCAAACTTAACATCAAACTTAGGCAACCTTTCTTTGGTCAGTTACTTAAGTCTAACATCAAAATTACCACTCATCACTAATAATTATGAGCTATTTATATATTCACTATAAAATAGCTATACATATGAATGTAAGTTTGATATCATAACTGTCTAGATTAAAAGTTAAAATAGCATAGCAGTTTTAAGGCGGTATTCATATGTTAAATAATAATAATAATAATAATAATAATAATAATAATAATAATAATAATAATAATAACATTCATTTGAATGTTTGAGTGACGATAGACAAAACTTGCGATATCTATTTATGTAAACCTCAAAATAAAACTTATTATTATATTTTCAGATAAGATCGACTTCTGCCATATTTAGTGAGATCGAAATATTGCAAAGTTAAATTTAATCAGATCTAAGCTACCACATAAAATTTCAACGACATCCTCGTTCATTTTTGGATGATTATCAAAGTGCATGACTTACATCATACATATCGGTTCACATGCCTTACATAAAGAAATTTCAGAATCAATTTTAATCGAGTACAATTTGATGGGCGTACATTTGGAAAAACCAATAAATTTCATACAACTTTATTAATATGGTAAATAAAATTATGAATTAAAATATTAATTCTACCAAATATGTATAACTTGTAATTATGAGTGGCAAAAACCAATAAATTCCATACAAGTTTATTAATATGGTAAATAATATTATGAATTAAAATATTAATTCTACCAAATATGTATAACTTGTAATTATGAGTGGAAGTGTAACGGATAAGCATGGCAAGCCGTAAGCATTCTATGACAAATCAAATTCCATAACAGTACATATTAATAGATAATCATTATATATGTTTGGTCTTCAATACGGTGCACACAATCATAAACGAAAGTTTACCATATGTTAATAGATAGTTTATTATTATTATTATTATTATTATTACAAATTGTTTCGGTAAATAGCCATATGGAGAACCTCCACGTCAATTATGAGAAAACAATTTAGATTCACAATTAACAAATTTATAAAACCAATGGCGTTAACCAATTAATCGTTAGAACGATTAAGTCATGTTGGGAATTGAGTTATGCCTTGTGGTGGCACTTTTATTCTTGTACGATTGAAACCTCAGATTCCGAAAGGAAAAATAACAAAATGATTTGCTTTGTTTATGTTACATTTTTATTGTGGAATTATAGTTTCCATCATAATTTGACGGCAAACGCCAATTGTAAGAGAATTTATGGTTCTAACAGTTCGAAGAAGAATGATCAAAATAACATAAAGTGATCAAAATAACGTAAAGTTAAACATCATATTTTAAACCAAATTAACCATGCTCTGATACCACATGTAGAAATTTATAGGCATATAACAGGATCAATTCAACATAAACGTGATAAATTTTAGACCATATGAAGAACACTTACTTGAAGTTGAGAACATTGATGATTTTATGGCTGTTGATGTTCAAGTGATTCTTATTTACTTCCCGTAATGGTGTTTTATTGATCAATCCGATGGATAGATTACACACACAAGATTAGGGTGTTTATATAGGGAGAAATTAGAGGAGATGAACCTTTAGAAATTCCAATAATTAATTTCTCTCATAATTGTGTGTTTAATTCATCAATTATTACACCTTATGGGTAAGTTATAGAACCACATGTTTTTAGTCCCCCAAGTTATAGACAAATGTCATATCCATCATACTATATAATTTTAAGTCTAGGGACCTGATATGTCATTATGGCAACATATGATACAAAATATAATTATACCTAACATGTAACTAACATTAAAAAATAGTCCTAAGGCCATACTAATGGATTATTTTCCAACAATCTAAGCATTGGAAATGACTTAGAAATATGTTGAAATCAGAAAGTTATATCAAAACACAAGAAAAACAAGTTTTAGCAAAGTAGGATGCCTAAATAGATAAAATGCAAAATAGTGCCGAAAAACGAAAATTCATCAAAAAATCCTATAAATCTTTATACATGTTATAAACCTTATTTTTGCAAGTTTGGGACTTTATAAAAGAGAATTAGACACTAAAAATGCAAGAAAAGGGTTAGTTGGAAGTAAATGAGACAAAAGGGCAAAATGGTCCAAAATTAGTATTTTAACCTTATAAGCATATATAGCTGTTAAAACGGATATGAAATGGTATTGGGATGATTATAATGTGCTAGTCATTATATAACTATGAAGTTAGAATGACACGAGCATGTAAAGTGTGATTATAGATTAAAATTAAAAATAAAAACACCGAAAACAAGTGTAAGGTCTTATGTGATACATTTGGCTATTAGAACAAGTTTCGGATAGTGTTAGAATGACTAGATTATAATAGTTTTCATTAAACAATTATGAGAGTTAGCAAAAGAAAGTGAATTGTTATTTATTGATTTGGACGTAGATATTATGTAGAATATTTTTATTAGTGGCGAATGCCAGTGTTGGTATTTGATAGGTATGAGACACGATGTGGAATGTTGGGATAGTGGAATAGGGACTAGATGCTACCTAGTCTCGCAGGTGAGTACATACGGTCTTTTACTGGAGTACATGTCACCAATGACAAATGTTTTTGAATAAGAACTATTATGAAACGGTTATACGAATAATTATGCTATAATTACCAAAAAATATAATTTTTATCATTGCATGGCATGATGTGTGCGGGTATGAATGCATTTGAATATGTGTGATTATCGTGTGATCATGCATACATTTGAATGTGATTGCATAGTATGTCTAGACACCATCTCATGAGGGGATGTCGGCTATATTGCCGATTAATATAAGCTACGACTTAATGAAAAGACCGCCAGGATTAATTTGTTCATCCTAATTGGTAGGACGCCGGCTGGCAATGGGACACGGACGCAGATTCCCCAAAACTTGTTGACAGGACACCAGTGATGAGGATGACAGATGGATTCCCTGAAACCTGTTGACTGGCGAAAGCTGGTAACGGGGACGATAGATGTATTCCATGAAGAAATTGTGTACTCGAAAATCATGCATTGCACTATCATATATTTCTAAAGCACGCAATTGTAAACGTTAATTTATGCTTAAAAGAAATGTTTCCGAGGTATAATGAAATAAATCTGGAAACATATATTAGTGATGTTGAAATAAAGTTGGTAATGACTTGCGAAAATGATGGAATAGTAATTAAAACATTTTGATAAATTTTATGTCTAAAATCTATGTATCTCACGTGACGTAAGTCTTACGTATTTTATTTTTGTGTGACATGTAACTCAAGGGCAAATGTATTTAGCAAGAGGATAAACACAGATTGAAGTGATGACCGGAAGATAGGTAACTCCCTAGCGGTTTAGTTATGTTCCATTATCAAGGGATATTGTATATTGGGTTTAGTAATACCCGAGAATAGTTTGGTAATATTTATTTTAGTTTCCCGAGTTTTTGTTTAGGCTGATTTTGTATCCTCGCTAGGGATGGATTTATTTGAATTGCCCAAAGGTTAATGCCGAAATTTCGGTAAATGTGTTCGGGAAATTTTTGGAGATCTGTGATGTTTGGACCTAATTGACTCAGATTATTTTTGTATGTAACTGGAAAATACTTCAACCTATCTACTGTTTGTCCCAAATGGAATGTAAAGGTTGGGGTGTTCAAAAAATCTACCCAATTATAGCAATGTCATTTAGATAAATGGTGCGGCCTTTTGGCTATGATTTGTTACAGGAACATGGTGCGGCCTTTTGGCTATGATTGTTACAGGTACATGGTGCGGCCTTTTGGCTATGATTTGTTACAGGAACATGGTGCGGCCTTTTAGGCTATGATATTGGGTTATTGAAACCAATTGGTGCGGCCTGAGGGCTATGATATATATATTGAAAATGTTTTGGTGCAGCTTATTTAGCTATGACTCGTGGTGCGGCTTAAATAGCCACGAAATACGGTGCGGTCCATTGTGACTAAGAAACATGGGACAGAAATGGTTAGATAAGATTATTGTGCAAATAACTGACGTGGCTTGATAATTTCAGGTTATTATGAATCAGCCTGTAAGGCTACAAACTAGGATGTGAAATCCTAAGAGATATGTGGTCAGCCAGTAAGGCTAGGAGTTTGGATCTGATATCCAAACAGATATATGAATGTATTTTTATACGTGTTATTTGCAGGAATGATTACTCACTGAGCTTTGTAGCTCATACCATTTGTTAAATGTCCCTGCAGGTTAGCATGATCCTGATAAAGGAAAAGATAGAGTCCGTGACTAAAGATGTGGGACTTTTAGATGCTGTCAGTAGCAGCCCGGCTTCAAAGAAGATTACGGTATTTTATACTCTCCTTGATACACTTGTACCCGTTCTTAATAAAATATACCCCCTTTCGATATGATTTTATGTATTAAAACCGTTGTTTTAAATGAAAAAATTTTCAGGGGTGTTTTGTTTTAAAAGCCGGGTGTTACAAGTTGGTATCAGAGCCGTGGTTTAAGTGAACTAGGTGTCTATAGAGTAGATTCCTGGACTTAAACCTTGAGAGATAGTAGACATGATATATAGTTAGGTGTATATAGTTGTTATTATACATATATAACCTAACCGTTGCTGACTTCTGACGTATAAGAAGTATGAGCAGTAAATCTTCTTAGGAAGAATTTAGGGCGTGGAGCTTTAAGAAGTGGACCAGCCCTTTCTCAAGGCTCCATCGAACGGGGGCAAAGAGACAAGTAGCAGAAAATCCACATGACAAGCAACAGTAGTTGCTGTGGTCAGAGAAAGAAATTGGGTGCTCACCCTGATTGATATCAAGGTGAAAGAAAAGTAGTTGAGACTACATGAAAAGCAGAAAAAGATTAGTGGGCGCTTCAGGAAAAGTTACCACGAACTGGGTCTAACCTAAAAGGGAAGAGACCAAAACAGAACAACTATGTATTTTGATCAGTGCAGGAAAAGCACTAAGAAAATTGTAGAGTAGAGACTCTACCGTTGAAATGCTGGAATTGCAGAAAATAGGAGCATATTGCTCGAGCTTGTTGGATGGCACGGAAGTATGTCTAGCGCGGAGCTATAGAACACTTTCTTATGAAATACTCACATGCTAAATGTGGAGTAACGGGTGATGAACCCAGGAAAGAACGGGGAGGAAAGAAAGAAGAAACGAATGGTCGAAAAGGACCAGTGGTACCATGAGCATTCCAGCGGACTGTGGAAGAAGCTTGTGAGTAGATTAATATGGTCTCAGATATCATTGTCTTGAATATAATCCCCGTATATGTTATATTTGATCCATGAAGCTATGCTTTGGATCGATGACTTTGATGTTTTGTCTGAATATTTCATCAACGATTATGGATGAAATTTTGGAACTGGCTATAGCAAATAGCAACTATGTTCAAGATATTGAACACCTGGAAGGTAGTCTGCCTAGGATTTAAGGGACCATTTTTCCCTATAAATCTGAAGCCGATGACTACCAATGAATATGAAGTAAGTGTGCGTATGAATTGGTTAGCAATGAATGATGCTAACATGAATTGTAGAAAAATGAACATTCTGGTTCTAAAATCAGAAATGAAATGGACGAAAATCCATGGTAAATGACCGTTGTTGAGAATACCGGTTATTTTCACTTTGCTTAAACTCGGAAAAGAGTTAGTAAAGGAATGATGTTTTAGTTGGCAACTATAGTATTGGCCAAGCTAAATAAAGCGGTGACAGAAGTGTAAAACTTTAAACGAATTCTTGGATGTTTCTTCTAAAGAACTTCCAGAATTACTGCCAGATTGATGAGAAGAGTTTATGATTAAACCGGTTTTGGGAGTCCTTTCTATTATTTAGGCTCTATATTGATTAGTCTCTGCAGAGATGGCAGAGTGGTAAAACAATTAGAAGAAATTGTTTTTGGAATTGGGGTCTCATATGGCCGAATGTGTCATCGTGTGGAGCCCTATCTTGTTTGAAAGGAAGAAAGACGAGTTGATGTGTATGTGCATTGGCTACTGAGAATCTGATATTCTCGAAACCAGACTGAATATGGGGTACATTTGTACCAGATATTGGAGTTACTTCACTGAGTTAAGTAATAGGTAAAATTCTCCAAGTATGAAATTTGGTTAAAAGAAGTTTCATATTCTTTGGGCATGTTATTGATGCCGAAAATGTTAAACTGGATCCGGTAGAAATGATGTTGTGATAAAACAAAAAACGCCTTGGAATTTGACTGAAATTAGTAGTTCCCTTGGATTGGCGGGTTACTATGGGAGAGTTGTAGAAAACTGCTCCTTGACTATTATTCTATTGACTAAAGTTGACCAATAAAAGTGAAAAGTCTGAGTGGTAGAAAGACCACATGTAACTTTCCACAGGTTGAAACAAACCTTATGCGAAGCTCCGGTGTTAGCATTATCACTAAGCGGAGAAGATAAAATTGTTTTATAGAAATGCATCCAGAGTTGATTTTGGATACATGATATTGTAGTAGTAATTATGATTTTAGCATTTAAACTTTGGAGACACTACTGATGTGGTGTAAAGCTTACTGTTTGTACGGATCATAAAAGTTTGAAGTACTTAATTGATCAAAAGAAGCTAAATATGAGATAGCAAAGATAGATGGGTTACTTAAAGATTTCGGTTATGAAATCTTGTACCATCTCGGAAAGGCTGATGTGATTATAGATGCCTTGAATTAGAAAAAGTATCTTTTGAAAGATACAACCACATGCGTGAGTGTGGCAAATTGATTACCTGAGTTGATTCGGGTAGCACTAGAAGAAGTGTGCCAGTCTGAAAACGTGAAAAGTGAATGAATGATTAGCTATTGAAAGAAGCTAGTTAGAAACTCACGGTGATTAAAAACCCTTGGGGTTGTGTATGTGAGTTCCAAAGCAAAGCGAGATATGAAAATTTACCCTTAAAAGATGTATATTTGGGTAGATATGCAAAATGCCCGGGGCAGTACCAAACTGTGTAGAGTGGTATAACCTATGTATTGGTGGCCGGGACTAAAGAAAGACATTGAAAGACATGTGAAAAGTGTTTGACTTGTGTGTAACTACAGTCAAATCATTAGAAACATACGGAAAATTTAACCGTTGTGGGCCCCAAAGAAGAAATGGGACGAAAAATATCATAGACTTTGTAGTAAAGTCTTTGCAAGTACCGCATGGGTATGACACCATATGGGTAATTGCAGATTGATTGATGAAATCAGTGTAAATTAATACCGACTAGTGAAGAAATTAAGAGCGGAAAGTAGTGAAAAACTACATAGAAAAAGAAAATGGTTGACGTGCACTACAGGTGTCGACTGTATCGGATCGAGATACTAGAATTATTTGCTGAATTTAGCATTAATTCCTAGAATTAATAGTTCAAAAGTACTAGTAAGTACTGTATAGGAATTGCAGAATTGATAGACGAGGCGAGAAAATGATGCAGACTCTAGAAGATATGCTTGAAATTTGCATAATTCCTAGAATTAATAGTTCAAAAGTACTAGTAAGATATGCTTGAAATTTGCATAACAGACCTTGGTGAAAGATGAGAAGATCGCCTATCTTTGGTAGAACCCGTAGATAATAATAGTTTTCGTACCAGCATTCAGATGACTCGTATAATGCATAGTATGGAGTATCGTGTTGCACGCCGATTTGCTAGACAGAAGTTGGGGAGAAGCCGTTGACTGGACCCGAGATTGTACCTCAAACTGAAGAAAAGAATTGACAAATTCGAGAAAGCTTGGAAATAGACAAAGAGTTAGTAAAAGTAGTATGCGGATTGTCGAGTAAAACCATTGAAACTCCAAGTGAGGTAAAATGGTGATACTCAAAATATCCCTGGAAAGACTAAAAATCTGTTTGGGACGAAAGGAAAGTTAAATCCTCATCTATTGGACTTTTCCATATGTTCCAAAGAGTAAGAATTAGGGTGTACCGATCGAAGATTCTTGATGAACTTCAAGATATTTGTAATGTTTTCTATGGGTCTCATAGTTCTGAGAACATGGATTGATAAATTTCAACGAATACCTCATGCTGAAATGAAGGTAGATAAGTAGTCAAGGTACCCGGGACAACCGGAGGAATTATAGATGAACAGTGATATAATCACGAAATAAGAAGATTAGTATGGTTAAAGAGCTTTGTCAATACTATAGAGGTTTCCATATGATATGGGAGACCGAAATTGTAATGAGAAAGAATTTCCCTCGCTTGTTTGTATGATTTCGGGGACGAAATCTTTTGAAGGAGGGAAGAAATTGTAACACCACGATACTTTTGACAAGTGTTAATATGTTAATCATAGTGTATTTATGATTAAATATGGTGTTTTAAGTATTAGAAAGTTAATACTAGAAAAAGGGTAAATTGGTCAATTTACCATAAAAGGGTAATTTGGTCATTTGACCAAGTGAAGGACCAATTATGTAAAATTATTGTTGCTTGTGGTAAAAGTATAAGAAATGAAAGTTTTATTGTAATAAAACTTGATTATAGTGCCAAAAGTTCAAGAAATGAAACTTAGGGACTAAAAGTGAAAATCTGGAAAATATAAAAAGAAAATACCTCTCATAATTGTTGGCTGAACAATTGAGGTTACGGGAATGTTCTTGAAGATGTGATTTCTGGAATTCCTTGACGGTTGAAGCAAGAAATCGGATTAGTAGCTTGGAATTGGTGATTTCCAAGTTAAACAAGG
Source organism: Cichorium intybus (assembly GCA_023525715.1). Classification (NCBI taxonomy): domain Eukaryota; kingdom Viridiplantae; phylum Streptophyta; class Magnoliopsida; order Asterales; family Asteraceae; genus Cichorium; species Cichorium intybus. Next base: position 1,029,035 of record CM042015.1, on the reverse strand, counting down.
TTAGTATTCCAAGTTCTTGAAGTGTTCTTGGTGGATTTTGTGGGTAAACTGAAATCTGCAATTTCAGTGAAATCCATGGAGTTTGTATATGATTTCTGGGCTTAAACATGTTCATGTAGTAAGAACATATGTTAAAAACAGCAAAGTAGGTTGCTATTCTTGATAAATTGAAATGTTGCTCAAGAACCCTAAATCATGAATTGGTGTGATTAAGGTGTTTCTAATGGCTTAAAACTTGTTATTAGTCAAGGGTTTTGGTCCTAGAACAAACCCCATATGATTAAGAACTGAATTAAGGACTTAAATTGTCAAAACTGCATGCTACAGTGCCAAATCGCGACTGGTCTGGAACCCTGCCCAGGCGCAAGGCGCGGTGCGCCCATATACAGGCGCGGTGCGCCCAGGCGAGGTGCGCCCAGTTCTAGACGCGGTGCGCCGGCCTGACAGAGAGCTCAAACATGTGATTTTTCGTTTGGCTTGTCCGATTTACCTCAAACTTGAACCATAAGTCCCTAATGGTTTGAAAAGTCTGGGAAAAATACTAAATTGAGTTTTCGACTCCTCGGGGGCACTGTAGAACAATACGTATGCCTCAGTAAAACGTATAATTTGTGAAAAGATGGTAAATGGAAAGTTTATCATCTAGGGATGGTTTATAGCTGCATAATATCTGACTCTTATGTATTAGAGTCAACTGAAATGGTTATTAACCTATTATCATTTGATATGTAAATGAATATATAGGTACGGGACAAATGGTTGTGGTGCATACGAAGGCAAGAAACAACCGGGATTTAAATGCAGCTAGCATTCAGGTGAGTAATCTCACTGATATCATATATGATATATGATGATTGAATTGTTACAGATTTGAAACTGCTTTGGGGGGACAAAATTGACAGTTGACAGATGCCAATGATATGACAATACCAGATAAGCCGTGAGTCTACGATAGACAAGAACGGAGCTGTGAGTCAATAACAGAAATAATATGACAATACCAGATAAGCCGTGAGTCTACGATAGACAAGAACGGAGCTGTGAGTCAAATCTTGAAAAGGCAATACCGGATAAGCCGTGAGTCAATGAAATGACAAGAACGGAGCCGTGAGCCATAAACGATTATAAAATGAAATGAAATTAACTGGTGCGGCCTATATGGCTATGATATTTGGTGCGGCCTATATGGCTATGATTTTGGATTCTATATCCAACTGGTGCGGCCTATATGGCTATGATATTGGATGCTATATCCAACTGGTGCGGCCTATACGGCTATGATATTGTTACAGGTACATGGTGCGGCCTTTTGGCTATGATTGTTACAGGTACATGGTGCGGCCTTTTGGCTATGATTTGTTACAGGAACATGGTGCGGCCTTTTTGGCTATGATATTGGGTTATTGAAACCAATTGGTGCGGCCTGAGGGCTATGATATATATATTGAAAATGTTTTGGTACAGCTTATTTAGCTATGACTCGTGGTGCGGCTTAAATAGCCACGAAATACGGTGCGGTCCATTGTGACTAAGAAACATGGGACAGAAATGGTTAGATAAGATTATTGTGCAAATAACTGACGTGGCTTGATAATTTCAGGTTATTATGAATCAGCCTGTAAGGCTACAAACTAGGATGTGAAATCCTAAGAGATATGTGGTCAGCCAGTAAGGCTAGGAGTTTGGATTTGATATCCAAACAGATATATGAATGTATTTTTATACGTGTTATTTGCAGGAATGATTACTCACTGAGCTTTGTAGCTCATACCACTTGTTAAATGTCCCTGCAGGTTAGCATGATCCTGATAAAGGAAAAGATAGAGTCCGTGACTAAAGATGTGGGACTTTTAGATGCTGTCAGTAGCAGCCCGGCTTCAAAGGAGATTACGGTATTTTATACTCTCCTTGATACACTTGTACCCGTTCTTAATAAAATATACCCCCTTTCGATATGGTTTTATGTATTAAAACCGTTGTTTTAAATGAAAAAATTTTCAGGGATGTTTTGTTTTAAAAGCCGGGTGTTACAATAGCAATCTCTGTATCTTGTTGTGTCATGAATTGTTGATCGCAATAGTAACTCTTGTGACTAAATCATTCCGAAAACTAAATAATTCAAGGATCTTGGTAAGTGAAATACCCTGAGGTCATAATATCGAACAAGATTTCTGTAGGAAAGTTTCAAAGATCTTGGCAAGGGTATCCATGTCATCATGGTTGTACAAATGCACCCACATATTTAAGAGGGCGTTAACCTCTTGGAAATAATTTGTAGAAAAGTTGTTTTGCACACACATGCGAAGAAGGAAGAAGAAAGGGTTCTTGAACACCAAAATAGAATTTTATTAAACAATCCAAGAACACGTTCATAACATACATTCTCATATATAGGTGCCAACCATTGCAACCCTTCATACAATCAATGCACCTTTTCATGTTGGCGGTTACTATTTAGGTTAACTAACTTTAACCACCGTAATTAACTATACCTAGAACCAAAAATAACTTCCTTAATCTAGAAATATTACAATTACGCCCTTTTCAATTGAAGGAACTTCAATGCCCAAGAACAAACATTACTGTGAACAACCGGGGGATCACCAACGTTTGGATGCAGGCTGGCCACTATGTGGATGCAACACAGATTACCCGGCATGAGGAGGGAAAGGTGGTGGCACCAATCCAATACCGACAACAGAAACAACAAGTGATCGACCATCAATCGGAAACTTGGATGCATCGATCCCGTCTATCAATATTATCCCGCTTTCCCCTGCTATATACCCATATGCTTTTAAGTCAGCCCTCTCACACTCTGAATCATAATCTGAACATTGATATTGTACAGCATGCTTCACATCTTGTATATTCTCATCATCCTCTTCATTAGGATTCATCACAGAATCCTCAAATTCGTCAATTTCTTCATTGGATTTCACTTTAGAACCCTCACAATCATCATAGACTTTGTCCAGAATCTTTTTATCTGGATCAATAACCACACAATCAACAAACTTCAGTTTCCCCAAGATATTTTCAACTTGGGCATCAATCCATACTTCATTATGGATTGTATCATCCATAGTTGCATTCATCAAGCAATCTATAAACATGCTACATACCTTTTCTGAAACTGGAACCATATGCTCTGATACAACATGTTGGAAATAACCCAGAAAACAACAAAGATCTATAGAAAAGTTGTTTTGCACACACATGTGAAGAAGGAAGAAGAAACGGTTATTGAACACCAAAATAGAATTTTATTAAACAATCCAAGAACATGTTCATATTACAAACATACATTCTTATATATAGGTGCCAACAATTGCAACCCTTCACACAATCAATGCACCTTTTCATGTTGGCGGTTACTATTTGGGTTAACTATCTTTAACCACCGTATTAACTATACCTAGAACCAAAAATAACTTCCATAACTGACACATATTAAAAGTCTAGATTAACTTTCTAACATAACCGAGATCCTTTGATCTTCCCGGAATAGCCACAAATCCAAGAAACATTGTTTGAATTCATCATCTAGGGCCTCAAAGCTTCTTAGCTTCTTTCTAGACAGGTAAGTAGATCCTTGTGTAAATCAAGAACCAAACTATCTTTAGACAATGAATTTAGCATAGATATCCAGATAGACTCCTCCTTCCCATTTAAGTCTCACCCGACCACATCATGGGTGAGCGGATGCATATCACTAGATCGATCGGTATCTTTACAAATTTTTAAAGCTTTCGTCTCAATTCATACTTAGCCGCGAGCAATCTACGTTTGTGATCTCGTATATTTTGCTTCTCCGACATCTTACTGACTTTCCCCCTCATCTTTTTGAAAGTCTCTTACAACATTTTACCATCTACATAGAAGGGATACACACAAGTTAGGTGTTGTTTCTTAGTAAAGTAAGCTATATAAGGGTGTTTGATGTTTCTTTTCTTTTATTTAATGCATAAAGAACCTTAATAGATAAAGTGTGGAAACAGAGGCTTTCGCCATCTAGTCCCCACTTTTTTACAAATTTGCCCTCATTTATATTTTTCTTCCATTTCCTCAAGTGTGGTGTCATTTTCTCATATTTCTAAACATTGTTTATCTAAACAACACTTTATCCCTTCATCACTTAATGGGCAAAAGAAACAAAATGTTGCTATTACGATAAAAAATTGAAGTTCGTTGCTATTATGGATAAAGAAATACCTATGTTTCTATCGGTGGCAAATCCAGGATTCAATCTCACATGTGTTCAATTAGTTGAGATGAGAATATAAATGCCTTAAAAAAGTTCGGTCATCAGGTTGGATTGTTAATAGGCAAGATAGTTAATATACTATGATTTTTTATAATAGTTTTTATAGTTTGAATACAATATGGTGGCGGAGAGGGATTGAAAGAATGATAGAGGGGTGGCGGAGATGGGAAAAACCACTGAATCAGATGCAATAATCAAGCTGTCGGCAAAATTTATCCAACAGTGAGCCAAATCTATCCGTAGGTGAGCCGATGGTGGAAAAGCAGGTGGCAATGTTCGGAAAATTCCAAAGACCTAAAACGTGCATTCTTTTTTTTTTTTTTTTTGTTTTTTTTTCTCACCTTGCATATTATGTTGTTTTATAAATTTGCTAATCCAAATGATTAAAAAAATTCAAAATATATGTTATCTATCATAAAGAGATCTTTTGGTTAACAATCTCATGGTCCGTTGTTAATTGAATTCGTTTCTTTGAAAGTTTTAATGGTGTCCATTTATAAATTTTAGTAGTGTCCACCCAATTAATATTATATAAACTCTAAAAGATTTCCAACCCATTGGGTGTCCATGGGACACCCCATAGTAACATGTAGAATCTCCCTTGGTTGCTATTATGGATGAAAACTAAAGTATATTGCTCATACTACTAAGTACTAATCAAAGTAAATTATGTTGTTATTCCCTGCAGTTTGTTATATGAGAATAAGGTACAAAGTAGCCCGCTAGGTTACTTATATAAGGAGCCAAATATGTATTGGAATTGAAACATGTGGCTGTTGAAGACTCTAACCCTTGACCATTTAACAGTTGTGCTATGCCCTAGGGCCAAATAGGAAAAAGAAATCATACAGTCTATTTGAGGCATAGAAAATATAGTTACCTGATTTACAAGATTCTCATCAATAACTAGATTGGGTGTCCTCTCGGCTTTAGTAAATGCTGATAAGCAAACAAGAGTGTAGGCATCTTTCGAGTACAAAGGGTCAACTTGGAATACATCATATTGCATAAAGGCGGTCCTAAATGTGACCAGAATCCTGCATCCGCTTTTCTTGGATGGAAAGTTTTCGATAAACGAATCAGACCGCACATCATCTAATACTAAAAGCATAGGACCTGCATGCCTTTCACATTCGAAGCTAAACTATCCATTTTTAACGTCAATATGGTTCACCTCTAAAAGCGTCTGCCTAATGTCCCGGAACTGGAATGCTTGAAATCAATTTGAAAGTGGTGGTTGTCGAGGCCAACAAAAATAAACCCTTCTTCTAATATACAATTTTGCGTATAGTGGTAAAGGGATCGAATCTACTGAGATTGGTTCAATTTGTAAAACTATGCGATCAATTCAAAACGAGATGTATTTTTATACATAATAAAATAAAATAAAAAGGGGGGTTGATTGTTTGAGTTGAAAAATGAAAACAAGAGTAAATAAACAAATTTTTGTGAAGTGAATCAAATATGGAGAAACTATCAATATTGGGATTTCATCATTCCAACTAGTCGGTTTATCATCAAGATTTATGGTGCGATGTATTTAATTTAATCTAGTTTGACTATAGCATCTCAAAAGCTTGAAACACCTAGATTCTTCTTAATTGTATGGAAATTAGAAAAGTTCTTAATAACCGTCTTAATCAAAGTCAAAAGTCAAATAAGCATCCAACTCAAGTAAAATGACTAGCAATATAGATTTAAAAATCACCAAACTCAAAGGAAATCAAAAAAGCTTAAATTTCACCTTGAAGAACACAACTCCATGATTTTAAAAATGAATATAAGCATCCACAAAAATCATTTGTCACTAGTTTGTTTTAGAAATCGATTACGTAATTAGAAAAACAAATGACAATAATCATTCAAACATTCAAACTCATGAATAAGAACACAAGAACAACTTAGAATTTTAAACAAGTTGCATTCATAGATTAAGAACCAAATACTTATAAAATCTTTCAAACCCCCTAACTAGTTGTTTATGGATTACACCCAATATTGATAATAAAAGTCTAGCCAAGCATGGCTAGAACAAACAAGATAAGTAGAAATGTACCAAACATCAAATGTAACAAGGTAATACCAATCCAAGTGAAGAAAATGATGAATAAAACTTCAAGAACTCTTCTCCCAAGCTCCCCAACTTGTTCTCCACCAAATTCTAATGAAAATGGTGTAAAAGATGAAAAAAACCCTTGCTAATGACCCACTTATAGCAGCCATTGACTTGAAATGATGAAAATGCCCATCAGCACCATTTGCGCAGCTCGCGCAAGCCTAGTGTAAATTTCACGCGGGTCGCGCGACTGGCCAAAAAGCCTAGTTTGGACCTGGTCTAGTCCAATTCAGCAAAAGTGGGTCTTGTATCATTCTTTTTTGGGATGAACCTGGTTTTTGACCTCTTTGACCACCATTTTAGGCTAGGTAAGCCCAAATATTTATTCTTGGTCCAATAGCTTGCTCCAAATCTGTGCCCGACAAATGATCCGAACATCCAAAATTCCGTATTTGCTAATTTTTCCGCTCCCGCTAGTCTTTAATAAAATCTACATTTAAACTCAAAAAGACTATAAAGTATCTCCGAATGATAAAAATATAAAAATACAAAATATGCTTGCGAATTATACTAAAAATGAAATAAAACGTGTTAAATAAATTATAAAAAGAAGAAATAAAAACGAAGTGTCAAAACACCCCAAACTTAAACCTTTCATTGTCCTCAATGAAAACAAGACAAGACTTAAGTCGAGGCGATCAACACACAAAAAGAAAAAAGAATAGACATCTTAGGTAGCAACCAAGACAACACCCATCATAATTAAAAATCATGTTAATTTGGACCCCATGCACATAACAAGTATACCAATGGTTGAAACAAAAGATCATCAAGAGGAACAAATTTTCACTAAGCACTTAGCATAGGCACGTTAGGTCAAAATATAAACTCACACATGAAACCTTCACTATATAAACAAAGCGTCACACAAGCAAATGACGTGCTCACAATTGTTCACTCTCCTCGTGTTTATTCACTCATTTCATAATATGTGTGACCTCGCAAACGCCATCTTCATATATTTGGTTAAACGCTCATTTTATAGGAGGGGCGCTCGGATGTCGAACAAGGTAGTTATACTAAGTTGACTTTGCCAAAGTCCTCCAACCAACCACATTTGCATACCACACACTAAACACATGATCTTCCAAAAATAGAGGGATAAAAACAAAGATTACAACACAAATCCTAAATACAAAGATAGAAAGTAGATGCCTAGACCACCAAAACAACTAAATCTTAAACTTCAAATTGACTCAAAGTGGATAAAGAGTTAAAAACATAGTCAATGAATGAAGTTGTAAATCAAAATGAGATTTAGTTGTTGTTTTGAAACCCAACTAAACGAGATTTCAAAACAAGCAATCACTTTATTATATTTTTGTAGAAAGTTTTCTGAATTTTTTTTACTAAAACAACTTGAGCAATCACTTGGTTCGGTCTTTTCTTTTTTTTTTCTTTTTTTTTTTGTTTTTTTTTTGTTTGACCAATCTTTTAGAACCAAGTGAAATAATAATTTCTGGAATTTCACCATAAAAAATAATTTCACTAAATTTGCTAAAATAACTAGACAAGATAATATTTCCGAAATAATTTACAATTTTGCAAACATAAACATAAACATCACACGAGTAATTTTAGAAACCTAAATGATAAACACACAAATGACAAAAAATAATATGAACAAGGTCATAAGACTCTAATAAACACAAATACCAAACGAAACCAAAATGGTATACAAACAAGGTTTTTGTCCGTATCATTGGAAAATCACGATTTGCGATAAATTTTATGTTTAATGAACACTATGCAAATGTATTGGTCGTGAGGGGGACTAGTGCAACTTCTATAGTACTTTCCCTAGTCGATTACACACAATTATGAACTCACGGGTGAATAATAAACCCTTTGCTAGTATACTTTTGATTCAATTTTCATGTGTGCTTTCATATTCTCACCAAACATACTTATACTAGGCAAATTAACAAAAAGAGGTTCCTAATAAGGATCTAAAGTTTCAAAAATTGGTAATGTCGCATGTACACGGGGGACAAAAATACAAGCAGTTAGTCATGAAAATGTATTATAGTTGCAATTAAAGATGTCATATAGGTGAGAAGCAAGAGATAACAAAAATGAATGAAAAATTATTTGATGATCCTAACTAAATGCAACTAAATTGTTTTAAAAATGCAAAGTTGAAAAGAATAAAATAAATTATTTTTTGAATTTTTTGATTTTTTTTTGAAAATTTATCTAAAATGCAAAAATATAAAATACCCCACCCTAAGCTTAAAAATAAGCATTCTCCTCAATGCTCGGGAGAAATGGTAAAAGAAAAATCACATCGGGGTATCGGGAGGAGGATGATGGGGAAATACCCTATCGGGCATTGCCAATGGATCACAAAACTTGGGCATGAGGCCCTTGGAACATTTTTTTAGCCTCGGGATGTGCTTGGCGTAGCACCCCGTTTAACATTTCGGGACAACATTTTTCAATCCAATACAATTGAGAAAGCAACGCAACAACAATTCAATACAATTCAAAACCACGGATTAAATCAAAGAAAAGGAACGAGTATACCCTTGTAGCGTGTCCCGAGCTGATCATCGAGCCTCACAAATTTTTTTGATCGGAATTGGGCATGGGTCACATGACACACCTACCCAGGTCGGGTTTTCTGTTCGGATTTTGACCCGGGGCTCGGAACCTGGACTTGCTGATGGATACCCGTAACTGACCCGCTGAAACGACCCACTGAAATAACCCAAGCTTGACTCGAACCCATTTTACTCAACCCGACTCGGACCGGTTCATCGAGTCAACTCGCTGTGTTGATCGAGTTACCTAACTCGATGGAGATCGAGAAAATGGATCGCGGGGGTTTGCTGCGGATGGCTACCGGAGCTCGGAACCGGTGGCGGATTGTCGAGAACCGGTGGCTAAGGGGTCAGAATCAGTTGGCTGTTGCAGGTGGTTCGGTGTTGCTCGATGTGGGAGTTGAGGCTGCGAGGGAGAGAAGAGAGGGGTGAAGCAAGTGGCTATAGCGGTGAATGGAGGGCAACGGAGTGGTTATTGGTGGTCCGGTGGGTAGCGAAGGCGGAGATCGGCGGTGGTTGCTTGAGCTCGTGTGACAGAAGAGAGGGAGAAGGAGGGATGGAGGCATAGAAGGTGGGTGCTCGGAAATCACGAGTGGTGAAAAGGAGGAGGAGGGAGAACGAGAGCTGATGATCGCGAGAGGAAGAGAAGCAGTGGTAGGCGGACGACAGCGGGGTTGCAGGCGACCAGAGACGTGGTCGGTGAAGGTGACCAGTGAGGGAAGGAGTTGATCGGAGAAGGGAGATGGGAGGATTGCTGGAGTCGCGTGAGGGAGAAGGGAGGAAAGGAGAATCGGGTTAGGTTAGGATACCAGGTCGTGGGTCGGATTATGGGTAAAAGGGTAGAACCATTTGGGAAAATGGGTCACGCAGGTTAAGCTTGGGTCGCGCATTTGCCATAATTATTTCACATTTTTGTTCTTAATAATTTGAGTCTTTGGAAAATTCCACTCGGGTCGCAAAAACCTTTCACACGGGTCGCGCAAATTCTTTGTAATTTTTGCGCGGGTCGCGTAAACTACTCAGGGACCATTTTTACAAAAAAAATTCAGCACTCATTTTCACTCCAAAATGTCTTCCAGACTTATTTTTCGACCCTGTTTTCAAGCAATATTCTTCATTTTTCAACAAAAATCACTTGATAACATCTAAAAACCTTGCACAAAAATTTCTTTAGTCCAGAAATTAATTTATTCGGTTTTTTTAATTTTTTTTAAAAGATCTAAATTTAAAGTCAGTTTTTGAAAATGAGAATGAAAGTTATAACTTTAAATAAGGATCTCAAATATTTATTTAAATTCAAAAGCAACTTTAAATCATCAAAACGTTGCAAAAATGTTATTTTTATCGAGAAAAGTCAAAAGATGAATTTTCTTCCAAAAAGTGCACTGCTTCTTTAACATCTTTGGCAAGACGTGATACCAACTTACGCTTCACCATTATCGGAGGCATCCATGACTGTGTTATCCAATATGCACGTGTTGGAGTTGGGAGGATCTATAAATACCACACCACATTTCGTCAATTTGCACACGTCCAACTCATTGACCGTTTCTTCAATCTTCGGTATCAAAGAGGAGTAATTCCTTTTCCGTTTCAAGTTCCTTTTGTGAAATCCTTTTCGCACCCTCATTCTCGAAAATTTATCTACGGCTCGAATCAATTCGGTGTCGATCTAAGGGCTCAGTCTTATCAACGAAGTGCAAAGGTGACACATCACTCGGGTACCGCATGTCATCATTTGTGTTAAACTCTATCTTCTCACCATCGAACTCCATTGTTAATATACCCACATCTACATCAATTATAGTTTTACCGGTCTTCAAAAATGGTCCTCCCAATAATACCAAAGCGGATTTGGAAGGGTATTTCTCATCCAAATCAATAACATAGAAATCAATGGGAAAAACCAATTGGTTTACTTGCACTAGAACATCCTCCAACACACCTCTAGGAAAAATGTTTGATTTATCCGCCAATTGAATAATCACGCCCGTTTCGGTTAGAGGACCAATATTGAGTGAAGAATAAACCGAATATGGCATGACATTGATAGAAGCACCCAAATCAAGCATGACACTACTTATCATGACATCCCTAATTTTGCATGGGACGGTAAACATGCCCGGATCTTTGCATTTGGGCGGTAATCTTCTTTCAAGGACGGCGGAAACATTTTCGCTCATAGATATCTTCTCGTTCCCTTTCAACTTCCTCTTGTTAGTGTAAAGATCTTTCAAAATTTTAGCGTATCTTGGAATTTGTTGGATTGCGTCTAACAAAGGAATATTTATCTCCACCTTCCGCAACATGTTCATGATTTCCTTTTCCTCTTTTTTTTCTTAGAAGTGGCAAATCTCGAGGGGAAAGGTGGTGGTATGACTAGAGGCGTTGGTGTTGGTGTTTTAGGCATCTCCACTTTTTCATCAACAATGGGTTCTTTGCTAGGAACAACTCCAATATTTTCTTCTTCTTCTTGAGTAGTTCCTTTGACTTCATGTCCTCCAACTTGCCTTCCATTCCTTAAAGAAATTGCATTAACGGTTTATCTAGGATTCTTTTCGGTTTGGGAGGGGAGTCTACCACGAGCTTCCAACTTGCTCACGGATGATGCTAGATCACCTATTTGAGCTTCTAGGTTTGCAATGCTAGTTTTTGTCTCTTGTTGGAACTTATAAGAAATCGTGGCCAATGATTTCACAATGTCTTCGAGAGACATTCTGGAGCTACTTGGTTGTCGTTGGGGTTGTTGTTGTTGATATTGCGGTTGGTATTGCGACCTTTGTTGGTAGTGTTGTTGTTGTTGAGGCGCATAACTCAAGTTGGGATTCGACTTCCAACTTGAATTATAAGATGAATGATAATCCGAGTGCCTTTGGTGTTGTCATTGGTGTCCTCCCACCATCGCGTTCACTTGTGCATCATCTTCATGTAAAGTAGGACACATATTTGTACTATGTCCCTCATTGGCACAAACACCACACATCAACACTTGTTGACTATTTCCTTTCACGAATTGTTGGACAATGGTAGTCAATTCGACAAGTTTTGCTTCAAGGTTCGATGCGTTCACTTCCTTCGTTTGTGGTTGTAGTTGTAACGACCCAAAAATCTCGAATTTATATTCGAGAAAATACGTAAGGAAAATCCGAGAAAAAAATGGTGAAAAAGGGTAATATGGTCATTTTACCATAAAAGGGTAAAATGGTCTTTCGACCCATTATAAGACCATTATGTAAATAATATGTATTGTGAAATAAAAAAAATATAAGAAATAAAAGTTTAGGTGAAATTTGAAGTTTTACCGCATGAATAGTGAAATTTGACCAAAAAGGGCAAAATGGTCATTTGACATGAAAATGACCAAAAATGTTAAGAAAATGTCAAGTTGGAAGTTAATGGAACCTTGGTTGCAAAGTTATGGGTCTTAGGACCATTTTTGTAGAAAAGCTAGAAACCAAGGGACTAAAGTGCAATTAATTTATAAAAATTTAAATATAAAATAAGAGAGAGTTATTACTCTCTATGTCCAGAAACCAATGGAAGAATCCAGAGAAAACTAGAGAGAGCGAGAGAGAGCACGGGAGAAGAAGAATTTCTGGAAGATCTAACAAGGAATTGAGGTTGGAATTGTTGATTCCAAGCCTTGAAAGGTAAGATTTTCCTTGTTCTAACCTAAGTTTTGGGTGTGTTCTTGATTTGGTTCTTGGGTTGAATTGAAACTGAAATTTCAGTTATGAATTATGTGGTTTAAGTGGCTAATACTTCCAATAAGTCATTAGTTAAGAACATAACTCAAGAACATGGAAGTAGATTGCTATTCTTGAGAATTTGCAATTTTGGTCAAGAACTTTAATTTCTGCATTTGATTGATTGAACTGATTTTAATGGATTAAAACCTTGTATTAATGGAGGGTTTTAGTCAGGGAACAAACCCCATATGATTAAGAACTAGATTAAGGACTTAAAATGTCAAAACTGCGTGCTACAGTGCCATATCGCGACTAATTAGGAGCCTGCCCAGGCGCTAGGCGCAGTGCGCCCAGGACCTAGGCGGGGTGCGCCCAGGCGCAGTGCGCCCTGTACCTGGCGCAGTGCGCCTCTAGACAGGGACCAAAAATGTTAAAAACCATAAAGGTCAGAAACCATAGCTAGGCATGTCCGTTTGGTCTGAAATTTTTACCATAGCCTTAGAATGGTATGAAAACATATCGGGAATGGTCAAATCCGTAATCCGACCTTGCGGAAAAGTCACTGTAGCGGCAGTGGCTAAACTTCAAGTTTATGTCAAAACTTGATTTTTTGGAATTTGAGCTAGACTTGTCCAATTAACTCCAAATTTGAAATATAAGGCTAATACAGCATAAGTCTTCATGGAAAAGTGCCGGAACTGAAATACGACCCCTCGGGGGTACTGTAGCAAAATACGTATAATATACGATTTAATTAAAGTTGGTCATTCAAGGTTTATACACTTGTTTTGACCATTAATGGTATAATAAGGACTCTAACATGTTATAGAGTCAGTTAGAATGTAAATAATGTATCATATATTATATATAGGTACAAGTCAAGTAATTGGACACCGAAAGGGTAAAGAACCGAGGGACGTCTAAACGACCTTTCAAGAATTATAAGGTGAGTACATGCAGTATTTTTACCCATTTTGGGGTACATGGCAAGTAAGTATTTTTAAGATTTTTTATAAAATTTCTATATGTGAAATTATATGCAAGAGTATTATTTCTAACTTGTTTGTGAAAGTATAATGCTATATTTGAAGTTATGTTTTGGCCTATGAGCCAATTATGTGAAAGTATGTTTTGGTCTATGAACCAATTATGTGAAATTATATTTTGATTACAAGCTATATATGTTTTCAAGTATGAATAGGCATATAGCCACAAGATGTTTAAGAAGTATGTTTTTGTTACAAACCGTATATGTTTTCAAGTATGAATGGGCATATAGCCATAAGATGTTTGGAAAGTATGATTTGGCATTAAGCCTAAAGTGTTATAAATATATGTTTTAAACATATGATTGATATGTGATGAAAGTTATAAATTTGGCATCTAGCCATAAAGACATAAAATGATGTAGTTTGGCACCTAGCCACAAGTTATATGTTTATGAGAAATGTTCAAGCAAGCAGCAAGTTTTTGTATGACTGGTAATTGTAGCAAGCAGCGTTAGTAAGGGAACTATGTTCCAACCTACCCGGGTTAGGTAAGGGATCTACTGGGGGCAAGCCCCATCGCGAAGTAGATTGCCTCAGCACTTCTATGGTGAGGATTGATCCGTTCTTTCTAGCCATAGAGACTTGGGGTATCACTTATAGTGATTAAAGCCCTAAGTATAAAAATCCAGCAAGCTTATAAAACCAGTCAAAGAAAGTAAGAACAATGTTATTTTCGTAAAGTATGTTATAGAAAGATTTTTTTTTGAAAAGTAAGAGTTGTATTATGATTCTATTGTAAAGTTTTGAAAGAAAGTATTTATGCAAAGAATGATATGAAATGATTTCGAGAAATAAAAAGTTATAGTATGTTATTACTATAAAGTTTTGATAGAAGTTTTATGATACAAATTTATAAAAAGTTGGAAGAAATAAGTTAATGGTTTGAGTCTAAAACTCATGTAACTCACGAGACATTATTGTCTTACGTATTCTATTTTTATGCCATGTATTCCAGGTTAAAATTCAGAAGTATAATTGGTTGGAGTAAAGCTGGAGTGGAGCCCGAGTTAGCTCCTATCTTGGACTAAAGGTTTAATCCTTTCTTGCTTACTATGGTTAGTTTTGGTATGGATTTGTAACACCCACTATTTTGAAACATGTAAATGATCGGTTTTTGATAAACCGTATTTTTATATTTCTATATTTATACAGTATTTGAAAACAGTAGAAATGGGGTGTCACAGTAGGTCCCTACGCATGTCTTGTCGGGGCCCAAAATGTTGTGAATTTGCGGCCATGGTTGATATGAGTTCTCTACTTTTTTGCGGTGTTTGGCTAAAGATGTCACGGCCACTAGAAGCATCAATCAACCTTCTTTCCACCGAGAAGCAAATCTTCATAGAAGTGTTGGATGAGAAGTTGTTCGGGAATTTGATGTTGGGGACAATTTGCACAAAGACTATCGAATCGTTCCCAATAGTCGTGAAGTGTTTCATTTTGGCCTTGACGAATTCCACAAATATCGTTTCGAAGTGCGGAAGCTCTTGTAGCGGGATAGAACTTGTTTAAAAATGCTCTCGCCATTTGAGACCATGTATTTACCAATCCCGGTGGAAGGCGAAACAACCAATCTTTTGCTCGATCCGCGTACGAAAAGGGGAATGCCCTTAACTTGATTTGATCATCGGTAGCACCTTGTGGTTTCATGCTCGAGCAAATTATATGGAACATCTTCAAGTGTTTGTGAGGATTTTCATTTTCCAACCCGTGATAGGTAGGAAGATGATGGACTAAACCGGACTTCAATTTCATTCCAGGTTCAAGATTAGGATATTGGATACCAATGGGAGTTTGAGTGACATCCCTTTCCATCATTTGTCTTAAGGTTTTTTCAGGATTAAGGTCTTCCGCCATTGGAGGTGGGTTTATCGGAACGGGTGGATCAAGGATTATGGGATGTGTATCAGTTGTGTTTGGGATAATTTCAGGAATTTTGGGAGGTGTTTCGAGAATTTCTTGTCAGGTATCGGGACTTGAATCGGTCTCAGTGTCCGTCCCACTCAAAGAATCGGATTGGTTTCCCAATGCCACGGTGGCACCGAAACTTTGACCTCTTCGAAGCCTTGTTTCCTTCCTCAAGCATCTTGCTTCTTTTTCGATTTTCGAATTAAACTCTAATATACATGTTCGAAGGGATCTAGGCATAGAAAAACAAACTGATTAAAAGTACCAATCCCCGTCAACGGCGCCAAAATTTGGTGGTTGTCGAGGCCAACAAAAATAAATCATACTTCTAGTACACAATTTTGTGTATAGTGGTAAAGGGATCGAATCCATGGAGATTGGTTCAATTTGAAAAACTATGCGATCAATTCAAAACGAGATGTATTTTTAAACAAAATAAAATAAAATAAAAAGGGGGTTGATTGTTGGAGTTGAAAAATGAAAACAAGAGTAAGTAAACAAATTTTTGTGAAGTGAATCAAATATGGAGAAACTATCAATATTAGGATTTCATCACAATTCTAACTAGTCGGTTTATCATCAAGATTTATGGTGCAATTTATTTAATTTAATCTAGTTTGGATATAGCATCTCAAAAGCTTGAAACACCTACATTCTTCTTAATTGTATGAAAATTGGAAAAGTTCTTAATAACCGTCTTAATCAAAGTCAAAATTCAAATAAGCATCCAACTCAAGTAAAATGACTAGCAATATAGATTTAAGAATCACCAAACTCAAAGGAAATCAAAAAGCTTACATTTCTCCTTGAAGAACACAACTCCATGATTTTAAAATGAATACAAGCATCCACAAAAATCATTTGTCACTAGTTTGTTTTAGAAATCGATTACGTAATTCGAAAAACAAATGACAATAATCATTCAAGCATTCAAACTCATGAATAAGAACACAAGAACAACTTAGAATTTTAAACAAGTTGCATTCATAGATTAAGAACCAAATACTCATAAAATCTTTCAAACCCTAACTAGTTGTTCATGGATTACATCCAATATTGATAATAAAAGTTTAGCCAAGCATGGCTAGAACAAACAAGATAAGTAGAAATGTACCAAACATCAAATGTAGCAAGATAATACCAATCCAAGTGAAGAAAATAATGAATAAAATTTCAAGAACTCTTCTCTCAAGCTCCCCAACTTGTTCTCCACGAAATTCTGATGAAAATGGTGTAAAAGATGAAAAAAAAAACCCTTGTCAAAGACCCACTTATAGCAGCCCTTAACTTGAAATGACAAAAATGCCCATCAGCACCATTTGCGCGGGTCGCGCAAGCCGAGTGTAAATTTCACGCGGGTCGCGCGACTTGCCAAAAAGCCCAATTTGGGCCTGATCCGGTCCAATTCAGCAAAAGTGGGTCTTGTCTCATTCTTCTTTGGGATGAACCTGGTTTTTGTCCTCTTTGACCACCATTTTGGGCTAGGTAAGCCCAATGAAGCCCAAATATTTATTCTTGGTCCAATAGCTTGCTCCAAATCTAATCCCGACAACTGATCCGAACATCTAAAATTCCGCATTTGCTAATTTTTGCGCTCCCACTAGTCTTTAATAAAATCTACATTTAAACACAAAAAGACTATAAAGTATCTCCGAATGATAAAAATATAAAAATACAAAATATGCATGCGAATTATACTAAAAATTAAATAAAACGTGTTAAATAAATTATAAAAAGAAGAAATAAAACCTAAGTGTCATAAAGAATCTTAGAAACTTGGCGTTGACATCTTTTAGCTTCTGTGAGTAAGTGAACTTCTTGATGATATTCGTATTTAATTTCAAACATTTACCGACAAGTTTTTACACATCTTTGATTTTTTTCATCAACATCTTCCACTCTCTGTAACTGTATGATCTAGTTAAGTTCCTGTTATATATTGACTATATCCTGAATGATCGGTGTTCTTCCTTCTAAGGTGGCACTGAGTAACTTCAGTTCTGGATTGAAATTCCATGTGGTTTTTGAAACACATATTACCATTGACACAGTTTGGAGATAGGTTCGGAAAGAAGGGAATCTAGCAGCATAGCCATTTCTTATGGCTTAACCTGAAGTCGGTACGAAAATGGGGAGGAAGATTAGATGGATGGATTTCATCATATGAAGGTGATGAAGACCGAAGAGAAAACAGAGCATGACAATTGGAAATCCCGGTCAATGCATCTTCTGAGGATGAACAAAACATCCGATAAAAAGAAAACAAAATAACAGTAATCTATACTTTCTATTTTAAAACTACATATCCAATGATTTCTCTCCTTTTTGGACTAATAATCGATTACTCACATTTTGACTTATGGTATTGACAACCTTAATTGTAACTATTATTTGCATTAAAAAAATAGAATTAAAACAAATAAAAAGCAAATTTGCATAAAAAGAAAAAGGAATATATTAAAGATCTAGTTGTGCCATTTTGGTGTAAGGTAACCCCCTCCTATATTCACGATACCATTTGAAATCGGAATCCCTTTCCCAAATACACGAGTCATGCGGTTTATAGACATCAACCGTTTTGGTTTCATTCTTGTCGATCGTCTCACAAAACCCTAAATGCATTGAAAGGATCATCGAGGGATAAGGGGGGGAACAAAGATTCAAGAATTAAGGTACAAACACGAATTCATATGTTTTCATCTTTGCAATTCACATAATATACATATCTAGGGGTTGTTTGGGATTGCATATTTAAAACAACTTATGTATTTTATTAAAAGTGCTTATTAGCTTATCCGGTGTAAACGGACTTTTAAAAAAGTGTTTGGTTTAGCTTATTCGGTACCAAAACGTAATAAGTCAATAAGTTGTTTTTTAGTGTTTAGCAAATGTTGCTTATATGTGTAATACGTTAATGACTTATCAAAAACTGCTTAAATAAGTCAATAAGTAACGAATAATTAACTCATCAAAAACTGCTTATTTAAGCAAATAAGTGCTTACAAAACATTCTCAGACACTTAAAACTGCTTATTACCGGTGTCAACCCGCAAGTTAATAAGCAATCCCAAACACCCCTTAACCGTTCGTATTGTTGTTGGCTTTTACTAGATTTATTTGTGTATTGCTTCAATACTAATCCCATCTTTGTTATCTAGTATCTACTTTCATGACCTAGAACGTATTTTACTCTTCATTCTTGGAGATAGTGCTGCTAATTTTGTTTTGCTTTTAATTTGTTTAATGATCCCTATTAACAATATTAATAAGAATAAATAAGATTATGAAAATATGATAAAAAGATGTATACAGTTGCATACAAACCAAGAACTCTTATGCAATCAGCTGGAAGTTGACAACTACATAGAACTCCAACTAATAACCGAAAAAGAAGACTTTTCCCAAGTGCTAGCATTGGTTGACAAGTCAACTTGCGGATTCGAAATAATGAATCTGTTATCTTCACACCATTTTGAAATCATACTCTTCATGGCAGTATTTGGTATCAATGAAAAGTTTAATAATTTCCTTCCATTTTTTGGACATATGTCATTACCTTCATCAAACCATTTCTGTATCCACATTCTTTCAAATGTCACCCCTGTATCTATAACAACCGAATCATATTACCTTGAGAGCAATCGGACACACAAACTGTTCAAGTGGTATTCTTTCACATTCAGTCTTCCCAAAATACTTATAATCTTGATTTTGAAGAGTGTTATCGTTTTCTACAAGCCCAGATGTAATTGAATTGCCATGCTTTTTCAGCGCATATAAAAGAATCATTAGAATATGGTTCTTTTTTAGTTTGTCATCTCCTTCACCAAGTTGATTTAAAAGTTTCTCCATGGATCTTCTTTCTATTGTAAGAGCTTTTTAAGATGTTATTTGAAGCTTTAAAGCAGCTATTCGAATTAAATCATTTTCACTTTCATTTTCTAAAGAGTTTCCAGTTCCATATCTTTCAAGTAATAATCTTACAGCTCCCCCGGCTTCTTTTTCATATGGATCTAAACTAAGTATCACCCTCCTAAGCTTTGTAATTATCAGTGAGATCTGAAGAAAACATTTCTATTAATTTCATGATTAAATACATAATTCGTATTATTTTTGAAGTATCAAATGGTAAACAACTAACCTTTGATGCAATGTTCACACGGACCATGTTTTGGATCTGACATAAACTCTGTTCCAGTAAGTTTTTCAATTTTTCACATCTTGTAAAAACCGTATTTCCTGTTAGCGCTCGGATAAATTCAAGATAAGACAAGATTCAATGTCATACTTCAAAAATTAGAAAATTGAGAAAAAAAACCCGGTTCAAAGCACATACATACCAAGTAACGCTTACTCGACTCACTGCAGTCTCGAATAAGTAATTTGGCTTTAGAGCATCCACAATATAACCTTTTTCATAGTTTTTTCAAAAGCATTTTCAACCAAAAAGCTCTACAAATTTGAAAAAGATATAGTTGAAGCTTTTTCATGTTGCGTGCTAATTTACAAGTATTTCATAGGAGCTTTTTCAATTATAATGTGGACCCATCAATTTTCAACCAATAGAAATTAAACAAGACATAGAAACATATCATAAAAAGCAATGTAACAAAGCTCTCCTATTGTGGGAGATACAATGAGCTTTCATTTTAATTTTTCATGAAAAAGCTTCTTCAAAAACCTCTCCTATTGTGGATACACTTATCAATTGCACTGTTTAACAGGCAAAGTGATTGAATACCATATTTAGATCGAGGTCTGGCTGCTTCTAATTCTGGAAGTATTTCAAGAACACTCTCAAGTAGCTTTATAAAAGACGAGACTTTAAGCCCGATCCAAAAGCATAAAAGATGATTGTTGATCACAAATGGACATCAATTGACATTACATCTAAGTGGTATGTAGATGAACTATTACTTCAGAATATGACTAACAGCGCCCTAATGTCCTAATGTGAGGTTCGTGGAGATGACATAAACTGACTTACAACACTCACTAGAATAAATGAGACAACCTAGGAACTTTTCTTCTATACAATATTTTTCAAAAAAAAATTATACATAATTTTTTATACATAGTGACTTAGAGATTTAAAGAAAAATTCAAAATAAATCAACTTTTTTTATATTTATATGCATATGTATATAAACATGCCTATCCATATATGCATATAAGCTTTTCTTTTTCATAACAAAACATTTCTAAATATCATAAAGGCTGAGATTTAGAGATTAAAAAAATTAAAATATCATTTTTTGCATATGCATAAGACTGCATATACTATGCATATGCATATGTAAAAAATGACATTTTTTAATTTTTTAATTTCTTAATCGCACCATAACAAAAATTTAGGTATATTTTGTTTTGAAAGATATTGTGTAGAAAAAAAATTTATAAAATGGGTTCTTAGGTAGCTATATATATATATATATATATATATATATATATATATATATATATATATATATATATATATATATATATATATATATATATATATATATATATATATATATATATATATATATATATATATATATATATATATATATATATATATACACACACACACATGATTGTTATTGTTATTATTATTTCATAAATGACGTGATAAATAAAATACTCACACATATTTGGAAATGAAATATGTGTGTATATATATATATATATATATATATATATATATATATATATATATATATATATATATATATATATATATATATATATATATATATATATATATACACACACATGATTGTTATTGTTATTATTATTTCATAAATGACGTGATAAATAAAATACTCACACATATTTGGAAATGAAATATGTGTATGTATAAATTACATGTGTACTCACACATAATAGTTATGGATAAAGGTGTTGGTAATTCATTAATTTCTATTATCACATTATATATATATATATATATATATATATATATATAGAAAGACGATCGGGTGAGGACTCCTATTTTTGTGAGGACTGTGAGGACTAATCTTGACCATTAATCTGAAAAAATAGATGGCTGTAATTAATCCAGATTTTTTTATTTTTTTATTATGGAGGCGGTGGCATTTTTGTGAATAACTAGAACTTTAATTTACTTTTCCTGTAAAGGGTAAGGGTTTGAAGGGCTGGATTGTCAAACCCTAGTTTTCTGGAACCCTCGTTTAGTTCTTGAAGCGTATTCCTCCATTGCTCTGAATTTCAGTCCAACTATTCGCATTTTCTCTTCAAAATTCTTGTGTTCCTCTCTATAATCATCTTTAATCTTCGAGTTGTTGTTGGTGTGAAGCAAACATATTGTATAATCGATCGTATTTTGTTCAGGTTTGCGTATCCCCTTTTACCTCTGAAGAACAAAGCAGGTAAACCCTTATTATAGGTTCTGGAAATCAGCGATTCATCGTATTTTACCTTCTGCCTCTTCAATTCTTTTAAAATCATGATCAATTTGAAGAGGAATCTGTATAATTTCAAGTCAAATAGACGCAGGTAAAGTTGATTTTAGTACTAATTGTTTGATTATTTTCTTTTCTTAATAGTGTATTTCGTTTTTTAGTTTTGAAACCCTAATTTCAGAAACATATTTGGTGTTATGTTACTTTATTGTTTAATTTTTTATCTTATATAAGTTGACAAACACTTTTTGATGGTTAATGCTTTCTATACTCATGCTTATGTTCATAAATGAAGTTGAATACAAGAATGCTTGCAACGTGTTCGATCTAATGTCTCAAAGAAACCACATCTTGGAAAATCTATTCTCTTGAGGATTTTCTTATTGTTTTCATTTGTTTACTTGTGATAAAAATTGTTGTAGTTGTTTGTAACATATAAATGATCTGAACTAGATGCTATAACATCCTTAAAGTAGAGATTTTTGTATCCACTGTATCAGCTTTATCTAGAAATAGCAATTTAAAATAATCATAGTATACACAAATTTGAAGATTTCTAACATAAAACTACTCTGGTTGTATTATGATGCTGCTAAATGGATCCACATGAACACAAAAGTTTGTCTAAGTGATCTTTGTTAAGTTCTTGTGGTATTTCAAATTATGATAATAATTCCTGAATGTTAATTATTCACTAACATGATAAATTCTTTTGTGTTAAGTTTCTAATGTGGACCATCTCCATATCATTCCCCTTTTACTTTTTCCCTGAATGGATTGTTTTGCTTTTACTATTCTCTTTTTAAATATTATTAATAATGATTAGAGGACATCAAAGACTTAACAATTATCTTGTATCTTGATCATGTGGTTTATCGTGATCGTTATTATACATATTATGTTTTAAATTTCACTAGAAGTTGCATGAAAATAGACGGTTCAAGTTCAATTCTGGAATCAGGGTTCTCAGGATTTACTTCGTATCAAATCTCATTAGTATGAAATGGTAGGCCTACATTGAGTTTCTTACTTTATGTGTCTCCTTAGTCTTTAGGGTTTGGACTGATTTTACCTTGAATTATATTTAGGTTGAGATGGCATTGGTGATCATTCAAGTAATCACTGAAGAACAGGACAACTTAAAAATGTTGAGTGCACTTCATGTTATAATCATTATACATTTTGTGTTGATGTTCTCATATTGTTTTACATGTTTTTTTCCTTAAAAGAATAGTTATGCGACTAATTTACTGATTCATCTTTTATGTAATTTAGGTGTTGAGTTGAAGTTTGCAAATATGGGCACTAACTGGTATGGAAAACAAAAATAAGAAGCAATCACCAATGTGAATGTCACATACAAAACTTTACGGAGCAGATGCTTGAGTTAAACTGAGTTCTTTGGCAACATCTTTGATGTTTTTTTATTTTTGCTTTTATCCTTCAATTTATAAATAATAAGGATGTTATCAACTCAGTTAAGGTACATTGTTATTTTTTAGTAATGCATGAAGATATGAAAAAATAGTAGTTTGTATGTTTATGATTCACGTCATAAAGTTATAGATCATGGTGAGTTATTTAGATCATGTTTTTATTGAAAATTTGTTCATCTTATAGAAATTGTTCAGCTTGTAGAAATAGTCCATTTTATACAAAGTTATATGATTTATCTTATATTATTTGTCCATCTTATAAAAAGATTTATAGATTATTTTATTTGGATCATATTTTTTTTATCATACTCATGATCCAAAATTTTATGATTCATGTCTCCTTTTTGAATCATAGAAAGTATGGATCATAGCTTTTGGATCCTAAAATTTTCAAATTTACTTTTTGATCCATAACTTAATGTTTCCATATTTATAAGAATAATGATCCATAACTTAAAATGATCTAAATTTTTATGAATTATGATTCATAACTTAAATGATCCACCTTTTTATGAATTATGATCCATAACTTATTATGATAAAACATTTAATATTTTTTATTTTTTTTTCAGGATTTCAAGTGGAAATTTTTTTCGTTAAAAAAAACAACCTTGTTGTCTATGGGTTATTTCTAGAGGCTTGTGGAGTGGAGCGGATAGTATTGATGTTCATTTAGAACTTGAGTCTGATTGTTAAGACGTATAATTGGCAAAGATAAGGAAGAAGTATGTTGCAAATATGTTTTTGTCTAATTTTAATCTGAGCAAACCTACCTTTGTCAGCACTCTTGAGGACTATGATAAGCTGACAATTTACAAGAAGAAAAAGATTTATGGTAAAGCACATTTGCATGAAATTCAAGTTAGGGTTCAAGGAATTGGAGTTTTGTGATTGTTGTCGTGTTCTGACCATAGTTATGAAATAGTTTTTAGTTTGATATATTATTTAGTTTTTGTTGTTAGTAGCACATTTTTTATTGGTCATGTTATGTGGTAAAGAAACAATGTTGTAATGAACCTGTCTAAGGTACATTTTTAGTTTTAGCAATGCATTGTGTTTTTTATGAAACCCAGAAGTTTGCATCTTACATATTATAATTCATGTCATATTTATATGTTATGGATCATGTATTTTGGATATTATTCTTATGGATCGTCATAAGATATAGGTCATAAGATATGGACCATGCTGACTAGGTTGAAAAATGGCCACATATAACATAATTGTCCATTTTGACATAATAGTCATTATTCAAAACTTTATAGTTCGTATTATTTTTCTTGGATCAAAAAATTTATGGATCATGATCCAAAACATTATCTTTTGGATCATGATCCAAAACATTTATAGATCATGATCCAAAAAATTTGTGTTACTTGTCATGATCCAAAACATTATCTTTTGGATATTAACCAAATATGATATGATATTTAACTTGAAAAGGTGACATCAATGATTGATCCAAAACATATTTTTATGGATCATAGTCATGATCCAAAAAAATTATTGATATATTTTTTGGATCTAAAACTTTATGGATCATATTTCCGGATCATGATTTTGTGTATCACAGTCATGATCCAAAACTATATTTGGATTTTAAAACTTTGTCATGATCGAAAACATTATTATATTTTTTGGATCATAGAAATTTCTTTTTCATCACTTGAATAGAAAAACCTAAATACTCAAATTATATATTATTCAAAATATAAAACTATTTTTCAAAAAACAATATTATTCGACATTTGCATTTTCTAATTTTAAATCATATACCTTTTGAATTCTAAAAATTTATATATTATATTTTAGTATTTTAATGTTCAATTTTAATAGTCATGATCTAAAATTATATGATGCATCTATATTTTTTGATCATAGATCTTGTGCTTCATTTGTTTTTTTGGATCATAAGTTTTAGATATTGTGATTTTGGGTTATATAACATTTTGAATCATAACTTTTTGAATATTTGCTTTTACATCATAAAAATAGACAAAACTAAGATTCAAAGTACTAAATTACTCAAAACATGAAATTATTATTCTAGGTATCATATTATTTAAAACATCAAACTAGTATATTATAATGATCCAAAAACTATTATGATTCCAAACCTTTTATGAATCAAAACGTTTATGAAAAAACATATATGATTTAATATGCTATGATTCAAAATGGTATTATTGAAAATAATATGATTCAAGGCATATAAATGTTTGAAGTGTATGCAAATTTGCATCATACCATATTGACAGACCTTGCATGAACAACAGTTTTATAACATAAGATACGATTGAAAAAAAATAAAACAATATGCATCAAAACTGAATAATAGTAAATTATCTACAATCTCTTAGTCTGAATATATAACATTTCAAATGCTTGAATATTTTAAACCTATAGACGATGGCATCCTCTTTGACTTTTATACTGAGATGCACACATTGTTAAATTATATTAGTACTTTGAGTTCGGGATCAAACAACATCTTAACGTCAAGGTCTACCATGTCTCTCGTGCATACTGGGCTCAAACTCAAGATCTCTCATTCAGACATCCTCTTTGACTTATTGATTTAGATCTCATTTTCTTATATGCTTGTACAACGTTTGATATCGACGATGTTAAGATACATAGACTGCTTCCTGAAACAATAATATTATGAATCAATGTAAGTTTTGCATCTAACCTAAAAATAAAGAAACCTCTTACTGTAGCTTACAAAAAATCTACCATAAAACACGTGCTCAAAACTACCTACAGGAACAATGCACTTGACTGTACATAACTCAGGGTTCTCTAAATGATATATCATGATGAATAGCATCATCAAATGATATAC
The DNA here is from genome assembly GCA_023525715.1 of Cichorium intybus. Taxonomy (NCBI): domain Eukaryota; kingdom Viridiplantae; phylum Streptophyta; class Magnoliopsida; order Asterales; family Asteraceae; genus Cichorium; species Cichorium intybus. The sequence continues at coordinate 1,002,778 of CM042015.1, read as the reverse complement.
TACTGATCATAACATTTCACATTATATGATCAAAAATTATATGATACAAACATTTTATGATTGATGTGTAACAAATTAATCAATACAATGATTTGATTCGAATGGTTTATAATCCAAATATTTGATGATCCAAAGATATTATGATTCCAACCATGTTACCATACAATTCTACAAATAAGATGATAACAAATCAATGATATGGCCTAATCCCAACGGGTATAACAAATCAATAATATGATATAAATTTTCACAGGTTTTATGATGCAACCATGTTATTTAATAGACTTGTGCAGTTGCAAGAAGTTGGTCTTTATCTATTAAGACATATTTTTTACCACTCTTTTCTTTTTTATGATCCTCTTTTTTCTACACATACCTACATGTACACACAAATTTATCACCCATTCTTCTAGACATATGCATGTAAAATTTTTCCATAAAGACCAAAAAGCAATGTAAATATAGAGTATGAACTCACTTATTTACATATCACAAATACATTCATACAGATAGTTTGTGTGTGTAAAGCACAAAAAAATCTTATAAAAACATCTTAGACACCTTATGTGCATTGAGGTTCTCATAGACATTTTAACAAACACCTTATGTGCATTGAACTTCTCAGATGCATTTTAACAAGTACCTTGTTGAACTTCTCAGAGGTATTTTAACAAACACCTTGAGTGCTTCATCAAAGTTAGACATTCAATTTAATAAAATCTCTTATATATAGTATAAACTAACCTGATTGAGTTTTAATCTTCAATTTTTTGATCAGTTGAAAAAATCAGAATCTTTTTTATGTTGAACAGGATCAGAGCAAGAAGCGACGAAGAAGACGATCTGAGCAAGGAAGCAACGAAGAAATTGAATTATAATCTTCAATTTAGCTGAAACAAATCAGAATCTTTTTGCTTTTGCTGTTGAATTCGTTCAGATCAATGTATCAACGAAGAAGACGTATCAAAGCGATCAATGAAGAAGACGATGATTTAGGGCTTGGTCGTGTTACTTTTTGTCCAGAAGAAGCCCAGTAGCTTAGAGCCCACACTTTTCAAATTTCTTTGGCATCTAATTCAGCCCAACTCGTCCAGCTCTTATTACCAGGCCCATTGTCAGTTTTTTTGACGAAAACACCCTTAATGACGTTGATTGGTTGAGAGTTGTCCTCGCGGTCCTCACCGAATTTCGTGTCCTCGCCGGAACGGGACCCTATATATATATATATATATATATATATATATATATATATATATATATATATATATATATATATATATATATATATATATATATATATGGGCTAATAAAATAAAAACAACTGTAGTTTGGCCAAAATTCGGTTTAAGCACTATATTTTTTTTTGTTCTAAAAAACCACTCATACTTTCAAAAAAATTCATAAAAACCACTCATATTTTCAAAAAGATACATTACGACCACTATAACAAATAAAAGTCAAAATTTTATGTCGCCAACTCGGAACACTTCTTACCCTCGTCACATTCAAAATTAAGTTGATTCATTTGGATATCCTATGCATTCACAAAGTGGCCGAAAAGCTGCACTTACGAAGATTAAAATCACATGTAGACAACTTTATGTATCATTTTCACTGCAATGAAGTTCCAATATTTGCTTCAAATTTCGATAAGAAACTTTTCACATAATATTTTGAAGAAAATAATGCTTAAAAAGTATAAAATAAAATGAACAGTGGTCAATATGAAATTTTTTGAAAGTATGAGTGGCTTTAATGGAACAAAATAAAATATAGTGGTTAAACCGGAATTTTGGGCAAACTACAGTGGTTTTTATGTTATTAACCCTATATATATATATATATATATATATATATATATATATATATATATATATATATATATATATATATATATATATATATATATATATATATATATATATATGACTGTTATTGTTATTATTATTTCATAAATGACGTGATAAATAAAATACTCACACATATTTGGAAATGAAATATGTGTATGTATAAATTACATGTGTACTTGTTAAGTGTGAAGACTTGAAGTTGGTGAAGGTCTTTTCTAAAGTAGTTGGCAGCCCCTTCTGTTGAAGGCAAAAATTGATTGTGTTCACATTGACTTTCTTACACACTCAAATGTATATATAAAGGATGCATTGGCTAGTTAGAAACTTGTACCATATAAAAACACAAAAGCAATAACACTCCTAGTTACCCGTGTGTGGACGTAGGTTAGTTTTGGACTGAACCACCTTAAATATTTGTGTTCCTAATTGTGAGCTGAGTGTGTGAGTTTCGTGTTCGTATGATATGTGTCTCGATCCTAACAAGTGGTATCAGAGCGTTGGTTTAGCTCCAGAGGATGATTTTCAGTTTTTGGTCGAAAAGTTTTTTCTCACAAAAAAACGATTTTGGTGTATACCGTTGGAAAGGTCTCGTTCCAACGATTCCGAAAATATATTTTTTTAATTTTTTCGACCACAGGAAGACCTCCAAATCGCCGGTCAAAAGTTCGTCGGAATAGTGACCGGAAAACCAGATCGCCGGAGAAGACACGTTGTAGCGCCGGAGTTCTGCGGGAGAAGACGATACTGTAGCGAACACTGCAGCAGTTCACTGTAGCGCACTGTAGCAATCATTGTAGCGCATTGTAGCGGATTTTGAAAATTTGAAAATTGGCTCCTGAAGTTCCAGAAAATTGCAAGACAGGTCCTATTCTTTCAGAAAAATTGCAAAAATGGCAGAAGATGGTAAAATCAAAATTGACAAGTTTGATGGAACCGATTATGGATTTTGGAAGATGCAAATTGAAGATATGTCGTATCAGAAAAGTGTGCATTTGCCTATGTTGGGCGAACAACCAGACGACATGTATGATGAAGAATGGAAGTTGTTGGATCGACAAGCCTTGGGTGTAGTTAGGCTTTCATTGGTAAAGAGTGTTGCGTATAACATTGTCAATGAAACAACTACTTATGTAGTATTTAAGGCTTTATCCAACATGCACGAGAAGCCGTCCGCTTCAAACAAAGTGTTCCTCATCAAACAATTGGTTAACACCAAGATGAAGGAAGGCATGTCAGTTACCGCTCACATAAACGAGTTTAACTCGATTATCTCTCGTTTAGCCTCAGTTGCAATAAAGTTTGAAGATGAAGTATAAGCGCTCCTCCTTTTATCATCTTTACCCGACAGTTGGTGAGGCACAGTCACAGCTGTTAGTAGTGTATCTGGCACTACCAAACTCACTTTCGAGAGCATTCGTGACTTGATTGTAAATGAAGATATCAGACGGAGAAGCAATGGTGAGACCTCTAATTCTAGTTCTTCATTGCATACAGAAAGTAGAGGAAGAAGAAACGAAAGAGGACGTGGTCGAGACAGATCAAAGTCCAGAAAAAGGGGCAGTCCAAGAACCGAAAGGATATTGAATGTTGGAACTGCAGAGAAAAAGGTCACTTTAGAAGCCAATTTCCAAAACCACAAGCTGAAAAGAAAGAAGTAAACAATGTATCATCTGAAGAATCTGGAGATTTTCTCATATGTTGTGTTGAGAATTCAGTGGAATCCTGGATTATGGATTCGGGTGCTTCTTTCCATGCTGTCTCATGCCCAGATATGGTCAAGAACCTACAAACAGGTGATCTTGGCAAAGTTAGTTTGGCCGATGATCAAGTGCTTGATATTACGGGTATTAGAGATGTAGATTTGAAGACCTCCATTGGAACTACCTGGACATTGAAAGATGTCAGAGTTATCCCAAACTTAAGAAGAAAGTTGATTTCAGTTGGTAAGTTGAATGATGAAGGGTTTAATGTTCACTTTGGGGGTGGACAATGGAAAGTGATCAAAGGCAACTTGGTAATTGCAAAAGGAACGAAGAAAGGCACTCTATACATGGTAGAGATACCTAGTGATGGTGTTCATGTCATAACCACAAATCCGAGTCCATCTAATTTATGGCACCAACGACTCGGACACATGAGCAATAAGGGATCGAAGATGTTGGCTCAGAAAGGGAAGTTTCCAGACTTGAAGAAAGTTGAAACATAATTTTGTGAATCTTGTGTTCTCGGGAAACAAAAGCGGGTTACTTTTGCAAACACTGGGAAGAAACCAAAAGCTTAGAAGTTGGAGCTTGTTCACTCAGATGTATTTGGACCAACACCAGTTTCATCTCTTGGAGGCAAGAACTACTATGTAACCTTTATCGATGATTCAACACGCAAGGTATGAGTCTATTTTCTTAAAAATAAATATGATGTATTTGATATTTTTAAGATATGGAAATCTGCTGTTGAAAATGAAACTGATTTGAAGGTAAAATGCCTGAAGTCGAATAATGGTGGTGAATATATAAGCAAGGAGTTTGTTGACTATTGTGCAAAGCAAGGGATAAAGATGATCAAGACAGTCCCAGGAACCCCCGAGCAGAATGGTGTAGCTAAGAGAATGAATAGAACTCTGAATGAAAGGGCTAGAAGCATGAGGTTGAATGTCGATTTACCTAAAACATTCTGGGCCGATGCAGTTAACACTGTAGCCTACTTGGTCAACAGTTCACCGTGTGTTCCCTTGGATTTCAAATTACCAGAAGAAATGTGGCAAAGGAAGGAAGTAAGTTTCAAACACCTAAAAGTTTTTGGTTGTAGTGCTTACAGTTTGTTAAAAGATGGTGACAGGGATAAACTTGATTCAAAAACCAAGAAGTGCACATTCATTGGTTATGGGTCAGACGAAATGGGGTATAGGCTTTGGGATAGTGAAAACAGATAGGTAATCCGAAGCAAGAATGTCACCTTTAACGAAACTGAGTTATACAAAGACAGAAACAACAAAAGTCCAGAAGTTCAGAAGGAGTATGTTGAATTTGAAGATGTTAAAAAGAAGAAATAAGCTTCGGTCGAAATCCCTGAATCTGAGGATGATTCAACTGATAGTGGGAGCTCAGCGGACAATTCCAGTAATGATTCTGAAGATGAAGAAACCAGTCCTCCAACTCTAGAATCCCCAATCACACCTCAAGTTCAACTAAGAAGATCTTCCAGATTCTCCATACCACCAGAAAGATACTCACCGTCTGTCAACTACATTCTCTTGACAGAAAATGGTGAACCCCACTCTGAAGCTATGGGGTTGAAAGATTCATTGTAGTGGGAGCTAGCAATGAAAGATGAAATGAAGTCGCTTGAGAAGAACAAGACCTGGCACTAAACAAAGCTTCCAGTTAGGAAGAAGGCTCTTCAGAACAAATGGGTTTTCAGGGTCAAGGATGAACATGATGGTACCAAACGGTACAAAGCAAGATTAGTTGTCAAGGGCTTTTAAAAGAAAGAGGGAATCGATTTCAATGAAATATTCTCTCCAGTAGTGAAGATGACCACTATCAGACTTGTTCTCAATATTATAGCAGCAGAAGGTTTGCATCTAAAGCAGCTAGATGTCAAGACAGCTTTTCTACATGGTGACCTAGATGAAGACATTTACATGACACAACTAGAGGGTTTTCAGATTAAAGGCAAAGAAAACTTGGTGTGTAAATTGAAGAAGAGATTGTATGGTCTGAAACAAGCGCCTAGACAATAGTATTTAAAGTTTGATAACTTCATGAGAAGAGTTGGTTACAAGAGATGTGACAATAACCATTGTTGTTATATCAAGAATTTTAAGGGTTCTTATATCATTCTACTACTCTATATAGATGATATATTGATTGCAGGCTCAGACATGACAGAGATCAAGAAGTTAAAAAAGCAAATGTTTGAAAAATTCGAAATGAAAGACTTGGGAGCTGCAAACCAAATACTCGGGATGATTATTTTCAGAAACAAAGAAGATGGCTCTTTGACACTCTCTCAAGAGAAGTATATTGAGAAAGTGTTAGAAAAATTCAGCCTTAAAGATGCCAAGATTAGAAGCACACCTTTGGGAAGTCACTTTAAGCTTTCTAAAGTTCAGTCACCCAAATCAGATGAAGACAAAAAAGAAATGGCTAAACTACATTATGCATCTGCAGTTGGTAGCCTCATGTATGCAATGGTATGCATGAGACCAGATATTGCTCATGCAGTGAGTTGTTAGTCGGTTTATGTCCAATCCAGGGAGAGAACATTGGGAAGCAGATAAATGGTTGTTAAGATACTTGAAGGGAACTTCAAAGATGGCATTGCATTTTAAGGGAAAAGATGTCATTCTAAGGGGTTATGCAGACGCAGACCTTGGTGGTTGTAAAGATTCATACAAAAGCACCACATGATATGTCTTTATAGTAGGAGGCACTGCGGTAAGTTGGATGTCCAAACTACAGAAAAGTATTGCCCTTTCAACCACAGAAGCAGAGTATATGGCAGTTGCTGAAGCAAGCAAAGAGCTTATATGGTTGAAGAACTTGGCAAGGAACAAGCTGATTGTGCACTGTTTTGTGATAATCAAAGTGCAATACACCTTGCAAAGAATCTTGTCTTCCATTTGAAGACAAATCATATACAGCTGAGATATCACTTCATTATAGAAAAAATTAATGATAGCACTTTGAAGTTGAAGAAGATCAAAGGAACTGAAAATCCAGCTGATATGTTGACTAAGGTTGTTACCTTAGAGAAGTTGAAGCTTTGCATAGCTTCAACTGGCCTTCAGGCTAATTGAAGAGAAGGCTAGGGTAACTAGGAAGGAGCTAAGATCAAAAGTTTTTATGCAGATGCACAGTTAAAGCAGAGTGTGTATGTTTAAGATCCGTTGCAAGACTTGGATGGAAGATATATTCAAGCCTTCAAGTGGGAGATTGTTAAGTGTGAAGACTTGAAGTTGGTGAAGGTCTTTTCTAAAGTAGTTGGCAGCCCTTTCTGTTGAAGGCAAAAATTTATTGTGTTCACATTGACTTTTTTACACACTCAAATGTATATATAAAGGATGCATTCGCTAGTTAGAAACATGTACCATATAAAAACACAGAAGCAATAACACTCCTAGTTACTCGTGTGTGGACGTAGGTCATTTTTGGACCGAACCACCTTAAATCTTTGTGTTCCTAATTGTGAGCTGAGTGTGTGAGTTTCGTGTTCGTATGATACGTGTCTGGATCCTAACAGTACTCACACATAATAGTTACGGATAAAGGTGTTGGTAATTCATTAATTTCTATTAACACATTATATGTATATATATGTAGCTAAATATATAAATAATATTTTTAACATTTTTTCTAGAAACTGACATGGCAAGTTAAATACCTACAAATAATTAAAAATTAAATAGGTGTGGGTAATTTTCAATGATACTCTTATAAAATAACAACACTTAATATGTGTGGGTAATAATTTTAATGACACGTTATTTTTGGTAGGAAATTTCCCTCCAAATGGGATGATTAATATTACCCACACTTAATGTGTAGGTAACTGACTATAAAACTATAAAAAGTAAACATATATGTGGGCTAATTCTTATAATTTTAGCAACACATAGTAATCTATAAATGTGTAGTTAAATCTAAAGAATAAATTGAAATTAAAAAAATGACATATCATGTCAATTACCCATACATATAAAAAAAGGAAAAGTGGCTCATTTTGTTTTGCTGATTTTGAATTGTTGAATGGAGAACCGGTAAAAGTACAAAACTAATTTCTCAAATTCTACAATCGATTTTGATTGTGATACTTTGAATTTCAAGGAATGTGGAGTGTTGAACTAGAGAAAATGTATCAAAAGGTTCTTTTGGTCATTTTCTGTCCAATCCAATGTTCAAATTAAATAACATTTGACCTACCGGTAAAAACTAAAGACCGTGTATTGTTATTATAATAAAATTTATAAGATTGTCAATGTATAAAATGAGCTTGATTTCTGGTCCACCAAAATGGCGGGGCTCAGCGGGTTGCCCTCCTAGCAGGGTACCGCTCCCAATAGTACGATCTCATATATGATCGTATGATCAAAACGATCCTATTACGATCCAACAAGTTTTAAAAGGTGGAATTTTACGATATTATAATCGGGAGCGGGATATTGAAAACGTTAATTGTAACTATTTTTTGCATTAGAACCAAATAAGAAAAGTTCAAAGAAAATTTGCATAAAAAGAAAAAGGGCAAATTGCAAAAAAGTTACTAAGTTTACATAAAATCTTGATTTTGACATGCACTGTGTTGATTTTTTTGGCAATTAAGTCACTAAGTTTTTCAATTTGTTATAGTTTTGACCATTTGATCGGTCAAACTGGCTGACAGCTGATGTGACATGACGACGTGTCTGTATTTGGTAATGTGGCATTGACTTGACACTGATATGACCATAGTTTTTGTGAAAACTAAGACTTAAAACAACAATTATAACGGGTTGAGTAATTTATTTATTTTTTTAAGGATACAAATACAATATTTTGAAAGTAAGATGATGTCGATGATTGTATATACTATATACTGATAATTATAGAAAGAAATTCAAATCATGATTCTAAAAATTGATTTGAAAATAAGATGATATATGGTGATTGTATATAATATCTACTGATAATTATGTTAAAAGTGTAAAATATATATTTAGTAGTATTGGTAGTTATGGTTTATATATATATGGGTGGATTTGTTAGTTATGTCATTATTTATCTTAATAGTCAAATACGTAAAAATAAAAGAAATTTTTAGCTAAAATAGACAATATCATCATGCAACGTCAGTACCACGTCATCAAATACCGACACATCACCGTACCAAGCCAGTAATTGGCAACCGAGATGATCTGTCAAATGGTCAAATTTGCAACAATTTGAAAAACTCAGTGACTTAATTGCAAAAAAAAAAAAATACAGTGTCAAAATCAAACTTTTCTAAAAAGATAGTGACTTTTTTACAATTTGTAAAAAAAAAAAAAAAAGGAATATATTGAACATCTGGTTGTGACATCGTGGTGTAATTGGGGTAATCCCCTCCATTATTCACGTTGGAATCCCTTTCCGAAATACACAAGTCATGCAATTTATAGATAGCAATCGTTTTGGTGTTTCATTAAAACCGTAAACGTACTGAAAGGTTCATCGAGAGAGAGAGAGAGAGAGAGAGAGAGAGAGAGAGAGAGAGAGAGAGAGAGAGAGAGAGAGAGAGAGAGAGAGAGAGAGAATTAAGCTACAAAAAAGAATCCATACATTTTCATCTTCTGCAATTCACATAATATACATATTATCGTTCGTATTGTTGCTGTTGGTTTTTACTAGATGTATTTTTATACTCCTCCAATACGAATCCCATCTCTTTGATCTACTTTCATAACCCAGAAATAACGTATTTTACTCTTCATTCTTGGAGATAGTTCTGCTACTTTTGTTTTACTTTTGATTTGTTCTCGTTAACAATATTAATAAGAATAAATAAGATCACTAGACGAATAGAATACTCGAGTGCATAATGTAGGAACGAGAGAAGGAGTGGTGTCATATAGGAAGCGAATCCATCGGAGGGAAAGGAACAACATTCTTCTTCACGAATTTTCCTGAAAACATTAGTGAAAATATTTGAGAGGCGGAGCTATGGAAGATATTCAGAGGCTTTGACAATGTGGTGTATGTCTTCATCGCGAAGAAAATAAATGCAGAGATGCAGAGATTTGGTTTTGTGACGTTCTCTAGCACCAACTGTTGGAACTTTGATAATGCACTTTTTCTTATGTGGGTTTGTCCCACATAGGAAGTGGAATGAAAGTTAGAAGCCTTTATAATACCTTTCCCTCCAAACCAATCAAATGGATCAAACTTGCTATGATGGGTTGGATTTGGTGTGGGCTTGGATAATTAAATTCATTTGTTATGGAAGATATTCAGAGGCTTTGACAATGTGGTGTATGTTTTCTTTTCGACCCATTCACGAAATTAAATTAATTTTTTAATTGATATATTTTCGTGACAGTTTCCTGTGATAGTTTTTGACAGTTATAAACTGTCATATATATATATATATATATATATATATATATATATCATTTTGGCGCCATTTTGGAGGGACACACACACTGAAACTTTCTCTCAAAAATCTGTTCATGAAATTCAAGATGATTGGGACTTAGATTCAATTCGTCAGATTCAAGATACAATCTTGAATAGATTGTTGTATCCTCAAAACAGATCCATACCCTGGAAATTTCTGTCTTAGGACACTGCTTGGGAGGCCTCAATCTTCATTTTCGAGTTTTACAATTTCTGTAATCATACAAGTACGTTTTTCTTGTAATTTACTGTGTTAATGTAATTTTACATTTGTTGTTTCGATTTTATATGTGAATTTCCTTTGTGAATAACTTCTGTCATAACACCAACAACATCAGAATCTTAGAAACTAAACTTAAAACCATTTGGATTGGGCAGTTCAAGGTTAGAGTAAACGTGGCTAGCTTTGGTTATTGAATTATCTGCTGTTAAAAAAATAAGAATAAATAAGATAACAAAAATCTGATTAAAAGATGTACACAGTTACATACAAACCAAGAACTCTTATGCAATAGTCAGTTCAATAAAACATCAACACTCTAAAGAACTTAGTGATAAGTTATTGCAATCAGCTGGAAGTTGACTACATTTTGAAATCATCTTCCCAACATTTCGAAATCATCTTCCCAACTAATAACCGATGAAGAATCATCTTCCCAAGTGCTAGCATCGGTTGACAAGTCAACTCGCAGATCCGAAATAATGAATCCGTTATCTTCACACCATTTTGAAATCATACTCTTCATGGCAGTATTTGGTGTCAATGAAAAGTTTAATAATTTCCTTCCAGTTTTTGGACATATGTCATGACCTTCATCAAACCATCTCTGTATCCACATTCTTTCAAATGTCACCCCTGAATCTATAACAACCGGATCATACATTACTTTGAGAGAAATCGGACACACAAACTGTTCAGGTGGTATTATTTCATTTTCAGTCTTCTCAAAATACTTATAATCTTGATTTTGAAGAGTGTGATCGTTTTCTACAAGCCCAGATGTAATTGAAGTGAAATGCTTTTTCAGCACATCTAAAAGAATTATTAAAATCTGCTTCTTTTGTAGTCTGCCATCTCCTTCACCAAGTTGGTTTAAAAGTTTCTTGATGGATCTTCTTTCGATTGTAAGAGCTTTTTGAGATGTTATTTGAAGCTTTAAAGCAGCTATTCGAACTAAATCATTTTCACTTTCATTTTCTGAAGAGTTTCCAGTTCCATATCCTTTAAGTAATAATTTTACAGCTTCTCCAGCTTCTTTTTCATTTGGATCTAAACTAAGTTTCACCCACTTAAGCTTTGTAATTATCAGTGAGATCTGAAGCAAACAATTTTCTATTAATTCAATGATTAAATACATAATTCGTATTATTTTTTAAGTATCAAATGGTAAACTACTAACCTTTGATGCAAGCATCACAGGGACCATGTTTTGGATCTGACATAAACTCTGTTCCATTAAGCTTTTTGATTTTTCACATCTTTTAAGAATCGTATTTCCTGTTAGCGCCTGGATAAATTCAAGATAAGACAAGATTCAATGTCACAGTTCGAAAATTAGAAAATTGAAAAAAAAAAAATCCAGTTGAAAGCACATACATAACAAGTAAAGCTTACTCGACTCACTGCAGTATTGAATCAGTAATTTGGCTTTATCAATTGCATTGTTTAACAGGTAAAGTGATTGAATACCACATCGAGGTTTGGCTGCTTCTATTTCTGGAAATATTTCAAGAACACTCTCGAGTAGCTTTATAAGTTCTGTGCACATAGAGCCATGCACCTGGTTCACCATTAGGTTATAAGATACGAGACTTTAAGCCCAATCCAAAAGGAGAAAAGACGATTGTTGATCACAATATCGAGAGAGAGAGAGAGAGAGAGAGAGAGAGAAGGATAGTCAAACTCCATTAATGTCTTGTGTAGAATATTTACAAGTTTAAGATGATAGCCAGATCATTCAAAGTGAAGTTCCATGGTTTTCTGGGAATTTATTTCAGAACGAAAGTAAGCCGCGTTTGGGACCAGGGAAAAAAGGTGAAAAAGCCAGACATACACGTGATGAAATATTAAACTCGTCTCTTTATCTACCAAATTCATCGCCTACACATACAGCTTGCTTCAGATGATGTCAAATTTTTCATTGACGGGAGTGAGATAATTTCCAAAACAAGGAATTAAACTCTTTCCTTTTATATGCTAAGCGTACTATTCAAATACCTTTATTGTTGTTTCACTAAATTCAGATGTTGTGGAAGATTTCATCGTCTCCCCTAGCCGGCTTGATGTGAACTCCAAGGTTTTATCTACAAATGATGATTTTGACATCTCTGTGATCTTGTAAATTTCCTCCTATTTGTTTTTTCATAAACACCAGAGCCAGATTAGCAAACCCAATCATTACACTACATATAACTATATTAGAATCAAGTGCCAAAAGGATAAACGGATTATAACCGTTTGGTTAATCTTTTCACTTATGTGAACTCATGTGATATTTGGCAAACAAAATAGAGAAGACACATTGTTATTAACCTTAAAGGTATTATACGTATTTAAATAATAGACATATTGATGTAATAGTGTACAGTAGTAAAAAGCAACTATTATGATAAAAGCAAGTCACAAAAGTCCTCTTCATCTTATGCCAACTGCTTAGGCAGGGTACAACACACACACACACACACATATATATATAATATATATATATATATATATATATATATATATATATATATATATATATATATATATGCCCTTCATATTATTCATGTAATGAGCTCACAGCATATTACAGAAGAAATTTACCGATTCAGGACCATGCATGATGCATCTAACAAATTTTAACTCGGTAAATGATGGATGCAACTGCGTAGGTCGGCCTGTCTTTCTCCATCCTCGTACCTCTGTGACAATGTATCATAAGATGAACTTTCTTTATTTGCATCATAAATCTGACTAAAAATGCCTACAAGTAGCTTTATACCTGTACATTCAATGGTATCACCAACTAAAATTCTAAACCAACCAGGTGGCAGTCTGCCAACCTCCATTAACTTAAAGAAATCACGGCGACAAAGATAGTAAGCTCCTGTGCTTAGTTGAAATCCAGACAAATCCCCTCCAAGAACCTCGATGCAGCCCATGTTACTTTCCAAGGTTTCACTCGCTACTTTATCGTCAGTATAAACAAGACTCGCACCACAATCTAGTACCTCCAATCCACTGATCACAGCAATAGAGACATTGACTTTATCCCCGGTGTCTAATGTATTTCCAATTGCCCAATAGCTTAACCATATACCAATTTCATCAGATTCAGGTTTGCCAAAGACTTTCGGGTTGTACATCAAATCAATACCATTGGATGTACTTATCTTACAAAACCATACCCACTCATCATCACCTCTTATTGCATATTTGAAAGTTACTTCAAGTCCTTTGAGCCTCCTATTCTTGGGAGGTGGAGGCACGACAAAGGACAAATATGATAATTCCGATGCATATGTAGTATTCATGTTTGGATCCTTCATGTATGGTAGAGATGTGCTCATTATATTGAATTCATACAACATCTGTGCCATGCAAAAGCACAAGAATTCAGTCACATATAATCAGTTGGTAGGTGGTATATATGTTGATGTGCTTATGGTGTGCTCATGCGTGTGTTTGAGAGAAAAACAGCATACCTGGAGACACGAACTTCTGCCTTTGGTGAGCTCATCATCACCAACTAGGAACACCTCAAAACTTTGATATTCTTTTAGCCACTTCATATGTCCCAAATCATTTCCTTCGAGTTTGGCTATAGGTACCAATTTGATAAAGCCTTCAATTTCTAATAAACTAATACAGCCTTCATAGCCGAACTCTTGCAATGTGAATCGATGTGATTGGAAACTTATTTCCTCAAGTGATTTACAATAGTATATATACAATTCTGCAAGTGTACTTGGGAGACATAGAAGACGTTTAAGTCTTGAGCATAAACTCAAGTCAAGGACCCGAAGATTTGTAAGATGGTCATAACAAGGCAGAAACTCAAATAGACTATTGCCTAAATTCAAGTACTGCAAAGATAATTGATCACTAAAACTCAAAGGAAAATAATCAGTGCAGTCAAGATTGCAGTCTTTGAGGAATAAGCGGTGTAATGAACGAGGGAAGGAAAAGGTAGGCTGGTCTGCGACTCCTCCACCAAAGGTAGAAGCTCCTAGCTCTACCAACAGACCTGTTTGCTCACTCTCGCACAGGTTTTTGCATCCTGTCATGTTCAGTAGTGCAAGACCCGTCAGATCTCCAATGGTTTCACAAACACTAACTAGACTGTGACAATTCCAAAGAATTAAAGTCTCCAGATGAGGGATCATGGACATGTTGCGGATTTCAACCAGATTTTGTGAGCCTGTAAGATTCAGAATCTGCAGTGATCGAAGAATCTGTTGCAAAAGTAACAATATTAAAGTAGCATTTGATGTGTGCATAAAGTGTAAATATATGTGGAGCCCAAGAGTGTCTCTTCAAAAGAGACCTTGTGGATAGAGGGGAGGCTCCAACATATATACAGACTTATAAGACCGTGTCGCACCAATGTGGGATACACTAATACTCCCCGCAGAGACGTAGGCTCGATGAGGTTACAGGGGTGTGGGACGCCGGGTCTGATACCATGTAAATATATGTGCAGTCCAAGATTGTCTCTCCAAAAGAGCCCTTGTGGAGAGAGGGGAGACTCCAACATACATACAGAATTATAAGACCGTGTTGCACCAATGTAGGACACACTAATATAAAGGCCATTACTGAAACTTAGAAACTAAACTGATAAGCGACAAAAAAGGATTTTAAATGATCCCTACCATGGGCAGTTCAAATACTTCCAAGTTGCTATAGCTCATATCTATAGCTACCAAGTTTCCCATGAATAAGTCAGAGGGTATGGTTCTTAAATGAGAGCCAACCCAGCAGAGCCATCTTAAGTCTTCTGAAAAATTCTCATAGGACCCGGTGAGCTGCACGAAGTTTAGTTGGAGCAATTTTAGTCTATCCATATTTTGAAGTGCGTCTGTCTTGAGATACGATGACTGCAGATTTAGCATGAAGAGGGATAGTAAGCTAACTATCAGATCCAGGAATAAATATGTGTATGTTGTGTGTTTAAACATACATATGTTTACACACATACATACACGTCAGTTCTTAGTGATTTCTCTATTACCTTGAGAGCAAAATTCTGTTCTACTAGCATTTGCATGTCAAGTGCTAAGCCTTCCATAGTTTTTGAACCCTAAAAGGAAAAAAGGATAAATTGTAGAATTAGAATGAAATGAATGGGTATGAAAGTAAAAGTAGGCTTAATTAAATATACATATAAAAAGCATCTTACCTTTCCCTTGCTCAATATCTTATAAGAGTCGCTACCAAGCCAAACTCTACTACGTTTTTCAGGGAATTTTGATTCTTGACGAACTATGTTTTTCCCCATTTCTTGAAGTAATCGATGCATCATCAGCTTCTTGTTTGGTGAAACAGAAAGAAGACATCTGTTCAATAGGCTTGTGATCCCAGATTCTGCACCGTAATCATGCCTTAATATGTTTACTACATAATCCTTGTCTTTGCCAACAAAGAAACAAGCAATATGCAGAAACAACTCCTTTTCTAAGACAAGCGATAATGACTTGTAGCTCATTATAAGTACATTTTGAATTCTAGAATGAATATCTTTTTCCAGAGTATTCAATTGACTTTTCCAATGTAAGATGGTATTTTTTTGGGATAGAGCAGAAGCCAACACTTCAAGAGCCAGAGGATTTCCTTCACAATACCGTACCGCTTGTTCTGCAACCTCTTTGAAACCTTCCATGGGATCTTTGGAGCCAAAAGCATGACGACTTAAAAGCTCTAATGATTCATCATAATTTAATAATTCCATTTTATATTCTTGACACCTCCAATTTGAGAACTTAAACCAATCATCTGTAGTTTCCCTGGTGGTTGTTATTATAATCTTGCTTTGTGCATTGATCTTCCCACTTCCAATTAAAGCAACTAACTGGCTACATTCAGCAATTTCATCAAGAACAATAAGTGACCTTTTTGTATGTAAGGCCTCTTCAATCTTACATGTACCTTCAGAAACACTAGGTATTTTTCTTTTCTTGCCGCCTAAAATATCTTTGAGAAGTTGTTCCTGTAGCAGAAGCAAACCATCGGGCCTTTCACATATGCGGCCAATGCCTTCAACAAAACTCATGTTTTCATAAGTTTTCCAGTTAGAATTGTAAATATATTTGGCCAGCGTTGTCTTACCACTTCCACCCATGCCGCAAATTGCTAAAAATTCAACATTGGGTCGAGTTAACCATGAACTGATCTCTGTGTATCGAGTGGCCATCCCTGTTATATTGGGTGGAATGTGAACTTCTTTGCAATCAAGCTTATTATAAATGGTGTCAACAATTTCCTTCAGAAACCTTGTTTCAGACCTGGAACAACATGAGAAAAATGAACAAATTCATGGGATGGCATCTAGATATTTTGATATAACAATGAAAATATTGAATGATACAATAACTAAGGAACATAATTTTTTCATTTTCTTCCCACTTCCTTTCACTTCTCTCCTGAAAAACGACTAGGAACACAGCATTGGTGTAAAGAATATCAATCAATCAATGTGTGTGAGAGAGAAAGGAATAATACGGTTTCATTATCCTAACTTGATGCAAAACAACAGAACATAGGATGAAATATATACCGGAAAAGCTATGGCCAGCTAACACCCTCTAAACCTAACTGGATGCTACTTCCCTTATTGATAAAAAAGCATTAATTAATAAAAGAACAAATCAAAAAACACGTGCCAAAATCTTCGGTATCACTTGTGACAACGATTTCGTCATCAAAGTATTTATTCTCTTGTAAACAGCATCATTTTCGTTCACTTTTTCTATCAATTTACTTTTTCACCAACTTCTCCAAACTTGTCAGATCTCTCTACCAATTCATAGGTTAAAGTATTAATTTGAAACTAAACTTACAAGAAGAGACAAAGAGGCATACCCCAACAAATTCACCCCTGCCAAATCAGCAACTTCCGTAAGAGCTTTCTTCCACAGCTTCACGTTGTCATCCGTCCACCTTGAACAGTCTTTGACTTGGATAGCGAATGTTTTCCTATGTTTCTTTACATCAGAAGCATCGACGTGATAAAAAACAGGTAGAACGAAGTGGTTGCACTCCATCCTTTGTCGGAGTATCAATACAAGCTCGTCCAGACACCAAGTTGAAGTTGCATAGTTCTCTGACAATACAATTACGGAGGCCCTAGATTCTTTTATTATTCTTTCGATCTCCGGCTTCAGGTTTTCTCCTCTTTTGATTTCTTCGTTATCCCTAAAAGTACTAATTCCTGCTCTCTTTAATGCGTCATAAAGATGATCCGTAAAAGAATGACGAGTGTCTCGCCTCTAAAGCTTAGAAAAACGTTATTCCCCGGAGAAGCCATAATACTAATCAAGAACTCGAAGCGACTGAAATGGATCTGCAACGATCAAGATGAAGTTAACGGAAAATTTTCAATCATGCAAAAGAATACCCACTAACCCACTTAGTGGAGCATCTTTATAAGTAGCTTTTTCTAATTTATTATCATTTTAAAACTATTTAATAAAGTTATTCACCAGGAACAATCATATATAGAGTTTTTGCATTACTACGTGTAAGGATAAGGATCGTTAAGAATACCGATGGTATTGAACCGATACCGGTATCGGTATTGAATTGGTACCGTATCTTATATTTTAGTTTGATACTTAATTTTAGGTTATTTCGATTTTGGTATCGGTGCCGATATTTTTCTCATTTCTAAGTTTAAATTAAACTATTAATTTTTCCGAACCGGTATCGTATCCTATAATTCGGATCGGTACTCAGTACCTACTTTGATGTTACTTTAGGATCGGTACTTTTGGTATCGGTATTCGATCCGGTTCCGATACCATGCTCACCCCTAACTACGTGATCACGATTTTTTTGAACTTTAAAAATATAGCCAACAATCCGCAAATATCTATATTTTTATAACTCTTATAATAGAGGCTATCTAAAACAATATGTGTAACGTCTCAAATCCCGTGATAAATTTTTCGTTTTAAAGCAGTACAAATACATAAATTGGTTTATAAAATAAAACCCATCTAATTAAAAACTTAATATTCAAAAACATAATAATCGTATTTAACAAAAATATTTGTAAACATTATCCAGCGGAAGACTTGATTGTCAAAACCTCATATGCGGTACAGTCGCATCGCGCTCCAAGCTCAAGCCAGCATATACATGAAAAACAGTTACGGTGAAATAGTAAGTACTAAGCTTAGCGAGTTCCCCAAAATACCACACGTTTCATCACATAAAATTATCGTTTGACAAATCATCATTTGACTCTCGGGCTTGTCCCGATCCGTCGGTAATCGACTCATCGTTCGACTCTCAGGTTTGCCTCGATCCGTCGGTAATCGACTCATCGTTCGACTCTCGGGCTTGCCCCGATCCGTCGGTAATCAACTCATTATTTGACTCTCGGGCTTGTCCCGATCCGTCGGAAATCAACTCATCGTTTGACTCTCGGGCTTGCCCCGTCGGAAATCAACTCATCGTTTGACTCTAGGGCTTGCCCCGATCCGTCAGTAATCAACTCATCGTTTGACTCTCAGGCTTGCCTCGATCCGTCAGTAAGCACGTAAGGCACATATAGCATATATCTACCCACAGTAATTAAGTTACTTACGCATGTAACTTCACCCATGGTATAGTGAGAAGACTCACCTGATCCACGTGAGTGCCCTCAAATCCCGATAACACGAACTTCCAAACAAGGATAAACTTTACTTAGAACTTCCTAAACTCCAAACAGGATGAACCTCTAAGACCGGTATCCATAAACCCTCAAGTTTGACCAAAAGTCAAACTGGCCAAAAAGTCAACGGTCAGCGGTCAAAGTCAAAGTCAACGGTCAAGTGACCAATTAGTGTCGTTACACAAGTTTCATATTGGGGCCATTGCGCTTGATAGATACACGAACGTATAAACTTAGAAACTAATTTAATTTAGGACTTTTATCTAAGTTCTAACCCACTAATCAAGCCCATTAGTTGTATAAGTCCATATATTAAATAAATCCATTCGTTATACAATAAAAACTGAATTAGGATTTTCTCATTAGCAATCCATTAATTCAACACCAAATGTGATTATTTCAAACTCAATTAACATTCTAGAGAAAGAGCCCAGCAAAGAATCCAAATCGGTTGCACTGGCCCAATCGTAGGTCCAATAGTCGATCTAAAGCTTAGCCTAAATAGTGTCCAGCAATACCACACTAAAAGAATAGGCCAAAAGGGAACAAGGCCCAATTGACAAGGAACCAAAATGTAAAGGCCCAATATGTGAACCAAATAACTCAGCCCACAATGTAACCCAAAGCGGGAGGGATGAAGACGTACCCCTCTCGCCGGTGCCGCATTGATGGGATCCTAAAATTGGCGCTGCTTCTTTCTCCGGTGAAACAGTCATCTCCGGCGATACACTTTCTCTCTACCACACTCTCATCTCGACCACACTATCATCCTCAAAAATCGATGACGACAACGACGATGCCCATGTCAAATCTTCGACGAAGGTGACCCAAGCTGTCCATGATTTCACCACCGTCCATTGTCAAACCACCTCAGCTACAGCCTTCCAGACTTGTCCCTCTGCACCACCCACGCTCTTTTCGCCTCATCAATGGGATTCCCACCCCTGACTTTACCCTCATATCCTTTCATCTTTCCAACATGTATTTTCTCTCGGTCTCCAACTCACTCTCATCCCATGATCTTTCTCTTTTCTTATTCTCTAGATCTCGCTGAAGGACACAACTATACAATGCGATTGGAAGGTCTCCTCACTCACGCCCCCAGCCAGACACCGCCGTGAAGCCTCACCAGAGCTCACTGCTCCCACCTTCCAAACTGCGGTTGTCTCACAGCATTACCCCACCAACAACCGCCACCACTCAGACATGCCCCTCCCCGGCCCAAAGCTCACCGGAAAAACAAGTCTGCAACCCTCTCCTCTCTAAACTTTCTCTCTCTAACGCTCTATTCGACATTCTCCCTCTGTCCCCCATTTTGGAGGAGATGTTCCCGTCATATGCAACATCACCAGAACGAACAAGCATGCATTTATATGAAATTACCATTATGCCCTTATGGTATATATGTTTGTCTTTTCTGAAAGAATTACGAACTTGCCATTCTCTATATTTGTAATTGCCTTATTATCATAATTTACTAAATTTCCCTATCATTTGTTTCATCTATGAAACCACTTAAAACGTCATTTATGCAAGGTTCTCATTTTTAAACTTACGAAATTACCCTTCAACATCCAATATTTCATAAAACGTCTAATATGCTAAGATTATGATTTTATGTTAAGTAACGGATTATTTATCTCAAATAGTAAAATTCGTTACTAAAATATTAAATTTTAAGTTAAGTAGCGGCGACGCTTTTACCGGCGACGCATAGAATTAGCGGCGACACCCAACATGCACGTTTGATGTCGCCGCTAATGCTAGGCGTTGCCGGTAAAAGCGTCGCCGCTAAAGCCACGATCAGTGATCCGTGTGTCAAGCAATTTTTACCGTTTTTTGGGATCGAACGGTCGAGAAAAAGGCGAGACATTTTCCCTCCTAAGGTGTTTCCGGTCGAGAAAAAGCCAAGATCAATGATCCGTGTGTCAATGCTCTTTTTGCGTCGCCGCTAATAATCTGGACGAATAAATCCCTCTTTTCTCCTTCATTCGTCTGTTACGCTATGAGATAATCACCTCCGGCGATTTTTGTGGTTTCCGACTGAATCGAACCGTTTCCACCGTCCTCCTTGCTAAAACAACCACCTAACTTCACTCTCTCACCTCCACTCTAGTTTTCCGGCAGAAAGTTCTTCAAAACCGGCGACTGTACTTCTTTTTTCCGGCGACATTCCTCTATTCCGGCGATTCCAAGTGTTTGACGGCGATTTCCCTCAACATTTTCGGTATGAGTGTGTATTTTGCTTATTTTGTGGTTAAAGTTAATATTTGGAACTAATTTGGTGGTATCTCTACAACATTGTGCACCACCACTGGAAAATAGGAGATCCGGCGACCACTGCACCTCCGGCCGACGACCACCCTCACCTCCGACGCCATTGACAGCCATACGACTAAAACAAGGTTTTTTATGCTTTATCTTCTTTTATTAAGTTCTTAATAGAATTCATATGTGCTTAATGTTAATGAAAGTGTTTAATTGTTATTGTAATGTTTATATAAGTGTTTAAGTAGATTGCTATTTTGGTAAATATTTGATACTTGTAATGTATGTTTGATACTTATAAACTAGCTTAAATTCTTTTAATGTCTTATATAAAGATTATTGAATGCATTTTAAGTAGATTGCTATTTTGGTAATTGTTTGATACTTGTAATGTATGTGTGATACTTATAATGTATGCTTTATTTTATAGAATAATAAATTTGAGAAGTTGCTTGATACCCCGACATTTAGAGCTAGACTCGTAAAGATGATGGAGGAATCGTTTGATGCCGAAGAAGATGATGGAGGAAATGACGAGGACGAAGGTAACGGCGAAGAGTGAGTTTGGTTTACTCGGTTTTGGGTATTTTGGATGAATTAGACGTATTTGTGTAAACGTTTGGTACTAGTTTTTATGATATTAGACAAACTTATGGTTTACCCGGTTTTAGACGAATTGTGTAACCGTATTTTACTAGTTTTATGTTATTAGACAACTTTTGTGGTGTGTATGTTTATTTTGTTAGTTTATATATATAGGATATAATTTTGGCTACTAAAAACAGTGAATTCAATAGCAATAAAAACAAAAAAAAAAAAACACTTTTAGCGACGACGACCATTACCGTCGTCATTTTGGTGACCGTTGGATGTTTTTACCGGCGTCACTATTACCGGCGACAGTAGGTATTACCGACGACGTTTTTACCGGCGACAAAGGCATTACAGGCGACAAGTTGAGTAATAGCGACGAAGCGGTAGCGGCGACGCATTACCGGCGACAACTCGCCGCTATTAGTATTACCGGCGACAACTGATACTTTTAGCGGCGACATGTGCCGCCGCTATTGATGCCGTTTCTTGTAGTGAATGGGATTCCCACCCCTGACTTTACCCTCCTATCCTTTCATCTTTCCAACATGTATTTTCTCTCGGTCTCCAACTCACTCTCATCCCATTATCTTTCTCTTTTCTTATTCTCTAGATCTCGCTG
The DNA here is from genome assembly GCA_023525715.1 of Cichorium intybus. Classification (NCBI taxonomy): domain Eukaryota; kingdom Viridiplantae; phylum Streptophyta; class Magnoliopsida; order Asterales; family Asteraceae; genus Cichorium; species Cichorium intybus. The sequence goes on along the minus strand of CM042015.1, from coordinate 980,457 downwards.
AAGGACACAACTATACAATGTGATTGGAAGGTCTCCTCACTCGCGCCCCCATCCAGACACCGCCGTGAAGCCTCACCAGAGCTCGCTGCTCCCACCATCCAAACTGCGGTTGTCTCACAGCATTACCCCACCAACTGAAGGGTTTCTATGCAATCAATGAACACAAAATAACCTAAGGTTCACATGCAACCCTAATATTGATCTATGTTTTCTTCTATGAAGATTAGAACTAAGAACCTAAAGGATACAATTCAATTCTAAAGAAGAATCAAGAAAAACCAACCTTAGATCTTATGATCCTTTTAAGCAGCAGCAAAATTATCCTGCCTCAGATGAAAGTCACACCCAGGTGATGGAAGAATCAGTCCAGCAGAGTAAATCCAGAGAGAAGATGGCGTGAAGAATGAGGTGCCAGGGGGTTCCTTTTATAGCCTCCAAGGGTTACACCTGAAACCCTAAGGAGCCTCCAATTGGACAAGGCTTTTGACCACTTGGACCAGGCTTACCAAACCCTAATTAGGGTTTCGCCAAACCCTTGGAGATGCCTCCAAGGTGGCGCCACATTTGGTCCCTGGTTTTTCCTGGCCAGTTATTCAACTATTGAATAAATACCAAACCAGTCCCTGCACCTTTTAATTAATTAATTTAATCTCCAAATTAAATCCAATTAATTCTAGATTAAATCTCAATTAATTAATATAGTTTCTAATTAATATATTAGCACTTAAATATATTAATAAACCATATATATATATTCTATTGATTTATTATACAATTAATAAATCAACTATTCTCTCTACTGAACTATCTTTCCTCCACCCATGAGGGCAACCCAAATGGACTTTGCTTTTAACCATAAGATAAAAGTTCAATTACAAGTCATGGCTTAGACACCTAATCCAACAGTCTCCCACTTGGATAAGTCTATGACTTTAATTGTCTGAACTCTGACCCAGTCAGTTCTTGTCCAAAGATAAGTGATCAGATGATCCTCCGTCCAACAAGATATTTTCAGACCCAAGACATGGATAAAATCAATCTGGTCTGATTCACTGTTCCTCGATTTCCGATTTGCATATGACTCTTTAGACTACCAATTTAGTCCCGGTTGGCCAACCATTTTAGTCAACTTCAAAATCATCGAGAGGCCTACAGATATCTGTTTCCCGTTAGGGTCAAGGGACGAATAAACTTCGACTCATATACTTATGTCTTTTACCAGACAAATCACTCACAACAATACGTTTTATAACACCGAGTTACCGATGCGTTTTCATATTATCAATGAACAATCGTCTAATAAATCATAACTCATATGTCTTAGCTTAAAGATCAAAAGATATTATCGTCTCAACATTGCTCGTGATGTAATCCATGAAGCAATCCATTGAGCGCGGGTTTATCCAATACTCAAATCTCCATTTCCAAGTACTCACGAATGGTTCAGCAATCCAATTGCAATGTCTAACTCCTTAGTCAATCTATTACCAATTCATGACAGTCTTACTTCACACTTACTCCCTTAAAGTGTAATCGACTGTGGATATTTGAATAATCCAATTATTCAGGAAGTAAAACATGCAAAATGAAACACAATGATAAAGTACTGACCATAATAAATCTCTATTATTAAATCACAAGAGTCAAATACAATACATTGTTACAAGTTTCGAACCTATCTAATTACTAAAACTTATATCATCTCTTAATCCAATGCTCCTAGCATGCTGATTATGCTTAATCCTACTCAGAGCCTTTGTCAAGGGATCTGCAGGATTATCTTCCGATGATACCCTCTTTACAAGGAGGTGACCTTCTTCTACCCTATGCCTGATGTAGTGGTACTTTCTGTCGATATGTCTGGACTTTCCATGATCTCGCGGTTCCTTTGTCAAGGCGACCGCACCTTCATTATCGCAGAACAGTTCCAAGGGCTCCTGAATACTCGGGACTACTCCAAGGTCACCGATAAAGTTCTTCAGCCAAGCCGCTTCCTTTGACGCTTCACTTGCTGCTATGTACTCTGATTCGCACGTAGAATCAGCCACTGTTTCTTGCTTGGAACTTTTCCAAGTCACTGCTCCACCGTTCAAAAGGAATACCCAGCCCGACTGAGACCGACCACTGTCTCTATCCGTCTGAAAGCTGGCATCTGTATATCCTTCAACTCTCAAGGTATCACTGCCACCGAGGACTAACACCATGTTCTTTGTCCTTCGCAGATACTTGAGTATATTTTTCACAGCTATCCAATGCGCCCTTCCAGGGTTACCCTGGTACCGACTGACCATGCTTAAGGCAAAAGCCACGTCAGGGCGAGTACACGTCATAGCGTACATGATCGATCCCACAGCCGAAGCGTATGGTACTCGACTCATCTCAGCTATTTCCTCGTCTGTACTCGGACTTTGAGTCTTACTCAGCTTCGCATTACTTTGGATAGGCAGCTCTCCCTTCTTGGAATTTTCCATACTAAACCTCTTTAGTACCTTATCCAAGTATGTACCCTGACTGAGTCCAATCAGTCTCTTCTTCCTATCTCTCAATATTCTAATCCCAAGAATATAGGCAGCCTCTCCTAGGTCCTTCATGGCGAAACATTTCCCAAGCCAAGCCTTAACATCTTGCAAGGTTGGAATATCGTTTCCCATGAGCAGTATGTCATCGACATACAGCACCAGAAAAGTGACTATACTCCCACTAGCCTTGACATATACGCAGGACTCATCCTCGCTCCTAGAGAAGCCAAACTCTTTGACTTTCTCATGGAAACAAAGATTCCAGCTGCGAGAAGCTTGCTTCAATCCGTAGATTGATCTCTCAAGCTTACACACCTTATTAGGATACTTTGCATCGACGAAACCCTCTGGCTGATTCATGTAAACATCCTCAGTCAGCTTCCCATTAAGGAAAGCGGTTTTCACGTCCATCTGCCAAATTTCATAGTCATGAAATGCAGCTATGGCCAGCATAATCCTAATAGACTTTATCTTAGCTACTGGTGAGAAGGTCTCGTCATAGTCAACCCCTGGGGTTTGAGTAAAGCCCTTCGCAACCAGTCTTGCCTTGAAAGTGTGTACCTTTCCGTCCATGTCTGTCTTCTTCTTGAAGATCCATTTGCACCCGACTGTCTTTCGACCCGGTACATTGTCAACCAAGTTCCAAACTTGATTGTCATACATGGACTTGATCTCGCTATCCATGGCCTCTTTCCACTTGGCAGACTCAGGGCCCGCCACTGCTTCCTGGTAGTTAGCTGGTTCATCCAAATTTATCAGTGTCCTATCACTGACAAAAGTGTCCCCATCCGAAGTTATATGGAACCCATAAAACTCGGGTGGCATGCTAACCCTACTAGAACGCCTAAGAGGTAAGGATACATCTGTCGGGCCAACAGGAACTTCATCCTCATGTTGGTTGCTAGTTTCTCCTAAGGTTGCGTCATCTGATGACTCTTGAATTTCTTCCAGATCAATGGTACTCCCACTGTCCTCTTTGAATACGAGCTCTCTCTCTCGAAAGACTGCTCGTCTAGCTACAAAGACCACGTCCTCGCTCGGTCTGTAGAATAGATATCCAAAGGACTGTTTGGGATAACCAATGAAGAAACACCTTTCGCTTCTGTCTGCGAGTTTGTCTTGAGTCTCTCGTCTAACGAAAGCCTCACAACCCCAGACCTTGATATGTGCCAACGAGGGAGCTTTCCCCGTCCACATCTCATGAGGTGTTTTCGCAACCTTCTTAGTTGGGACAAGATTGAGGATATGGGCGGCAGTCTCTAAGGCATACCCCCAGAAGTGAATGGGAAGTGAAGCTCGACTCATCATGGAACGAACCATGTCCAACAGGGTTCGGTTGCGCCTCTCTGCAACACCGTTCAACTGTGGTGTCCTGGGAGGTGTCAACTGCGAAACTATTCCACATTCCTTTAGATAGTCTAGGAACTCGATACTTAGATACTCTCCGCCTCTGTCGGATCTGAGCATCTTTATCTTCCTGCCTAATTGATTCTCTACTTCGTTCTTAAACTCTTTGAACTTTTCAAAGGTGTCCGACTTGTGCTTGATCAAGTAGATGTAACCGTATCTACTAAAATCGTCGGTAAAAGTCACGTAGAACCGCGTGCCATCCTTTGTGGTTGATCTGAATGGACCACACACATCCGTGTGAATAATGTCCAATAGACCCTCACCTCTTTCAAAAGACCCTTTGAAAGGTGATTTAGTCATCTTGCCCAACAGACAAGATTCGCATACATCATCCGACTTGAGGTCGAATGATTCCAACACTCCATCCTTTTGGAGTTGGGCGATGCGTTTCTTGCTGATGTGCCCGAGCCGACTATGCCACAGACATGCCTTTTCCACGTCACTAGTAGAATCAATATAATTTACACTTTGTCCTAGATTGTCAACACATTTCACAGTTTCATACACACCATTACAAGGATAAGCAGTAAAATTCAAAATACCATTTTTGAAAACAGAAATAGATCCAATATTATTATCAAAAGAAAAATGAAATCCTTGTCTGAATAATGCGTGAAATGAAATAATATTTCTTGCCATTTCTGGCGAATAGCAACAATCTAATAAATCTAAACAAACTTCACTACTAAGCACTAAACTATAAACTCCAATCTTGGTAACAGGGGACGATCTCCTATTGCCCATGATCAAGTTCAGTCTACCGTGCTCCACCTCCCTGCTTTCCTTTAGGCCCTGCATATCAGAACAAATGTGAAAACCACATCCTGTATCAAGGACCCAAGAATTAGAAGATGGTGAGTTTTTAGAGATAGTGTATATACCTGCTGTCGATGGCTTTACTTTCCCATCCTTGACATCCTGCAAGTATTTGGGGCAGCTTCTCTTCCAATGGCCCTTTTCTTTGCAGTAGAAACAGTTTGCTTCATCGGGGTTGGCCACACAAGGAATTTGGGAAGTCTTGGTTCTCGAGCCATTACTGGATGACCCGGCCTGAACCTTTTCCCTCCAATTTTGTTTAGGAGGGCCCTTCCTTTTCTTTCCTTTACCACTTCCAATGGCTAGAACGGGCTGATTAACCGAGGGTACACTTTTACCCTTCATCCCGTCTTCAGCTACTCGAAGCATGCGATGCAACTCAGTCATATTAGCCTGATTGTTGTTCAAATGATAAGCCAGCCTGAACTGGTCATAAGAACTCGGCAACGAGTTAAGCACTATGTCAACGGCCAACTGTTCCGGTACAGGCATCGCAAGCTTTCTAAGCCGCTCCACGTAACCTTGCATTCTTTGCACATGAGTGCAGATGGACTCTCCATCTTTGGGTTTGCTGTTCGTGAAGTCCTTGACCACTTCGCACCTTTCGATGCGCTCTTGCTTGCGGAACTTTTCCGCTAGCTCCTTGTGCATCTCATAGGGCCAGTAGTCTTCGTATATTCTCTGCAATTCGGGGTTCATTGTGGCGATCATGATGCAGGCCACTTTGGTTGCATCATCAGTATGTTTTTGGTACGAGGCAATTTCCTCGGGAGTAGCAGTTTCGGGGTCGACATCGACAAGCTCGGTCTCGAGAACATACTCTTTGTTCTCATACCTCAGAGCCATCTTGATGTTTCTAATCCAGTCATTATAGTTTGTCCCGTTCAATTGAACCCTGGAACATAGTGAGAGGATTGAGGGAACACTGGAGTTTGATTGGGGAGCGGATTGATCAGCAGAAGACATCTATAAAAGAAGGTAAGTTTAATTAGATACTTGTCGGTCCTTATAATAACCCAATATAAAATAAGGCTAGGATCCAACTATAACAATTTGCAACATAGAAGAGGGATGCCGTAATCTATAAGCAAATTTTATAAAGGTAGGCGAATGACGATTCAGCCGATTCCACCGCGGAAAAATAATCTTATTATAAATGGAATTCCTAGTTTCTTATGAGATTTATTGAACTGTTCAATAGCATGTTTAATCTCGGATATGCCCCACCGTTTGTGACTGGGATGCCGAGGATCACAAACCGGGTGTGAATAACCATGCAAATTAGCTTGGTGCTCTCGGGATCCATTATCATCTCAAATTGATGTGCCGGTAAACCACACACGCTCCATCAACAATGATAACACCCGAGACACCCATTGCCACTCTTTATGAACCCCTATTGGTGTGCCGGTAAACCACACACGCTCCACCAACGTTTCATAAAGTGCAATGTGCAATTTCATGGGGTAGCATCAAATTCACATTTTCCTAAAGTAACTAGATTGGGATTTGTTTTAGGGTTCTAGTACTTTCAATTATAGCATTATACTTTTAAGAGGCTTAGCGGTTCTATCATACCCGTTCAGCTAACGACACTCGACTGACCAGGAGAGCGGTGGGTAAGAGTAGATACCCATTAGACTAACATTTTATAGTCAGTCGCCTTATACCCTCTTTATAGGACAGTTTTGTGAATGAGGCTTACTAGCGGTAGACTAACCAATTTTCTTATACATATTAAATTAACTTTTAATTTTAAATATATATAAGATATATTTTAATCTCATTAAAATATCTTTAGAATTAATTAAATTCTAATTTTCTCAAATTATTCTAATTTTCTTGAAAATTTTAATTAATTCTTAAGGCAGATTTAATTTGCCTTTAATTAATCAATTAATTAAATTAATTAAATCTAGGTTACAGATTACCAATTAATCAAATTAATTAACCTGTAATGGTCCCATGAATTTCGAAAATTACAAGCCAAGGAATTAGGGTTCAAGTTATTTTAGTTGATTTAGATACCAAAAATAACAACACATAATTAAGGCAAGCAAATCAAGCATTCAAGGGGGACCAAGGGAGGGTGGCGGCTAGGGTTAGGAAACCCTAGCCTTGGGATCGATTTTGGCCTCCTCCCAAGGGTTAATTTTCGCCAATAACCCTTAGGCACAAAACAATTCAAGCAGTTCATAATCAAACACAAGAAAACAAGCTAGCTCTGATACCACTGAAGGGTTTCTATGCAATCAATGAACACAAAATAACCTAAGGTTCACATGCAACCCTAATATTGATCTATGTTTTCTTCTATGAAGATTAGAACTAAGAACCTAAAGGATACAATTCAATTCTAAAGAAGAATCAAGAAAAACCAACCTTAGATCTTATGATCCTTTTAAGCAGCAGCAAAATTATCCTGCCTCAGATGAAAGTCACACCCAGGTGATGGAAGAATCAGTCCAGCAGAGTAAATCCAGAGAGAAGATGGCGTGAAGAATGAGGTGCCAGGGGGTTCCTTTTATAGCCTCCAAGGGTTACACCTGAAACCCTAAGGAGCCTCCAATTGGACAAGGCTTTTGACCACTTGGACCAGGCTTACCAAACCCTAATTAGGGTTTCGCCAAACCCTTGGAGATGCCTCCAAGGTGGCGCCACATTTGGTCCCTGGTTTTTCCTGGCCAGTTATTCAACTATTGAATAAATACCAAACCAGTCCCTGCACCTTTTAATTAATTAATTTAATCTCCAAATTAAATCCAATTAATTCTAGATTAAATCTCAATTAATTAATATAGTTTCTAATTAATATATTAGCACTTAAATATATTAATAAACCATATATATATATTCTATTGATTTATTATACAATTAATAAATCAACTATTCTCTCTACTGAACTATCTTTCCTCCACCCATGAGGGCAACCCAAATGGACTTTGCTTTTAACCATAAGATAAAAGTTCAATTACAAGTCATGGCTTAGACACCTAATCCAACACCAACAACCGCCACCACTCAGACATGCCCCTCCCCCGGCCCAACGCTCACCGGAAAAACAAGTCTGCAACCCTCTCCTCTCTAAACTTTCTCTCTCTAACGCTCTATTCGACATTCTCCCTCTGTCCCCCATTTTGGAGGAGGTGTTCCCGTCATATGCAACATCACCAGAACGAACAAGCATGCATTTATATAAAATTACCATTATGCCCTTATGGTACATATGTTTGTCTTTTCTGAAAGAATTACGAACTTGCCATTCTCTATGTTTGTAATTGCCTTATTATCATAATTTACTAAATTGCCCTCTCATTTGTTTCATCTATGAAACCACTTAAAACGACATTTATGCTAGGTTCTCATTTTTAAACTTACGAAATTACCCTTCAACATCCAATATTTCATAAAACGTCTAATATGCTAAGATTATGATTTTAAGTTAAGTAACGGATTATTTATCTCAAATAGTAAAATTCGTTACTAAAATATTAAATTCCATTTGCAGAATTACTAAATTGTCCTTTTAAGTTAGTATGAATATTCTGAACATCAAAGTGATAAATAAATGTATAAATCCATGTAAAACGATAACTAAAAGTTAGTATGAATAATCCGAACATCAAAGTGATAAATAAATGTATAAATCCATGTAAAATGATAACTATATATTTACGTAGAAGAAATTTTCAATAAAGAATTATGAAATATCTAGCAAATTATGAAATTTATTTATTTATTTATTTTATTTACAAAATAATTTTTGTTTTATCGATTTAAACCTAAGACCATGGTTGTCAAGATCCCGATCTTGATCTTAAGATCTTACGATTTTAAGATCCTTCGACTGAAAAACGATCTCGATCACAGTAGGATCTATCTGAAGCAAGATCTATACTAGGATCTTAGGATCCTAAGTAGGATCTTAAGATCTTAATACGATCCGATCCCACCTCTAGTTGTGGATGGTCATAATGAACTTGTTTATTTTTCTACTAAAGGTGTTTTATTCGTAATTTATGCGGTTTCTAACTAAAAGAATCATAGTTCATGCTTAAGAAGTTAACTTCGATTCTACCATCGATGTTTTAGTAGAGATTAACTTATAACAGGTACTGTATAAAGTATGACATTGAGAGTAAATTTAAAAACTACTTCAATGGTAGGATCTTAAGATCCCGATCCCGATCTTACGATCACGATCTTGCAAAGCATAAAACGATCTTGGGTAAGATCCCGATCTTAACAACCTTGCCTAAGACTACTTTAACAGTTTAACCCTAAAATACGGATGTTCCATGGACCAAACTTCTATACCACCGGAAGTAAACCTCCTAATTTCTCCTTAATTTAGTAGTAATGTCACCCCTTCCCTTTTATGATTTATTGAGCCTATTGCAATATGTCCAACTAGTTTTCTTCGTACTACAAAATCAAACATCAACAATGGATTTAACAAACAATAAAATATGTTGCTTAAAAATAGACCATAATGAAGTCAAGAATCCCTCTTATACAAATTACAAAAATCAAAAGCAAACAATCATAATGGCATCACCTCTTTTTTGGAGAACAAACTACAAGAATAGATTCACTCAACTAAACAGATTATTATACACAGCAGCAAGGGAACAAAATACTGCAAATTTTGTCTTATTGGCATCTATCCACTGCACACCGCTCGCAGAACACCGTGTTCTGTTCTAACAAAATGGCCTAAAAGTGTGAATATCAGATGATTTTCATTAGGGTTTCTAAGCGATCTTCTTCCACCAAATCAATCTCCACATTACTATACTCCCGCCAATGATAAGCTATTTCTTCATTACACACCACATGTACATTATTCAACTCCTCCACTGATTCCGGCAGCTCATGTACTCCGGTACAACCTTTCATATAAATCGTCCTTAAACCACCCAATTTCCCCATATTTTCAGGCAACCCATTCAAGCTCAAACAATCTGAAATGTCAAGAACACTCAACTTCTCAAGTCTCCATATCGATTCTGGCAACTTTTCCAATTTCGTACAAGAACGAAGACTAAGCGTTTCCAAATTAATCAAATCCCCAAATTCTTCATTAAATCCACACATCTCATTACAATTTGTGATGCTAATCTTCTTGAGATGGATACTGTTACATAATGTCCCAGGGAATTCGAGCAAATCTTGGCAGTAATCGATCTCGATTTCAACTAATTGTGGCCAGAATTTTTGGGTGTTGGTGATAAGTTTCTTGAAAGCGTAGTCAAATTTGCACATTATAAACGATACTTTCTGCAAGTTTTCTAGCCATAAAATGGATGGACTTATGGCGACACGTTCGAGTCTAATTCTTGTTAGGTTGTGTGACGAGGTTAGAAGATTGAAATTGTTGAATTCTGTAGGGTATAAACCGTGGTTTGTGATGTTTAGAATCTTTACATTTGGATTTCCTGCTACAAAATGGGGAAAAGTGTAGGTTTTTGACATTAAGTTTAAGATTAGAACTTCGAGGTTGGGGGCCTCCATGTTGCACCATTTTGAGGAGAAGGATTCTCCTGCAATCAGGATTGTAACCGATTAATAAAAAGACATAGTGTATGAATAAACTCACTAACAACCTTTTGTCCCAAACAAAATCCAATGTTCACTTGTCATATTTGTTTCACGAAATAGCAACGTACTTTAATTTGGTTAATTATAGCTTCTTACTTTCATTTCTTCCTATTACTGCATTGTACTTCGAAAACTATACTTTCATAGTAATCTCATGCAAACACAAAGAATTTCCCACTGCTATAATTGGGTAGAGATTTTTCAAAGTATAATGTGCGAATAAGAAAAAAATCGAAAGCATGATGCTTAATTGGTAGATTTTCAATAATGTAAGTACAATAATTGGTAGATTTTCAATGCCTTGGAAGTACAATAATGTAATGGACAGAAATGAAAGTAGGATGCTATACTAAACAAATAAATTGAAGCTCGTTGCTATTTCTTGCATTTAGCCTTCTTGGGAACACATATAAAACCAACATGTTTTCATTTATGTACAAAATAGCAATAAAGTTTTATTTACTTGTTTATTATATATAGCATCCTAATTTCATTTCTTCCCGTTACAGTGTTGTACTTTGAAAAATATACAAATTATAGCAAGATCATCCAAATACAAAGAAACTTTTGCTGCTATAATTGGGTTGATTTTTCAAAATATATATGTCCTCATAAAAAAAAAGTGAAAGTAAAAATAATGAAATTGGGTAGAATTTTCAAAGTAAAATGCCTTGATAAGAAAAAAAAAAAAAAGTGGAAGTACAATGATGTAATAGAAAGCAATGAAAGTAGGATGATGGAATAAACATTCAGTTGCTATTTCTTGCATTTAGTCAACAAGTATAAGTTTATATCAGTTGACAAGTCAAAACTCAACATGAACTAACCCAACGGTCAAAATATAGCTCTTTGGTTTTGAAAAAGATGGAGCAACTTCCATTCAAATTTAAGAAAGAATGAAAACCTGTGGAAATAGATAATATGCGGGCTTGCATAGGTTGTTGCACTTGTTGAATATATGTGGGCAAGTCTTCTCCTCGCGTAGTTATAATCAATCTACTCCTTTGTGGTAACGGTAATTTGCTATTCAAGTGAATAGCAAGCTCCCTCAGCAAATCATGTTGTGTCACAAATTGTTGGTCGCAATAGTTAACTCTTGCGCCCGAATCATTCCTAAAACTAAATAATTCAAGGATTAGTCTACAACAAATTATATATAAGTAAAAATTAATTATGAGTCGCTGTACACTCTTGAACTCAAAATGGACAATTTTTAGCAACAGAGTAAGGTGTTGTTTCTTTTTTACTTAACGGAGATAAGGCTTAATCTATTTAGTTGTATATGGGTATTTCTTTCTGGCTTGATGCAGAAAAAATGACTTGATAGAGAAAATGAGGGTTTCCCCATTAAGTCCTAACTTTTTACAAGTTTGTTGTATAAGGGTTTATATTTTTAACTTAACGCAGAAAGAACAACTTAATAGACCTAGACCCAATAAGTCCTAACTATTTACAAATTTGCTATATATGGGAGTTTCTTTTTAACTTAATGTATAAAGAACGACTTAATAGAGAAAGAGAAGAAAAATAGTCTTTCCATGGGTTTTTCTTTTTGCCAAAACGAACAACTTAATAGAGAAAGTGAGGAAACTAAGGAAGTTCCCCATTAGGTCTTATATTTTTACGAATTTGCTATATATGGATTTTCTCAAGTATTCTGTCATTTTCTCAATTTTACTTTAAACATTATTCATCCACGCAACACTTTGGGAAAAAGAGAAACAGCATATAACTCACATACCCTGTGGGCAAAATGTCAACAAGATTTCTGTAGGAAAGTTCAAAGATCTTGGCAAGGGTATCCACGCCATCATCATCATGGCTGTACAAATGCACCCACATATTCAAAAGGGCACTAACTGGAATTCTTTGATCTTCCGGGAATAGCCCAAAATCCAAGAAACAGTCTTTGAATTCATCATCCAAGGCCTCAAAGCTTCTTTCTAAACGTGCAAGTACATCCTTGTGTAAATCTAGAACCGATCTACCTTGAGACAATTTTTTTTGTGTAGATTCCCATATAAACTTATCCTTCCCATTTAAGGATCGCCCAACCACAGAAAGAGTAAGCGGGTGTCTTTTACAACATGCTACCATCTACATACAAGGGACACAAACAAGTTAGATCCTATTTTCTTCTTTCTTATTTATAAAGCTAAAATATATTTTCTTCTTCCTTGTTCATGTTGAAAGGGATGATTTTTTCTGCAAAGGGTTTATTCTTCCAGCAATCCCCTTAGCTGGCCCACACTATCCCCAAGGAGCATAATGTGATATGTAGAATCTACTTTACTTTTTCATCAATATGGACAATGTACATTATATTTACCCATAATAGCTATGTACTTACATTTCTTAATCCATATTAGCAATGCGATTACATTTTGTACCAATAATAGCATTATATAACCGGTAATAGCAACGTACATACATTTCGTTACACATATATAGCAACATATAATAACTCCTTTGTACTCGTATGGCAACTTACTTACATTTATTTACCGATAATAGAAATATGTAACACATAAATACATTACCCCATATTTGTGGTGAAAAGCTACGTTGCCATTGTTGGTAATATATAAAATTGCTATTATCAGTAAAAAAGTTGTAAGTACTGTTATTGGTAGAAATAAAGTCTTTAATAACATACTTATTTAAACATGGAACCAACTATGCTATGTCCTAGAGCCAAGTAGGAAAATAAAATCTTATATTCATTTGCGGAATTAAACATATAGTTACCTGATTCACAAGATTCTCATCAATAATTGGACTAGGTCTCTTCCCGCCTTTAGTAAATGCTGATTGGCAAAAGAGAGTTTTGGCATCTTTCTCGTTCAAAGAATCAAATTTGAACACATCATAGTTCGTAAAGGCAGTCCTAGATGTGACCAAAATCTTGCATCCTCTGTTCTTGGATGGAAAGTTTTCAATGAACGAATCAGACCACACATCATCTAATACTAAAAGCATAGGACCTGATACTTTCTGATTCAAAAAGATCTCCAACTTGTTCTTTGCATCTTCATTGCTTTGAAACAGAACTTGCAGGCCGGAGGAATTTGGATTAAAGAGATCATTGACAATCATCATGAAATTGGGTGTTTCTGAAACCGTCACAAAGAATATATTCTCCCCGAATTTTTCTGTTCAAATGTAAGAGACGACAGCATGAAGCGAGCAAAACCCTAAAATACGATTTATGAATGTGATGGATTACCTCGAATTCCAGGATCATGGCATAGCATTTTGACTAAAGTCGTCTTTCCACAACCGCCAGCAGCGGCAACTACAAGCACCGGACGATCATCACAATCCATTGAACTTCCATCATCATCACTATCAGTACCGGCAATAACCTTCGCCTTCAGCTTCGCTAATGGCTCGTCAAATGCCACAATTCCATTCGGAAGTGCGGGAACTCCCCAACCATACTTTTCTCGTTCCATATTTCCACATCCTGATTGTTCTGTTCTCGTAGACGTCGACATCGAACCGCTAGAATCACTGATCATACTTGTTCTCTGTCGCATATCTTTGAAATCTAAAGATAAACTATCCATTCTTAATTTCATATCGTTCACCCCTAAGAGCGTCTCCGTAATGCCTCGAGTCTGGATTGCTTGAACTTCGATTTGGAAGAATCGTAACAACTTACGGTTGAAGTCTTTTAGCTTCAGTGAGTAAGTGAACTTCTTGAAGATATTCCTTTTTACTTTCGAACATTTGGCGACGAGTTTTTCGGCTTCTTCGATTTCATCTCTAAAAATCTTGCACTCTGACTCTGTACGGTCTAGTTTCCGATTCATATTGACTGTGTCCTGAATGATCGGTATGATTCTCTGTAAGGTGACATTGAGAAGCTTCAGTTCCGACTTGAAATTGGCTGTGGTTTTTACTACATATATTACGACTTCTGATAGTTTGGTGATGGATTCAGAAAGAAGGGCCTCTGGGAGCATAGCCATATCTTCTAGCTTAATCTACAAAATCAGTATTAAATTAAACAGGAAGATTGGATGGATGGATTTTATGATATGAAGATCAAGTGTTGATGGGGAAACAGAGCTTGACAATTGGAAATTCCGGTCAACGCGTCTACTGGCTATGAACAAACACTCCGAGCATCCGACAAAAAAAGAAAATATTATTATTTAAGTAGACCCGATCGTTAGTTTTTACGTAATTTAAAGTTAATATATAATCAAATTAATTGTTGACATGCTAAATTAACTTTTTCTTCTTTTTTAATTTTCCAATTTTATCTGTTGTACTTCCTTTGATTTTATATTTTTACTTTTTTTAAAAGCTTTTATTCATGCAACTCTGCAAATTACTTCGTGCACCTATTTTTTTGTTTTCCTTTTGTTTTTTCTTTATTTTTTTATGTTAATTAATCTTTTTTGGTTTTTGTTTATTTTGTCATCTTTGTCATTTACTTTTAGTTATTATTAATATTATAGAAAATTACAGTTTTGGTCCCTATGGTTGACACGTATTTATAGTTTTAGTCCAAGTTTTTTTTCACCGTTTTGGTCCCCTATTGTTGCCAAAAGCTTCCACTGTTGGTCCTTGTTCCATGTAAAAAAACACATTACTCTTTTTAATTTATTTTTCCTTTTTAACTTATTATTTATTTAGGTAATTAAAAATATACAACCTCATCCCTACCCGCACTACCCCGTCTCTCTCTCTCTCTCTCAAAATTTATAGCTTTATAGACAATGACACAACCTGTCTTGGAAACTTAAGCAAAAAACTAGAACTAATGTTTTCATTTATTTGTTGATCATACAGCTACAAAGTTAAATCTTTTCCAAGAATACATTGACGCCGAAAGTGTTATTGTTATTATGCATCCAAACATTGAAAATCCCTCTTTTGATTCCAATTTCGTTGGTGATCCCAACGGTGGAAGTTCCGCTAGCAGCCACATGTTGCACATGTTAAATATTTAGGTGTTGGGCTGCAAGTCGGAGAAATCATGCGTACACGGCGGTGACTTGTGGTGAACTTTTTCGTTTGCGGGGTGGGTGTATTTTTCTTTTATTAATTACTAAAATAAATAATAGGTTAAAAGAAAAAAAGGAAAAAAAAATTAAAAAATGTAATTTGGTCTTTTTACATGGATCAGAGACTAATACTACAAGCTTATGACAACCACAGGGACCAAAGCTGTGAAAAAAATTCTTCTTATAATTTCAAAATAATCATAAAATTTTGTTAAATAATAGCAATAACATTAATAATATAATAATAACATAATAATAATGATGATGATGATGATGGTAAAAATAATAATAGTAAGAGTAAATTACAAAATTGGTCCCTGTGGTTTATCATAATTTGCAGTCCAAGTCTATGTTTTTTTCACGCTGAAGGTCCTTGTGGTGGCAAAATGGTTATAGATTTGGTCCATGATCTAAGTTAAAAGACCAATTTACCCTTTCTCATTTCTTTTTCTTTTTTTAATCTACTGTTTATTATATTAATTAAAAAAGAAAAAGAAAATCACCTCAAATACATAATGAACTGGTGGTGGGCTGGAGCAACTGGAGCTGCAACGGTAAACAACTTACATCTCTATCCCAATTCATTATTGATTATTGAATTCCAGAACCGATTAATTTACACAGAAAAAGCTCGATGAAGACGACGCGCCTCTTAAATACCAGAGCGTTGCCCTTGTTCTCGGAGTTACAGGAATCGTCGGCAACAGCCTCACCGAAATCCTTCCACTCTCTAACACACCAGGCACCAGGCTGTGACATCCGCCTAAAATGGATTCGGTTCAACCCAACCCAATTGGAAATTTAATAAACCCTACTCGAGATTTCTTGACGCTAATAGGATCAAAACCCTTACACTACGATATAAATTGACGTTAATAGCAATATATCATAGTATAACGTTATAACTATAATAAAATTAAATTATGATACCATATTAAAATCAAATCAAAGTATGATGCTCTAATTAAATTAAAAGAATCAAACTTGAATGCTATAATTAAACTTCAAATCAAAGTAGATTGTTATAATCAAATAATAACCTATTTTTTTTTTATAAAACTCTATTTTTATAAACACTACATTAAATTTTATAAAACTCTTAAGATGCTTGTGTTAGTGGGGAATTATGAAGACCACCAAAAGTAAAAGGTTATTCCCATTGTCTCCCACTCACACCTTCCATCATCTTTCCTTTCATTTTTCTCCCAACACATTATTCTCATCACCACTCAAACCATATCTATTCTTCCTCTCACTCTCAATCTCGAAATTCCTCCTAGAAATCTTCATTTTTCAGCCAAGAACACTTCAATATACTCAAATCTCCATCCCTCTTGAAGCATTCATCAAGGTATGTTGTTAAAAGTTCCAAATTCATACATGAAACAAATTAAATCCACCAAAATATCTAAAACTCATTTTATGCATAAACCTGATTTTTCTCAGACTCTCATAAATAAAATAAGAAGTTCTGGAAATTTTCAGAAAATAACTTATTTTTATTGAATTACTATAATTATTGCAATAAAATATGGCAATAATTCACATAAAATACTTTTTGCAGTCAATAAATTCTGGAAAAATTTTGGAAAAACCCATATATTGAGTAAAGTGGATTTATAAAGTTTCATGCATTTATATTATTGTTTGATGCTCATTTTGTATTTTATTTTGTTGTAGAAAAATAAATTGCAAAATATAGTTAGGTATGTTAAAATCTAGATTTTATATTTTTCGCACCTAATACACATTTTAAAGACTCCATGACAAAATTTACAGATTTTTGTAAGAAGGTTTGCTTATTTTTCCTGATTTAATGTTTATTTAATGGTTTAAATTGATAATAAATAGCTACACATGTCCAAAAATTATAAAACCTTATCAGAATACCATATATAACATGTTAATCATAAATAAAAAGTCTAATGAATTTCTCTTAATATTTCCCTATTATTTATGATTTTATTGATTAGTTAATAATGAAAAACATAAGAAATACTTCCCATAGTCCAAAATATCCAACATATTTACGGTAGGCTCAATATATTGTTAGAAAACTATGGTTAATTTTCCAGAATTTTTGGGAATCATTTATTATTTTTCCCGAATTTTGTTGTGGTTTAATTATTAAAATACTAAATAAATACTAAAGCAGTTAAGAAAAATATGAAGATTTTACAGTAATTACTATTTTATGAAATAATTATTTTCTGATAATTTCATAATGTTTCATTACTGTTTAGTATTTAAAACCATTTTCCTAAATATCTAAGCATGTAAAAATGCATTTTTAATGATTATTTCATATAAATAATTGTTTATAATATATAAAATCTGTAAATACTTATAATTTGACAAGTTATTATTTTAATAAGAAATTATTAAAATCTTGCCTAAAGTGAAAATATAAATTAATTAAGCAAAGTAATTAATTCAATTTAAAATTCATCTAACCTATGAATACATTAATATTCAAAACAAAATTTGATTACTGTTAATTCATCTAATATAAGAATATGTGTCTAATTATTTTTATTAATACTCCATTCCCGTTTAGTATTTCCTAAACCAAAACTATTAATTATAATAGGTTCCACGTCGTTTTGACCCGAGCCGTCTATCGTACAACACGCGTATTCCGTTTGGACTAATGTGAGTAATCTACCACATATTTTATAATTTTCAATACTTTTGGGGTGTATCATGTGGTTCTAATATGTTCCAACTTCACTTTATTATTTTAACACAATTGAGACATTGTTGGGACATTTATACATGAATCATTATTTGTATAATTATTGTTTGTTTACGCTACATGTACTTGTAGTGCATTACCATTTTTAGTCTAATCTCCATGACTATGCCCGTATTCTTGAGGTACGTTATGGACAATAATAGCGCTATTGGGTTGACCACCCCGCCTTGGGACGCTAAGGTGATTGATCGCACATGGTTGTGTGTGTATGATGATTAGATGCTCCATCCTATATATACATATATATGTATATATAGGGTGAGGACTTATTGTTGTTGTTATCATTTGATTAATCAATTTTTGATTTATAAACTGTTATCTCAATAACAGTTGCTTGCCAACTTCAAAAGAAAACAAATTTCAAATTATTCAAACTCACAATTTTCTTTAATAAAACTAGATTACTCACCAACTCTCGTAGTTGACCTGTTTTTACCCATGATGCAGATTTGAAGAATGAAGTTGATGAAAAGTAGGGTGTACCTTAGAAACCCACAAGACTATTTAAATTTGATGTAATAAATGTTATTGTATTTTGATTTGTATTTGTATGTTGTGGATCTTGTTTGCATACTTAGTACTTAATTGAATCTAATCATATTATAACATAGTTGTCATGAGACTTTGAACAATATATCACGCCTTGATCGATTCCGCCAAGGATCGGGGTGTGACAGATTGGTATCAAAGCCCTTGACTATAGGGAATTAGGTTAATTGCCTTGACCTAGTCTATAGCCTCTAAGGTCCTCTCGTATGCTATTTTATAAAATGCACACACAACTGCATGCAATTCGCACTTAGAAAATCCTTAGAATACCTTTGTGTGCTAATTGCTCCCTTATGTGCTTACGTATTATTCCCGACACTTATATGTGCACATACACTTGTGAATTTTCTCCTCTTTCTCTTAAAATCACACACATACTCAAATGGCTTCAAAATAAAAATTTATATACATATATATTCCTTAGAGCTCATAGGAAATTAAAAGTCATCCACTCTAGTTGGGTAGGATCGAAGTAATGGACGCGTAGTAACTGGAAGGGGGAGGTGTCGGTAGCCCAAAAGTCCTGACTAGGTAAGCATTCGTATACATCCCAATCAACCGAGGGACCAGTTTGCTTACTTGGGGACCAAAGGCGAGAGTTCCCAAACCTATAGGCCAAAGCGCGTTATTCACATTACTTTTGAGCCATCAAAATACCCGACCTTATCAAACGTATCCGAAAGGATACACTCCAAAATGGCCAAATCATTGGACTATTAAGTTCCCTAATGGGCCTAGAAGTGGGAAAAACATGTGAAAACTTAGTATTGTGGGGGCCCACGCAATTGCTACATGCTTCACATTTAGTACCCATGGAAAGCCCAAAAGGTGCCTAACACTCCTAACCATGGCCCAACAAGTGTTTTACAATCATTTTACCCAACAATGTCTACAAACTTAATTTCCATAATCAATTTACAAATAACTCACAAGTCCATATGCGTGTTTCTCATAGATGGCATTACGACCTCCATACGCTGCTCGTAACAACCGAAGGCTAGCCGCCCTTATCGCTAAGGAGGTAGCAAATGTCATCCCAACAATTGCAACCCATCTTCAAACTCTTCAGCCGCAAGCTCCAGCAACCACTCATCGTTGCTCGTTTAAGCACTTTCGTAGCTGTAATCTGCCTTACTTCAAAGGCATAGATGGTGCCACCGCACTCCTCACATGGATCGAAGAAATGGAGAGTACTTTCATCCACAGCGAGTGCCCTGAGGACCTGATGGTCCGTCACGCTACAGGGTGCCTCCAAGGACATGCTCTCTCATGGTGGAACCTAGAAAAACGGGCAAAAGGAGAGGGTGTTGCCTTGGGAATGACCTGGTCAAAACTAAAGGAACGCCTGATAGAGAAGTTCTGCCCGGACAGCGAATTGCAAACTCTCGAGGAGGAATTCTGGAATCTGAAACAGGTGGGAGGAGACAACGCTACCTACACTAATAGATTCTATGATCTTTCAAGACTCCTACCTCACATGGTTCAACCTATGAAAACTGCAATACGCCGCTACATTAAAGGGTTACCGCGCCAGATCCGTGATTCGGTGACCAGCAGCAGGCCATCTACTCTGGAATCCGCTATTGAAATAGCAGGTCAACTCAACGAGGATAATATGAACGATGGTGTCCTCCCACGCAAGGGTTCAAAGATGACAACTGAAAAGCCGACCCCTGAGACTCCCCTAATTGTCAAGTCCGAGTCCTCACACCGACACGACAAAAAGAAGCGGAAAAGCCATCACCACAACCATGCTGTTATTACCACTGCTGCTCCTATCACCCAAGTCACCCAACCAAACATAAAGCCGTATACCGGACCTCACCCCCTCTGTAACCATTGTAACTATCACCATATGTCCACCAGCCCGTGTCGCCTTTGTACGACTTGTGGTCGCTATGGCCACTTGGCGGACACATGCCGTGCACCAAAAACTCAGCGACCATTCGCTCTACCCTCAAATCAGCAAACACAAACCCGGTATCCAACTGGAACATGCTTCAACTGTGGTGACCCCACCCATTTCAGAAACGCGTGTCCTAGGCTTGTCAATATCATTAACACTCAAGCCCAAGCAAATCCAACAATGTAGGTTCCAGCTCCCAAAGGCCGAGCATTTGTCATTACCGCAACCCAAGCACAGACCGATAACAAGGTCGTAAATGGTACGTTTCTCATAAATGACTGCTACGCGTCAGTACTTTTTGATTCAGGTGCCGATAAAAGTTTCGTGTCTTTAGAATTTGAACCCATACTTCACACACCTCGCACGATACTTGATGAACACTTTACCGTAGAAGTCGCCAATGGAAAATACATTTCACTCAATGCAGTCATCCAAGATTGCACTTTCGATTTTTGCGGTCATAAATTTTCCGTCAATTTAGTTCCTATGGAACTTGGTAGCTTCGACATCATCGTGGGAATGGATTGGCTATCCCAAAACCATGCTGAAATAGTATGTTTCGAGAAGTTCATTCGTATTCCTCTTGCCGACGGTCAAAGTCTTCGTATTTATGGCGAGACTCGTTCGAAAAAGCTTAGTCTTATGTCATGTACTCAAGCTCGATCATATCTACGTAAAGAATACATGGCTTTCTTAGCCCATGTGGTGGAAACAAAGGTCACAGAAAAGAAGATAGAAGATATTCTGATTGTACGAGACTTTCCCGACATCTTTCCCGATGACGTATCTGGACTCCCTCCAGTACGTGAGCTAGAGTTCCGCATCGATCTCGTTCCTGAAGCTGCTCCCATAGCCAAGTCTCCATATCGGTTGGCTCCAACCGAGATGCAAGAATTGGCAAGTCAGCTCCAAGAATTAACCGATAAGGGATTTATCCGCCCTAGTACTTCACCCTGGGGAGCCCCGGTTCTCTTCATCAAAAAGAAAGATGGTTCGTTTCGTATGTGTATCGATTATCGGGAGTTAAATAAATTGACCATCAAGAACCGATATCCGTTACCTCGGATCGACGACCTTTTTGATCAGCTTCAAGGAGCTTCATGCTTCTCAAAAATCGACCTTCGCTCGGGTTATCACCAACTTCGAGTACGGGAAGAAGACATCCCCAAAACCGCTTTCCAAACCCGCTATGGTCATTACGAGTTCACTGTTATGCCTTTCGGCCTAACAAATGCCCCTGCCGCATTCATGGACTTGATGAATCGGGTATTTAAACCTTATCTCGACCGTTTTGTTATCGTCTTTATTGATGACATCCTCATTTACTCCAAGACAAAGGCAGAGCATGAAAGACACCTTCGCCTAACTCTCCAAACGTTGCAAGGAAATCGGCTCTATGCCAAGTTTTCGAAATGCGAGTTTTGGTTAAAGGAGGTACAATTCCTCGGTCATATTGTAAGTGACAAGGGTATTTTAGTTGATCCCGCAAAAGTTGAAGCAGTCAAGAATTGGAAAGCCCCACGTACCCCCAAGGAAATTCGGTCATTCCTCGGTTTAGCGGGATATTACCGGCGTTTCATTTCAAATTTCTCAAAGATCGCTTTACCGCTTACTTCGCTCACTTGCAAGGGTACGCCATTTGATTGGGGACCCAAGCAGGAATACGCTTTCCAAACTCTTAAACAAAGATTGTGTGACGCTCCAATTCTTACACTCCCTGAAGGATCCGAAGATTTCGTGGTATACTGCGATGCCTCCAATCTCGGTCTAGGTTGTGTTTTGATGCAAAGGGGAAAGGTTATAGCTTACGCATCGCGACAACTCAAAATCCATGAAAGGAATTATACGACTCATTATTTGGAGCTCGGTGACGTGGTTTTCGCTCTTAAAATTTGGAGGCATTACCTTTACGGCACTAAATGCGTAATTTTCACCGACCATAAGAGCTTGCAACATATTCTTAATCAAAAGGAACTCAATATGAGGCAAACACGATGGGTCGAACTCCTAAATGATTACGAGTGTGAAATACGCTATCATCCGGGAAAGGCGAACGTCGTAGCCGACGTTTTAAGTCGAAAAGAACATGCCAAAGCATTTCATTTAATATGTTCTCCTATCTTGTCCAATCTCAGCGACCGAATTCGAGGAGCCCAACACTCGGCAATTACCGAAAATGACATGCCCACGGGAATTGATGGGGAGTTGGAATCTAAATCTGATGGTATTTTCTATTATCAAGATCAATGTTTTAAAAACCGGTTTTTTAATTGAACCGGTCTGGTGACTTTTTCTGGTTCAACCGGTTCAACCGGCCGGTCAAACCGTTTTCCAAAATTTATAGGTGTTTTTATTTTTCCCCATACATATGTCACTATAAAACAAATAATTTGACATTCATATGTTCAAACATAAAAAATATACACAACAACATGATGTAGATCAATCCAAATACATTAAAAACCCCCGTAATCACAAGTTTTACATCAATCCAAATATATCAAAAACAAACATAACGTATAATACGAAACAAAATATACTTTCAAATGAATACTAACGTATGAAAATCAAACGAATCATGGAAATTGAGACATTGGAGTGTTAAATGCATCAATCTCACGATCGCTTAGTAAATGAAATTCACTATCAACTTCATCTGTATCAAAAACATGGTGACTTCCATTTTCTACAATATCAAATAAACAATTTTAGTGCCATGTAATAGACTAATAATAAACTAAAATTACAACAATATATTAGTTTTCATAGAAATAAAAAGTGTCACCTTGTGTTTGAGAAGCCGGTTCGTGTTCTTGCTCGTCAAGCATCTTTTCTATATCATTATAATCAAGTTCTTTTTCCGGCTCTTCTTCAACCACCCAAAAATCTGTCTTATCGATACATTCATAGTCAATAGGATCATAAGACCTTTTATCAACCTTGAGTCTACAAAAACATTCGCAAAAAAAATATATTTTGTAAAAATAAAATGACATTGCTAATAGATAAATATTTTATTACAATGTAAAGTACCTATTCTGTAAACGCAAGTTGTAGTGAACAAATACAAGATCATTTAGCCTTTGATGTTCCAACCTATTCCTCTTTTTTGTGTGAATCCTTTCAAAGACACTCCAATTACGTTCGCAACCGGAAGAAGATGCGGTTTGACTCAATATTCTAATAGCAAACTTTTGCAATACCGGATTATCTCCGCCAAATAACCTCCACCACTCATCTACAACAATTGGTTAGCAAAAACATATTGTGAAAATTCATAATAATATATTATAATAATATAAAAAGGTTAAATGTTACCTGGACGAGTACTAGTACGAGAAGCAACAGCGCTAGCTCTACCAAAAGTACCTTCAGCGTCACGAAACTTTCCTAAAGACATTGTAAGATCTAAAACGCCTACACCAGAACAATTCTTCTCAACCATATCAAGAACACCTTGAAACACCTCTCTCTTGCAACAAAGATTCTCATGATCATACTGAAAAGCTGGATTTAACCAATAAGCCGCACAATGAATACTTTTTCTTAACATCCTATCCCAACGACGATCAATTATGTCAGTATAAGGCTTGTATAATTGTTTTTTCTTCTTAAACAATTCCTTAACCCCTTTCCTTGCCCGATGCATTCCTTCATAAACATAACCCAACGCAGGTTTTTCATCCGAATCACATACCCGCAAAAGCCTTAACAAAGGAGTCATCACTTTTACTATAATAAGACAATTTTTCCAAAAAATTTCGTTCAATACAATTTCTTTACATTCAACCGCATTTCCAACTTTCAACATCTTCTTAAACTCGTTAGAAATGACCATTGCTTGTAAATCAGCTTTATGGTCATACAAACTTTTCAATGCAATGAACGCGGTACCGAAACGGGTAGCACCAGGACGGATGATTTCTGTCCAACCATCTCTTTTTCTTAACCAGTTCAAGGGCCACTTATGATTATAAATAAAAACAGTAACCCTAGATGCAAGTGTGACCAAAGTTTTCACATTATCTAATTCCGAAATATCCTTCAGTACAAGATTAAGACAATGTGCTGCACATGGAGACCAAGTAATAGAAGCATATCTTTCACATAAAAGATTACCAGCAAGTTTGTAATTAGCAGCATTGTCAGTAACAATCTGAACCACATTCTTTTCTCCTACCATTTCAACAATCTCAGCAAACAAATTACACAAATTTGTAGCAGTGCTCTCTATATCAGATGCATCAACAGATTTAAGAAACGATATCCCTTTCGGACAATAAACCAAGAAATTAATCAAATGACGATGCCTAATATCCCTCCACCCATCACTCATAATCGTGCAACCATTTTCAATCCATTGACTTCTATATGAATCAATTAACAGTGAAACAGACTTCTTTGCATCTGACAATAAATTGACTCTCAAAGCATGATAATTAGGTGCTTTGTACCCATAACCAATACCCGCTATTTTATCTACCATATGTTGAAAATAAGGAGAATTACAAGCATTCATAGGTATACATGCATCATAGAACCACATCGCAATAGCTAAATCCACATCATGTATTTTTTCCTTAGTTTGCATGGCAGATTTAATAGTGGGTTGAGAAGGATCATTTATACCTTTTGTAAAGAACGGATGAAAACTTGATGTAGCTTTTCGTTTTCCCTCTTTAGTAGATCGTGCTTTGACATTTCGAAATTGTGTTTCCTCCGTCTCTTCATCGTCGTCTGATATATTAACACTGTTTATACCACCACCACTAGTTTTACCTTTTTCCTTTTTAGTCGTTTCTTTCAAAACCCCTTGCATAGTAAAACGAACTTCTGGAGTTACTTTGTTACAAGAGGCTATGTCACCGATAACTCCTGCAAGATGTTTCTTAAATCTACTTATGCCACCACCACGTATAATTTTTTGACAAAAATTACATATTATACTCTTGTTTCCTTTGTCATCAACGGCTGTAGTTGCATATTCCCATGCTTTATCCGTCTTCATTCTTACATTTGATTGAGTTTGAAATTGTGTTTCCATAGGTTCTTTTTCTTTACGTTGCATATTAAACTGTAATTGAAATTTTCAAACCAAACAAAGAATAAAATTATCTATATTATACACTAAAACAAATTGATAAATTAACAAAGAAGTTATCTGTTAATGCGATGGTTGTGAAATTGACATAATAAAAAAAAATTAAAGAAAGACGGCTGTGAAGGATCAATAACTTCAATTGTTCGACAAGATATATGAAAATAAGAAATCAATTGAATGATACTTACTCAATTATAAGGAATTGAACTTCCAGCAGAACACAGAAACAAACGGCAAGCCGGCAACGTCAATGTTGAATTACCTACGTAGTAATTTAGTAATCACTCATACCACTTTTTTTTAATGGGCTAATATATTTTAATGGGCTAAAAACTTCCGTTGGGTGAAAAACTTCCGAAATACAACAGCAATCCGGTACATTCCGGTTTATTAGAAACCGGTTCAACCGCTTTTTATAAAAACCGGGCGGTTTGATCCGATCAGAAAATCAGTAGAAAACCGTCCCTAATCAAACCGGTCTCTTCACCGGTTCCCGGTTCAACCGGTCCGACCGGCCGGTTCGAACCGGTTTTTAAAACATTGATCAAGATCGCATCTGGATCCCAGATCGCGACAATCTTCGTACATTCCTGATGGAAGAAATCCATAAAACTCGATATTCCATTCATCCGGGCGCTGACAAGATGTACCATGGCTTGAGAACCAATTATTGGTGGTCGGGAATGAAAAAGGATATTGCTTTATTCGTAGCCAAATGTCTTACATGTTCCAGGGTCAAAGCAGAACATCAACGACCCTCTGGACTATTGGTCCAATCGGAAATCCCCGAGTGGAAATGGGAAGCGTTCACCATGGATTTCGTAACCAAACTTCCCCATACCACAAAGGGACATGACAGCATTTGGGTAATCGTTGACCGTTTGACTAAATCTGCTCACTTCCTTCCCATCCGTGAACATTTCAAGGTCGAACAACTTGCTCGGATTTACATCGACGAGATAGTTAGTCGGCATGGCATCCCTCTCAGCATCATTTCAGATCGTGATGGGAGATTTCTCTCTCGGTTCTGGCAATCACTTCAAGAAGCCATGGGAACCCGCCTCGATCTCAGTACCGCCTATCATCCTCAGACCGATGGTCAATCTGAGAGGACAATTCAAACACTCGAAGATATGTTGAGGGCGTGTGTCTTAGATTTCGGAGGAAACTGGGACTCTCATTTACCGTTGGTGGAATTCTCCTATAATAACAGTTATCATTCTAGCATCGGGATGCCACCATTTGAGGCATTGTATGGCCGTAAATGCCGATCTCCTATTTGCTGGCATGAAATTGGCGAGTCCCACGTAATTCGCGCAACAGTGGATTCTCCAATCGTTGGTCCTGAGCTTATCCAGGAAACAACCGACAAAATCACTCAGATTCGCAATAACCTTCTCACAGCTCGTAGCCGACAAAAGAGTTACGCCGACAAGCGACGCAAACCGCTTGAATTTACCGTGGGTGACATGGTCATGTTAAAAGTGTCCCCATGGAAATGTGTGGTTCGATTTGGACGCAAGGGTAAATTGGCACCCCGCTACGTAGGGCCGTTTAAGATCCTGAAAAGGATCGGACCAGTAGCCTACGAGTTGGATCTACCAATAGAGCTTAATAAAGTTCACCCAGTATTCCATATAGCCAACCTCAAGAAGTGTTTAGCAGACGAGAACCTTCATGTTCCTCTCGAGGATATCCAAATCGACTAGACAATGCAATTTATCGAGAAACCCTTGGAAATTGCCGACCGAAAGGAAAAGCAACTCAAAAGAAGTCGCATTCCCCTGGTCAAGGTCAGGTGGCAGTCAGCGCGTGGACCTGAGTATACATGGGAGCGTGAGGATCAAATGCGTACCAAATACCCGCAACTTTTCTCTTAAGGTACTCTCTTCTTAAATTTCGGGACGAAATTTCCTAAAGTAGGGGAGACTGTGACATCCGCCTAAAACGGATTCGGTTCAACCCAACCCAATTGGAAATTTAATAAACCCTACTCGAGATTTCTTGACGCTAATAGGATCAAAACCCTTACACTACGATATAAATTGACGTTAATAGCAATATATCATAGTATAACGTTATAACTATAATAAAATTAAATTATGATACCATATTAAAATCAAATCAAAGTATGATGCTCTAATTAAATTAAAAGAATCAAACTTGAATGCTATAATTAAACTTCAAATCAAAGTAGATTGTTATAATCAAATAATAACCTATTTTTTTTATAAAACTCTATTTTTATAAACACTACATTAAATTTTATAAAACTCTTAAGATGCTTGTGTTAGTGGGGAATTATGAAGACCACCAAAAGTAAAAGGTTATTCCCATTGTCTCCCACTCACACCTTCCATTATCTTTCCTTTCATTTTTCTCCCAACACATTATTCTCATCACCACTCAAACCATATCTATTCTTCCTCTCACTCTCAATCTCGAAATTCCTCCTAGAAATCTTCATTTTTCAACCAAGAACACTTCAATATACTCAAATCTCCATCCCTCTTGAAGCATTCATCAAGGTATGTTGTTAAAAGTTCCAAATTCATACATGAAACAAATTAAATCCACCAAAATATCTAAAACTCATTTTATGCATAAACCTGATTTTTCTCAGAATCTCATAAATAAAATAAGAAGTTCTGGAAATTTTCAGAAAATAACTTATTTTTATTGAATTACTATAATTATTGCAATAAAATATGGTAATAATTCACATAAAATACTTTTTGCAGTCAATAAATTCTGGAAAATTTTTGGAACAACCCATATATTGAGTAAAGTGGATTTATAAAGTTTCATGAATTTATATTACTGTTTGATGCTCATTTTGTATTTTATTTTGTTGTAGAAAAATAAATTGCAAAATATAGTTAGGTATGTTAAAATCTAGATTTTATATTTTTCGCACCTAATACACATTTTAAAGACTCCATGACAAAATTTACAGATTTTTGTAAGAAGGTTTGCTTATTTTTCCTGATTTAATGTTTATTTAATGGTTTAAATTGATAATAAATAGCTACACATGTCCAAAAATTATAAAACCTTATCAGAATACCATATATAACATGTTAATCATAAATAAAAAGTCTAATGAATTTCTCTTAATATTTCCCTATTATTTATGATTTTATTGATTAGTTAATAATGAAAAACATAAGAAATACTTCCCATAGTCCAAAATATCCAACATATTTACGGTAGGCTCAATATATTGTTAGAAAACTATGGTTAATTTTCCAGAATTTTTGGGAATCATTTATTATTTTTCCCGAATTTTGTTGTGGTTTAATTATTAAAATACTAAATAAATACTAAAGCAGTTAAGAAAAATATGAAGATTTTACAGTAATTACTATTTTATGAAATAATGATTTTCTGATAATTTCATAATGTTTCATTACTGTTTAGTATTTAAAACCATTTTCCTAAATATCTAAGCATGTAAAAATGCCTTTTTAATGATTATTTCATATAAAAAATTGTTTATAATATATAAAATCTGTAAATACTTATAATTTGACAAGTTATTATTTTAATAAGAAATTATTAAAATCTTGCCTAAAGTGAAAATATAAATTAATTAAGCAAAGTAATTAATTCAATTTAAAATTCATCTAACCTATGAATACATTAATATTCAAAACAAAATTTGATTATTGTTAATTCATCTAATATAAGAATATGTGTCTAATTATTTTTATTAATACTCCATTCCCGTTTAGTAGTTCCTAAACCAAAACTATTAATTATAATAGGTTCCACGTCGTTTTGACCCGAGCCGTCTATCGTACAACACGCGTATTCCGTTTGGACTAATGTGAGTAATCTACCACATATTGTATAATTTTCAATACTTTTGGGGTGTATCATGTGGTTCTAATATGTTCCAACTTCACTTTATTATTTTAACACAATTGAGACATTGTTGGGACATTTATACATGAATCATTATTTGTATAATTATTGTTTGTTTACGCTACATGTACTTGTAGTGCATTACCATTTTTAGTCTAATCTCCATGACTATGCCCGTATTCTTGAGGTACGTTATGGACAATAATAGCGCTATTGGGTTGACCACCCCGCCTTGGGACGCTAAGGTGATTGATCGCACATGGTTGTGTGTGTATGATGATTAGATGCTCCATCCTATATATACATATATATGTATATATAGGGTGAGGACTTATTGTTGTTGTTATCATTTGATTAATCAATTTTTGATTTATAAACTGTTATCTCAATAACGGTTGCTTGCCAACTTCAAAAGAAAACAAATTTCAAATTATTCAAACTCACAATTTTCTTTAATAAAACTAGATTACTCACCAACTCTCGTAGTTGACCTGTTTTTACCCATGATGCAGATTTGAAGAATGAAGTTGATGAAAAGTAGGGTGTACCTTAGAAACCCACAAGACTATTTAAATTTGATGTAATAAATGTTATTGTATTTTGATTTGTATTTGTATGTTGTGGATCTTGTTTGCATACTTAGTACTTAATTGAATCTAATCATATTATAACATAGTTGTCATGAGACTTTGAACAATGTATCACGCCTTGATCGATTCCGCCAAGGATCGGGGTGTGACACAGGCAGTCCATGGAAGGTTTATGGAGTCGCCTACCGCCCTCGCCCCCAATGGAATACCGATCGCCCTATTGAGTATATCTAGTGCGATATCTCAGATCTCGAAGAAACCCTCACCAGACTCGGCAGTCTTCAAGACGTTACACATCTCTTCTATGTCGCCTGGGCTAGCTGACCCACCAAAGCCGTGAACTACGAAATCAACGTAAAAATGCTCAAAAATGTCATGGATGCAGTGATCCTGAATTCCCCCAATTTGCAGCACGTTTCTTTACAAACTGGTCGGAAACATTACATCGGTCCTTTTGAATTATTAGGGAAAGTCGCTCACAATCCCCCCTTTCACGAAAATCTACCTCACCTTGAAGCCCCAAATTTCTACTATACCTAAGAGGACAACCTCTTCAAAGTTGTGGACGAAGGAAACTTAGGATCATTACTCTGATGTTTCAGATGTCGACTTGATAGCTGAGCAACACATATGGGCGCAGTAGAACCATGCGCAAAGAATGAAGCTTTACCCTTTCTCAATTCTTTTTGTACCTCATAAATAGGACAAGATCTTTCGTAGTTGTGTACATGGCCATAAAACGTGATATGACCTTGTATCTCTGCGATAGCTTTTGCAAGCTCTCTCTTCCCATTGGCTCCTCAAACGACCCATCTATTACATAATATTTGTCCAACGAGTAACCACAAACACGATGAGAAACAAAAATTAGACATCGTTGTTTTTTCCGGTCAACCGACGCCATGCATCGTTCGATAAACTTGTACTGCTCGGTTCCTTCCCTCCAATCATGTTCAGAGTCCGCTATACAGAAACAAAACATTCTATAATCCGCTGAATACCTACAAAAGGAAGACAGGTCAATGGAGAAAAAAAGATTTTCAATTTAGGTTTTTTTTTTACGATTTTTACCATAATTTAGCTCGGTTTTCTGCAGGGACATAGAATGTGGTCTCCGCTGAAACACCACATTCACCATCGAAATCTTTACCATCGTAAAAAGAGCCGCTATCAGGCCAGTCACGTCTAAGGGGGATTTGATTTTCTTTTATTTTTAATTACTTAAATTATAATAAATTAAAAGAAAAAATGAAAAGGAAAATTAAAAACGATTGTTTGGTCTTTTCACATGGATCAGAGACCAAATCTATTACCTTTTTGTCACCACAGAGACCTTCAACATGAAAAAAAATGTAGACTTGGACTGCAAATTGTGGTAAACCACATGGACCAATTCTGTAATTTACTCTAATAATAATTAGTATTATAGAGAAAAATAAAAAATAAAAATAATAAACAATAAAAAGACAAAAAAAAATCAAATCAAAATGAGGTATATGAAATAAAAAGTAACAAAAAATGACAAAAATGTGCATGAAGTAGGTATGCATGAAGGGTTTATTTAAGATTAACCAAAATCATGTTAAAGGAGGTGTATGAATTAATTTTTTTGAAAAAAATGATGAGTATGTATAGCAACACCCTTTTTAAATTTTTGATATTTTAGAATTTCTTATCTTTTTACTATTATTACTGTTTTTAATATCTTTTTATTATGATTATTATTATTATTATTATTATTATTAAACTTTTACATAATATTTTTTATTATTAGTATTATTGTATTTCTGTTTATTAGTATTATTATTATTATATTATTAGCTTTAGTTATATTTTTTATTTAAATTTAAATTATTATTATTATTACTAAAATAAGTAGTATTAGTTATTGTTATTATTATTAGTGGTATTATTATTTGACACACATTAATAGAATGTTGTGATCTATAATTACGTCGTAATTGCACAAGAGTATGCATTAGATATATTCATTATAAATCAACATTTACATATTGCTACTCTGAATATAGACTATATCAATAACTACATGATTTAGGACATCTTGCGACCAAATTTTAGTGAGAAGCATGTCGTCAAACCTTGTTTAATTAGATAATGAATAACTAATACTATAATGAGCGCAATTTGAACTTTTATAAAAGTAACGGTATTGATGTCCAAAAACTCAATTTAGTATATAAATATAAACAAAATCATGGTATATTGGAAAGATAGAAAAGAAAACGTAAAAATATAACAATAAAACTAAATGGAATCGAAAAATACAAAATAGACATGGACATGACATTTTGCAAACCACAAGGACAATCATGCATTTCTTTCTCTAAAAAAGTAGTACCAACACCAATAATAACAACAAGTCGTTTAACTTAATTGTCATTATATATATATATATATATATATATATATATATATATATATATATATATATATATATATATATATATATATATATATATATATGGGCGGGATCAACATAGAACCACTTTTTATCCATAGAACCATAGAACCACATGTTCAGTACTGAACATGCACTATATTCAGTACCGAACATACATATGTTCAGAGCTGAACATGCATATATGTTCATTAGTGAACATATATAATATATGTTCACTAATGAACATATACGTATGTTCAGCTCTGAACATATGTATGTTCGGTACTGAATATATGCATGTTCAGTACTGAACATAGTGGTTCTATGGTTCTATGTCTAATTTTGGTTATATGTTGATCCCACCCCTATATATATATATATATATATATATATATATATATATATATATATATATATATATATATATATATATATATATATATATATATATATATATATATATATATATAGATGTAGGTTCATATGTGGAGACTAATTATTGTGTGAGTGTATGAGCAATTCTGGACCAATCAACTGAAAAGGGTAATTTCGGGATTTTGTATACAATTAAATTAATAACCAAAAATAAAATCCTATATTTTTGGATTTTCCCTTAAATGTTGCATTATTTATAGGATCTCTACACCATCTTCCATAATAAACACCGTAACCCTAGATCTATCATTCATACGCCACCTTCATCATCTCTCTGCACACACCCTCTCTACAACTCGTCTCCACCATGTCCAATTGTTTGGGATTCACCTCTGAAGCCGACAACCATTTATCAGCGCCACAACCACCGACGTCTTTAATTTTATTTGCAGAAATCATAAACTCATTATCAGATGAAGTAGGAGACGCATGGAACCAGTCCAAACTAGAACCACTTCGACTCTCCTTGAACACAACACATGCTTCATCAGGAAGAATTGTAGCCCTCTCGATGGAATACCGTCATATACGAAACCAATTACCAGATCTCGTAGCGTAACGAGGAGAATAATTAGAAGCTGTGGTATAATTACACATGGAAATCATGGGTTTCGGCCGACTAAGAGCGGGAGTCATAAGGGAAGGGAACGAGAAGGACGTACTTTGCATAATTTCTTCCACAAGGCTAATTTCTTCCACTGAACCGGTGCACTTCTTAACCCATTCCGGAGTAGCAACAATCTCTGAATTTTTCCCTGTATCGGTGCACTTCCATGGTTATCTTTATCTCTCTCAAGATCTCGTTCTTCTTTTTCCATTACGGTACAGTTCTCGATCGGCCACAGATTATCGGTGCCATGGATCTAGGGTTTGGACGAGGTTGAGGTCTGCAAGAAGGAATACCCGCGTAACATGTAAATCTAATTCCCAAAAATGATAATCTTGCCCCCTGAACTTTCCCATGTTGGCACTACCCACCCTCTAACATTCTAACTCCAACATTTGAGTGTCTGGTTCATAAAGAATTAGTTATGATTCTTAAAGAATGAGATATGTTCAAGCGATTCTTAACTCTAAATTCTACATTTAAGTCTCTGATTCATTCTCACAGAATAGTATCAAAGTTTTTGTTAAATGTTATTATATACTTATGATTCTTACAGAATGAGACATGATAAAGTGATTCTTAAATGTAAATTCTACAAGAATTCTAACTGAGATCTGTTAAGCAAAATGTTTAAGCGAAATCTAAACAAGAATTCTTAAAGAATTATATCTGTTAAAGTGATTTTTATCCGTTCTAAAAAAATCAAATGAATGTAGTC
This sequence comes from Cichorium intybus, assembly GCA_023525715.1. Taxonomy (NCBI): domain Eukaryota; kingdom Viridiplantae; phylum Streptophyta; class Magnoliopsida; order Asterales; family Asteraceae; genus Cichorium; species Cichorium intybus. Next base: position 946,164 of record CM042015.1, on the reverse strand, counting down.
ATATTCTTTAAGAATGAAATAAAAATACGTTAGACAGTAATATTCTTTAAGAATGAACGAAAAATACGTTAGAGCGGGCTGGAAAATATTAAAACGTGTTGAATGAAAGTTGTATTCTTAAAAAATATGATTTAATTTAAAATATTAAATAAAATCCGAGATTTGATTTGATTTAATTAATTTGACTTAGTTGCCTAAATTATAGGTAATATTTCATTTCTCTCTCCTAATAAAATGTCATGTTTGCCCTTATAATTAATTAAGTCAAATTATATAGTAAATGATGTCCCGTGATAATAAGGTGTACCCTCAGATCATAGCCTTTAATTCTTTTAATCTAATGGTTACAATTTGGTCACACAATCACACAATACTTATGATCCACATTTGATCCTAACTCTATATATATATATATATATATATATATATATATATATATATATATATATATATATATATATATATATATATATATATATGTATGTATGTATGTATGTATGTATGTATGTATGTATGTATGTATGTATGTATGTATGTATGTATGTATGTATGTATGTATGTATGTATGTATGTATGTATGTATGTATGTATGTATGTATGTATGTATGTATGTATGTATGTATGTATGTATGTGTGAGATTATCCAACATTATATAATATTTAGAATTTAAAGATGTTACTTTTAGTATGATGATTTAATATAAAATATCCAAAATTTTGACGAAATTATTTATCGTAGAAAGATAAATCAGATATCTATAATAATATGCAGGTTGTAGTGTGTTTCTTAGTTTCAGATGTTATTTCCTAGAATATCTTAAAACACATTATAACGGGGGATTTGCCAAAAATTTCAAAACTTTGATGGCCATAATTTTATCAAAACCACTATAATTTGGAAAAAATTCGGACTAACCACCGAAAAAATATCCATCCAATTTTACCACCAATAATGTGAATAAAAAAACGTTGTAACTTGTAAGCTATTATAATATGTTTTTAGGAAATAACAAGTTTAAACTAGTACAAGCGGACAAGCGGCTTTGGAGACTTTTTTTTTTTTTTTTTTTCTTTTTTTTCTTTTTTTTGGTAACGGAGGAACCCAACTAACCCATCCTTTGGATGACCCAGCTGAGCCAACCTCCGGGCTTTGGAGACTTCTAATTCACGTGTGTGGCCTTGAACGAAAGAAAACAACCTTGAATCATTATAAGAATCAACGTATCAAGAAGTTATGAAAACATCTTTTCTAATGTTTATTTTTGACTTCTAATTTTATGTTCAGAATATATATGAAACATATTCTGACTTCTCAACTGGCCATGTATGGTTAATGAAAAATAATAATAATAATCCTACGTTGGCTTAAGGATGCTCGAAAACCATAAAACCATACGTGTACAAAATGTGCAAAAACCTTAACAAAAAGCCTTGAGAATAGTTATATACATATGCATGGTGATTCCATGCAATTTTGGAAGAAGCAAAACATGATCATGCTTAAATGCATAAAGTAACAATAATAATAAATACCGGTGTGGTTTTAAAAGTATATATGAGTTGAGAAAATGATTTCCACAATAGTTTGAAATTTATAACTGGAAATACTTCGTTACAGGATTAAAAACACAACTAGGCAAGCGTACCTAATCAAAAATAATATAATTTAATGTAAATTCGGGTTGTTGACCCAAGGGAAAAGGTATTCTAGTTTAAGTAAATTTGATTGCTAATAAACAGAACTATAACGACAACAATTAAAGGGGGTTTGTCCGTTTTAAATGATAATTAACTAACATGTGCAGATAACAAGTAACAAGGCTTAAAGGTTTATTTAAAGAAAAATAAAGAATATGCTTTCACTTAAATTCGATTCAACTAGATAGATATGCTATAAGTACAATGGATATTTCTATATTTTTTACACTTAACAATATATTCTATATATTATGTTCAAATTATTTGAAATTATAAGGTTATGATCCTTCATGTGATACTAACTTAAGGCACGAGTAAAACTTAATGACTAAGTATTGTATTTCCGTATTAAAGGTCTAAGAGCATCTTGAAGAGTTTTCTAGCAAACAATGAACAAATAATTTCTTATGGTTCACATGCAACCCTAGAAAGATCTATGTTTTCTTCTATGAAGATAATAAACTAAAACCTAAGGCCAACAATTATTTCTAAAGATCAAATGAAGAATAACCAACCTTTTGATCTTGTTCTTGAAGCTAGCAGCACAAGTGTCCTGCCTCAAATGCGAGTCACACCCAAGCAATGGAGAAGACAGTCCAGCAGAGTAATTTTGGTAAAAAGTGGCGCAAAGAATAAGGGTGCCAGAGGGTTCCTTTTATAGCCTCCAAAGGGTTACACCTGAAACCCTAAGGAGCCTCCAAGGTAGGCAAGCCTGTTGGCCACTTGGACCAGGCTTCCTTAAACCCTATTAGGGTTTTCGCCAACCCTAGGAGAAGCCTCCAGGGTGGTGCCATTTTGGCCCCTGGCTTATCTCTTGTCAGTTATTCAACTATTGAATAAATACAAGTCAGCCCCTGCACTTTAATTAATTAATTTAATCACTAAATTAAATCCAATTAATTCTAGATTAAATCTCAATTAATTATTATAGTTTCTAATTAATATATTAGCACTTAAATATATTAATAAACCATTTAATTAATTCTATTGATTTATTAAACAATTAATAAATCAACATTTTACTCTACCGAACTCTATCCTAACCCCCAGCTATGAGGGCAACCCAAATGGACTTTGCTTCAATTAACAAGATAAATATAAATATAAAGTCATGGCTTAGACACCTAATCCAACACATCTGTCACACCCTAAAACCGTAATTGCGGAAAAGTTCGAGGGTGGACTGATGTACGATATCATAACAACGTCAAGTAAAATGAATCCAAGCAATCTCAACCATCATAATATAATTGTAAAAGTTACATATGTTCATTGTTGTTGTTTCCATTACAATTACATATGATTCAAAAATTACGTAATTTATGACGTCACAGCGTCCTGTCGTCATTTGCTTGCGAACATGTTCACTGGTTTCCTGAGAATACAAGTATTTTGAAAAGCGTCAACAATAAAGTTGGTGAGTTCATAAGTTCTTTGTAAGAAAATCCATTTCTTGTAAGATGTAGTATTTGAATGTCCAAGGAAAATCCAATATTTTTCTTATTCCAAAATGATTTCAGTCTAAAAACCGATAGACTATATTATAGCATAACTGTAATGTAACTTTATGAAAAATGTAGGTTTTAACGTAAACAATTATTTAAGGTTGAATCGTTTTTCCCTGTGAGGCGTCCTATAACCATACTGTAGACTAGTTGGCCTGCTGCGACGTTCTTCAGGCGTGGGAAATGTTATGAAAGTTGTCACCTCAGACCTGTCGGTCTAGCTGTAGCGAACAGCTCAGGTGCGGGGTTGTCAGTCCCGTATAGATCTATACACAATGTCACGCTCTCTTACCGAGATTCTGGTTATAAATTTCAGGACTTTTAGTGTAAGTACTAAAAAGTACTGTAAAGACCCGTCTCACGAAATGTATGTATCATCGACCCGTTTACGTTTTGTAGTTAAGGAAACCTTTTAGTTTTCTGTCGTTATCTTATTTCAAAATAACGTTGGATGTAGTTAAATTATATAATATATCTATATAAATAACTTGTGTCGTTTCATTATAGTGAAAGTCTGTGTATCCATAAACCATTTCTATAATAGTTTATCTAAGACAATGTTTGTTGTAGTGTGCGGATTCTTGTATTTTTGGTATCATAGTTGGTTTTTGGACTATTGACGTTGCGAAATAGAGTTACAGTTAGTACCCTTCGCTTACCGGGTTTATGTATAAATACATGCGAGGTCTGTTCGGACAGAGGTCCGAATTTCAGTAGTATTCTAGCATGGAATAACCGTTGTATCTTGTGTAAGTTCTTTGTCAAACATATAAATACATTCAAGTATTCGTGGAAATGGTATTTATAACATGAGGTCTTGTATTCTCCCCCTAAAAGTTTCGGAAAAGTAAAAATGAGGGGTATGAAGCTCACCCTTGAAGCGTGAATTGTCGAGAAAGGGCGCTGGTTTCGGAAGTTTGTCGATAGGAACCAAGGCTTAGGCTCTCGGAACCTAAGGACCTTCAGATAAAGCTATTATCTGATGGTTCTACGAAATGTCAGTGTGTGTAAATGAAGTATAGGTTGTGTATTATCGTGTAGAATCATCAAGGGAAACTAACTTACCAAGGATATGAGGTTTTACACCGGGAAAATGGCGGAGGATGGTTGTTCACGGTGGTGCTGTTGAGGCAGTGAGTAGAGGGGAAGGTGGTGGAAGTTGAGAGTTGAGAGAAAGTTGAAGGAAAGTTGGGGAAAAGTCTGATGAGTTCGTGGGTTTATGGATTCAGTGGGTATGGGGAACCGATTAGAAAAGGGGGTTAGTTATGCTTTATGTCAAATCACTTAGCCCTAGGTGTACTTAGTAGCAGTCGACCTTGTGATTTGATTGACATTTGCATTGGAACTTGTTATTTAGCAGGTGCTGGGAGTGAGGATTTAGGAAGACGGTCTCCTATTAGGAAGTGGACGTTGCATGGGAGGGGTAAGTTCTGGAGGCATGGAGTCCGAAAATGATGCTTTCGGATCTTGTGCAGCAAGGATTCAAGATTAAATCTCTCAATGTTCTGATTCTGAAGGTTGGGTTTTCGGAGAACCAGTTTCTGAATATCACTCGGAAACCTGATCATTCTCCGATTGTCATTTCTAAATCAAGTGGCGATTTCGGAGTCTGGGGGTTTCCAAAGTCAGAAGCTCCTACTTGGGAGTTCCGAGCTCGGTGGGTTCCGAAGTCAGCCTCGAGGATTCAGAGAGTTAAAGGGTCCGAAAGTTGTATCCAGAACCAGAGGTTTCGGAGGTAGTTTAGAGGTCGGGGACCTTCCGAGAGAGTCTCCGAATGAGGATTAAGGGTCCGAAAATGGTTCAGTGTGAGAATGAATTTCTCATATCTAGTGCGATCTCATTGCTACGTTTGTATAGTTTGCTAGGTATTTGTCTTGTAATTGTATACGCAATATTATAACATCCAATAATACATTCTAATAGTTATGAATTTACTTTTCATTATGTGGGTAAACGTACTCTTTGTTTGGCTACAGTTGACTTTTGTTGACAAATTTTACAACTGTCACAGCATCTATTATGAGTTTCAAAGTAGTAGTTCAATAAAATTTTGAAAGGTCCAAGGTGTTTGTTATCATAGTGAGTTTGAGTTCCAAAATTTTCTTTCACGCTGTCATAGTGTGTAACACCCCAATCTCACACAATTTTTTTTTAAAAAAAAAAAACTTTATAATACAAAATATTTGGTTATACACACGGGGTATTACTCTTTTATATCATTGCCACACTTCAAGCAGCACATACTTTGCACAACGAAAGCTACCGTCTCACACTCGACTCTTCTAATCCCTTGTTTGATTACCTGAGTACATAGCATTTTAAAAACATACGTAAGACATACATCTCGTGAGTAATATGGGTTTTAGACCCAAAACAGTTTTCCATATTTTAAACATTTCCAAAATTTCATATTATTTAACTTCCTATGAGCGCACCCATAGGTTTTCCTTTTCATTTGTGAGCACAATCCTACGAGCGCACCCGTAGGTTTTATACGAGACGCACCCGTATAGCTACTTCCTCAATAGCATGAAACGAATTCATCTACCAAGGTAATTAGACAACTACTTCGCGACGGGAGGTACCATCCCAGTAGTGTCTTTTTGCCACCCCTACCGCAGCAGGCCGTGGTCTTTATCCGGATACTTCTTAACTCATCAACAGGGCTCAACACTTTATTAATTCTTTGTATTTCTCATTTATCTTTTGTACACATTGTACTTATCATTTCACAAGATCAATTTCAGTTTCACAAAACATTTTGGTTCCATAGAACCATTTCAATTACCATAAAACCATTTTGTCCCACAAACCATTTTATATAAAAATTCATTTCTTTTATATAAAATCCATTTGCTATGTACTCGAAAAATCCACACATTACTCACCTCAACTAGTTAGAGAAGTCTAACTAGAACTATCCCCTTCCTCGTCCCTCCTATTCATTGATCTTTTACTCAACCAACCGTATTTGAACCACCGCCTATATACGCATTTAATTCACATACTTGGTTAACACATATTTATACATTACAACTAATTCCACAGTGCTAAAGTCTAATATTATACAGTTATGGGTCATAACCAAACTATAACCCTTAATAACTAACTTCTTTTAATTTATAAACTTTCCCAAAAATACACGTATTTTGCTACAGTACCTTCGGGAGGTCGTATTCGGGATTTAAAATTTTTCCACGTAGTTTCACACTATTTTAAACCTATGTTCAAAGTTTCAGGTCAAACGGACAAGCCTAGCATCGATTTCATACTTAAAATTTTTAACAGGGAACTACTTTGCTTCTGCCTCGGCCTCGCGTCGCGACCTAGGGCCTGGTCGCGTCGCGATCGCTGCTGGTGCAGACCAGAATGTCCGATTTTTATGCTACAAATTCCCATTTTTCTCATTTTAAGCCCTTAATACTCAACTTAATCACTAGGGTTTATTCCAAGACCAAAATCATTCATTTACTTCAGGTTTTTAACCATAGAAATCATAAATTTCAATTATTTTCCAAACATTTTGTTTTTGAATTTTTGATTCAAAAACCGAAATTATCCAATATTAAGCTCTTCTACTGATTTATTTTAACAATTACCACACATGGAACTTATTAAAACCCCTTAGAACCAATTTGATCATGTTAATATGAATTATAGGGTTCTTGAACAAAATTCCAATTTTTCAACAATAGCAACATACTTTGGTGATTTTAAGATATGTTCTTAATACACAACTTAATTGATTTAGAATCATTCCATGACTAAAACTTTCAGTTTGCATCAGGTTTTAACTCAATGGAATCACTGATTCCCTTCCTTTATCAAAAATTTCAGTTTTTACATTTTTACCCCAAAACCTTAGTTTCAATTAAATTAACGATTACTACTAGTCTCTTTTATCTATTTCAGCATATTAGACTCAATAAAACCCTTTTAAATCAACTTGGTCATATAAACCCGTGATTTAGGGTTCTTGAACCAAAAACCCAATTTTTACCAATTTCAACTAACCCTTTGCTTTAAAATCGTTTTCTCAATACTTAGAACATGTTTGATGTTAGAAATTACTTAAACCACTTGGACCTTAACCGGAATTTCAGTTTCCAGTTTCATCCCATGAAGAACACATAAGAAACTAGGTTAGGAGCTTGATTACTAACCTTGGTTTAGCTTGAAAATCTTAAATTCTTAGCAAAATATTGAAATCTCTGCTTCTTTCTTCGTGAATTAAAGAACCAGTGTTCCCTCGTGGCTCTCTAAAACTCTCTAGAACTCTCCAACATCTTCTGTAAATCATAAGAAGATATTTTCTATATTTATAGTTCCATATTTTCAATTCTACCCCTCAAGTCTTGCTTCTTGCATTATGATACAAAAATCCAGATTTTATTACACAAAGTTCATTTTATCACATATTTGCCCCACATCACAAAAATTATTTTACATTTTTTTTCTATAATGCAACAAAAGACCATTTTACCCTTTTTATACAAAATTCTATTATTTCCCAAAATGGCACAAAAATTCATTTTTATTACATTATGAGTTTTGTTTTCTTTCATTTTGACCCCAACATTATATTTTCTTTACATTAAAATCATTTGCATGCCAAATGACCATTTTGCCCTTTTTACCAATTTTTACTATTACACCCTTGTTCAACCCAACTTTTACATATGTTTATTTTATGACTCTTACCAAAATTTTAGGGTTCTTACATAGTGTGACCTTTTTATATATATTCCTTGGCTATTGTTGTTGGTCAAATTCTTATACCTAAATTGTAAATGTTATGATACGTAGACCCTGATTTTTTTTACCAAGTTTAACATAAATAAGCTTCAATATATAAGATCTTTTGTCAAAAAAAAAAAAAAAAAACTACAATAAATTTCTCAAGAATCAAAACTTGCTCTTTTGTAGTAAAAAACAATTTTCACCATATAATTTATATCATAACCTTATTTTTTACCAATATTGCTAGATTTAATTCATGAAATTTATCTTAAAATTTTAATAAATTGTATAATTTTTATCAAAAAAATTTATATTTTAAGAAACAAAAATCATTTTCATTGAACAAAAGTTTCATCCGATAATCTTTTTGATGCTCTACTTAAAACAAATCCCAATCCGACATCATGTTACTCTAAATGACAACATTATTTTTTTGTGTGTATAGTGGGATAAAAGAGTCTTTAAAAAAATGAAGTGTATCCCCGATATAGGAATTGATAGAATTGATATGTCTTGTTGTGTAACTACGCATATGTGATATCCTAGTCGTGCATACTATGAAATAGTATGCAACGCGGAAGAAGTGTCATGCAATGCGGAAGAAGCGTCAACATGGCTTTTATAGTAAATATGAAAAGTAAACTAATTTAAGTAATACTAACAATAAGATCAAAATGATTTTTAATTAATCTCTTTGATTTTAGAAGTATGTTTAATATATTCAATAGTTTATATACTTAAATCTGAAGATACATTACGTGAAATAAATTTGGCAAAAGCAACACTAGTAAAAAAAGTACAAATGGTCATATTCTTGCCAAAATAGTCTAGTTATGCTTTGAATTATTTATGTTGCAAAATATAATCATAAATTCTAGTATTGTTTTAATAACATTATACATCAGTTACCATTACCACTGCAAACTGTAACACCCAACTTTATTAACAAAGTACACCAAAAGAATTCATTTTTTCAAACACACATATATACATATTTTTTAAAATCCAGAAGCAACTAGTGTGCATTGTTATAAGCACAATATGTTAAGTAGTATCAACATACCTGAAGTATAATGGGTACAAAAGTCGTGTCACCTACTAAAGTAGTCTACATAACATCTACTGTCTATTTGCTACAACTTTCTGTTTAGAAATGCTTATAGGTCTTGCAAGGTTAGTAATATACAACGATAAGCTACAAGAGGTTAGTGAATAACCAATGATGCAACAATAATCAACGATATAATAAAACACCATAATATAATAGTAATAATGTTAAATACAATAATAAGACACCACATAAGTTCACCACACCATGCCACTATCCTATCACCACACCGTATCCCCCAACAAAAATTCACCACACTAGACCCACCAATATTTCATTATACCAAACCCACCTATCAATCACCACATACGAACTTCGTCCCCTCCTCGACCCCTATGGTCTTGAGCCACAAAGGCTTACCACACCCCCACCATAAAATAGTACAACCACTAGCCTTATAGACTTAAGGGTAAGATTCACCACTGCTAGCCACACATGCTTTAGAAATAAAGTACACCATGAATATCATAAAGACATAATCAACAATTAGCCATAAGACTTCTCCGTATATGTATCACCACAACTAGCCATGTCGGCTCAACAAGGTAAAAATCAACGACATTGGCCACATAGGCTCAATATAGAGTTAATTACCACAGCAATATAATGAAACCACAAACACCACATAAAAAGGTAAATCAAATATTTCTCACCTATAATAGCCATATAGGCTCAACAAGTAGTTATTATCATCATAACAAGTATCCACAATATAAGTTATAACCACATCAACCACACAAGAGGGGAAATCAAAGGTTACCCACCTTGAGGTTTCTGGTGTGAAATGAGTTCCAAGTATCTAGTTTCCTTAGTCTTATTTCCCGTCCCTAAATCTGTCCACACACAACAACATTTACCCCTTGTATATTTTCTATACACCACTTGTTCAAACATATTTTTACCCCCTTTTTACTTAGAATCACTTTTTGATCTACAAAATAGAAATAAACTCGACTCTTATAGCATTTTAATGACACCAATATCATACTCATAACTCATGTGATTTTCCAATGATTTTATATGAATTTTACAACACAACCACTATATGCTGTTAACATTCAGCTTGACATTACTGTACAAAACAAGCTTTTAACCCATCTAAATGTCAAAATTGGATTATGATATCTATAAATCAAATAAACTAGACATTCATAAGTTTCTAATGCCTCTAACATCGTATTTTTGTGATTTTTCTATGATTTACTATGAATTTTCCAATACAACAATAGCGTGTTGTCATAAACCAGTTCGACGACATCATAAAAAATGTGATTTTCACCTATCTTGAACCTGGAATTCGTTTACAATGTACAAAAACTAAATAAAATAGACATTCATACCTTTCTAAGGCTATTGGAATAATCCATAAATGATTTTTCTACAATTTTATATGATTTTTCTAAAAAACGGATAGAAACATAGCAGAATTTCGAAAATTAAAAGCTTCACCTTAAATAGTCAATCAAATCTTCGAAATTCTTATGGAAATTGATTGGGATTATTAGAGAACCACTAGGAATGATTACTTTCATCCAAAACATCAATTATGATCCACCAATTTCACCAAATTCACAGATTTAAGAAAACCCCAATTTCTAGGATTCTTATCACCTAGAAACATAAATTGTATCCTTGGCTGAAATGAGAAGAGTGCCCAACTTAGAATTTCTAGGGTTCTTACCACTAACCAATAGTTGGATAAGGATCATATGATAGTTAGAAACATAAATTAACATCTTGGAATAATAGGAATAACCTTCCCTAACTTAGAATTTTCAAATTACTCACCACCCCAATCCGAAAAATGGATTTCCAAGCTAGAATTAGTTGAAATCATACCTTAGATTCCTAAAGAACTTCAATTCCATGGACAATTCTTCAAGATTAAGCTTAACCCTCCATGTATGCTTAAGAATCGTCATTCCCTTTGCCTCATTCTCTGAAAATTGTATACTTGGTTGAAATGAGAAGAGTGCCCAACTAATACAAGTCAACTTTCAGCATTTAGCAAGAGTGGTCTTCAAGTTTCGATAATTTCACAAACTACCCAAACTTACTAAATTAAATGAAACTCTTAAGTTTTAGAGTTTTACCCCATAAATAAAATTAATATTCATTTAAGTCATTGACCAAGTCAACCTTAATCCCACAGTTTAGCTATTTGGCAGAAATGACCCTTCTAACAAAATTTATTACATTTAGGTCCTTTTTACCAAAACCGCCACAACACTGCCTTTATATATTATGTATATTTTTATATATACACTAAGGCAAACACAGTGTTACACAAACCCTATCCAAACTTGTAGTCATGATTTAACAAAAGAAATATGACAATTATGAGCCACCATGGAACATTGTGGTCACATGTCACCATTTTGCCATGATTTTTAGTCACTTTCTTTGTAATGGTTATCATATTAGAAGAAAATACATATAGACACAATAATTTGATGTAACAAAATCTGATTGATATGCCCACAAATATTCTATTGTGTGTCTAAAAGGTAGTCTTTACTAGCCACATGAATTACCTATAAAATAAAGCTAATGTATAATATATATGTGTTTATATTTATATTTTCGTTGTAGTTATTGTTGATAGATACATAATTATGATGCAAAATAAATTAAATATTTATTTCGAAACATAGTAATTTGAATATTATTTCGTTAATTAGATTCTATTAGTATAACTTCTTTGAAATTATTTATTCTCAACTTTTCTAATAAGTGTTTTTTTATCTTATGGTTAAAGACTACTTAGTTTAAAGTTGAGAACTTAAAGGATTGAAGTTGAACTTATAGAATATATTAGGTCTGAATATTATTTCGTTAATTATATTTTATTAGTATAACTTCTTTGAAATTATTTATTTTTAACTTTTCTAATTAAGAGTTTTTTTATCTTATGGTTTAAGAATACTTAGTTTAAAGTTGAGAACTTAAAGGACTGAAGTTGAACTTATAGAATAGATTGGGGCTATCGGTGTAAATCTCTTTAAAATAGCGCGCAAACCCATATACGGATATAGTCTAGCAGCTTCTACAGCACTGTTCGCAGTACTGTTCGACGCAATTCAACTACTCCAAGCTTTTTCTCCATCAATGGCTGCAGTGAAGGGGTTGTATGGATCGATCAATGAGTTCTTGAAGTACTGTTCTCAGTCAGGTGACTCTGCCTACAGTGCATTCAGATCACTTCTAGAGCGCCTCGAGGATCCGAAAACCCGAACCGAAGCCCGGATCTTCTTTGCACATCTCAAAAAAAAGCTCGAAAGCGATGGAGCATCCGGCCACTGTCTGGATACTTACCATTTCCAAATACAAGACGTATATCTCGGACAAAATGAAGGTCCTCTCTGTTTCCCATATAAGTTAGTATGTCCTTATGCATATCAATTTCCAATTCTAAGTGGTGGATGTTTGTTAGCATCTATGTTTTTTCATTTTTCCTTTTTGACTAAAATCTGCAATTGGCGTTTGTTTCACATAGCAGTGATGATTATGTTCGTAGCTTTACTCTTGCTTTTTTCCTTTTTTTTTATTCTTTCAAATTTGTTGATATAGTGTTCGTACAGCATTTCCTGCAGAAGAATGTAAGCCTGGACTAAATGTTGTTTTGCCTTCTTATCTTTTCTGTCTGACTTAGGTTATCAGACGAGAAACAAACTGACTATGATGGTGATCCCCAGCATCTTTATGCCAGAGGACTGGTCCTTTACTTTCTATGAGGGTCTTAATAGACATCCTGACACTATCTTCAAAGACAAGATAGTTGCTGAGCTTGGTTGTGGAAATGGATGGATATCAATAGCAATTGCTGAGAGATGGTTACCATCAAAGGTAGTGGACTAGTGGTCATTATTCTCCCTGAACTAAGAGTCCATACTTATGAAACGTTGATTGAAATATGGCAGTGAATATTTCCAAACAATGTCTTACAGGTTTATGGCCTTGATATAAATCCAAGAGCAGTGAAGATTGCCTGGATAAACTTGTATTTGAATGCTTTTGATGAGAATGGAGAGCCCATTTATGACCATGAGAAGAAAACTTTGCTTGAAAGGGTAGAGTTTTATGAATCTGATCTGTTATCTTATTGCAGAGATAATCATATAGAGCTTGAACGAATTGTCGGATGTATACCACAGGTATTTTCATTTCATCATGTTACCTCTTAAAATACTAATCCATGTGTGGGAGTTGTAATCTTCTCATTTTGCAATATGCAATTTTGGCTAAATGCAAGAAATAGCAATGTACTTCCGTTTATTTATTTATTCTAGCATTCTACTTTCATTTTTTTTTCCGATTACAACATTATTAATCACCTTTTTCTTATTAAGGCATTCTACATGAAAATTTTACCAATATATGAAAGTATGTTTTTGTATTTTGCATTTAATCCTTTTAATGGCTAAATGCAAGGAATAGTAATGTTCTTCCAAGTATTTGTTTATTATTACATCCTATGTCTGTTTTTTTCTATTACGACATCATATGTTAATTTTCTTTTTCTTATTAACACATTATACTTCGAAAAATCCCAGGCATTGTAGTTTTGAAAGATTTAACCAGTTATAGCAATGGAAATTGGTATTTGGATGGCATTTCTGTAATTAGGTGGATTTTTTAAGTACAATGCTGTAATAGGGAAATGAAAGTTGGATGGCATTCCAATAGTTATTTTTCTTGTTAGGACATTTTACTTCGTAATATCTTCCAATTATAGCAATGAAATTTGCTTTGTATATGAATGACATTGCTATAATTGGATAGATTTTTCCAAGTACAATGTTGTAATAGGACAAGTTGAAAGTATATTGCTATTTCTACATTTAATCCTGTAGAGTTAACATGCACTCTACATTGTCTTGTAGATTCTTAATCCGAACCCTGATGCAATGTCGAAGCTTGTCACAGAAAACGCTAGTGAAGAGTTTCTATATTCATTAAGTAACTACTGTGCACTTCAGGTAAGTGTATCCTCTAATTACATAGTATGTTCATAAGTGCATACTTTACCCTCTTTACCAATATGGTCAATGTATTTTATCTTTTTACCCATGATAGCGATTAGCGAGGCACTTGCATTTCTTTACCCATAATAGCAATGTACTTGCATTTTCACTACCATTACGAGCATTATACTTTATTTTACATATTGCTACTATCGAGGAAAAGGCGTAAGTACGTTGCTATTATGAGTAAGAAATGAAAGTATGTTGCTATTATGTGCAAGAAAAAGGTAACTACATTGCTATCATGGGTAAAGAATTGTAAGTGCATTGCTTTTATGGGTAAAACAGAATCTGTCATCTGTATTCTATATTTACCCCTACCAGAATTTTAACAAAAATACAGAATGTTGAGACAATGTTCATCAGTAATAGAAAGTTTATCTGGATGATGCTTTAACACCGGAATATCTACTTTTAACAGAAGTACATAAAATTAACAGAAATACAAAATGTTCATCGGAAAACCAAAATTCTAACAGAGTTTGACAGTTAGATAAAGTAAAAAAATAAACACATTAATGTTGAAAATTCGACTTTTTTGACTTTCTATGTCAACTTTGACCCTTGACTGACTTTGACCGATAGACCAAGTTGGCCCGAGTTTTGACTGAGTTGGTTCAAGTTTGACTGAATTTGACGGAGTTTCCATAAATCACCTTTGTCAGTGACCGAGTTCTGTGTAGGCACTACATACTTGGGCATTTGGCCGGGTAGACCGAGTTTTAAGCACTGAAAAAAATAAAGTACATTGCCTATTTTAGTAAAAACAATAAAGTAGATTGGTATTGTGGGCACAGGGTTTTGTTGAGGATCAGTTTGGGTTAGGTCTAATTGCAAGGGCAGTTGAAGAAGGAATCGATGTGATTAAGCCTATGGGAATTATGATTTTCAATATGGGAGGTCGCCCGGGGCAGGCTGTCTGTAAACGGTTATTTGAACGCCGTGGTCTCATTGTCGATCAGCTTTGGCAGACCAAAATTCTTCAAGCTTCTGACACTGATATTTCAGCTTTAGTTGAAATTGAGAAGAATAATCCACACCGTTTTGAGTTTTTTATGGGACTTGTTGGGGATCAGCCTATTTGTGCTAGGACAGCATGGGCCTTTGGGAAGGCTGGTGGACGTATTTCTCATGCTTTGTCAGTTTATAGCTGTCAGCTTCGACAACCGAATCAGGTCCGTTTGATAAATGGATAAATGCAAGAAATACCAACGTACTTCTGTTTATTTGTTTATTATAGCATCTTACTGTCATTTATTTGTTGATTTTTCAAAGTATCTACTCTTTTCTTAACATTGTACTTGCAACTTCGCTATGAATTATAGCACTGTACTTCCAAATTTGTTCTTGTTAGGACATTGTACTTTGAGAATAATCTACCCAATTATAGAGGTGAAAATTGCTTTGTGTTTAGATGACATTGCTATAATTGGGTAGATTTTTCAAAGTACAATGCTGTAAGAGGAAGAAACCAAAGCAACATGCTATAATAAACAAAGAAATTAAACTACTTGCTATTGCTTGCATTTATCCATTTAATAAAAGCACAAAAGTCTTATTAGGGCATTTTTTTTTAAGTAGGACATTGTATTAAATAACTTACCCATTTATAGCAGTGAAAAATGCCTTGCATTAGGATGACATTGCTATAATTGGGTAGATTTTTAGAAGTACGATGATGTAATTGGAAGAAATAAAGTAGGGATTTGTAAAAAAAAAACAAATAAATGAAAGTACATTGCTATTTTATGTATTAATTATTCACTTTATCCAATTGTAGCGGTGGAAAATGCTTTTTATTAGGATAACATTGCTATAATTGGGTCGATTTTTCAAAGTAGAATGCGGAAGAATTGAAAGTAGGATGCTGTAACAAACAAATAAATGAAAGTGAGTTGTAATTTCATGCATTTAATCATTTGCTCTGCCCGATTAAAGTTGCGAAAATTGCTTTGTATTTGTATGGCACTGCTATAATCGGAAGAAATGAAAGTAGGATGATTAATAAACAAATAAATGGAAGTACGTTGCTATTTCTTGCATTTAACCCTTGGACAAAAATCTCGTTGATCATTACAAGATACAACAATTTGAAAATTGGTTAAATACTGAACCAACTAAACTGACAGGTTAAAAAAATCTTCGAGTTTCTGAAAAATGGGTTCCAAGATATCAGCAATTCTTTGGATTTATCATTTGAGGATGATTCAGTTGCTGATGAAAAGATTCCTTTCCTAGCATATCTTGCTGGTGTTTTGAAAGACAATTCACACTTTCAGTATGAGCCGCCATCTGGAAGTAAAAGGTTCCGGAATCTTATTGCAGGCTTCATGAAAACATACCACCATGTACCAATTACGGCTGATGTAAGAAGTCTTTCTTTCAATTTTCGTTTTGAACTATCTGTTGCATTGGTGTTTCATAATCTTTCATTGTGGTGGATCAAGATGTTGCCTTTTTTCTTGCATTTAGCATTTTACCAATTGCTATTAATAGGTGAATTTTTTTTGCAAAGTACAATGCCCTAATGAGGAATAAACTGAAAGTACAATTCCCTAATGAGGAATAATCTGAAAGCACAATGCTGTAATAACAGAAATGTAATTACAATGCTTTACTAAATTCTTTTGGACAGTACATTGCTATTCTTGCTTTTAGCCCTATCTTTTAGCCGGTAGCAGGTTACCCATTGCTATAATTGGGTAGATTTTTGAAAGAACAATGCCATAATAAGAAATAATTTTGAAGGTATAGTTCTCTAATACGAAGAAATGAACGTGTCATGCTATAATAATTTCGTTTTGGAGAGTAGATTGCTATTTCTTGCTATTTTTTTTAGCAGCAGTAGGTTACCCGTTGCTATGATTGGGTAGATTTTGAAAGTACAATGCCTAACAAGAAATAATTTGGTACAATGTTATAATAGGAAGAAATGGATGTTTCAATGCTATAATAGGGAGAAATGGAAGTACAATGCTATCATAGGGAGAAATGGAAGTATGATGCTGTAATGATTTTTTTGGAAAGTAGATTGCTATTTCTTACATTTAGTCCTATCTTTAGTAGGTGTTAGGTTACCCATTGCTATATTTGTGTAGATTTTTTAGAGTACAATGCCCTAACAAGATGTTTTAAAAAGAAGAAACGAAAGTACAATGCTAAACTATTTTTTTTTTTGTAAAGTACATTGCTAGTTCTTGCATTTAGCCCACCCCTAAAAAAGAAGCAAATTACTCATTGCTATAATTGGGTAGTTTTTTAAGCTACAATTTCTGTTAAGAAATAATTAAAAGTACAATGTTTATTAAGAAGAAATGAAAGGACAATGCCTTAATAAATTTTTTTTGTAAAGCACATTGCTATTACTTGCGTTTAGCCTTTTATGCTGAATAAATCAAATAAAGGAAGCTGGCGGAATAGCAGTCTGAAAAAAATATCAACCCCTATTTCTTTTACAGTGACTCATGTTACATTTGTTTGTAAGTAATATGCTGCATGGTTTACTTTTTTAATCCCAATCATTCTGCAATTACGTTTTTAATGCTCTATTCTTGCTGGTAATAGCAACTTACTTTATTCTTGCTACCAATATGGGCAGTGTGCTATATTTTTACCCATAATGATAATGTACTTACAAATCTGTACCGATAGTAGTGATACACTTTATATTCTAAGCTTATTGGCAACACATTTATACTTTTATTTTGTTCTATATAGTTATCAATAAACAAATGTAAGTACATTGCTCTTATGAATAATGGATTGTTTGCACATTGGTTTTATGTCTAAAGATGCCATTATGTATTATTTTGAGAAAAAAATGTAACTACGTTACGTTGTTTTTATGGGTAAAAAGTGCAAGTACTTTGGCATTAATTGGAAAAAAGTAAAGCAAATTGCCAATATTGGTAAAATGATTGAAGTACATAGCTATTTTCTGCAATTTTTCCTTTGTGGAACAATCATCTTACAGCCTTTTGTGACAAATAACTTGCATTCCTGATTTGTTTATTCTCAACCTTCGTGCAAGAATGTTGTTGTATTTCCTTCACGGGGTACAGCAATCGAGAATGCTCTACAATTGTTCACTCCCCGTCTTGCCATTGTTGATGATCATCTTAGCCGAAATCTACCCAGGCAATGGTTAACATCACTTGAAATGGAGGTATAAATATAATAAGGCATTCCACTTGAAATCTATATATGTTTATAAATCTGCATCTCATGATTTTGAATGCCTTTTCTAAAACTGCAGCATAAAGAGAATGATAACTTGTCTGCAAACGCAATTACAGTTATAGAAGCACCACGCCAGTCAGATCTAATGATAGAGCTGATAAAGAAATTAAGGCCACAAGTGGTGGTTACTGGGATGGCTGAATTTGAGTCTGTTACTAGTTCAGCTTTTGAGCATATTTTAATGACTACAAGGGAAATTGGAGCTCGTCTTTTTATAGATATATCAGACCAATTTGAGCTTTCTAGCCTCCCTAGTTCCAATGGGGTCCTCAAATATCTTGCTAGAACTCCTTTGCCTTCACATGCTGCTATCATCTGTGGGTTACTGAAAAATCAGGTAATGAGCTTATATTATGTTTAATTTTTTTTTATTTTTGTAAATAAAAGTTTCATTGATTATAAATATATAATGTATATATAAAATTTCATTCCATTCTTACAAGCCAACAAAACATGATCACGGAACGTAATGACTCATTTCTTTACATTCCTTTGCCATTGCATTGCATTCCATTTCCATCCAACCAAACACTCTTAGAGTAGTTGAACTTGAGGAATTAACATGAGTCAGTACTACTACTAGTTATTCAATTATCAACATAACATTAGTGTAATCATCTTATTCCAGGTTTATAAAGATCTCGAAGTAGCTTTTGTGATATCAGAAGAGCCAACCATTTGTAAGGCATTGTCTAAAAGTGTGGAACTATTACAGGGAAATACCGCACTCATTAGCCAATACTATTATGGCTGTCTTTTCCATGAACTTCTCTCATTTCAGCTACCTGATCGCCATCTACCTGCAGAGGTTACTTCTTTTACTTAATTATATCTTGTATGTTAAACATCTGCAAACATACTGCTGATGTTACATTTTTTTATGCAACTGTTTTTTTAATTGATTAAACACATAACCCTATATTTTTTATCTTCTTCAGAGAGAACCCGAAGTTGCAAAATCCAGTGAAATGATAGGATATTCGACTTCAGCCATGTCAGTCCTTACCAGTTCCGAGTTCTCAATTACAGAAACCGAAAACTCCCCTCTTATTCACATGGACGTGGACCAAATCTTTCTCCCAACACCAACTCCTGTAAAGTCCGCCATATTCGAAAGCTTTGCAAGACAAAATGTAACAGAATCCGAATGCGACATAACACCAAGCCTCAAAAAATTCATCAAAACCACATACGGATTTTCCACCAATCAAAACTCAGAATTCATATATGCAGACTGCCCACAACCCATTTTCACCAAATTACTCCTTACATGTATCCAAGAAGGTGGTACTCTCTGTTTCCCAACCGGCTCAAACGGGAATTATGTTTCTGTCGCTAAATTTCTAAACGCAAAAATTGTGCCAGTTGTCACAAAACTTGAGAATCACTTCAAGATGACTGAAAATCTACTTAGTGGTGTATTGGAGAATGTGAGTAAACCCTGGGTTTATATTTCGGGTCCCACGGTAAACCCGACTGGTGTGATTTATAGCAATGAAGAAATTGGAGACTTGCTGACTGTTTGTGCCAAGTATGGGGCGCGGGTGATTATTGATACTTCGTTTTCTGGGGTGGAGTTTAATTCAAGTGATTGGGATTTGGATGGGAGTTTGGTGAAATTAATTTCTGGAAAACCGTCTTTTAATGTGTGTCTGCTTGGGGGATTGTTTTTTAAGATGGTTACTGGAGGGATTTCGTTTGGGTTTTTGGTTATAGACCGTCGGTTTTGGGATGATGGGGTTTATAATTTTTCAGGGATGAATAAACCGCATAGTACCGTTAGATATACTGCAAAGAAGTTGTTGGATCTTAGAGACCAGAATGTGGGACATCTTTTGGATGCTACTCAAGGACAGAGGAAACTGCTGGCGGGTAGATTTAAACGCTTGAAAGAGGTAACATTCTACTTTCAGTTTTTTTTCTTATTCAGACATTGTACTTTGAAAAATCTTTAATGAAAGCGGGGTGCTATAATAAACGAATCTACAAAAAGTATGTTGCTATTTCTTGCATTTTTACCTTTTTAGGGCTAAATGTAAGAAATAACAATGTAGTTCTATTGTTTGTTTATTAGAGCATCCCACTTTTATAATAGGACGAAATGAAAGTACAATGCTATGATAAATACATATATGAAAGTATGCTGCTATTTCTTGAAATCAACCAGTTTAAAGCTAGATGCAAGAAATAGCAGTGTACTTCCATTTATTTGTTTATAATAGCATCTGACTTTTTTTTTTTTTTTTCTCAATTATAATATTGTATTCTTCTTTACGGCATTGTACTTTGAAAAACTTTTCAGTTACAACATTGTTATTTTCACTTTTTTGGACAATGTACTTTGAAAAATGTACCCAATCACAACAATTAAAATTGCTTTGTATTTGGATGACACTGGGTACATTTTGTAAGATACAACACTCTAAGAAGGTTAGATCCTATAAAAAACAAATATATGAAAGTACATTGCTATTGTGTTGATTTAACCCTTTATTTAACATTGTGGATGAACATATAATATAAAGTCTAAAATATTATTCTACCCAGTTGTAGCAATAAATTGGCTTGTGTTGGATTTCAAAGTAAAATGAACAACATTAATAGGAGAAAATAAACAAGTATTGGGAAGTATGTTGCTATTTCTTGTATTTAACCCCTTATATAATGTGGAAAACTTTGTATCTTGTTTTTATGTATAATGAGTAGACGCTGGAGCGATGTGGTTGGGAAGTAGTTGAAGCTGATGCGGGAGTTTCCATAATTGCAAAGCCATCTTCTTGCATAGGGAAAAACATACAACTCAATAAAGAAGACGGTTCTGGTTCTTCATGGAAACCCAATCTCAATGACTCCAATATCAGAGAAGCAATGGTTAGAGCCACTGGCCTTTGCATCAATGGACCTTCTTGGACTGGAATCCCAGGCTATTTCCGCTTCACTTTAGCCCTCCAAGACACCGATTTTAACCGTGCCTTACAATGCATCACCAAGTTCAGTGAACTTGTAAAGTAAGTCAAATCATTTCAAGGTATCGTTTTGTTAGTATTATAAACTATCAAAATCTTACATCTTATACTTGATACATATCACTTGTAATATTTTCTGCTTTTTGATAATCATCACTGCTACTGCTAGATAGGTCTTATTTCGATTCCCTCAACAACAAGCCCTCCTTTTAAATGAACACCGTTAACCTCTCTTAACCTCATAATAACATCTTTTTCACACATTCCATCATTGTAAAATTCTCCCAATTCTATCTCCAACCATCCGTCCTTTCGCTTTGATCCTTGTTTGTGAGACAAGATTATTGTCCCTTGCGAATGGAATTTGCCAACTTCGATTGTAACTTCAGATGGTAAAACATCCAACCCGTAGGCCCGGTGAAGTGCCACATTGACAACGAGATAGGCTCCATAATTGGTATTTGGTGATAACATTTTGGTGTTTATTTTTCCTTCAATTTCAAGCCAACTTGTCATTCTAAGCTCCACGGCTTCAGCAAATCTATTCAAAATTTAATACTCACAAAATTAACGGAAACAACTTCTCATGAAAAGGTTCTTGCGATATTATATTAATTTGCGAAATCACATTAAAAAGAAAGAAAAGAAAAGAAATTTTCAATATTTTTAGGATTTTGTTTTATAGATAATTTATAAAGCAATTTCTCAAGAAGATAAGTTCGAAAAGTCCATCGATGTAAACGTGTGATACTATCCTTTAGTCGTCAATTGCAGCCTTTCCACTGTCAAAAAGACGACCAGTAAGAAAGTAGCCATCAATTTTGGTGAATTTTGTGATATCCCTTGTATTATATGTCACCTGGATTGAACAAAGGGTTTCCAACACCAAAACAGAGGATTGTCTGACCAAGCCACGTACAGATCTCTTGCGCTTAACATGTAACATTTTTTACCCGTCTCTTTGTCTATCGAGAATGTCTACAACACAAAACCACCAGTGTCAGAATCCAAACACACATATTATTTGTAATTGGTGAAAACAAAAGAAATCTTGTGGTAATCAATTTTTATAATCATAAAAATTAACTTCTTGGTGAATCGATTAGTTAAAAAATTTGTTGACGCATGATGGAACTTTCAAAGCAAAAGAACCAAATTATTACAATACTACCAATAAAACAAAGAGTGAAAAAACATTGGATAACTGTCATGTTCGTTACCTTGAGGCCGCTATCAATCAGAAGAGGACCTAAAAGTTTAAAGAATAGTTCCTTCTTGGATTTAAAAACCACTGGACGCACGCTTCTCGATATGATTTGTTGATGATCAGATGGCAAGAATTCATCCCACAAAACATCCGATTCAGCAGCATCCCGAACTGCCGGATCAACAACCGCGAGCCGAGATGCATCCCTAGGTGACCCACGAGAGAGGACTTGTAAAATGCAGTCATGTGGCAAAGCCTTCATGTGTGCTGTATAAAATTTTGACCCCAATGAGAACGGCAATAGACTTTTTCTTTTCAAGTGGGCAACATAGATATAGATGCATATATATGCGTATTAGGTGTGAAATAGTACTTATCATGACAATAGGTCATGCATCAATGTTGGCGGCTTTCTTTGTTTTTGTTTTTATAGATCAATGGTAGCCATCATGTGGGGAAAACAAACGTGGGAGTTTACAAGTTGACAAATTAATTTGTATATTTTGGACGAAAAATGGATATTCATGTTATAATGTTATCCACTTGTCATGGATCACGATTAGGTTTCCCAAAAGAATTTTTTTATTCTAGTTTAATTGTAGTTGGTACTGAAGATAGATCTCATTTACATAGACACCATAGATCTCATTGAATAGGCTCCGTAGCTCTCCAAAGAAGAATATATCGGCAAAACAGATAAGATTTGGATTGTAGCCAGGGTGTGTGACATATTAGTTGTAACAAATATACTGGGAATTCAAAATATTACAAAAACCGGCCATTAAAAAAATCATTATCCTATGATAATACCACCAAATTGTGGGCATACCTAATATTAGGATGTAGTATTCACGCCTTGCTTTTCTCATGGATACAATGCTTTCCTAATTCTAGGATGACCAGGACCCAATACTTGCCGAGTTGCCGTATCTAATATGACTTGAATACAAAGCAACAATTATAAAACTTGTGGCCGAAGTAATATTTATCGCTGATAGTCCCCTACAGTCCTAGTGGGAGGTTTGCAGATGCTAAGAATGCCCCAGATGTCATCGAAAAGGGTGCAATGCAGACTTTTAGTGAAAATGAATGTTAATTGATACCATGCGGGAATATGTTACATGCGAACTTCATCACAAGCAACCTTTTTCTCGAACGAAATGTATTTTAATTTCAATATGTTTGGTTCGTTGATGTTGTACCAGATTTGTCGTGAGACATATGACACTTACATTTTCGCAATATACAATGAGAGCTAGTGTGAGTGGACAACGAAGTTCAAGTAGAATATTGCGTAAGCAACAAGTTTCAACGACAACATTAGCGACAACACGATATTCGGCTTCGATACTTGACCCAGATAATGTTTTGGCGTTTAGAAGACCATGATACAAGATTGTCTCCTAAGAAAACACAATACCCGGAAGTAGAGATTCGAGTGTCCTGAAAACCTCCTCGTTCAACATTGATATAGCCGATTAGATTGGATTTGGTAGATTTGGTGAGATATAGACCAAGGGATAGAGTGCCTTTTAAACATCAAGTAATCTGTTTTAAGGCATTCATGTGATCGGTACGTGTATTATGCATCTGTAAACAAACTTGTTGAATGACATAAGTAATGTCGGGTCACGTGAATGTCAAATGTTGTGAGGCACCAGCAAGGCTACGATAGGATCCGATACCGGATTTCCAGAGGTGGTGCCTAGCTTTGTACATGTGTTAATCCATGTTTGAGTTGGTTTACAGGATGACATACCAACACGTCTAGTAATTTCTTTCGCATAGGCTTGATTGAGAAATAAATCGCGATTAGTATGGTGAACGGACATTCCCAAGAAGAAAGTTAACAGATGAAAACATTTCACTACAAATTTGTATGCAAGAAAAGTCATGAGAGATTGGTGTACCGTGTGCGATGATGTGGTGAGAATAATGTTACCAACGTATAATAATAATTAAGCTCGTGGGGCTTGCTTGCGCCCGTAAAGGGGCATTTTCGTGGGGCTTGCTTGTTTTCTCCAATTTCTAGCTAACAAACTAGAGTTTTTCATTTACGTCCATAAAGTGCTTCAAATGATGTCATTTCAATGCTAGAATGGTAACTATTATTGTAAGAGAGTTCTACCCATGGCAAGTGTGTATCCCAACTGTTGGAATATGATAACAAAATAACAAGGCAGCCGAAACAAAAAACTAAAGATCATATTCTACCACAGATCACAAAAATCATGCACATTTTTGTAACTGTAAACTGAAGAAGGATTAAGATATACCATTTAGAATCTCAGATCTGATCTTGTTAGGATGTCCAGAGCCCAAAGTAGAACTCCTCAAATGAAATCACACCCAAGACAATGATCCACCACCCGTTGATGAAGTATAAACCTTTGCTTGAAGTTTTAGCACGTTATCTTCTGGGTATTTGAAAAAATCGGCCGTATACCGAGGGTGGGAGGGAGATTGATGAATTTTTTGGGTTTCTAGATCGATTACAACTCAGATCTAGGGTTGTATTTATAGTTCCTTTCATCCCTATCTCTTCCCTTGCGGATAATGACTATTTGAAATTCAAACTATGGATAATTCACTTTAGTCCTTTATCCTTTTTAGTTTCTAATTAATATACCATTACTTTGATATATTAATAAACTTAACACCTCAAGTTTATTTTTTATATCTTTTGGCTAAATCATCTCTTACGTGTAACCCAAAAGGACCATACCATTTATAGTGATATTACCAACTTGTTATGACCATCGGCATATAACCAACACCAACTTCCACTAAAATCAATAGCATAATCGAAGCATATACCTAAGAGTCTAGATTGTCCTTTCATGTTGTGCATCTATGTGGGGATGATAAGTTGCACTTAAGTTCATTCTTGTCCACAACTCTCTTTGTAACACACCTAGAATTTGGAGGTGAAACGCTCAAACGAGTATCTCTGTTCAATAAAAAAGACAATGGCACTCAATGCCTCCAGAAAATTTCATCAATACATAACTTGGCTAACTTGTCAATCGACCGAGTTTCCTTTATTGGTGAGAAGTGTGCACTTTTTGTCAATCGTACCATTACCCAAACATAATCATAACCCTTCAATGTCTTAGGAAAAATAATCAAAAAGTCCATAGTGACACGGTTCCATTTCCATTCGGGTATCTCTAAGAATCGTTGACTCCCATACTGTTTTAATCCTCAGGTTTCCAATATAGACATGTCATTAAATTTTCTACATTTTGTTGTTTCAAATCCCTATATGTATTGGTGCTTTATGGATTAATAGAGTACATTTATTTGTGTCGGTGTTCTAACAATAACTTATACATTCATCTACTATCAGACACCTGAATCCTATATTGGAATAATTTTAGGCCTTTCGTGTCTTCCTGTAATAATGATTTATG
The DNA here is from genome assembly GCA_023525715.1 of Cichorium intybus. Lineage (NCBI taxonomy): Eukaryota > Viridiplantae > Streptophyta > Magnoliopsida > Asterales > Asteraceae > Cichorium > Cichorium intybus. The sequence continues at coordinate 920,264 of CM042015.1, read as the reverse complement.
TTTCACCATTACATTACTTTTTAGATTCTCTTCTTTTGAGATATTCATTTTAGACTTCTCTAAGTCTTTCTATCAGGTTAGAAATGAACTTGATTCTAGAAAATCTATCTAGAAAGACACCACAATGCTCCTTACATCTTAATGTATCAGTTACAATGTTAGCTTTTTCTGGATGATATATGATTTCATATTTGAATTTAATTAGCTCTAACCAACATTTATAGATGTCTCAATTTATATAATGTGTTAATATTTATACCTAAAGGTGTCATTATATGTCATGACATTACGACTAAATCTAGTTCATACTTTTTCTGTGATTATATTTAGAATCAAAATAAAAGAATCATAATTTTCTTGTTTAATTATGACACGTAGTGTTTACATAATCCTTGACTTCCTAGTAATACTAAATTTATGATTCATACATAAACTTAACATTCTTAATCCATTATTTTCCCTTAATCCATAGGTCATCATATGTTCCTAGATCATTAACACTACTTATCCATACTCAATCTCATCAGACTAAATATTTCCTTAAAGAACATATACATGCTTAATGGTCAATTATTCAAATTCTATATGTTGGATTAGACCCTCCTTGTTGTCATTGATCTACTCAATAAGTTATTATGTTTTAATGAAATCATGGAATCCTCAAGACATTTATATATTTTTTTTATTAATCCAATCAATATGTATTCCTAATATAATGTTATTTCCCATATCATTACACTAATTTTGCTCCCAATTTGTTATTATAAAATAACGTCTTTTAAATATATTTTTTCATCTATTCTTTCTTTCCATCCCCTTGGTTAATTCATGTTTCCTTCATGAAATACTATCATTTCCTAATATTTTACTTCCAAACACATTCAGAATAGGGAACCTTTCATCTAATTTTGTGAGTGGTTCGCTACAATAAATCGAGTATCACACTTCCATTTATCATTGCAAGCAATATTTCATCACTACCTTCCCTTACAACATTAATAGCCATTGTAGAACATAGAATATGAATGCCACCACTGGTCTTCAAATTCATGCCTAGGAGGATATAAGATTATTTACTATTGATTACAATGATCAAGTCAATTTGCCATAATTATACAAATACTTTCACATTGGTCCTACCATTTAGGTAGTTCAATACCTAATCTTTCATGTGTGGATTACATCTCCTTTTATAGTTTCTAGCCTTAGAAATTAATAATGGACTCTAATGTAAACTATCACATCTATCAGTTGCCTTCATCCTTGTATCCTTAAAATATTACGTAGTCTCTGTAATACCTTTTTTAAGTCTCCATCTAAATTTTTTTGTAGTCTTAGTTTTTTTTCAACAAAACTGCAAAAAATGGTCCTTGTGCTTTGTCAAAATCGCACTTTGGGTCCAAAACGTTTTCCAATTGCATGGCAAGTCCAAAATGGGAAACTTCCCATGTTTTTGGTCCTTGATCCATTTGAAAAGACTAAAATACCCTTTTAATTTCTTTTTTCATTTTTAATACTTATTTTAATAACTTTTTATTAAAAAGTAATAAAAAACCTCCAAAACCCCCTTCCCCTCTCTCTCTCTCTCTCTCTCTCTAAACGTGCGTAAACACCAGATGAAGAACTCGATTTCTCTCTGCCTCACACACATTCAAGAACCCGATCTCTCTTGGTTCTGGGTTAGGTTTTCATGTGGAAGTTAACAACAATCGCAATAATGGTGATGATAATTTAGGGTTTATGCTTGCGGATTGTGTTTTGCGTTTTCCCAATCTGAAATAATTCCTTCTTCTTGATTAATACAAAGACGCATCCACAAGGTCAAAAATCCAAAATCCAGGTATATGCACTCCTCCATTACGATGATAATTTAGGGTTTATGCTTGCTGATTGTGTTTTGTATGGTTCGCAAACGCTTCTTCCCTATCAGACATCGATCCTCCATTACTGTTATGCAGTCCAGGTATATGCACTCCTCCATTATGCTTCTTTCCTATCAGACATCGATCCTCCATTACAGTTCATGTACAGAAAACGCTGATCGACTTGCACTTCATGTTCCCTTTGTCAAAACAGTTCTTGTTGGGAAATCTGCAACCTGAAGCCTCACCGGCATCAAGATCCCAGTCTAGCTTAATTTTTCGATCTGTAATCTAGGTTTGAATGTATTTGATTTTTGGATCTTATTTGTAGGTTTGAATGGGTTTTTTGGGTTTGACTTTTGAGTGAACAAAATCGTTTACAGATGCGTGGGTTTTTTGGGATTTACAGATATATGTTTGAAAAGGAAGAATTTCAATTACAGACTCTAAACCAGGTGCTGAAAACGACGGAGATGAGGAAGCCGATCAAAATCAGGTTGAGAATTCCTCGTGAGGATGAAATTGTTTGGGAGAGAGAAGTGGGGAGGGGGTTGAGTGTCCTGTTTATTTTTAATTAAAAAAACATTAATATAGGTATTAAAAAATAAAAAATATATATTAAAAAGGTAAAATAGTCTTTTTAAATTGACCAGGGACCAAAACCACAAGAACCTTCTCATTTTGGGACCAAAACCACAGGAAGTTTCTCATTTTGGACCTCCTATGCAAATAGAAAACTTTTTGGACCCAAAGTGCGATTTTGACAAAGCACAGGGACCATTTTTGCAGTTTTGTCTTTTTTTTTCCCATAACGTATTTGATTTTGAAATTCAGATTCTTATGTTTCCGTGAACAACCATAAACATAATGTACTATCCATTTTGTCATTCCATACTAAAACATCAAATACTTAACCAAGTTTATACTTGGAGATATATTCGTAATGCTTATGTGAAAATTCAGCCTTGTATATTACTTTTAACAAGTAGATGTGTATAACCTATTTTTCTTTCTTCACATTTCTTCCTCTCAAGAAATCTTGAAGAATGTGCCCACCATGTTTTCATTTATAACATTCTTTTCCAAATCTAGTCTTTATTCTATGAGACTCTCCTACTAATTAATATTTTTTTCTTCAATGGAAGACATCTTCTAGCCACTGCAATCCCATGATTGCTTATTGCAAGGTTATTACCTTCTTATTTTGAATTAACTTTCTTATTTCTAGTAGTTTTCCTTTAAGGTATAATTTTGTTTCTTCAATGGAAACTAGATGCACCATAAATATTCTAGAGTATTCACTATTCGTTCAATCTTTCATCCCAATACCCCCAAACTGACTTTCCTCTCTTTTCAGAGGTTCTTTAGGAACAATGTTCCTTCATTATATTACCCTTAAACATACACTGAGTCATTTATACAAGAATTGAGCCTAATACTTGATGTGTAATGTTACACCAATTATGGACCTTAGCTTTCAATATTTAAGCGACATATAACACCTTTTATTGGGCTCTACATCCATTTGATCCTAAGCTCTGTTCAATTTCACCAAACCTATCCTCATAGGATTTAGGGTTAGTATTAATAGTAAACTTGGATGATTTACTCTTAAGAAATATTTTAAGGGGAAAGTCCTTACTTGTATTTGTACTTTGTGTATTACTAGTATCCATGATAACTACATCATGTGGTACCTTCCATATATTGTTTCATTTCATATATTGTTGTAGCTCAGTCCTCCATTCTCATTGTAAAAGACTTTGAACATAGGAACTATGAAATAGAGGTTCCTTAACCTTTTTAATTGACTATATTTGAAATATTCACTTGTCGATGTAGATTGACTTGGAGTTTTGTTACTTGTCTTCATGTTGTTACTAAGACCCAAAGACCATCCTTTATCATGATTCATCATCATTTTTCAAGTTGTTTCATAATATGAAATAACTATAAGTAGTATAATCATACCATAATATATGTAAAAAAGTGTTCGGTAAAACAACTAGTAAATATGATTATCACCAATGACTATTGATATTACCATTTTTCGCCAATATTTTTTTGCTCCCACACAGAATAGCCAAGTGATTATCATGGGGGCCATGATCCTTTTGGTGCAAATAAATCTAGCAACCTTTCATAAACATCCATAGTTGGGCTGTTTTCTCATATAGCTATGACAGAGATCAATAATTACTAAAATGATCATATTGTTCTACCCAGTGTTCCCCAGTTTAAGTCTCGGTCATACTGTCTAAGGAAAACTTGGTTCACATAAAATGAAGCTCTGATCCCAACTTGAAAATGCCCTCATTTCATGGAAGATAAGAATTCTACTAAATAGATGAATGTTGTCTCGAGAATCTTAAAACTTTTATTAAAATATCAGAATGTGCTTTATTGGAAGCAAAATACATTTGGCTAGACTAGCCTAGAAACACGAGCATTTCTTTATTTCATCAGAAAACTATCTTCCAATAAGCATTATCCTTCAAACTAGTCTGGTTTTAACCTAGTGCATCATATTCTTACCCTTGCTAGTCACCACAAAATCTCCTAAATATGGATACACATTGTTTTATAAAAAGGGACATGCTTTATGCCTAGTGAGCTCATGAGTTAGTGAAATAATAAAATATTTTCAAATCCTTGATCAAATGTAATGTAACATCCCAAAATTTTAGGGTAAATTTAAAAATTTTTAAACGAAAACTTCAATATAAGAAAAGCCACTTAATTAATTTTCATAAAATTCCATAACTTTTAAGTTTAATGAAAACACCCCAGGATTAACAGAAGTTAACGAAATCTCAATATAGCAGAATATTAATTCAAAAACAGTTCTCCAATGAAGCAGCACAGTGTATACACGTCACGCCTTGCCATCCATGGTACCTGATGTACCTGAAACAATAGTTTATATAGGGAAAGGGTAAGCACGAAGCTTAGTGAGTTCCTCAAAATACCATACGATCCATCACATAACATACAACACATCATAACCATTCATATGTCTGTGAGACTCGCGGGCTATCCCTGTTCCGCTGAAGACTCACGGGAAATTCCCGTTCTTGTCTTATCGCTCGCAGGCTTCTCCCGTTCCGTCTAATGACTCGCAGGCTATTCCCGTTCCGCCTATTGGCTCGCGGGCTATCCCGTTCCATCTAATGACTCGCAGGTTATTCCCGTTCCGCCTATTGGCTCGCGGGCTATCCGGTTCCGTCCACAAACAATCATTATCATAGCAATAATTCATACAATTATCATAACAGGTAAGATCACCTTAGTCTAACATATCTTCCTTCATACGCATGCAATATCACCTATAGTATAGTGAGAAGACTCACCTGATTATAGTTGACTATATCGTTTATCTTTCTCGGCTTTGTATTTCCTTCAACTTTAACTGTTAACATAATAAGAAATCTATCATTTCTTAATCCTTAACTATATTATAGTCGCATCATTAAACCCTTCAATAATTCCAATATGATACTCCATGATTTATCAAGTAAAGAACGGCCAGGTAGAAGATTAGATGGGGTGGCAGGATCCTTTCAGCATTTTAGCCTTTCGGAAAATCCAACAACCAGATCCCAAGTAATCGGCTTAGTCACCGTCCTCGTAAGTAAATCAATCGGTATTATATTCGGAAATTACGAATTGTTATAATAACGACATTTTAAGGTTTTTGTTTACTATTGTTAGAAATTAGTATAATATAACATATGTTATACTTATTAAATATTATACTTCTTAACACAAAAACCATTTTACAATACCTAATTAAGCTATAGAAAAGTTTGTAGTCACCTTATGACCAGTCGTCGGAACCTATAACTTCTTCGCTAGGCTTTTGAGCTTCCTTCCGCTCACTTCTTACACTCTAGTGCTTAGAAACCTCTATATATTGGATTGAGATTTGTTGGTGTGGTTTATGAGATGTTTTGGGGGGTATTTATACTTGAATTCTTGAATAAAAATGGCATGACACTTTTGACAAAAGATTTTAATAATATAATTTTGTTGAAATTAAAGGCCTTCTAGAATCAGTCTGTTCAAGACTGGTTTAGCCGATCTTAAACCCATTAAATTCACGTTTTTATTTGATATTCAGAATATTCATCTCAATACCTTTCCAGGGATGTATTTTACATATTTATACGATTTTTCTATGATTTATTATGAATTTTTGAAAACAGACTATCTAATCTGTCAATTCCGAACTAATCAGTAAAGATTGCATTTTTTACCATAGATAATCTCATTTTCAAGCTTACTATTATTTTTGGTAATTGTACTAGACTCAATTTGTAAACTTTGTGCATTGGTTTGAGGTCCAAACAATTTTCCTAGAATTAATTATGATTTTTCTAAAAACGACACAAAATGCTGATTTTATATGAAATTGTAACTAAAGTTTTTCTTAGCTTTATAACTACCAAAAATCATATAATTCCTAACACTCTTATTTTAAGTATATGTTATAATCAGGATACGGGTCTTACAAGTCTCCCCCACTTATTTGGATTTCGTCCCGAAATCCGCATTCTCGAACGCCTCTATGTATTTCCCATCGAGTCCTTATGTTCTTCAAAAATCCTCCTCATCTTATTGTCGAACCTTTACAAGGTTTCATTATCTTTCCCTTCAACTTTCACATGTCTCTGTAATAATGCTTAAGGTCCTATTATTCTCATTCACTCCATACTTCTTTTCTTCTAGTTACTCTAGATGTAAAACTCTAACTGTTTCTCACAGTCCCACACATCAACTTGACCGGCTACTTTCTACAGTACATATTTAGTACTTTCTAATCTTCATGTATACATAGTTAACCTAGTTAACTTGCAACACCTAATTTTTAACACTATTTCGTATTTATATGAATTCGCATATTTCAACACACATTTGTCTCAATTCAATATATTCTTTTAAATACTTTTTGGCTAAATAATTCTATATTTGTAAAATCTCCAAAAAATTTTGTTTCACCGAAAAATATAAAATTTACATCATCTTTCGTAAGTTCTTTTTTTTTTCTTTGAAGTACTGAACACTCTTTAAACTATTTCCATTATATGGAGACATAAAATTTTGTTTTATTTCAAGAGTCTCTTTATTATCTCGTTCTCACCAGAGTCAAGCAGGGAATTTTGAAAAAATGTCACTTGGGGTAGTGAAAAGTCGCATCTACTGTAGTTAGTTTGATATTCGGTAATTAAAACGTGAGGTGTCCTTTCAGTTCCGTGTGACCTTTCGGTTCCAGCTGCAAGATACTATATATACAGGTATGTAGTATCATTCATTTCCACATTCATTTTCAGTCTCGTCCTCTCTTATCACTAGTTTGTTCATAAACGAACTCATATTCAAAGTTAAGTCATGGAAAACAGATCTTCAATGGGAGATCTGTCGAACCCTGGACCTGGTTTTCCGCAAGGAGAGGGTACTTCAGACCAAGCATTCTTAATAGAGTTCGGTATCTCTAACATTCTAGACATCTATCATCCATACTTCAATTATCTTTCTAATGTTTTGTTTGATTTTGAATTATGGTACAGTCTTCCAGATATAATACCAATAGAGCAACTCCACAGTGAGCCAGAAATTTTTCCCGAGCTGAACATTAACTCAGAAGATCCGGTGCATGCATCTTTAGACTTTGTACTTGATCAGACTCCATACCTTCTACCAGATTAAATTCTTTTAAATGATCGCTTTTATGAATATTCAGTTTTTTTTTTATCATCTGACAATTGTTATTTGTAGACCCACTTGTGGATGATCTATCTGACTACAATCCATTCATCGACGTACCATCAACGAGTAATGAGATCATCCCCATGAATCAAGGATTCATGACTGACATTCAGAATGAAAGTCAATTACAAACAACTCATAACATCAATATTGAAATGAATCCTGAGCTTGGGGTTGGTTTTCAATATCAAAATCACCTTCAGGTGATTCAGAGGAACTTAGAAGGATTTCAAAATCCTGAGTCCATGATTGAAAACGTACAATTACCACCGATAGCTACCGATTTTAATGAATCAATGTCCATATTTGGTTCAGAAAATCAGGATCATGTTCAAATGATCCCAAATATTAATAGTACATTTGAACTCAATCTTCCGATTCCGACAACCACAGTAGCTGGCACTAGAAGAGGTTTCAGACACTCATTAAGTAGAGAAATAATAGCTGAACACTTTAATAAACCAATTGAGGAAGCTGCGAAAGAACTCAACATTGGATTGACTCAGTTAAAAAAACGCTGTAGATATTTAGGTATCGAACATTGGCCCCAACGACAACTTAAGAGTCTGCAAACTCTTATTGATCGTGTTGAGGTAAAGAATTACATTTTTGTTTTTAATTCCTTTATATCATAAAATTGTAATTACTAAATTTATTTGTGTCACAGGAATTTGGTAACGAGTTTAGCGGAGCAGCAGGATTATCGAAAGATTTAATACCCAACCTAAAAAGGGAGAAATAAGCAATAATTGAAGGATCACAATCGGGTCTAACAGACGGCACAAAGAAACTGATACAAGCTGCTCATAAGGTTGTATTTAGGAAAAGAAAATTTTAGGAAAAGGGGGAAACTTCATCAAGAACTCATACACAGCAGCAATCTCTGCCATCTAATTCTGGTATGAGTAGTATTAACCCTGGTTTACTTGAGTCTTCGAGTGAGGAGAATTTTTGAGGCTTCGAGTGAGGAGAACACATACGTCTCGTGAGTAATACGGGTTTTAGACCCAAAATAATTTCTCATATTTTAAACATTCCAAATTTTCATATTATTTAATTTCCTATGAGCGCACCCATAGGTTTTCCTTTTCATTTGTGAGCACATTCCTACGAGCGCACCCGTAGGTTTTATACGAGACGCACCCGTATAGCTAATTCCTCAATAGCATGAAACGAATTCATCTACCAAGGTAATTAGACAACTACTTCGCGACGGGAGGTACCATCCCAGTAGTGTCTTTTTTCCACCCCTACCGCAGCAGGCCGTGGTCTTTATCCGGATACTTCTTTTCTCATCATCAGGGCTCAATCACTTTATTAGTTCTCTGTATTTCTCATTGATCTTTTGTATACATTATACTTACTATTTCACAAAAATCATTTCCAGTTTCACAAAACATTTTAGTTCCGCAGAACCATTTCCTTTCTCATTAACCATATTAACTTTCATAAAACCATTTTGACCTACAAATCATTTTTCATAAAATTCATTCCTTTATATAAAACTCCTTTTGCTATGTACTCGAAAATCCATACATTACTCACCTGATACGTAGAAGTAGGTCGCACACACAAGCACGTGATACTCAAGAACTCTTCTTCTTTCCCGAACCTACATTCCACGTGGTACTGCTTAGAACGAATTAACGTTTACATTTATTACTTATAATTATATAAGTATACATATATTTTCCCGATACCCGACACGTACCGTATCCATACCTTCCCTTTACCTTATAAATACATCATTGAGATTATTAATATCTTTAATAAGAATATATAGGACCAAATACCCACTACGAACTCTTTGCCGCAACCAAGACCAAAAACCACGAAAGAATATACTTGACAGCAAGGCTGAGTTTTAGACCTACGACAAGATTTGTAATATTAAACCAATGAGAGATTGAAAATAAAATCCAAGAAAAATCATGTGAAAACTAGACCCAAGCAGGATGTCACAGGGCCTGACCTCATGTCATTTTCACTTTCCATGAATAAATGAAAAATTCCCAAAGTTAACTAATACAATCAGTCCATCCACTGAACCACACCTTAAAGAAATATTAATCGCTCAAAATTGGTTAAGAACTGAACTCTCAAATTTAGTATGGACAAAATAGACTTCAAAAGTGAACTAAGGCAATTGGCCTTGCTCTCAAAGGATGTTTATAAAATTTACAATGAATTTCTCAAGGCAGGGGACCAAATACGACAGAACGTGGACAAGTCAGTGAATATTGCATAATTCACTTAACTTAGAATACGAATTAGACCAAGGCCTTCTGGAAAAAGAAACTACACATGTAGGCCATTCCAGAAAGGTATGATTCACCCTAATTGGCCAAACATACGATTTTATATGATTTTTACATGATTAAGGCAGAAAGCTGTCATGCGAATTGTGTTAAGTTGTAAGTATTAGAAGTCCTTAACCAATAAGCCCTTAAGAACACATTCAATAATCAAAAGAAGGTAATTTCCAGATGTTTTGACATATTAACGATCCACTTAATGGATTAGACAAAACACAAACCAAAAAGGAAAGAAAAGAAAAACTAAAATGGTTTATACCTCACTCGATTCCTTTGCTGCCTTCTTCCTCCTTGCTCTCGAGAACACACCTTGATTTTCATGTTTTCCTCACCATGACAACAACAGCAACAAGGAGATGGAAGCAGCAGCTTTAAGAAAGAGGACCAATAGAAAAAAAAACTAGAGAGAATGGCAGAAGAGAAAGGAGGATACGGCTAGGGTTCTAAAAAAAATCATATCTCCTGGAGCTTCACATGTGACTACCCTCCAAAAATTGGTAGCCGAGCCTAAATGGAACAAAATAACATTCAGCTATGGTAAATTGACAAAAACCACCCTTAGACTTTAGTGCTTCAATTTTTGTCAACCCAAATCTCTAATATCCAACATTATAAGTTTTTAATAATGATATTTAACCCTTTCCCAAATATATATTTTAAATTTCTAGAGTTGTTATTATTATTATTATTATTATTATTATTATTATCTTTATTAGCCGAGATCAAATTCTACGAATCGTTTTCTAATTAAATTTACCCATTTTTCTGTTAAAAATGTAACTAACGGTTGACGTTTAATATACATGCTAAAACAAAAATGGGGTGTTACAACTCTCCCCCACTTGTAAGAATTTCGTCCTCGAAATTCAACTCTAACACCTTTAAACCAAACGCCTCAAGACCCTCATACGACTCCTCGATCTATAAAGATTCCTTCTCATCCCAACGAATAGGGTTCCAACACCCTCGCATGTACGACACCTTGTGACGCGACATACCGATGCTATAGCTGGCAGTTGCCAGCGAAGGCGAAATACAAACAGAGGCAGGTAAGCATGGATCCCAGCTGCCCTTCCCCCAAAGTCCAAGATACATCTCAACGTAACATAATATATCTCATTTCATATCTGACCACCATTGACCTTCAATCAGATCTTTGCGCGTCACAACAACAAATAGTCCACATCCTAGAATCACCTAGGTTATTCTAACTTTCTTCTTTCGATCCAACTAGCAACCACAATAGCTAAACACTGGCGCGTAAGCTACTACCTCACTGCACTTGTAGCATATAGCAAGGCATACCATCTATACGAATGCTATAGACTTGCAATAGTCCAACAGCCCCAGACCATGCTATAATCGACTTGATTGCATAACATTGCACATAATACTAGCATACACCACCCATACAACCTCTATTGATAGAGTTATGCACTTCTTCCCTCCTAACAAGCGGAAGGGAATATATTGAGGTTCGAATCCTTCTGTGACCCAAATTAATAGCCTAACGGGGAATATACCACCCCTCACACCCCTAGAATCTCTGTTCATGCTCACAACATGTCATTACACGTTTGAACACACTATTGTCGTTTAAGCAACCTCTTTCCCCTTCAAATGAACAAATTCTCCTTACTTGGGTTCAAACCCGATCCTACCTGATCCTTTCAGCGACATGCCACCTATTCCTGCAACAATGGTCCATGCTCTTTTACTTTCAATCAAATTGTGTGTCTTCATTCTAGCAATTTCAGCTGCGCCAAAAGCTTAATTTCATTTCTCGTAGTCGTACTCGTCGACTTAACCGACTCCCCCACTTTGAATGAATATAACACTTGCCTCGAAGCCTCGACACCTCTTAAGTAAGCACACTTTACGACCACCTCCCACTTCTTCAACTTCTTTGGAGAATGGAAAGTAAACCTAGCTTACCAACCCAGCAACTCACATTGAAGCCAAACACTATCTCATCACACGTGTTTTGACGAGGTAAAGATATTTACATCAACCATCGTATACTGCTCATCATTCGCTAGCCACTCTATCCGTCGTCGGTACCTCCTCCATCATGAGCTGTAACGCTCGACCACATGCCCTCTCTGTCCCTGCCCTAACCGCTCTTACAGCACATGACCACTCCATCACTTGCGTCATCTTTGTGACTTTCTGTGTCATCCCAGACAAGCTCTCTGTCGTCTGCTCCAAAGTCAAAAACTCGTGGGAACTCCGCTCCATCTCTACTTGAGGCACATACTACCCCTGGATCCGCGTCACAAAATCCTCCCAGGTCAAAACCCAGACCTGTTCTGCTGACATAGATGTGGTCTCCACTTTCTTTGATCAACTTTTACCAACCAACTTCTCATATCCACTTTTAGATACTATTTAGCTATTGTTTCCCTATATTCTTTCTTATTTACTAAGAAGAAACATAGCTAACATATTTGAACTGTCATTTACTTCTCAAGCAAAATTAAATTACTACTTCCATAGACAACTTAAGTTTTTACCTTTTACCATGTATTACTCCTTACTTGTTATGGCTAATACCAAAAATAACTTTTACCTTTCTTATTACCCCAACTGCATCATAATAACGCTTCAATAAAGACTTGCATTTTTAATTCAACATTTACTTGTTTTTATCTCATTACACTTGTTAAACATATAGTACTTTTATAATCATATAGATTACCACTACTTTTCATGGACATTCAATCTCTACGTCTCATACATTTTACTTATAGACATTTTTGGGTTTGAAGCCCAAAATTTATTTCATTGTATCTTTTACCATTTCTCTCTATGTGTCGTAAGGCTATATGCCCAACACATTACATTATTCTTTCATGTAAACTTCATTTCATCACACCCTTTACTTTTACATTTCTTAAGGCGATATACACTATACATTTCTTTACAACATTATATATTTCATATTTCATATAAGACTTACTTCTTATGTATCTTTAGGTGATACACAACTGCCATTTATTTCCTCATTATCTTTCATTCTTTCGTATTTCGAGGCGATATGCCAAATGCATTATCTCACTCTTTTGCTTCACACTTTATAGTATTCTAATTAGAATACCTATTTCATAACCACATTCATACTTTTATACATTGTATCAGTCCCAAAACTTATTCATTCTTTTACATCTATAAGCACGTGTGAACATATATATACACATTCTTACGTTTCATTATTACTAGCCATGTACTGATTCATTTCTCACAATCTTTGGACACTTTTACCTGTTATATTCATTCACACTCGGAAGTAGTAACTTCCTATCTGTTTATTATAATTCTTATTTTTCATTCTTTATCTCATATTTGATTCTTTGCCTAGTACTTACTTAGGCATTCTCTCTTATTCCTTACTTCATATTGATTATGACCTTTAGTCATCATTTCTACATTCTTTCGGTTACCCTTTTATCATTTACATCTCTTCTTATATTGATTTTATATGACCACTAAATATGATTCCAATGACCATTTTTTTTTCATCCCCAGTTTCTTTAATAACTTTCTTTATATCCCTCTCATCACCCTCATCGCTTGTCTTATCTTTAATTTCTCGCCTAACACTTGATTAGGCATTAAATCTCCATTTCCCAATTCATTTTCTTTTTAATCACTTTATGATAATGCGATATACTTATAGCCTTTAACATTTTTTTTTATTTTTCATTTCCTTCCCATTCAGGTAACTTAATTTGTTATGTTACCCATTATAGTATTATGCTTGTAACTTAGTTATTTGCTCCAACCATTGGATATATTTACTTGTCATATTACTTTTAGGGTTGGAAGTCACGACTTCCCATTTCTTACACTTTCGTTTCTGTCCTTGATTCCTTATCTAATACTTGATTAAGTATTTTGCTTTCATTTTATATTAACATATTTAATCACAACTTTTTGTATATATTCTTTAATCCCCTGGTTGTCCATGGGAGACACATCATACTACTTCTCAATATTTATTCTTTACCCCTTTTTATACCTCTTTTGGGTTTGTCTACAATTACAAACTCAGCTCATTTCCTTTTACTTTTCCCCGGTTAAGTGTTTTCATTCTTCTTTATTATATGAGTTTTATTCATATATATATATATATATATATATATATATATATATATATATATATATATATATATATATATATATATATATATATATATATATCTATGTATTCATATTCTTTTCCAATCTTTCCTTCTTTGGTCACTGTAGTGACATTACATCTATTTTCATTCCAAAATCATACTTCGTTCCATTAGACAACGGAACTTTTCAACTATACATTTTCTTTTCATTTCTCTTTTACTATTCTCTCAAGTTTCAATTACATATACTTTATGTTATTTCTCACATTATACGGTGGTTATCACAACCACATATTTGAACTTTTCTCTTCTTACCCTTCACATACTTGTTATCTTAGTTCCAATTCTCTTCATTCATACTTTATAATACTTCACATATAGAGTATGGGTTTTCCCCACTTCATACCTCATACTTATTATTTCATCTTTAATATTTTTTTCAATTATACTTTAGTATTTTCAGGCATACTGGGTTTATTACACAGGTACTCCGGACCTATGCCCCTCACACCTCCTCTACTCATCCCTTACAGATTCACATGATTCCTATGTGGTTTCACCAAACTCAAATATATATATCCTGTGATTATGATAGTACGGGCCCATATTATTATAACCACCTATACATATTTGCTTCCGGTTTCACCACCAGGACCCATGTTTCACTGTTTCAGGTTTACCCCCACTTTTACTTACTTACGACCTCATATTTAAGTATGTACCTCACTTAACACCTACACAGTTTAAGTCTAGGTTCAAGTATTGACACCTAGTTCACTTAAACTATGGCTCTGATACCAAATTGTAACACCCCAATCTCACACAATTTTTTTTTTCTTTTTTTTTCCAAGACTTTATAATACAAAATATTTAGTTATACACACGGGGTATTAATCTTCTGTATCATTACCACAATTCAAGCAGCACATACTTTGCACAACGAAAGCTACCGTCCCACACTCGACTCTTCTAATTCCTTGTTTGATTACCTGAGTACATATTACCTGAGTACATAGCATTTAAAAAAAACATACGTAAGACATACGTCTCGTGAGTAATACGGGTTTTAGACCCAAAATAATTTCTCATATTTTAAACATTCCAAATTTTCATATTATTTAATTTCCTATGAGCGCACCCATAGGTTTTCCTTTTCATTTGTGAGCACATTCCTACGAGCGCACCCGTAGGTTTTATACGAGACGCACCCGTATAGCTACTTCCTCAATAGCATGAAACGAATTCATCTACCAAAGTAATTAGACAACTACTTCACGACGGGAGGTACCATCCCAGTAGTGTCTTTTTGCCACCCCTACCGCAGCAGGCCGTGGTCTTTATCCGGATACTTCTTTTCTCATCATCAGGGCTCAATCACTTTATTAGTTCTCTGTATTTCTCATTTATCTTTTGTATACATTATACTTACTATTTCACAAAAATCATTTCCAGTTTCACAAAACATTTTAGTTCCGCAGAACCATTTCCTTTCTCATTAACCATATTAACTTTCATAAAACCATTTTGACCCACAAATCATTTTTCATAAAATTCATTCCTTTATATAAAACTCCTTTTGCTATGTACTCGAAAATCCACACATTACTCACCTGATACGTAGAAGTAGGTCGCACACACAAGCACGTGATACTCAAGAACTCTTCTTCTTTCCCGAACCTACATTCCACGTGGTACTGCTTAGAACGAATTAACGTTTACATTTATTACTTATAACTATATAAGTATACATATATTTTCCCGATACCCGACACGTACCGTATCCATACATTCCCTTTACCTTATAAATACATCATTGAGATTATTAATATCTTTAATAAGAATATATAGGACCAAATACCCACTACGAACTCTTTGCCGCAACCAAGACCAAAAACCACGAAAGAATATACTTGACAGCAAGGCTGAGTTTTAGACCTACGACAAGATTTGTAATATTAAACCAATGAGAGATTGGAAATAAAATCCAAGAACAATCATGTAAAAACTAGACCCAAGCAGGATGTCACAGGGCCTGACCTCATGTCATTTGCACTTTCCATGAATAAATGAAAAATTCCCAAAGTTAACTAATACAATCAGTCCACCCACTGAACCACACCTTAAAGAAATATTAATCGCTCAAAATTGGTTAAGAACTGAACTCTCAAATTTAGTATGGACAAAATAGACTTCAAAAGTGAACTAAGGCAATTAGCCTTGCTCTCAAAGGATGTTTATAAAATTTACAATGAATTTCTCAAGGCAGGGGACCAAATACGACAGAACGTGGACAAGTCAGTGAATATTGCATAATTCACTTAACTTAGAATACGAATTAGACCAAGGCCTTCTGGAAAAAGAAACTACACATGTAGGCCATTCCAGAAAGGTATGATTCACCCTAATTGGCCAAACATACGATTTTATATGATTTTTACATGATTAAGGCAGAAAGCTGTCATGCGAATTGTGTTAAGTTGTAAGTATTAGAAGTCCTTAACCAATAAGCCCTTAAGAACACATTCAATAATCAAAAGAAGGTAATTTCCAGATGTTTTGACATATTAACGATCCACTTAATGGATTAGACAAAACACAAACCAAAAAGGAAAGAAAAGAAAAACTAAAATGGTTTATACCTCACTCGATTCCTTTGCTGCCTTCTTCCTCCTTGCTCTCGAGAACACACCTTGATTTCCATGTTTTCCTCACCATGACAACAACAGCAACAAGGAGATGGAAGCAGCAGCTTTAAGAAAGAAGACCAATAGAAAAAAAAACTAGAGAGAATGACAGAAGAGAAAGGAGGATACGGCTAGGGTTCTAAAAAAAAATCATATCTCCTGGAGCTTCACATGTGACTACCCTCCAAAAATTGGTAGCCGAGCCTAAATGGAACAAAATAACATTCAGCTATGGTAAATTGACAAAAACCACCCTTAGACTTTAGTGCTTCAATTTTTGTCAACCCAAATATCTAATATCCAACATTATAAGTTTTTAATAATGATATTTAACCCTTTCCCAAATATATATTTTAAATTTCTAGAGTTATTATTATTATTATTATTATTATCTTTATTAGCCGAGATCAAATTCTACGAATCGTTTTCTAATTAAATTTACCCATTTTTCTGTTAAAAATGTAACTAACGGTTGACGTTTAATATACATGCTAAAACGAAAATGGGGTGTTACAAGTAGGAGCACGGTTCTGGAGTTTGCGGTACCTCTAGACTCTATGCCTATCACCCCATTCATAGCTCACAACTATAACCCTGATATCATACATGATATCAAATGGGTACTACCCATGTAGATTACTATTTCGTGTCAACTAAATCTTTCAGTAGAATAACCACACGTCAAACATCATTCAATATATCTTATTGTAGTATTTGAGTAACAAGTCCATTATTTTTAATCAATAATAGCATACAATGGAAAATGCATATTTTTCCAAGTAAAACATTTTATAAATTGATTGTACTAAAATTCCAGGTATGCGTATAATTGAATAAAAATGCAACATCAATATTTTGTCGCAAATACTTTTTTCAGTCACAAAATAAGCTCAAAAGTGTCATCGATGTCAAATATTTTGAAGATGTATCACTTTTCATAAAAATCATAATTTGCACTCATTTATGAAAAAAAATCCTCCATGACTTACCTAATACAACGTGTGTATCTCTCACCTCCTGAATAGGTTTCAATGTGATTCCTCTATCTAAACTGCATAAAAATTGTGTCTAAGGTTATCAACTAAATAAGCATAAACTATAATATAAGAGCTAATTTTTTTTGTTATATAATAACATATTATCTTCTATGCCACATGAGTCCAATATAGAAATAGTTATATAATAATGTATCCTTAATTTTTTTTTAAAAATTAAACGTAAATGATATGACCCAAAATATAACATTAACATGATTATAAAAATAATTCTAACATCATATATTTATAATATATTAACAATTAAAAATTTTAATTATAAAAACTCTATAATTCAAATCATATTTTTTATTATCTGAAATTACCTTCTTCCAAAAATTCCTCTATTTTCTCTCACAATTATAAATGAATGTGACATGATTTAAAATTTATGTCAATGCTCGTATTTATACTACAAATAGATTTGAACTAGACGAAATCCCGCGCGTTGCGCAGGTTAAAATTATGTATGAAAAACTTCGTCATTCACATTATCTATTAAATAATAACACTTACACTAAGTTGATATATAAACATGTAACTACTTTGAACAATAAATATCTATCACAATCACAATACTCAATGATCGTTACCCCAATTTGCGCTTGAATAATATTAAATATAATTCTCAATCTAGTGTTAATTTTACTATTGTGATTATTAACTAATTTGATTATTACTTATTTTACCATCTTTGTATTTCTATCATAATGATTATTTAAAATAACAATGCTTCTTTAAGTTAATGTAATATAATTTTTGAATTTACGTTACTATATATTATTACTATCGTCAATTAAGTTTAAAAATAAGTTATTATTATTAAGTAGTTGTATAAGACTTTTAAAAACCACTTATTAATATTAAAAAATTATAAAATTTTAAAGTCTAGATAGAAAGTTTTATTTTATTTGTAATCATATTACATTTTAACAAATAAATTCTGAATCGTTACTAAAAGAACATTTAAAAAATTGTGTCGATTTCAAATCAATATGATGTACATCTTTAACAAATTGTTAGTTACATCCACATCCACAATGATGAAAAATAATCAAACAATCATATATGATATTGCAAAATAATAGCATACATCTTTAATAAATTGTTAGTTAAATGTATTGAAGTTTTATTAATATTACAACCTTCAAATTTCAAATAAGAGTTATTTAGTATTAAACTACTACAATGAAGATTTTTTTTCTACTTATGATATTTAATTGATACTTATGGTACTCAATTAAAGAGAATTGAAATATTTAAATTGTATTTAGTCAACTAAATGAATAATATGATCCTCTAATGTGTAGTATTATATTATATTTGACCATTAATATTGAACTATTTCTAATGCAAATAAAGCTAATAATATGTTAGTTCTATCTTTTTTGAAATTTTTTCGTATAACTTATTTTTGTATATTTGTTTCAAAGCAAAGTTTCAAACAATGTGTTCTAGAATATGATTAGCGAATGAGTGTGTGAGAAGTTATTTTACAATAAGGAATTTGTAGATGCTTAATGTATTTCATGGTAGGAAATGTGTTTATTTTTTTATTCATTAGTAGTATATAATAAATAAACAGTTAAAAATATCATATCAATTTTAAAAAATATAAAACTAATAGATTAAGAAAAAAACCTACAAACTCATTACTATAAACTTAACTATAATATTTATAAGTGTACATGTATTTGTTTATTGATTTATATTAACCGGTTCATGGAGACTTTGAACTTTTTATGAGTCAAAATACTTGAGAAATACAAATAAGTTCTTCTCTAGTTGTTACAAATTCATGATTATAGGTTGTTGTATGTATACATTCACTTTTTATATTGTTGCACACTATTTTTTAAGCTTAAACTCTTGTATTTGTGTTTTTTATGGTATATGATTTTTGACATTGTAGTTATTTGCCTATTTCATTGTCTACATGAAAGTTATCATTAACATATATATGTATGAGATGTATCATTATCAACAAATGCTTAGAATGTAATAGAAAAAACCACAAACTATTAATGATGATTTGAAAATTACAATCTATTTTTATTTTCCATTAATTCCTTTATATTATATTGAAATTTGACATCTTTTCATGTTGTAATTATATTAGTTACATAACCGACGACAAAACTCAATCAAACAATCATATAGGATATTACAAAATAAGAACATACATCTTCAACATATTGTAACAAATAAATTGAAAAAGAATAAATTTCTCTTTGACCTAAATATACAACATAAATGTTTTATTGAAATCTAAAGAAAAAAAAAGGAAAAAAGAAGTGAATACAATTTGAACCAAAAAATAACTAAAATATCTTCTAGCATTTTAAATATTTGATAGTCATACCCGCCTTTATCTTACACATTTTTTCCCATCTTCTTGAATTTTGACAACAATAACAAAAACAAAAGAGAAGAAAATGCACGCACATATTAGTTACATAACCGACAATGGAACCCAATCAAACAATCATATAAGATATTACAAAATAAGAATATACATCTTCAACATATTGTAACAAATAAATTGAAAAAGAATAAATTTATCTTTGATCTAAATGTACAACATAAATGTTTTCTTGAAATCTAAAGAAAGTAGAAGGAAAAAAGAAGTTAATACAAATTGAACCAAAAAATAACTAAAATAGCTTCTAGCATTTTAAATTTTTGATAGTCATACCCACATTTATCTTGCACATTTTTTCTTCATCTTCTTGAATTTAGACAACAATAACAAAAAGAGAAGAGAAGAGAATGCATAGAACCAAGCATGAAAATAATGTTCTTATATAGGAAAAATATTTCATTTAACCAAGTCATTAATTGGAAGAAGTTGAAAATGTGAAAGTTTCAAATGAATATGGTGCAAGTATTTGAGTTATCTTGATTCACATTCATGAATGACTTTTATTATAAGAGTTATATAGATAGATATAGATATAGATATAGATAATAACAACATTTGTCGGTCAAAGATTTTTGTTTCTGAATTATTATACACGTGCCCTCAGTGGCGGAGCCAGCTTCCAAGTTTACAGGGGTCCATTACATATG
Organism: Cichorium intybus; assembly: GCA_023525715.1. NCBI lineage: Eukaryota > Viridiplantae > Streptophyta > Magnoliopsida > Asterales > Asteraceae > Cichorium > Cichorium intybus. The sequence continues at coordinate 899,413 of CM042015.1, read as the reverse complement.
ATTTTTCAAAAAAAATCTCAAACACACAGCAAATATATATTTTTCCTATGATAAATGGAGTGAAAATTGAGTCAAGGGGGGTCCATACACCCCACTCAAAGGGCCTGCCTCCGCCACTGCGTGCCCTCATGACTCTTCGCTTGATGTACGTATTGAGCAATTCTCCTAAAAACTTAAAAGAATTTATTTCATTTATAAAAGCTATTTTTCTATTTTTATTTTTCTCTTCTAAATCAGTATGCATGAAAGGTGCTAAAAGAATAAATTTAAGTGTACATTGATGGCAATCAAATGGTGGTCACCAGGGATGAAAAGTGTTATAAGAAACAAAACATTGTGAAAATACCAACTTACGTTATTGGGTATACTGGCGACGTTGGGTGCGTAATGATGAGGTGGCGAGGTGAAGACCACCGGTAGTGGTGTATGAAGGGACGCCGGCATGAGAAGGTGTGACCGCCTACACGCATTGACACACCACAATCCCCATCTCTTCCAGCTTCTTCCTTTTCTTGTTCCTGGTGGAGTTTTTCTACCAAGACCTCAAGGATGTGGTGAGGGTTCTTTGGTGATCTGGAAGGAGACCTGCACCTTTGGCTTGAGTTGTATAATGTATACCCAATAGTCTTAGGGATCAAATCTACAAACATTAATTCGTATAAGTTTGGAAGAAATATAGTATGTAGTTCACGGCAAATTCTTTTTCAAGTACCAAAACCGTAGCAAAAAATTATAAGTCATATAATTATCAATAATTTCTGCTGATTTGTATAATTTATTTATTTACTATTTTATCTTTTTTTTTTTGAACTTGGCCACTACATGATCGTTGATCGTTACCGTTGATCAAAAAGATGGTCAAAGTTGAGGCATGAAGTTAATAGTATACATGGCCAATTCCTATTGGCTAATAATAAGCCAAGACAATTGATCTACTTGATAACTGTGGACCGGCATTCCACCAAATCTCACACCCAATAGTGTCTTCATCTCTCCAAGTTATGTCGTCATGCTTTGTACACTTGAATATAACAAGTCAATATTTGTTGTTCTCATTGATCTTCATACATGGAGGTTTTACCTGAAGATTGCATAGCACACATCCTCTCTCATGGGTCGCCTCGGGACACATGTCGGACTGCTGTGGTTGCTTCGGTGATTAGAGATGCGGCAAAGTCGGAGGTGTTGTGGGATAAATTCTTGCCACATGATCATCAAGAAATCATATCAAGAAGTGTGCGTCCATTCACGTTCAAATCCAAGAAGGAACTTTTCTTTAAGCTTTCGTCTCCTCTTCTCATTGATGGTGGCCTCAAGGTATAATCACTCTTTTATCGTTATATTCATAAAACTGACATTTATACCTAAAACATAAACACATAATATAATGGGTCGGTCTGAATGTACTCTCTTGGTTCTGGATTAATCGTAGACATTCTCAATAGACAAAGCCACAGGAAAAAAGTGTTACATGTTAAGTGCAAGAGATCTTTATATCGCTTGGTCAGCTAATTCCCTCTTTTGGTGTTGGAAACCTCTTCCTCAATCGAGGTAATGAATTTACATCCATACTTACATTGAAACATGCATATTCTGAAATATATTTTTTAATTTATAACAGATTCTCTGAAGCTGTGGAACTTAGGATGACGAGTTGGCTAGAAATTGAGGGAAAGATCAACACCGGAAATTTGTCACCAAATACTAACTACAAAGCCTATCTCATCATGGAAGTGGCTCATTATCGTGCCTTTGGGTTAGACGTTTTACCATGTGAGGTTTCAATAGAAGTTGGTGAAATTTATTCGCAAGAGAAGATAATCTTTTCTCATAGCAAATGTAGCAAGTGCTGCTTTGAGCGTGTATGCCACCAAAAGGAGGTTAAAGAAGGGCTGAAATCCAAATTTAGAAAAGAGATTTCTAGGATTTGTCACGAGCGAAAGGACGGATGGTTGGAGATTGAATTGGGAGAATTTTATAACGATGGAAGTTGTGAGAAAGAGGTTAAAATGAGTTTTAGAGAGGTCAATGGTGTTCACTTGAAAGGGGGGCTTATTGTGGAGGGAATCGAGATTAGACCTGTCTAATAACATCATTATTGCAACAAAATCTAATACATTAGAATTAGATTGTACTGGAAACATTGTGTTCTTGGTTTGTACTTTTTGTAAATTTTGAATAATGATGGGTTTAATTGAAATTGATATTGTTTATGGATACAATACAATTATGTCGCTTTTAACTTGTATCATCCCCAAAGTTTTTTTTTAACCTTTTGTGTTCTAATGCTAGTACCGTTAGTCGTTGCTTTATTATTTATATTTATTAAATTTATTTTTCTATAGATGCTTTTTTGTTGGATCCCACCCAAATACCTCACCTTGAGGCTAGCCGCTAGCCCTAAGTTTGGATTTTTTTTTATTTATGGGTTTTATTAGCTCTTAAAATCTTCATTTTCATATATGTTATTTGTTGGATTTTAAATTTGTTTCATCAATTGTATGAAAACATAGAATTATGAAACCAAATTAACGTCGGCAAAATACTTAACATTGTCGTTGAACACCTACAAAAGAGATTACGATAATGGACTAATGAAAATTGAACATTTCAATATTCACTGCTTTTGTTTCTCCGTTACACCGGAATCACCTTCTTTCTCCATTTCCGATTCTATGGAATCAGCTTCTTGATCAACATCCTCCTGCCTTTTCTCTTTCGATTCACCTCCTTCTTTTTCATCTACATGCTCCGGCTGCTTTTCTTTTTCTGTTTGACCGGAACCACCTTCCTCAGCCTGCTTTCCCTTTCCCGATTCACCGGAGTCCTTATCCTTGGGTTCTTCTGTTGGGTTATCTCCCTCTGATTTCATATGTCCAAAAGTTTGACTCCAACTAGGTTCTTTAAACTCACCCTCTGTTCGTTTAGATCCCTCTGATGGAGATTTCTTTCGTAGAAAAATTCGATTCCAACCACCTTCTTTCTTCTCCTTTTCTGACTTAGATCCCTCCCCACCACCGGATTTCTTTATCCGTATAATAGTTTTACGTTCTTTAAATTTGTTTTCTGATTCCCCAGAAACAGATTTCTTACGTTCAACAACTTGACTCCAATTAGGTTTTTTTGACTTGTTTTTTTCTGATTCCCCATCACCAGATTTCTTACCATCAATTAATACGCCAGAATCAACATACTCCTGCTGCTTTTCTTTTTCGGGTCCACCGGAACCACCTTCCTCAGCCTGCTGCTTCCCTTTTTCCGGTTCACCGGAATATTCCTTAAGCGTGGCTTCTTCAGATTCCTTACGCTCAAAAAACTCACGCCAACAAGGTTCGTTGAACTCCCGCCACAATTCCTCTTGTGCTTCAGCAGGTTCCGAAGGCTGCATATGCATGCAATTAGCAAAATTAACCCCGTACGTTTATAATAAATTAATTCAAAGGATTGAGAACTGAGACGACCTCATAGGTTACTGCCCGAATTAACTTTATGGCCTTGTTGACATGTTCACGTGGACCAAATACGTTGATTAATCTATCCTTTTCCGAACCACCAGGAGGGGCACCTGGTTCAATCTAAACATTCCACAATTTTTACTTAAATACAATCTACTTATATACATGTCAATATGGGCATATGAACTAATAAACCTTTATCCATGCACCAGACTCCATTTCCATCCTCAAGATGTTAGTGCCGTAGCTCCCAAGAACATGAATAACCTAACACACACACACACACACACACACAAGGCTTTAGACAAGTAAAGACCAAAATACCCTCGAAATAATTTGCAATAAGTTAAAATATCTAATTAGATATAAATAAAAGATTCATTCAATTTCATGTAAATCAAACATGTGACTAATAATGCTAACTTGATATTGCAATTCCATTCTTCCAAAAAAAGTTTACCAACGAAAGAAGTGTAAACTTATCACCTTTTGAACAGGAATGATGATGTAGTCCCCATAAATGGTTGGTGGCATCAGAATTACTGGATAAGCCAGGGTACTATATGTCTACAAAGAACCAACCACAATAGGGGCAAGTGTAAGTACGCAATAAACTTAAACAAGTGCGTGACTCGTAAAAAACAAAAAGTTTTAGTTGTCTCCGACTGATATTAATCTTTAAATCCCCATTGGAAGAGTTAATAAATGCATAACATCAGAAAAAGGATGTTTTCATATCTGTAACAATGCCCATGTCATTTTTCTATATATAGTCAAAACACAAGGCTTTTTTTAAAGAAAAAAAAAAAAAAAACAAGGGAATTGAAGTAACCTTTAAGGTGTTATCTAGGATGAGTCCTTCAGCAGTAGTAACTTGTTCGACAGTGCCCACCAAGTCAATATATGAATGACTGTGAAGATTGGATTCAGCATCGGCTAATATCCCAATTGTGGCTTTTGAGGCTCTGTGAACTTCACTCATCCCTTCAAAATCTTTCCCAATGAATTTCACAAGCTGCATGTCAATAGGAAACCAATTATAGCAACAGAAGGAAACTTTAGTTCCATATTTGTTAACAGATAGAATGTGTGGGGCCGATACTTCTTTATTGCGAATCCGATATACTCTCCGATCAAGTTTCTCCCCTGAAGCAATGGCCTCGGCAAGATGTTTAGCTCTCCGTGTATCATCTTCTAATAATTGGGAGAAAATATTTGAAACTAAGCATGTCAGCAATTTGAAGATTTGGAAGCACCGATTACATTTGATCTTTGATTAAAAATAAATGAAATGAATCTACTCATACAGATTATTTTCAAGAAACAAATTATAGAACAGAAATGCCTTGGGAAATAGATGATATATTCAACTGCTTACCGAAAATTTTCATATAAGCGAGATCATCGGTCGGATCACCATCAGGTTTCAGCAACGCTTTAGGCAAGCGCAGATTTGGTTCTTCAATTTTGGCCTTGGGATATTTGTCTCTTGGCTTTTGCTCCATTTTCTTGACTCCTTCAAAAGACGGAGAAGGAAGAAAACCAACAGGAAAAATGTCGATCAAATTTGTGTTTTAAGGTTTCTGTAGGGTTTCAAGTAGAAACAACAAAAGCGGGAAAGTCTGTTACATTAGATATCACATTTGACTTCATACTTTATACACTTAAGTCCACTGAGATATAGTTTATTTACGATTAGTCCCTGTATATGTATCATATAACGATATGGAGTTCATTTTCCGTTTTTCTAATTGAAGTTTGAATATGATAGAGCAATTTGTGTCATTTCCGCTTCAAGGAGGACCTACACTTACAGAAACACATATATTTTAGTATCAAAAACAAGAAATTGAATGTTGCAGGACATAAATGGCATGAAATATTCACTATTTTTTTTTTTTGTAAGATTTTATGATCTAGCTAAATTAGATGTTGTTGGATTTGTAAACCATTTGACCGAAATACGTAGATTTATGGAGGAGTCCATGACTTGGTATTTTTAAGGCTGCACGGAGTGGCTTCAAATTTGCCGGAGGCATCCGACGTGGAGGCCTTTTGCCGGCGGCAACACCGCCCCCCAGGTGCGGCAAGGTTCAGCGGCAAGATTGGAGCGGCATGCCTTTGCCGTTTCTCTCTCTGTGGAATATGTCGAGAATTGAACCTTTGACCGTTGAAAACGGTCGACTTTTCAAAAAAAAAATTTCCTTTTTTTTTTTTTTTTAACTCAACACCCTCTTTACTCTATATATATACACACTTTGATCAGATTTTTTACACATAAACTTACTCTCTTGAGCTCAAAAAAGGTTTAAAAAATGTCTTCCAACAATCCCTCCAACAATCCGCAAAACAACCCAAACATTTTTGGGTACGATCCGTCGTCTCCGCCACCGTATCGTCCACAATTCGATGTTGAGCGGTTCACCATTTTATCCGCAATACGGGATAATACCACAACAATTTTTTCAACAAAGCTTCAATCCGTTTCCACAATCGTCATCGGCCAACTTCAATTTCCAACAAACCCGAAGCCCACCCGAGCAAGCACCAATCCAAACCGATCCCGAGCCCGAGGAGCCCCAAAACGAGAATGCGGTGGAAAATTCGGATTCGTCATCCGAAGCGGAGGAGCCCCAACCTACGCAAAGAAGAGGACGGGCCGCAAGTACAAAGTGGACGGTTCAAGAAGAGACGGAGTTAGCCCGTGCATGGGTCGATGTGTCCGAGGATCCAAAAACGGGCAAAAATCAACAACGTGATCGGTTTTGGTTTCGAGTGACGAGACGTTTCCGCAAAGGCATGAAGAAAGGGAACTCTTACCGCAACAAAGATCAATGCAACACGAAGTAGAACAACATGAACAAATGTGTTATGGCTTTCAACGCCATTTACATTAATTTGGTGAATCAATGGAGGAGTGGAGAAAGCGAGTCGAGTATTTTGGAGAAAGCCAACTACATGTACCGAGACGACAACGTCAAGCCGTTTAAATTTCCACACGCTTGGAATGTTGTTCGTCATAGCAAAAAATGGGAAAAAGTCTTTAAGTTGGAATTTGGTGGTGGTTCGAGCTCCAAAAGAAGCAAAACATCGGAGTCGGGCTCATATCACCTTTCTTCGGATGGTCATATCGGCGTCAACCTTAACGATGACGTTGACGAAGTTGAAGAAGTGGAACCATCACCGCCTCCACGTCCGATGGGTCGGGACCGGGCAAAAAGAAAAGGGAAGGCGACCTCATCCACTTCTTCCGCGGGTTCTCGGATGGAACAATATGAAGAAATGCGCGACGAGTTTAGAGGTTTGCGCACGTCGTTGGATAATCAATGGCAAGAAAACACCCGGCTAGCGTAAATGCAAATGTTTTTGCAAGACGTGAGTCACCTTACCGGGGCACATTACGACGCCGCGATGACCCTCAAAGACCAAATCCGCAAGAAATATAATTTGTAGTTTTTTTATTTCAAGTAGCGACGTCTTTATTTCATTTTAAATTTCGAACGTTTAATTTCGTAGAATTTTATGTTATTTTTCTTTTTATTTTAATGAAATGGTATTTGGTGTGTTTTATTTTTATTTAAAATATGTTATGTTTTATTTTTATTTAAAATATGATTTTTTTAAATTAAAAAAATATATGTTGCCAACGTTCCATCCTTTGAGTGCCACAACAAAACCGGTGTTGCCAACAAAGTTTACATGGCGCCTACGTGGCGTGCTTGCCTCCCAAATGTTGGAGGCACCACTCCTTATAGCCTAAAGGAAAAATATTTTTTTAATGATTAGTTAATTTTGAGAGGCGTCCACAAAAACATTTTTAATTACAGTTTTAGGAACCTCTACAACCTTTCCCATCATGGGCAACTCCATCCTTTGGTTCATGAGTTTCTTAATTATTTCAAACTTTTATATGACCAGAAATAATTTTGTGTTGACCCATTTTTAACCCAATCTCTTTTTATATTATACTTTTAGTTCATGTTAGCTTTTCTGATGGACAGCGTTCATATACGTTTGTGCATTATATACAAGTTTTAACGGAATAAGATATTTAATAAAAGAATATAGCAAAAAGAAACGGGTTTTCTACACAAAAGTCTCGATATTTTGGAAAAATTAACGAAAAAAATCTCAAAATAATTTTTTTGAATAGAAAAACCTAGAAACTGGTAAAATTATTCAATTTCACCCTTTTGCTACCGGCTACTGGTAGAAAATGACGAAATTGAATACTTTTTCTAGTTTCCTGGGCATTCCTGTTCAAAAAATTATTTTGAGGCTTTTTCGTTAATTTTCCCAAAATATCGAGACTTTTATGAAGAAGACCCTATATATGAATATCTAAAGTATATAGCTAGATCATTATAGTAGGGATAAGTATTACGCACTAAATACCGAACTCAAAACCGGTACTAACCTAAATTCAAACAAATTCCATCTATATCATATGGTTATGTGTTCCAACTTCCATACTAAAGCGGTATTCGGTGTTACTCGGTTCTGTGTAGTTTTTTTCTTGAATGTACTATTCAGAGTTCTCCCTAATGGCATGCAAGTGATTGGTTGATGTCTTACTCGTGTTAATTTTAGAGCAAAGTTTGTTGTCTTGTATTTCAGATCTTCTTGTTCACGATATATTTCATTGTTTCTTTAATAATCTTAATGTAAGGGTTAATCAATTTTCTTAATTTGATAATAACTTTTGTATATATGATTTTATAAGAAAAATAAATGGTTAATTCATTGTGTTTTTGTTGTTTGTATGTTTAGTTATTTGGGTTGGGAATACAAATACTTCCTCTTGGGGGAGAAAGCTTCAAATAGTGAAATTTGTAGGTTAAATGAAACAACCTTATTTCTCACATCCTTGTGGAATATTCTATTGGAAAGAGTGTCTAAGGTTATCAATTGATGGTAATATTTCTACTAATAGACAAAGTCAAAAAGAGTAAAAGAAAGGATGATTAGTTTATTAATTTATTGAGAAATAAATTAATTAGAAACTAGATCAATAAATTAATTTATATAATTAATTAGAATTAATTTAGAATCAATTAAAGGGACTGTATTGTAATTGATTAAAGGTTTAATCAAAGATAACAAGTCTAGGGGGTGCGGCCGCCAAAAGGCTCCTAAGTTTGGAACCCTAGGAGCCCATGCAATATAAATAGAGGCCTTAGAGTTCAACCCTAAGGCATCCCAAACCCTGTTATGCGTCGTCTCCTCCCCTCCCTCACTCCTTTCTGCGATTTATCATCCCTCTATAGGGTTTGAGTTGTCTGCCTCCTTTCTTTTAAAGAAAGTTTGATCTGTCTGGTTTTCTGGAAATCACTAGGTGTGAATCATCAGAGGGATTCTACTTTGGATACTGATCATCCTCTGCAATCGTGGCCTTGACTAGAGCACAAAGAAGGAGGCTTGCTGAGGTATATTATGCTTAAGTTTTGAGTAGCAATAACTGTTATGAACTGCATGATCCTGAACAATGTTCATGGAATTTCTGTGATTTGATCTTGTTTGTCTTCCGCTGCATATGATTATGTGTTTATATGATCGAATCCCAACATATTCTTGGTATAAAAGGAAGGAAGAAATGTTAGTTCAGTTTCACATCCTTTTCTAGCAAAATAAAACAAAGGATAATCACACTAGATTAACAAACAATGCAATATTTATATTATTTTTTTCCACACAATCATTAGCTCGATTGCCTTCTATTTCAATTTGTATATACAAGATATCACATATGTAGGTTTTAATCCAAAAGTTGCTCATTATTTAATTTATAGGGTTTTCTTTAGAGAAGTCCCGATATTTTGGGGAATTTAACGAAAAGTCTCAAAATTGTTTTTTGAATGGAATAGCCCAGGAAATTGGAAAAAGTATTCAATTTGACCCTTTTCTACCGGTAGCCGGTAGAAAAGAGTGAAATTGAATAATTTTACCAGTTTTCTAGCTTTTCTGTTTAAAAATTTTTATTTTTGGATTTTTTTTTCACTATTTTTTCCAAAATATCGGGAGTATTCTGTAGAAAACCCAAAATAAACTATAGATTGTATCAACCTCTTCTTTAAAGGAAATCTGGTTTTTTTTTCATGTTTAGCTAGTTTTTAATCTTTTTTTTTTTCAAAAATACTTATTTTTATATGTTTTATTCCTAAAAAATTGTTTCAAGAATTAGTAAACATAAATATTTAGTTTGTTCACTCATTTTTTATCACGTAGAAATTCCAATATTATAAAAGATAATGATGATTTAATCTGATTATGTAGGGATGTTCAAAATTATCTGAACCGAAAATCCGATTCAAAATTATCCAAATTTTCGAATATCCAAGTTTTTTGGATTCAATTTCAGATGGTGATTTTAGAAATTTTTGAATATTTAGGACATCAAATATCCGAAACCTAAGAAAGATATTTTTATTTTTTCTTCTATATTATTAATATTCTAACATGGAACATACATAATAGTCGGGAGAGACGAGATCGACACACACCACACATACAGTCGTGCGTGTGAGACTGCGACCAGGAGGGAGAAGGAGGTTTAGGCACCGTTTCTGAGCAGCCGAGGAAGGAGAAGAAGCCGCGCAGCAGCGGTGGTCGGCGGCGATGTTGAGGAGTCAAAGAAAGAACGTCGGCGACTGTGTTTTCCGGCGAAATCAGGTTGCGTCGGCGGCATTTGTTTGTGCGTGTTCGATCTCAGCTGTGAGAAAATGTGAAATCGACTTGGTTCCTCCGCCTCTAATCTTTCCCACCGCTTCGTCTATACTCATCTTTACTCCACCGATTCGACACTTTATTCCTGGTAATTTTCGTCTACTCTATCCATCATATTTAATTTCATATGCTCTTCGTTGATTCTTCTTCGGTATTTTAATTTTACTATTCAATATGTTTCGAGTATTTCTTGGTTTTTGATGGTTAACTGTTCAAAGAAGGATAAGATTCAGGAGCTTGAGAGCTATTTTAATAAGCTTCCTGATGAAAACCTTGGCCTCTTTTAGACAAAATATGGAACTTTGGAGGTTAGAAACGAAAACTTATTTTATTGTTAAAATATGTATTATTAGTTGATTATAGCTAAATTTTCATGTTCATACTCGCAGGAGGAAATCGAACAATTTTATGATTTCATCTTCAATCGGTGATTTTAGGTAAATCCCATTTATTTGGTTGTATTTCTTTTCCTTTTCTATCTCTAGAAAACACAGTTTCTTCCTTCTTGAATGATATTGCTTCGATATCCCCTTGATAATTTCTAAAGAAGCCCAATTGGACTATATATTGGAAATAAATATGGTCGGCCGTAATGGGTTTAACACAGGGGCAAAGCTATTTACATGCTCCCAAATGTGTAAAGCATTTAATTTTGGATTTTTTTTGTGTAATGGTACTGCAAGTTGAAATCGCTCAACCTCTCATCTTTTCCGATGAGGTGTACCGTGCAATATTATGGTCAAGTGCCGGTTTGGTACATTTTTATAAGCCTCAATTACTTATTGAAAACTAAATTACGGATGTTTTGTTTTAAGGATCTGAATGAATACAGAGAAAAGCTTCGGGCAATAGATTTCCTAGACTACTTGTGTTTCCTGAAGGAACAACAACAAATGGAAGACAACTTATTTGTTTTCAACTTGGTGCATTTATTCCTGGTTATTCTATACAATCGGTGGTAATAAAATATCCACATATACATTTTGATCAATCATGGTAAGATTGTCTCAAAAATACTTTTGAATATATTTATGATTTATATATGACAGTTTAAATTCTGTATCACACGGTTGTAGGGGTCATATTGCTTTGGCAAAACTCATGTTTAGAATGTTCATGCAGTTTTACAATTTCATGGAGGTATACTTTAAATTTTCAAATATTTTTTGTCATTTATGATTTCAGTTTTCAACCGTTCTTGAATAAACAGTTCATTCAATCCAATTTAGAAACAGTCTTTGGGACATGGCTTAATCATATGTATTAGTTTATAGATATGAGTTTATTTGAAAGAAAAAAATATTGTTTAGTTTTTTTCTGATAAATACAGGTTGAATATGTTCATGTTATGTCACCCTCACAACATCACAAGGAAAGTGCAGCCCGCTTTGCTGAGAGGGTGAGTTTATCTCTTCTATTATAACTACATGTTGCTTCGTTGTGAAATTACCTTTTTGCCCATCAATAATTGTTGCATAATCTTGATAGCATTGGTTTTACTTTGCAAGAAATTTCTTTTGTGTCATTATTTAGCTTTTAGAACAACTGTTATTTGTCTTAGTACATTATTACATTAGTTTGTGAGATTGGCAATGTGGGAATTTATTTTGTATTTATGTTTCCTTTTATTGTTTTTATCATCAAAATGAGTGTATGCATTTTTAAGTAAAATTTGTGTTTTTGCAGACTCGGAGGGCCATGGCTTCTGCTTTAAATGTTGTACAAACATACCATTCTTTTGCTGATTATGCACTTCTTTCAAAGGCAGTTGAGTCTTGACAGATATATATATATATATATATATATATATATATATATATATATATATATATATATATATATATATATATATATATATATATATATATATATATATATATATATATATATATATATATATATATATATATATATAGAGGTAGGTTCAAACGAGGACAATTAAAAGGTTGAGAACGCGAGGACAAATCTCAGTCATTTAAATCTCAAGATCAAGGGTTGTGATAATTGGCTGTTAATGTAAATACTACAAAGTTGAGATATCATTATGCAAATTAATTAATCACGGAAGGGCATTATAGGGTTTTTGCTATTTGTTTATCATAATCGGTTCCTGAGTTATCGTTGTTTAATTTTGGCAGTAATATTTCAATTTGGTATATGTGATCCTATTCTCTCCACAACCCCGCAGAATCCTCTTCAACATTGTCAATTTAACGAAGAACAAGCCATCTTTGAATATCGTATTTCATCAACATTGTCGATTGCAAGGGTTTTGTCGATGGAGTCTGGAAAAAGCGCTTCTAAATCGCCCGAGATTACTGGAGGTAAGTTCGAAATATGATTTAACATTGAAATCATGATTTTGATTACTTGAGTCTTTGATGAAATCGGGTTTAACATCATAATTTTGATTTTGAGTTTAAAGTGTTTGAAAATCCGATTTTATAACCTCTTTAATGTGTGTAATTGAGTTCATATTTGTTATCTAAGATGAAATGTGGTTCACCAAGTATCTTAATCCAATAACAAAACTAATCTAGGGTTTCACTGATGTTAAAAATCGCATTGTAGTTTAGCTGATTGATTGTTGATTTCGGTATTCATCAATGAATACACTGAATATGGGCAAAATTTCTTCATAATCCAGCTTTAAATGTATTTGATCTTATGTATTCATCGATGAATACATGTATTTTATCAGGGATTATGATTCAACGATGAAAATGTTTCTAAATAAATCAATTATTGGCTGTATTCATCGATGAATACATGGTTTTTTCCTTTTTTTATGTACAGAACCTTTGATTCTTTGTACTACAACCAATATATTATACTCAACTGTGAGTACTTTAAGGTTTTATATAATTTTGTTTCCAATGATGTTATTAATTGACATCAAGAGTGTCATGTTGAAAGATCTTGAACTGCATTTATATCTAATCCAGTTCATATAATATTAAATCTCTTCATGTAATCCTTGTACATGTGTACATGTGTAAAGTTGATGTTAGAAAACGTAATAAATGAAAAGTAGGATGCTATAATAATAGTATCAATTAAAGTATGATGTATTCTTGCTTTGTAATTATATAGCAACAAATAGCATCATATTCTTCATTAATTCCTTTATTATAGCAACATACTTCAAAAATGGAAGTTTAATCTCGATTATATAGACAGAATCTTGTGGGTGGTTATTAAGAGAATGAAATTAAAGCTAGAAACCAGAAAACAGGAATGGGACTCTGTAGTAGTAGACCAAAGTGAAACATATAGACAGAATCGTGTATCTTTTCTGTCTCTTGAACATTTTTAGCCTTTACATTAAGTCCATAATTTCAAGATTTCTGAATTTATGTCTGTCTTTAGGATTTTGATTAAAGTGCCGACACACTTTGATTAAACGCTCAAAGTGTTGCTTTTTTGGAATTCTGCTTTTTGTGATTTTGGATTTTGTTTATATCAATAATCAATATTTTTGGGATTTTGATTCAATTGATTATCGGTATTCAAAAGTTCTTTATTTTTTTCCAGCTTTAAATGTATTGGAGCTTGTCTATTCATCGATGAATACATGTATTTTATTAGGGATTATGATTCAATGATGAAAGTTTTTTCAAATAAAGCAAAGATTGGCCCTATTCATCGATGAATACAGGAAAAAAAAACAGATGCGTACCTTCTTCAGTGTATTTTTGTGTACAGACCCTTTGATTTTTGTGTACTACAACCAATATATTATACTTGTACGTGATTACTTGACTAATTGTGTTTTATTGGAGGTATTGTGATTCCAAATTTTTATTCATACATATTTGTATATCTTTTACAGATTTCAGGTTTTTTTTATTACAGATTACTAGTTTTGATTCCAAGATTCCAAGTTTGTTGCAGATTGTGCCTTTTTCAATTTTGGATGATGATAATAATTCATCAACAATGTTTTCTAATGATCTTGCAGTCACAGAAGGTTCTCTACTTCCATGTTTATCTTAATAATTGTGTATATTAAATGGAGAATAATTGTTACCCCAATCAATGTTAATTTTAAGACTGTATTCATCAATGAATACGCTTGTAAAGATAATTCATACAAGTATTCATCAATGAATATGCCTTTAAAGATTATCCATACAAGTATTCATCAATGAATACGCCTATAAAGATGATACATACATGTATTCATCAATGAATACACTTGTAAAGATGATACATACATGTATTCATCAATGAATACGCTTGTAAAGATGATCCATACAATTATTCATCAATGAATCTTAATATATTTGCTACATGTGCAGATGTATGATGTTATTTTGTTGATGATTATATGCATATATGTATACCTTTCAGTCGTATTCATCAATGAATCTTAATATATGTATCAGGTTAAGCCACATTAGGAGCTTGGTTCTCAAATTTTTGAAGATTGCACAAAAATGGCATATGTACAAGAAGGAGCAAACACAAACAGACCTAGAAGATGATCGAAGACATTTTTTTGTGTTTTGTTGTATTCATCTATGATTATAAAAAATACCTCATTATGACATTGTATTTTTTATTATAAATGTATATGCATTTATGAAGAATTGATTTTTTTCTCTAAATTGATTTTTATTCATTTATGATTACATCCGTATTCATTATTGATTAAAATTATGTTTTATTCATCCATGATTACAAATATTATGATTAATAGATAAAAACGAAAAAAATCATATAAAATGATAATTTTGTTAATTTTTTATGATTAAAAAAAAATGGGTTTTATATAAATTCCGAAAATTAGGAAAAAAATCCTTAAATTAGTTACATTCCACTATTTTAGGAATTAGTTAATTATCTAGATTATCCATATTTAGATGCATTGTAAAATTCCATTTATGTCCCTATAAAATGATTGGTTCAGATTTGTCCTCGCGTTCTCAACCTTTTAATTGTCCTCATTTGAACCTCTCCCTATATATATATATATATATATATATATATATATATATATATATATATATATATATATATATATATATATATATATATATATATATATATATATATATATATATATACACACACACATAGTTTAGCCCCATTTTCATGATTATTCCGAATAGCTCTCAAGCGCCCCGACACACCCCGACCAACTCAACGAGCTGGGTCAACCACCGAGCTGATCCAACCCGTGCATAGCACGGGTCCCCACTAGTTGTAATGTAAAGATGAAGATGTTTATTTTGGTCTTACATATTGGATAAATAATGCTTCACTTTTAGGATAATCTAAGTCTAAGTAAACTAAAAAATACAAAATATTTCAGATATTCGAATCGATATCTGAAATATCATATATAGATTTGGATATCGATATCCAATATTCGAAATTTTGAATATCCGATTTTGTCCCTACAATTATGTAATAATGTGACATAATTTAATAATTTATAGCAAGCTAAATTACATTTTTCATTGGGCTCCCACGGTTGTTTAATTGTATTTATGTGGTTCAACTGATGTAAAAGTGATTATTATGCCTTATATGATAACTTTAACTTTGTAATTGTATAAAAAGAAAATAATATTTAAAATCTATTTCCAAAATCATAAAATTGTTATCTAATGAAAATTAAATTTCATTACCTTTTTCCTTTTCAAATTTAGATTCTTTAACATCCTCCTGCATTTTGTCTTTTAGTTCATCACCTCTTCTTTTATCTTTATCTTCCTCATGCTTCTGTTTTTCTGTTTGACCAGAACTACCTTCCTATTTTCCGATTTACAGAATTCCTTGTCCTTGGGTTCTTCTGTCCATTTTATCTCCTTCTGATTTCATATGTCCAAAAGTTTAACTCTAATTAGGTTCTTTAAACTCATGTTGTTTATTGGTGATTTTAGTGTCATCATGTCATTTTAGTAATAATGAAATTTACAATATTATCAATGGCGTTTAAATATTGATTTTAGACAATGTGAGAGGTATGTAGTGCACGTTTGTATAAAATGAGTTTGATCCTGGTTCGACCAAGCTGATGGGGGTCAAGAGAGCAGCGCCGCTGGCGGGGTCCGAGGGAAAATAGATGAAATCCTTGAATTTGAATATTATGATCAGAAAACAAATGATAGTAATATGTTTCAGCTGCATTTGATGTGAATTTCTTGGTGACAAAATCATATTAGTCCACGTTAATAAGATTATTGATATCACAAGATCCGGATAGAATTTACAGAGAGATTTGTCAAACAACTATTTTTGTCGAACACTTATGTATAAATAAAAGCTACAACTACCAGCTAGTTTTGTCAAACATGCCAAAAGAGTGAAGATCAAATCCATGAGCTGCGTGAAGTGATTTACCGCGGGAGTTTCAAGTAAACAGAAAAAACAGAAAACTTTGTTACAATTGACTGCATAGTTTATACACTTATGTCCACTGAGAGCTACTTATATACGATTAGTCTCTGTGTGTGTGTGTGTGTGATATAACATTATAATATGTAGAGGAGTCAATGTGAGTGGGGTATATCATTTTTGCTTTAAGGAGGACCTATACTTGCATAAAATATAATATTTTAATATACCAAAATAAGAAACCCAATTTTGCTGGTTATAAAAACTTGACTTACGTAAAATTGTTTTTTAAATGTCCAAAATCTATGATTTTGATTACAGATTAAGAGTACAATCTTTCCCATCATCGACAAACCCTTTCATCCTTTGGTTTATGAGTTTCGTGATTATTTCATATTTATATATGATATTCTTTTTATGAAATGACCGATATAATTCATCTCAGTTTATGTTCTTTGGATATATGACGTACATACGTTTGTGAATGAAGGGACAGACGTATATCCAAGTTTCAACAGAAAAACGCATTTAATAAAGAAAACGTGACAAAAAGAAACTATCAATAGTATCAAGGAGCAAACATCTTCTATTGCCAAGAAAGGCAAATTAATATTTCATTTCACTTTTGGCAAGTTTTTAAACTTTTTTTTTTTTTTTCAAAAATAAGTATATTTATGTGTATCATTTCTAAAAACTGTTTATAGAATTAATAAATTTCCATGACAGGCATACATATTCATATTATTCACTAATATTTTTTATCACGTATAAAATCTAATATTGTAATAATGACTTAAACGTTTAGACATAATTTTATATTAGGCTAAGTTACATCTGAGGGACCCAGTAAAACTTATTAATACGATATTCGAAACTAATTTTTCACTTGCTGTCGTTTAATTTTGTTTGAAATTTGATTCAAAGATAATGTAAATTGATTATTTTGGCTTATTTGATAAGTTTTAAAATCAGTACAATATTGGAAAGTGATTTTTGACTTGGACCTTTTCCCTTTTCAGATTCAGGTTCTTCAACATGCTCCGGCTGCTTTTCTTTTTCCGTTACACCGGAACCACCATCCTCAGCCAGCTGCCCTTTTTCCGATTTCTTCTTAAGTCGTATAATAAGCTTTTTTGGGTTTCTCTTTTTCTCTGGTTCACCTTCTGCTACTTTTGATGTTGATTCCCCATCACCACATTTCTTACCATCTTTAACATCATCATCCTCCTCCTCCTGCTTTTCTATTTCTGGTCCACTGGAACTGGAACCACCTTCCTCAGCCGGCTGCTTCCCTTTTTCCGGTTCACCGGAATATTCCTTAAGCTTGGCTTTTTCTGCTTCCTTACGCTCAAAAAATTCGGTCCCACAAGGTTCGTTAAACTTCCGCCATAATTCCTGTTGTGCAGCAGAACGTTCCGCAGGCTGCATTCAACAAAATTAATCCCATTTAATAATTAATTTTATATTTGTACAAGTTATAAAGGGCTGAGATGACCTCATAGGTTACTGCCTGAATAAAATCGATGGCCTTGAAGACATGTTTCTGTGGACCAAATACATTGATTAATTTCTTCAGTTTGGAACCACCATCTGATTCGATCTGAAACATTCCACAATTTTATTAATAGCAATCTACTTATTACTAGTTATTGTCAAGATGTGCAAATGAAATAACAAACCTTTATCCATGCACCAGACTCCATTTCCATCCTCAACAGATTAGTGCGGTAGCTCCCAAGGACATGAATAACCTACATTTACAGTAAAAGACCAAAATACCCTCAAATTTTGGAATTAGAGATTCCGTTAATTCAATATGATAGATTTCACCATTCCATCCTAGCAGAAGTAGGAAGGAATTCAATTCAAGTCTTCCTTCTTCTATTAAAAGACCAAAATGCCCTGAATTTCTACAATAATCTAAACTTAAATGATCATTTCAAAACGATTACATAATTTTATTCAATAAAAATCTACAACCCAAAAGTGTATATTTATGACCTTGTTGGCAGGAATGGTGATGTGGTCCCAATAAATGGTTGGTGGCATCAGAATTACTGGATAAGCCAGGGTACTGTATGTCTACAAAGAATGAACCAAAATTTTGGCAACTGTAAGTATCACATTAACCTAACAAGAAACTATAAGTGGTATCAGACTGATATTAATTTTCAAATTTCCATAGTAAGTATAAAATATATAACTTTGAATTTGGAATTATGTTTTACAAAAACCTTTAAGGTGTTATCTAAGATAAGTCCTTCAGCAGTAGTAACTTCTTCTACAGTGCCCATCAAGTCTATATACGCATGACTATGCTTATTGGATTCAGCATCAGCTAATATCCCAATTGTGGCTTTTGAGGCTCTGTGAACTTCAAACATCCCTTTGAAATCTCTCCCGATGAATTTCACAAGCTGTCAACAGAAAAAGACAAGCTTACAAATTATCAGCAACAGAACAAAACTTTATTTCATATTTGTAACAGAGAGAATCACATACTTCTTGATTACGAATCCGATATACTCTCCTATCAAGTTTAGCCCCTGCAGCAATGGCCTCAGCAAGATGCTGAGCTCTCTGTGTATCATCTTCTGATAATTCACAGAAATTATTTCAAAGTATATGCATGTTAGGGACTGCAAGTTTTTTAGGCATTATGCTACATTTGATCTTAATCAAACAAATAAATGACTGAATCTACTCATAGAGATTTTTGTCATGAAACACATTATAGAACAGGAATTTCTTGGTGACAAAATTAAACCAGTTCACATCAATGAATTATTGATACAACAAGATCCAGACAGAATCTACACAGAGATTATTTCAAAGGAGACTGTATACAACTGAAATTTCTTTGAAGAATAGATAAAATTATGTGAGAAATCCCACTGTGGAAAAACTATCCATCAAGAATTATTTCAAGGGGGACTATGTATGAACAGCATTGATTACAGTTCTCTTGGTGACAAAATTAAACGCATAGATCAAATAGATCAGATTACCGATACAAAAACAAAAGAAGAGCTGCTTACAGATAAATATTAATACCAAGAAACAGAACGCAGTGTAAATTTCTTAAAAATTAAACTAGGTTCTTCAAGAAACCTCACGAGAAATTAGGGAAAACAAAAACAAACATCCATCACCTTGAACATGGAGGTTATAATATAAAAACATAGGAATTGGCGGAGATATTATACAATTTCGTGGAGATATATTCAGTTACTTACCGAAAATCATCATATAGGAGAGATCATCATTCGAATCACTGTCAGGTTTCAGCATCGTTTTAGGCAAGCGCAGATTTGGTTCTTCAATTTTGGCCTTGGGATATTTGTCTCTTGGCTTTTGCACCATTTTCTTGCTTCCTTCGAGAGATGGAGAAGAACAGGAAGAATGTGGATCTAAATTGTGTGTTGCGTGAAGTGATTTACAGGTTTCTGTACGGAGAGTTTCAGGTAGAAACAAAAAAGCGGGAAAATCAGTTACAATTGACACCACTTTTATCTACAGAACTTATACACTTGAGTCCTCTGAGATATGATTTATTTACGACTGATCCTGTATAGGTTGAATACCGATGTTGAGTTTAAGTTCTGTTTTTTCAATTGTATATGATTCGGCAATGTCGATTATTGTTTTATGGATTTTATTTTAAAATAAAATACCATGTATTTGTTGAAATTAAGAAAGATACAGGGAAGAAATTGGAGAAGAAAAAACTGGTAATTTCTCTCTTATGTTTATTAGCAATCGGAAGTGTTGCTTAAATACCAATTACAATGCAATAGAAAATATACCCAATTGGCTAGTGGGGAACAAACTTTACATAAAGCTTAGAAACATGTTTTAATGGGAAATAATTATAGTGGCACTAATATAAAGAAACATTTCTTTTAACACTCTCCCTCACGTTGAATAATGGGATTTCCAAAATTCAACTTGATTAAACAATTTTTTAGGATTTTTCCGTTGACAGCTTTTGTCAGAATGTCAGCTACCTGGTCTTCTGATCGAACAAATGGTAATTCAATGATTCCGGTTTCCAATTTTTCCTTGATGAAATGTCTGTCCACTTCTACGTGTTTCGTTCGGTCATGTTGTACGGGATTTTCTGAAATTTGAATGGCAGCTTTATTATCACACATAATTTTACTTGTGTCTCTTTGGACAAAACCAATTTCGGTTAGTAGTTTTCGTATCCATAAAATTTCAGCAACTCCTCGTGCTATTCCCTTGAACTCAGCTTCAGCGCTAGATAAAGAGACAACATTTTGTTTTTTACTTCTCTATGTAACCAGATTTCCTCCAACTAAGGTAAATTATCCAGAGATTGACCTTCGATTTCCTTTGTCTCCTGCCCAGTCAGCATCAGTATAGAGTTGGGTTTTAAGATGCCTGTTTGTTTTAAACAAAACTCCATGGTTGGCTGTTCCTTTGAGATATCTGAGAATTCTCCAAACTGCCTCCATATGAGAAACCTGTGGTTGATGCATGAATTGGCTAACTACCCCCACAGCATATGATATATCAGGACGAGTATGTGAGAGATATATCAATTTTCCCACAATTCGTTGATATCTTTCCTTATCTGCTGTTTTTGCCTCGTTTTCTATACATAACTTTTGATTCATTATCATGGGAGTCTCTGCTGGTTTGCAATCAATCATTCCAGTTTCTGCTAATAAGTCTAAAACATATTTCTTCTGGCAGATAAAAATCCCTTGTTTTGATCTTAATACTTCAATTCCAAGAAAGTATTTGAGCCTCCCCAGGTCTTTCATTTCGAACTCATGAAATAAATTTTTCCTTAGTTTTGTCATTTCCTCCTCATCGTTCCCTGTAATTATCATATCATCAACATATATAATTAAACAGGTTATACGGTTATTTTTTGGTTTAAGAAACAAAGTATGATCAGAGTTACTTTGTTTGAAACCATATTTTCTCATAGCTAATGTAAATCTCCCAAACCAAGCTCTGGGAGATTGTTTTAATCCGTAGAGAGATTTTTTAAGGCGACAAACTTCTCCTGGTTTGAAGTGCTTCGTGAAACCAGGGGGGCTTCCATATAAACTTCTTCTTTTAGCTCTCCATGTAAAAAGGCATTCTTTACATCAAACTGGTGTAATGGCCATCCTTCATTTGCAGCAATGGAAAAAAGGACCCTAATGGTATCAATTTTTGCAACCGGAGAGAAAGTTTAAGCATAATCAATACCATAGGTTTGAGTGTAACCTTTGGCTACCAATCTTGCTTTATATCTCTCAACAGTACCATCAGGCTTATGTTTTACTGTAAAGACCCATCGACATCCTACCGGTCTCTTTCCAACTGGAATAACACATTTTTCCCATGTGCCATTTTTAAATAGTGCTTTCATTTCATTTTCCATTGCGTTTTTCCAGTTATTCATCTTCAAGGCTTGATCTATGCTTGTTGGAGTTTCTTCTGAGTATAAAGAGGCAGTAAAGGCCCTTGCTTCTTGAGATAGGTTTCCTTTTGCTATATTAGCCATAGGATATCTAGAACCTTTAGGTTCTCTTTCTGGAGAGTATCGTTTTGGAGGAATCCCTCTGTTACTTCTTGGTGGTAACACATATCTCCCTGTTGGCTGTTCCTGTACTGGTTCTTCTTGTTCTGTGTCAGTTTCATGATCATCGGCAATATCTGGAGAACCAGGGATATAGGGAGATTGAGTATTACTTACCTTGGATGTCAGGTTCGGAGATTGATCTGGGATGGCACTAGAGTTAGGATTGTTTGCTTGTGTGGAGGTGTCACGTGATTCTTCTTGAGTGGACTCTTCTTAAGAGGTTTCTTGATTATTTGGAGTGTTGTGATTTTCTTTTGGTGTTATCTGAACATACTCTAACCAACTTAGTGCGTCTGTATCTTTCTCCGCCTGACCACTATGTTGGGAGATATAGTAATATTCAGTTTCAAGAAAATCAAAGTTCATGGTAGTGAATATATGTCGAGTTTTTGGGTTATAACATCTGTATCCCTTTTGGTTCACTCCATATCCGACAAATACACATTTCTCAGCACATGGGTCAAGTTTATTTCGTTGCGACTTGGGTATATGGACAAAAACGGTACATCCAAAAATCATTGGTTCAAGTATAAGAAAGGAGGGAATTTTAACAAATTTGGATAAGGTTTGTATTGGTGTTTTAAACTTGAGAATCTTGGTTGGTAGCCGGTTTATGAGATACGTTGCTGTGGCAAGGGCTTTAGGCCAAAAAGATTTTGGAACTTTTGATTCGATTAAAAGAGCTCTAGTTATTTCTAATAAAAAACGGTTTTTTCGTTCAGCCACACCATTTTGTTCAGGAGTATGTGGACATGTGGTTTGATGAATTATTCCTTTTGACTCACAGAATTGTTTCATGGTGGTATTAACAAATTCCCCTCCGTTGTCTGACCGAAGAATTTGGATGGTTTTTTGAAATTGGGTTTGGATCATGGTATAAAACATGTTGAATTTGTCGAAAACTTCTGACTTATTTTTTAAGAAATAAATCCAGGTCATACGAGTGCAATCATCCACAAATGATACAAAGAAACGAAGATTTTGTCCTCCAGATATTGGAGAGGGACCCCATACATCAGAATGAATCAGTGAGAAAGGAACATCAACTCTGGTGTTATTTGGTTTAAAGGTTTTCCTATGGCTTTTAGCTAACACACATGTTTCATAAAGTGAGGTAATTTTTGAGGAAAACAGCTTAGGAAATAGAGTGTGTAAATAACCCGTAGAAGGATGACCCAATCTTCTATGCCATATCCATGCTTCTCTTTCTGTTGTTCCATGAGCTAACATTGCAGTTCCATTTTGGGTCACCTCATCCACATAATACAATCCTTGTCTCTCACTGCCACGCCCAATGATCGCCCTCGTCTTGATATCCTGTAAGATACCAAAGGTGGGTTGCATTAGAACTGAGCAGTTTAGTTCTTTTGTAACATGGCTTATTGATAAAAGGTTTTGTGACAAAGAAGGAACATAAAGACAATTAGATAGTTTTAATGTAGGAGAAATATCGATCATTCCTCCTTTTTTAACTTCCATTTTTCCACCATTGGCTGTTTGTATATATGTTCTTCGAGGTTCAGACAATGAAATAAGATAAGATAGTTCATGAGTCATAGTGTCTGTAGCTCCACTGTCAAGTATCCACGTTTTCTCTTTTTTATTATCACAGGAAAAAACCGCGTTTGCATTTCCTCCAATTCGTGGGTTTTTTCTGCAATTTTTAAAGCTTGTTTCCAAATAAGGAACTATAGAGTAAAATTTGGGGTTAATTTTGGACACATCTTTTTCTCCGGGGTCAAAAATGAAAGTTTTGCAAATTGGAGTTGGTTTTCTTTTAAAAATCGGGAACTGATGATAATTCCCAATACCTAAAGGAACTTCATCTTCTCCATCGCATCTCCTTGTTGCTACACCACCGAAGCCGCCGCCGCCAAGATTTCCGCCGGGATTTTCGCAACCGGAGTCGCCATTCCCGGCGCCGCCAAGGTTACCGCCGGGATTTCTGCAACCAGGGCCGCTTCCAGCTGCAGGTACGTCTCGCTGCTGCAGTTGTCCAGAATAATCAAACCAGGAGGGAGCGGCGGCGGCGCTGCTGTTGCTGTTGTTGCCTGTGGCGGCGGCGGCTCTCCCCGGTCCGGATCCGTTCTTGATTCCTTTTTTCTTTCCGTCGGACCACCAATCGGGATACCCGACAAGTTTAAAATATTGTTCTTTCGTGTGTTTTGTCATCCCGCAATGTTCACACTTCAGGTGAGTTTTATCTTCTTTGTTGGGTGGTTCGGTTTTTTTTGAAAAATCTGATCGATGGTTTTGTTTGGCGATGAACACTCCTCCGGTAGATTCGGTTGTGATTAGTCCCTGTGATTCGTTTGAGACCGTTCCCAAGATATTTTGGTGAGCAGCCTCCTTTCGGACAGCAGCATATGCCGCCTCGGGAGTTGGAAGAGGATCCTATCAGAGAATTTCTCGTTTCACAGGATCATATTTCCGATCAAGAGCATTCAAAAATTGAAAGAGCTTTTGTTCAGATCTGATCCGAGTGTATTCTTGGATATCTCCTGGGCACTTCATCGGGTTTGGATCCATCATTTCTATTTCTCCCCATATTCCTTGTAACGTGATCCAGAAGTCTTCAAGGGAGGTAGTATTTTGTTTAATTTCATTTGCCTTTATATGAAGATTAAACGTTTGTAGCTTATCTTTTCCGCTGCTGTAAGTAACCACTAAGGCATCCCAGAGTGATTTTGCTGTGGGATACTCGGTCAGGTTACTTGCAAGTACCGGTTCTATGTTTTGTATTAGCCATGAAAAAATGACCAAATCATCTTGTTCCTACTGCTCGAATCTTTCATCATCTTGATTGGGAGGGTTTGAGGTTAAGTGTGACAACAGGGCTTTTGATTTTCCGCCTATAGCGACCCGAATCATCCGGGTTCATAGAGCGTAGTTTTGGCTATTGAGTTTGAGGTTGATTTGTAGGCTATCAGATAATTTTAGGTTTTGTGGTTGGGAATTTCTGATCAGATTTGCTAGTTGTATAGCCAAATCTGTATTTGAATTATCACCTTCTGACATTTTATAGCCAGATGGATGATGAGAATCTTAACACTGCTCTGATGCCATGTTGAAATTAAGAAAGATACAGGGAAGAAATTGGAGAAGAAAAAACTGGTAATTTCTCTCTTATGTTTATTAGCAATCGGAAGTGTTGCTTAAATACCAATTACAATGCAATAGAAAATATACCCAATTGGCTAGTGGGGAACAAACTTTACATAAAGCCTAGAAACATGTTTTAATGGGAAATAATTATAGTGGCACTAATATAAAGAAACATTTCTTTTAACAGTATTTTGGTAGCTTCGAACAAGAAATTGAATTTTTATAGGCAACAATCCAAGGAAAGTATATTGTTATTTGCTTTTAACCTTTTTGATATCTATTGAGCAGCCGCAACACAGGACTAAGGCAAAAAAGGGGCTAAATATTTTAATTTTGAGAAATAGTTCCTTTATATTATATTGAGATCTAATACAACCCACTACGTCTATTTTTACCCATAATGGGAAGAAGTATTTGGGCTATCAAGCTTAGGCGTCTCTGCCTTTCGGATTCGATTTAAGCCTATGTATGTTTTCTGTTTAAATGCCATATTTTAATGTAGAAATTGAGTGACTATTACCTAATAAGGAGGTCATGGGTTCAAACCCTGGCACTAACATAACAAGGAGTAGTTTAGGAGTAGGAGTAGGATAGATTTGCCGTTAAAAAAAAAACCTAATAGTGGGGCGGTTATAACATAGAATCTTGGACATCTTTGTTATCATATTCTTGCGGCCGGTTCAAACTTTGTATATTATTTTTTCTTAATTTTGTAATTCAGATTTTGTGCAAGGTTTTCTGTGCTGAGATTTGTAATTACGTGTTTTGTATAAGGTTTTCTGCAGTTACATATTTTTATTGTTTAGATCAACTTGCTTTTGTAATGTTTAGAACAATCTACTTCATAAAGGTATTTGGCTCTGTTTTTGGATGTTTCAAAATGATGTTTGTAGTTTGAATTATAGTTTAACCAATCCCATGATAAAAAGTTTGTGTCACTATCATATGGTTGTTTAATCAGTTAATTATGTGACTTGATGTGAATACTATTGATAAGTTATAAATTAAATTATTTATTTGTAATGATTATATCAATTACAACTAATTAAACTAATATAGATCTATTTTGGAATTTTGAATCCAAAACTTAAGTAATAAGGATCCACTGTATTTTGATATTGTCAGATTGGAAAAATGCAATATGGATAAATATGGATCTAATGATTTCAATATGGATCCACTTTGGATTCAAAAACTTCAATATAGATAAATATAGAATAAATGGATTCAAATGTGAATCATTATTTGCAATCAAAATTTCAATATGGATCTATTTGTGGGTTCATGACTCGTGCAACATACCTTTGACTCTTTGAGTCTACATGCATAGTCTCCATAACGAAAAGGACCAAAGTTAACTATTTTCCTATATGACGGAGACTATTTATGTAAGTTACTCTTATGTTTCTTAATAAATGAATATTTTGAGTGAAGTCCATTATGTGTTTAGGAGCGTCAAAGGCATATACGACACGATGTTAAACCATCTACTCTTAAGGCTTTCAAGTAGTTTATTTTCTTTAGCAGTAGTGGTGTCAAGCTGATTGACACCAAAAGCAATGAGTTAAACCATCTGCTCTCAAGGCTAGGCGACCGAGTCCTACGAAGAGAAACCCTAAATGCCGATTTTCTGGCTACACACAATTAATCTCGTCATTGTACTTGACTTGTCTAAGATGAGACAAACAATGTAATATGATCAAGATGCAATGTTGTTAAAGTTAGGAGGTCTCAAGTTGGTGATGTCATAAAGATAGAAGATGCACAAAGAGCTCCACTCAAAATGAGATGTAACCAAGAACTTAAGATAAAAAGAGAGAATCCAAAGTCACATGTAATAGCTTATATAACATGTTGATGCTAAAGTAATTATTACCATTATTATGACTTATGAGGCATTTGGAAAGTCATTGGAAAATATGAGAATACATGGTAGTTTCAAATCAATGTGGTGCTTGAAAATATGTCTATATTATAATTAATAAATAATATTGTAAACGATTGACATATTTCAAACTACAATCATATGTAAATGGTTTTGATTACAATATCGACTAGTAACCCGCAACATAATTATATGAACTTATTATTATTTGGTGGACAAATAACACTTATTTTCGAGAATAAGAGCACAAAATGCAACTCCTCGTGATGATTATACATGAAAGTATGAAGATGTCTCAAAGTGTTCAAATTTTGCATGCCCGTTAACAAGTAGTTGATTTTTTAATTTTGGAAACAATAAGAAATCTAAACGATAATAGAAAAATATAATTGAAATTTAATTATCTATTTTTTTCTTGTTGATTATGGACCATTCTCCTTCATTGGCTGTCCCAAATTACTATGATATGTTGGGCGTGGGCATGTAGAACAACTCAGGATTTTTGTTTTTTTGTAATCAAAGAAATTCAAGAATCAAAGTAGTGCAGACGTCTTAATACCCTGAATGGCGTAATTAACCGGATGTTCATAGGCATGTGGAGTTTGGTTTTTTTATACATTAAGTGTATGTTATTTTGATAGATAAAATATACGCTTGGAAATTTTCAAAGTATGACAAAATACGTGAAAGTTTACATAAAAATAGAGTACATGTCATGGAAGCTATCCTAGTCACGCTAGATCATGCACTTTTTCTCATCTGGCTTGCGTACCTCTATCACGATGGTTGGAATGGCAGATCTTGGGGAATGTCATGCGAGATAAGAAGCAAACAATGGCTAAAATAACAGAGCAACATCCTAATAAAATAACATATCATACTTCTTCCTTATTTCCTTTCCCACTCTGAGTAACCATATATCTATTTGGTGCACATAATACTTGCATATTTTAAGTACAATATCCTAATAAAAAAGTTAAAAGTATAATGCTATAAATGGATTCGGAATTGTCAAAGTATTTTGTTAGTGATTTTCAAACTCTAGTAGCCAAATGATAAGTGGAGTGAAAGTATGATGCTATTAACCAACTGCATACCTTCCATTTCCCTATGGTTTTAGCCCATTGACTTTTAAGCCATAAGGTGGCGCCTTTGTCAAATCGTTCTTCATTACAATATACATAAACAAATATCGAGTTAGCATATCACAAGAGACCTACGATCTCAAACTGCAAAATACCAATATGCTTTTATTTATTTGTTTATTATAACATCCTACTTTTCTTTATTTATATCACAACATTGCAATTTCATTATTTCTAATTAATGCATTTTAATCTAAAATCCAATTATAAGGTTGTGCTTCTAAGTTTTTTTCTTATTAGGATATTATACTTTCAAATGTCTACCCAATCCTGACAACTATTTAATGCTATAAATGGATTCAGAATTTCCAAAGTGTTTTGTAAGTGATTTTCAAACTCTAGTAGCCAAATGATAAATGGAGTGAAAGTATGATGCTATTAACCAACTGCATACCTTCCATTTTCCTATGGTTTCAGCCCATTGACTTTTAAGCCATAAGGTGGTGCCTTTGTCAAATCGTCCTTCATTACAATATACGTAAACAAATATCGAGTTAGCATATCACAAGAGACCTACGATCTCAAACTGCAAAATAACAATGTGCTTTTATTTATTTGTTTATTATAACATCCTACTTTTCTTTATTTATATCACAAAATTGCAATTTTCATTATTTCTAATTAATGTATTTTAATTAAAAAATATAACCAATTATAAGGTTGTGCTTCTAAGTTTTTTTCTTATTAGGATATTATACTTTAAAATGTCTACCCAATCCCCACAACTATTTAATTATTGTGGGTCTTATGAAATAGCTTCTCACAATATCGATGGGCCTATAGGTCTGACATCCACACAACTATTGCCAATTGTATATGGAAACATTCAACAAAAATTCTTTTCTATAAATACCTTAATTTCTTCTTTTATGAATGTTAAATAATTACCATTTTACTTTGAAACTAACTTAGGTGTTGTTTGTTTTTTTAAGAAATTAAGTGTCTGCAGTCTGCGGACCACATCTGCAGAAGTCAGCAACAGACAAAATGTTTGAAGTCTATAAGAAAAAGAATGTTTGTTTTTTAAAGTATATGCAAACTGCTAAACTAAATAAAAATTTAAATAAATTGATTTTTTAAAAAGAGGCTTTTTAATAATCATAATTTTATTGCACATATTTTTCAAACAAAATTCTATATGTTAGTGTTAAAAGATCTAGACTTTATGTTATAGAAGATATGGCGTAATTAAACAACACTCACTTATGAAAAAGTTCTTTTTTTAAAACAAATTTCTATATTGCCGTTTCAAAAAAAAAAAAAAAGGAAATAAGAAATAATTGTTGTGAGAAATTCTTTTAGGTAACATTAAATTATTAAAAGGTAAGCAATTTGTCTATTTTTGTCTATTCTGAGAAAAGGGCGCGCGAACGTTTTGACATCTGCCGTCTTCCAAAAACAAACAGTTTGCGAAATAAATGTCTTCCCATCTGCAGACATAAGTGCTCAAGAAGAGATTTTCCAAAAAATAAACAAGGCCTTAAAGTGCTATCACGATACTTATTGCATGTATGTTTCACATTTAGGGGATTTATCTTCATAAATAGTCGCTAAGTATGCATAAGTATAATTGTTATTCTTTTTAATCATTGTTAATAAGTTTTATCTTTAAAACTTGTTGCTAAGTATGCATCCCTATACTTATTATTCCTTTTTAACAATTGTTAATAACGAGTGTTTTTATTCACATTCACAGTTTCTATAAGTTATGTTGTATATGCTTTGTCGAATAGAAACTTCTTTCAATGTTTTTGCACATATATGGAATTAATTAGTGAAGAAGGTAAATACATAACCTATGAATTGATGTTAAATAGAAAGAATAACCATAACGTGTTATTTAGATGCTATATCTTGAATGAAAACGAGATCCTTCTTTATGTACTTATATGCCTTTTTATTTATAGTTATCTTTTTCTTTTTTGTAATTTAAAGTTATCTCTTAATAATGAAACCTTATTCGTTTTTTATTTAGATTGTTATTAATTTACATAATATCATAACCTTATCCAATTCAATTTTTTATACCATAGAAGACTTCATATTGAGTACCCGTTTTGCAGATTGATTAATGTTACTGTTCATTGAAAAAAATAATTCTAGAGCTATTCATCGACGCAGTACCATTAATCACATGGATATTGTTCCTCACAAAAAATGGTGTTGTATTTGTTTGTTCGTATTTTGGTTTGCCTTGGTATTTGATTTCGCTGATATCTGCTTGTATTTCTTGCTGATATTCACTTGTATTTTCTGGTATCGTTTTTGTTGCTATTATTGGATTGAGTTGTTTTGTAATGTGGAAGCTATTAATTAATCGCCTAGTCTGAGACTTATATTTAGTTTTTCAAAAATATTTCATATTCCACAATCACACTCAGGGGCTGTTTGTTTTTTCTTCGCAGATCTTCCTGACCACTTTTGTCTGCGCCACGCAGACGGCGCGCAGACATGGGTCTTCGCAGAGTGTTTGTTTTTTCGAAGACTACAGACCTAAAAAGGCCTGCGCGTCCTCTTTTTAGGGCAGACATGGACCAATGTCTTCAAGGGTCTGCAGAGATCTTCTAGTAATAAATTAATACAATTTTAACCTAAAAAAAAAATACGCATATCGTTTTCTCCTCCAACCGGTCTCGCGTTTTCTCTTCATTGCATCGTCGACCAAACCGCAGTCGCCGGCCACCTTCGATTAAAAGAAAAAAGAAATACGCATATTGTTTTTAAAAACACTTTGATTTTTTTTAATTAATAGTTGCGATTTTTTTATCAACATTATTTTTTCGAAGTAACAATATTTATTTTTCTAAGTTTTTAAACAAAATGAAAATAAATTTGTAAAACTTTTAAAAAATGTCACAAACTTAAAAAAAGACATGTTTGCTTTGATAATTAAATCCGTTATATCATATAATAGATTTTTTTTTATTGTAAAGCATACTTATAAACTATTTGAAACCTACAAATATATTTTAATATTAGAACTTTGGTTCACAATCTTACTCAAGTTTTTAGCTTTACAAACTATTTGTAAATCCAACTTTGGTTACATAATTTTTATTCTTTATTATTTAAAAAATAAATGTTTGCTTTGATTCTTAAATTCGTTAATATCATAAATTGAACGTACTCATGTGTTTTACTTAATTTTTTTTAAATTTCAGTTTATTTTCATAACCTGCAGACTTTAAAAAACAAACGGTCTTCTTCTTGCACTCTGCAGACATTTAGTCCACCTCTTCTCTGTAGATACTCTGCAGATGTGGTCCGCAGACTGCAGACCTTTTACCTCTTCAAAAACAAACAGCACCTCAGTCTATGACATTTCATGCCTATAATGTAGTGTGACTGTGTGGTATTTATTGTCAATTTCGTCACTCAGACTCTTAAAACTATTACTCAGGCTGCACGGTATGGTGCAATTTTTCTCATCAGCATCCTAAGTGGCGGACAATGCCGCCAACAAGATCCATCCCGCAATGGAGGCATCGACTACATACATGGATATGCCGGTGGAAAGTTTTGGAAAATTAATAGGCATCTCTCTTTTTTCTTTATCATAAATACCACACTACATTATAGGCATAAAATATCATAGGTTGAAGACATCCTACGTAGCCTCCAACATTTAGGCATCCGTGCCCTTCAACCTCATTCCAAATTTTCATATTTTTTTTACCTCTTCAACTCATACTTTTTAAACCTATTTAGTGTTTGAACTTTGAATATAACTTGATACGACACGTTTACAAGATTTAAACATTAAAGCCATGATGATACCACGTGGGCACCAACACCTCGAAAACGCATCAAAACGCTCGAACGAGAATTAGCAAATCAAACGGCGTCGACATTACCGTAGACTACAATACAACATACGGTCTTTCCCAGTATCAGTTCAACGACATCACCGAGCTATCAAATTGAAAATGGACGAAACCCTAGTTACATCATCTGAACCACCACCATCCGACGGGGATACAATGGATGTTGTAACCGAAGCTCATAACCCTAATAACGACCAGTCTGCCTCAAGTTCCGATTCCGACTCGGAGTCGGATGACGAAGCTCAAGTTGCTCTCGAATTACAAACGCTAGAAACGGAGCTCTCGACAAACCCAGCCAACTACGATGCTCATGTTCAAGTATGTCTGTGATTAATTTTGCTTGTTTGGTATTATGTGCTGAAATTGTGTGTATGTAGTACGTTTGTTCTAAAGTATGGTGTTTATATGTAGTATATAACGGCTCTGAGGAAGCAAGGCGATATTGATAAGCTCCGGGTAGCAAGGGAGGCTATGAGTGAGCTCTTTCCACTAACTCCTGCAATGTGGCAGCAATGGGCAAATGACGAAATTTCGCTCACCTCGTCTTCTAGGCAGGCTTTTGTTTCCTCTTCTCTTGTACACGCTTTAATTTTTTTTCTCAAGAAGAAGAGGATGTCGGATGATTAGAATGGAGATTCCTTGGCGTGTACAGGAACAATAAACACATTCAAACCTTATGAACCATCGGGAAATAGAACTTGTGACACGTTATAATCTATTGTACATGATGCAGGTATGAGGGGGCAATTCCTACGGTTGAGAAGCTCTATGAGCGTGGAGTGTCTGATTACTTGGTAAGCTCTACACATTTCTAAATTTCTGTACTAGGCCGCCTTCTTAATAAACATTCCTGGCTATGAAATTTGTCTTTTGAGTTTTGCCTGAGTTGATTTGCATCTTCAGTGGTGGATTGTCATCCATCAAAACTGAAATGATTGATTGCTTTCTGCAGTCCGTCTCTCTGTGGTATGACTACCTGAACTTCGTTCAAAAATATGATTCTTCTGTCCATGAATGTTCATCCAGTGGAATCTCAAAGGCAAGGGACCTCTTTGAGCGTGCTCTTACTGCATGTGGGTTGCATGTTACTGAAGGCAGTAAAATATGGGAAGCATACAGAAGTTATGAGGAAATGATCCTAAATAGCCTTGATAAGACAGACTTGGAGGTATAAACATCATTTAACAGATCTCCATTTGCAGTATATGAACGCTTTACAGTTCTTACTCTCTTATTTGTTTTACAGTTGACAGAAAAACAGGTCCAAAGGATTCGAAATATATTTCATCGCCAATTATCTATTACCCATTCAGACCTTAAGTCAACTCTGTTGACCTACAAGGCTTGGGAGTCTGAACATGGAAATACTCTTGATGCCAGTAATATCAGTACAGATGGAATTTCTCCTCAAGTTGCTTCTGCATATCAGAAGGCTTCAGAGATGTTGACCGTACGTGCTGACTTTGAAGAAAAAATAGTCAAAAGTGATGTGCCTGATACTGATCGCCTTCAAAGTTTTATGGTATGCATTTGTAACTTATTATAATCTGTACACATTTCTGTTAGATATAACCCTAAACCCTAACCAATTGTCTGTCTTGTTACTGCAGGCTTATTTGAAATTTGAACAGTCGTCTGGAGATCCAGCTCGAGTTAAAAGCTTATATGAACGTGCAATAACTGATTTTCCTATATCTGGTGATCTTTGGATTGATTACATCCACTATCTCGATAAGACTCTAAAGGTTTTTGTTAAGTTTTTTCTGCTTTTTGCTATTGGAAGTTATAACTGTCTAAACTTTAATGATTTTGTATCTTTTTCATTACCAGGCAGACAAAACTTTGAGGGATATTTATAACAGGGCTACAAGGAATTGCCCATGGGTTGGAGAGCTTTGGGTTCGGTTCATGTTATACCTTGAACGATGTCGTTTTTCTGAGAAAGAAATTTCTGATGTATGTTTCTATTTTCTTTAAATGAATTAGTGAAAAGGTCTAATTATCACTAAAAATATGATTTCACTTTCACCCAATCCAGGTTTTTGAAAGATCTCTGCAATGCACATTTTCTACCATAGATGAGGTATCAACATACTTGTCACCTTTTTTAATCCTTTTATAATCATTTATATATGAAGGAAATATTGTAATATACATGGGTATGGGTTTATTGCATTTGTTGAATAGAGTTGAGGTATTATTATGAATGGTGTTAAAATACAAGTGGATTTTTTAATTTCAGTATGTAGACATATTTCTCACCAGAGTTGATGGCCTGAGGAGGAGAATCACATTGGCCAAGGGACTGGATGATGGCTTGGATTTTGGCTTGATAAGGGATACTTTTCAGGTTTTACTTTTTTTTTTTTTTTTTTTTTTTTTTTTATTTATCTTAGCTGTTTCACCTTTTTTTTTTACTTTAGTAATTGCATATATATGACTCTTTTGTTTTTATTTTTACAATAATTGTCTCATTGGCTGCAAGCTTATGATAGTTTGTGGTCTATTTCAGAGGGCATCTGATTATTTGTCACCACAGTTAAAAAACACATACAGTTTGCTGCAAATACATAGCTACTGGGCCCGTTTGGAGTCCAATATTGGGAAAGATATAACTGCAGCTCGGGGAGTATGGGAGAGTTTACTTAAAAACAGGTTCAAACTTTGCAAAATATCAACACTTTTACCACTTTATCGATTAAGTCCCTCAACTTTTCTTTGTAGTGATTGAGCCCCTTAACTTTTCTTTGTGGAAGGGTTTAATCACAACAAAAAGAATTAGGGATTTTTGTATGTTGATGGTGTTTCTGGAAACCTGTATTGTGTAGTGGGTCTATGTTAGAAGCATGGCAAGGGTATATATCAATGGAAACTGAGATGGGGCATATAAATGAAGCTAGATCTCTATATAAGAGATGCTATACTAAAAGATTCTCTGGGACAGGCTCTGAGGTACACATGTTTTTCTTTTAATAACAACACAATTACATTTCTTTACAGATAATAGCAATATCTTGTATGCATTTTACAAGTCTCACACTAGATATTGCTATTATTGGTAAGGAAATGTAAGTACATTGCTATTATTCGTAGAAAAGCGTGGGTTTTAAAAACAAAGTACATTGCTCATATTGGTACTGGTAGTGAGAGTAAAGTAGGTTGCTTTTCCTTTCAGGACATATGCAACTCATGGATTCGGTTTGAGAGGGAATTTGGTAGTTTGGAAGATTTTGATCATGCTTCACAGAAGGTGCTTTTTTTATCCTGTACTCAATCATAATACTGATTCTTTTTTCAAAGTATGCTGCTGCTGTAATAAGAAGAAATGAAGGTAGGATGGCAGTGAAAGTAGATTGCTATTGTTTCAGGTGACTCCTCGCCTCCAAGAGCTACAGTTTTACAGGTCACAACAAGAGAGCAAAGTTATTGCTTCATCAACAGATGAGCGTGAAAAAAGAAAGGCAGCTTCAGATGCTGCAGCGCCGCCAGCTAAGCGTCAAAAAGATAAAGCAAATAAAGTGGAAAAGTCTGTTACCCCAAAAGAGACACCTCATGCCCATGCCCATGCCCAAGATGACATAAAAATGAAAAACCCAACACCTGAGAAGCCCAGGCAATACACTGACACATGCACGGCCTTTGTTTCAAATCTCAACCTCAAGGCAAATTTTGTGTTATTAATTTGTTTTCATTAGGGCCTATTCCTAAAGGGGGTAATTGTGAGATTTGCAGGCAAATGAAGAGGACCTTCGGAGTTTCTTTAGTGATGTTGGTGGTGTTAAAGACATTCGAATATTGAAGGACAAGTACACCAAAAAATCAAGGGTAATGTATTTATTGGTAGCATATTTATTGGATTGTATTTGAAATTTAAATATATTATCTTATATACATAGGGACTGGCATATGTGGACTTGTGTGATGATGCACACCTTGAGGCAGCTGTGGCTAAGAACAAGCAAATGTTTCTTGGAAAGAAATTGAGCATTGCACGTTCTGATCCTAAAGCCAAAAGAAAAGGATCTTCTGGAGATAATAAACCTTCAACAAAACAAGGTTTTCACTTCTACTCTCTACTTTCTTTATTACAAAAAGACGCAAATGCCCTCCGCTTCATTTCTGTCGGATGGATTTCACCATTCTTTTAGGGGAGGGTGGATGGAATTCAATTTCGTTATTATTATTATTATTATTATTTTTTACGAAAAAGACGTAAATGCCCTCCTCATTTTTCATCATTGAAAAAAGACGTAAATGCCCTTACCATTTTCACCATAAAAAAGAGCCCTAGAAAGCTTATTATTATCCAGTCAAGGCTTGATAGAGTTTAACTCCGTATATATTTTTTCGACAAAAAAAAAACGGAAATCCCCTTCTCGTTGTTTCCATTCTTCCATTTCTTTTACAAAAAAGATCTCGTTTTCAAAATCAAAAATAGCCCTAGAAAGCTTGTCTCAATTCCGTTATTTTCTTTTTTACAAAAATCATAAAAAAAACCCTAGAAAGTTTTGTCAAGCGCCATCAAAACTATTAAAACCACTACTATAAATAATGACAATAAACATTCTTGTCAGGTGATGGTGGAGATGGAAAAGTGGAGCTCAAGGGGAGAAACACTTTTGCTGTTCCAAGAACTGTGAGAGCCCTAGGTTGGTCTGGTGGTAACAAACCGCCATCATCCGCCACAACAGAAGGTGGAGACGAGAAGCCTAAATCAAACCAAGAGTTTAAAAACTTACTCTTAAACAAAACATGAAACTTGTGAGGTATACAACATAGAAATGTGTATTTACGTTTTCGGCACTAGTTATAGTTTGTTACAACTCATTATTAGGCCTGTTGTGAGGTTCTTAAACTTTTTTTTTTTTTTCTTTTTTTGAATATGTGAGTTTTAGTCCTTTAAAAAGAATGATTTGACATGAAGGCATTGAGCAGGTGTTTCTGAACAAGAGTTGTGTCGTTTAATCAAACGTGCATTTGAAAAGGTGGTTATAGAAAAAAAAAGGAATTGTTTTGAGGTTTGGAATTTAGCAATGAGTTGAGTGTGGTTATGATTCCTTCCAAAGATATTATATGTCTTGTCTTTTCATGCAGGTTTTCTTGTCAGTTATTCCTGAAAAGTTGCATTCTTTAGTTTCGCCTTAGTCATTCAAACTTTTTTTTTTTAAATATGATTTATACATAACTTTTTTATTATTTCTACTGGTCTTTCAATAGCTTTATATGAACCACCTATAATTCAGTAAGTGGTTATTTTAATTCTGTTATTTTAACATTTTGCTCATCATTCAATTCTATTCCATCTCAACTCCGACCATATATAAATTATTCGACTAATGAATCAATCTTATTAAATATATTAAATACTAAATAGAGTGATTCATTAAAATAAGAGAAAAAGATTAAAACGGTCTAAAAGGGTGGTTTTTTTTTTTTTTT
The DNA here is from genome assembly GCA_023525715.1 of Cichorium intybus. NCBI lineage: Eukaryota > Viridiplantae > Streptophyta > Magnoliopsida > Asterales > Asteraceae > Cichorium > Cichorium intybus. Next base: position 861,890 of record CM042015.1, on the reverse strand, counting down.
TTTTTTTTTTTTTTTTTTTTTTTTTTTTCCAAAACAGCACAAATTAAGCTCATTGCCTCAAAATAGCCAAGGATTTCGCAGGTGGCTAGTGTCACCTGCTAAATGCACATTTCGCCTACTAAATGCGCACGATCTAGTATAATTTTTTTTTTGAAACCTCATTTTTTTGGACTCTCACCTGCTAAATGCTTTAGGTTACCAGCTAAATCATCCAGGTCACCTGCGAAATCCTCATTGGGTTAGGTTGGTTCTTGGTGCTTCATGAGTTTAGGGTTAAGGATTGTGCGAGTTTGAACACTCATAGTTTGTTCATACGAAATTCGATTTACCTGATTTTTTTCTAGTGTGAAGTGTATTACTAGATGTGTTCATAAACATCAAAAACACAAAAATTTGATGTCAGAAAGTGTTACTTTTGTAGCTCTAAAATAGGATGTCGGTAACGTGTCTTTTTTTGTCCAACTTTGAACGCGTATAGTTTGTTCATACGAACTCCGATTTAACTGTATTTTGTAATGTGAAGTATAATAACAGATGTGTTCATAAACATCATTAACCCAAAATTTTGATGTCGGAAAATGTTACTTTTGAAGCTCTAAAAAAGGTTGTCGGTAACGTAAAATTTTATATTTTTGTCCAACTTTGAACCCTAATAGTTTGTTCATATGAACTCCGATTTAGCTAATACTTTTTGTAACGTGACGTGCATAGTAGTGGGTCCCTTTGGCAACAGGAGCAACACCATGCTGCCAAAAGATTGTTGTATCAAAGATGGCACGTTGCGGATCCGTTAGGCGATTAATCGCCTGACATATCTTATTACCAGTGTCTTTAAAATTTAGGTCACCTCTCAATGTTTTATCAGGATGCTGTCAATTTAATAAAAACAACTTATTATTACTCATATATGCATAGAGTTTTAATTTTTACGGTTTTTCGAAAAAAACGACCATTTAGCGGCTAAGGTGCATCACCTGCTAAATCCGCAAGAGGATTTCGCAGGTGATGTAGCTCACCTGCTAAATGCTATCGTTATCTGCTAAATGCTATCCCTCACCTGCTAAACGCTCTCAGTTCATAAACCCTAAATTTTTTGTGCTTTAAAGGCTAGTACAATAAGCATAAAACTTTGTACGTATACTAATCTAAGGTGTAAAACGTTAAATTATTAACTAGGAAAAATTAATACATAAAAGAGAACATCAAATTTGAGACACTCACGTGTTTCCATGTCGAAAAATTATGTGAAGCCATTTAAGAGCGTTTTTCGTCCACGGTAATAAAAAATGAGGTTTTTAAGGGTTTATATAGTTGGGCTGATGGGCCAGGCCTACCAACATTTCGCAGCCCATCAAAGGAGTTCGTAGCCCATGAGAGGAGTTTGAAGCCGTCGAGTGTGGTCGGTGAGGAGTTAGCAAGCGATTTAGGGATTTAGAAGCTGGCTACAACTGCTAAATGCTTGGCTATTTTGGGGAAAGGGTCTTAATTTGTGCTGTTTTGATAAAAATCTTTATGGGATTAGACTCTTTTAGTCTTTTTCTCTTAAAATAACCATAATAAGTGGTGGTCTGTTGTACATTTATTTCGATTCTTAAAAAATGACCATAGACCATAAACATCGTGAATATTTCTTATGCGAGGAATTAATATTAATCTTTTCCATACACGTAAAAAACCTTAGTTATTTTTCATGAAAGACATTTTATATTGCTATATTTCTCATGCAACCGTTATAAAAGTTTTAAGTTTCCGTTGGAAAACCTTGTAATTTTACGTATTAAGAACATCATCTTTTGAACACTAATTCCCAACGGTTCCTCCATCATTTCATATTGCCATGCATGATAACTTGCTATTCACAATAGATTGTGGATTGGTTACCAATAAACATCAACTCTAGAGTTTTGGTTCGAACTCTAGTTGATTTATTTCTGGGTAGATGTCATATAAAGTTTGAAAACCTCAACGAGTGTGCGATTGAATGCGAAAGAAATAATGTATGGGTTAGTATTGTTGATGGGTTCAACATGTCTACTATGAGAGGAGTCATGCATGATGGCTCTCCTGATCCATGACTATTTGTTGGTGATGCAAACGTAGATGATAATGGGTTATTTGTGTCAAATTGTTGAGTAGGGTTCCCACCTTCATCACCGGTCGATGTTTGGTCTTGTGCTTTTTATTTTACATATGAACCAAATAGAACTTTGATCCAAGATTGGTTTGAAATGGACTCAATGCTTTGGGCCACATCTAAGCACATTTCTTCTTTTCATTAAAAATGACATCACAATCCACCATAAATTTATATTCTTTAGGACTGATCATACAAGAATCTATACCTAGATATACCATTGGTGTACTTCGATTACTGAGCTTTGTGGACTGGTTCGCTAGTTTCATTACATGCCCGATACACCCAAATATCTTTAGGGTCATATCCTTTATCCCATTTGATGGAACTCGATTTAAAACGTATACTGCGTGCCGAACTACCTCTCCCCATACAGTATCTAGTACATTCATGGTTTTTAACAATGATCTTGTGGCTTCAAGAATGGTATGATTACAGTTTAGCCATGCCGTTCTGTTGAGGGCAATACAAATTTGTTATTTATCTTTTTTATCCCATCCTGATTACACAAGTTTTCAAACTGTTGGGAGGTAACCCAATCCTGATCTCTTTATAAGGCTTTCAACTTCAAGGGACTTTCATTTTCAACTTGGGATTTAAACATTTTAACGTTTTGAAAAGCTTCATCCTTCGTTTTGATCATGTAAACCTACGTATATCAGCTATAAATATCTAACTGATTGTCGTTCCCCTAATTTTGAACACATAACCTGTAGTGCTCTTTCCTGAATCCATACAACCCCCAAAGTCAGCATCGACATAACCTTCCAGGACAACCTTCTGCCTTTTGAAACTCAAGGCTACGCCCGATATTCTTTTCAATTAGCGACACAACCACTTGAGTCCTTCCTAATGCTCCTTTCCCAGATTTGACATGAACTTGCTGACTATTTACACTACATGTGCAATGTCTGGTCTACTGCACACCATTACGTACATCAAGTTACCTACTGCGGATGCGTATGGGATCTTGGTCATTGCTGCCTTGTATTCTTCCGACTTTGGGGATTGCTTCTTTGAGAGTCACATATGACCCCTAAGGGGTGTACTCCCGAGCTTCGTATCAGACATACTGGAATTTTCTAAAACTTTATGGATGTACTTCTCCCGAGAAAGTTTTAGGACTCCCGAAGCTCTATTTCGCATGATGCTCATTCCTAATATCTGCGTAGTTGCGCCTAGGTCCTTCATCTCAAACTCTCTAGCCAACATCTTCGTAAGCCTGTTGATCTCGTGTATATCGTACCTAGCCACCAACATATCATCAACATAAAGGAAGAGGATGATGAATGAGATCTGTAACTTCTTTTGGTAACATCAGTGATCACTTTCAATTCGGCTGTATACGTTCCTCCTCATGAAGCTATCATACTTCAACTACCACTGTCTTGGAGCCTGCTTCAATCCATATAGACTTTTCTTCAACTTGCACACCAAGTTTTCTTTTCCAGCAACTTGAAAACCTTCAGGTTGTGCCATGTAGATATCTTCATTAAGGTCTTCATGCAAGAACGCAGTCTTCACATCAACCTGTTCAAGATATAAATCTTCAGATGCCATGATACCAAGGACTCTTTTGATTGCAGTCATCTTCACAACCGGAGAGGAAATTTCATTGTATTCAATCCCCTCCTTTTGTTGGAAACCCTTCACCACCAATCTAACCTTGTATCCATTGCTTTCATTAGCTTCGTCCTTGAACCTAGATATCCACATGTTGGTCAATGCCTTCTTCTTTGCTGGTAACTTGAGAAGAGACTAAGTCTCGTTCTTGTCAAGTGAGCGTAACTCATTCTCCATGGCCTTCTTCCACCGCATGGAGTCTTTCATCCTTAATGCTGCTGGATACGTTTTTGATTCTTTGTTTTCTGTCAGCAGCAAGTAAGTCAATGCTAGGTACCGAACCAAAGGTCTTCTCAGTGGACCGACAAAGGCTACTTCTAGTTGCAACACTAGATCGTTTATTTTATTCATCCAATGAATCGCTATCTAAGGCTAAACTGCCCATACACTCACTCCCACTCAAATAGGATTTTCCAGATGTCTCTACGCTCCCACTTCCTTCGGTCACTCACTCTTCCGGAATGAACTTGACATTCTTCAAAGTCCATGTTGTACCCAAGCTCATTTGGAGGACAACATCATCTACTCCGGTGATATCTAGGCTTTGATCATCCGTAAGCCTGGCATTGTCATTATAATACCTAAAGTTTTGCATTACTTCTTTGTAACGGCTCGCATGGAACGAGGCAACTGAGTCCATTATCTAGGATTCCTCTAAACTCTTTATGCAACAAATAAGTACGCCACCACAATTTTCTGCCACATTAACTTCCTTCCTTGCATTGCCTACAGAAGGCTCTGAGAACTGATTTTCAAAGTGACCACTTTGTTTGTCGTTCTAGTAGGTGATGTATTTCCTGCCTCTGGAAGTTCCTCTCCTCATTGATTTACTTCTTCCCTTGCTAACACCTCTGCCTTGGTTGACCCCTTTTCCTCATTCTTTTGTGCTCAACAGACTGCTAGAGCACTCTCCTGCGAATGTCCTTATCGAGGATCAAATCACGAATGCTCTTGAACGTGAGCTTCTACATACTGGATGCACTGCTAACTATAGTCACCGTACTAAACCAGCTCTCTAAAAGCAAAGATAACAATAGCAACGTTTGGAATTCGTTTCAAATCCGATGTCAACTTATATCAATCTCGATATGATTAAATTGAACTCGTTGACGTGGTCTGTCACAAACCCACCTTCGCTCATGTTTGTGTTGATCAACTATCCGATCAAGAACACCTTTTTTACAGTTGGGAGTTTCTCGTACATGTTAGACAACGCCTTGATCAATGCATGCATTGTCTTCTCATTGACAATGTTGTAAGCAACATTTTTCACCAATGAAAATCGAACGACTCCAAGGGCCTGTCGGTCTAACAAATCCCATTCCTCCTGCTTCATACATTTAGGTTTCTCACCAATCAAGGGCAAGTGTAGCTTCTTTTGGTATAAGTAATATTTTATCTGCATTCTCAGAAGCCAAAATCGTGACCTTCAAAACTATCGATCTTAATATATCATTCTTCAGCCATAGCTCAAATACCAATTTATTGGGATTAAAGGCCTCAACCGCTACACTTTTTACACGATTTGATCATGGCAACCAAGAACAACAAGAAGAAAACAAACAACCAACAGATAACACAAGGATTCAAGTGGTTCACTTGATCTAGACTGATCGAGCTATATCCACTATAGGAACTAGAGAATATTTATTAAGATGAATGCTAAAACAAACTATAAAATATTTACTACACACACACACACACACTCTCTCTCTCTTTCTATTTCTCTCTCTCTCTCTCTCTATATATATATATATATATATATATATATATATATATATATATATATATATATATATATATATATATATATATATATATATATATATATATATATATATATATATATATATAATGCGACTAAGAGATTTAAAAAAAATTCAAAAAAAATCACTTTTTCATATGCATATGAAAATAATCATTTTTTAAATCTTTTAGACGCTGCATATAGGGTACTTAGAAGTGTTTTGTTTTGAAAACAAAACTTATATATACATATATGCATATACATGTGAATTTTTTTATGCATATTCTCATGTGAAACTCCACCACTTCGCTTTGCATGCCCCCAACCAAAGTCAAGACTATTGATCTGGATCGGGGCGAGACTTGCTTTAGTCCTACTGATCTAAGTGACTTTTGTTCCAACCGAACTGCTGATCCACTAAAAGTAGTCTGAAAAATTGCGTTGAATGCTCCTGACTCGTGATACTACTTTAACTCTGTCGATTCACTTGAGTTCACCCAACCGAGGCAAAGAACCTTCCTTAGATGAGGACATTAATCCGATCGAATTGCAACCCTCAACCGCAGTGGAAGGCTTTCCTCAGTTCCTAGTTTCTTCGGTTCGCTGATCTTCTTCAGCCGTAGAGACTTCCTTAGTTTGGATTAGGCTTCACATGCTTAACAATACTTTGGCGTCGTCTCCAAACGTCACCTGAACAGTGACGTTCTCATTGATTTTAACAAAGAACTCTCTCACCCCTGTCATATGATTACTTGCACCATTGTCTAGGTACTAAGGATTTTATTCATTGTTATTTAGTGTTAGACACACCTTGCCTTCATTTAGAAATACCATGTCATCTCTCTTCTCGCCATAAAACACTAAAAGGTTCCTCATATTGTGTTTAAGTCAAATTAACTTCATCTCTTTTCTCCTTTAGGGATAGTGACCATAATTGTGACAATTAAAGCATATTAGATTCTTCTTTTCTGTTATGCTTGTTATGCTTTGATAGATGTTACTATGAACCTTGATGCCCAATAAAGTTTCCATGACGTCCTCATCCCTAGGTGCCACCTGTGCCATGTCCACGACTTTTCCTCCTTTTTCATGGTGCGATGAATTGCGACCTCTCCCATTCGTTGAAGATTCCCCCTCCTTGAAGTTTTCTAATTGATTTAGACATCCACTTTAGTGAGTAACATATTATTCTCACTACTAGTGGTCTCGTTTCAAAGTCTTAGATACTCCTTATTTAAGTCCGACGATTGCTTCCTCAAACAACATTGAGTCCATATCAGAGTATGGTTCAATCAAGGCTACTAGGTGGATATATTTGTTGGGATTCGAGTCGACCATCTTCCTCACCAATAAGCTATCTTCAAAAGTGTCTCTAACAATATTTTATTTAGAAATCAAACTACTTAGCTTTCCCACAAACTCGTCTACATACTCTCTTTCCTTCATTCGTTATTCCTTGAAGTCGTTTTTAAGTGTGTCTAACCTTGCTTTCTGCACCTGATTTGTGTTGGGTTATAAGCAAACTATGAACCTAAAGCACTTAAGTTCACATGCACCCTAAACGGATCTATGTTTTCATCTATTGAACCTATACCTATGAACAAAATAAGAATAAAAAATTTCATTAAAGAAAACTAAACTCTTGATCCTTAGATCTCTTGGAAACTAGCACCACAATTGTAATGCCTCTAATGGCTACACCCAAGAACTTGACAAGGAAGAAAACAAGAGAAAAAGGGTGGAGAACCCTTGAATTGGCGTGAAGAATGAGGGTGGGGAGGCCCTCTATTTATAGTCCAATACTGATAAGCTTTATAACATATAACTACCATAATTAAACTTTTGATATGATAACCCACTTATCATACAAGCTAGTTGACTTATCATGACCATAAATAAGAAAGGCTCCTTAATTAACATATACCCATATATATATATATATATATATATATATATATATATATATATATATATATATATATATATATATATATATATATATATATATATATATATATATATATATATATATATATATATATATTCATCCACCAATATATGTATACTATATATTTATTAATTGCTCAACTATTGAACAATTATAATCCAACCCCTGCATATTTAATTAATCCAATTAATCCAGGTTATGAGGGTAACCCAAAAGGATGGTGCTTCTATCAATTCTAACATATGTATCAATTATAGATATGACTTAGACACCTTAATCCAACAGTCTCCCACTTGGATAAATCTATAACTATAATACATAATGGTTTCTGAATCGATCAGCAAATTGTAGCTTCCAAAAAGCTGCTGTCGAACTCTGACCCAGTCTGTGATATGTGTCCTAAGATAAGTGATCATATGATCCTCCGTTATTTTAATATATCATTTAGACTTGAGACATGGATTAGAATCAATCTCAGTCCAATACTATGTTTTCTCGGTTCCATGATTTGTAATGACATAGGACTTCTAATTGAACACATCAATTTAGTCCTGGCTGGCCAGCACTAAGTCAACACCAAATCACCAAGGGGCTCACAGATCGCGCACAACAATACGTCCTTTACTCATCAAATCGCGCACAACAATACGTTTTATAACATCGAGTTACCAATGCGTTTACGTATTATCAATGGGCAACTGATTTATAACATCGAGTTAACAATGTGTTTTACACACAGCCCTTGGGGTTTCCCATTTAAGGGAAGCGGTTCAGATCATCCGATCCTGCTATGACTCACTAGGTGTAGTAATAACAAACGATATCTTTCCAGATATGTTTTAGTTCAGTTGATAGCTTTTTTCTCTAAGATCAATCATATGCCTTTGAGTGTTGCATCACTCAACCATTCTATTCTAAGAATGCAAGTACATTTCTTTCCATGTTTCTTTCTTTTGACGATTCAATTACTCCCACTAGCTCTTAGCCAGGTGTAAAATCAGTTAAATCGTCACATATATGGAATCTCGCTTTTAGCTTCTTCTATTTGCTAGCAACCGGGCTCACCAATGCTTCCAAGCAGCCGGATCACCAATCCGTACCAATCTTAGTGTTTTACCACTAATCGGTATGTCACCCAGATCATAACGCCTTATGATGGTGAATAATACTACTTTTCTGCAAAGAGAAGAGTATGCCATTTTCAGCAGGAATCTGATTCCTGATCATGTTCTAGTGATGACTAGAGGTTCTCTCACTTTGGCTAATCCTTAAACACTTTCAGGATTGTTCCAGCTCCCACTGTCTCCATAGAATGTGATCTCTTTCCAAAGAACTCAACATTCGCAGGATCAGGCGGGATGGCCAATGAAATGACATTATCGAACAGGTTCAGGCTAGTTATGTGGTTCGGATAAACGCAACATGACCCGGGACCCTTTCTGTGTACAAGTAGGGGTGGACCACGGTTTACACTTTAGATGGTATATGCGCAACCTACTTAGTCTATGATGTGGTTTGAATATGGTTTTATGGACTGACTAGTTGAATGTCTAACTTATCGGAAACTTGCTGGAAGTGTATCTAATACATCGAGGATCAAACTGTTTCGACCAATGCTCAATCTTCCCTAAGCCACATTATAAACACTTAATGTTCTTGGAAGAGTACGAACTGTGAAACAATTGCTCAGTTATGTTTTACTCAGTTTTTGTTTATCTTAATCTTCCCTTGAAATCGTTGAACAGTTCAAGGTTTCAACCAATCACTTATTCTGATAATTGACGTTATATTTGTCATTCTGAATGCCAAATGTCTGGAAGTATAACTAACTTGTGTTTCACTTGTTGATTTGACTAATTCACAATAATCATTGTGATCGTTGCTCATAATCTTAAAGTCTTTTACATTCTTATGTAAATTTTATGACTTTGTTAATTATTCAAGATGTGAATTCATCAAATGACTCTAAGTCAATTGATTCCAAGATCCTGCCTATCGGATCCTTGGGTGATTCATTTCTTGCAATAACCAATTTTATCAAGAAACTAACTTCATCAAGTGACTCCAAGTCAATTGATTCCAAAATCCTGTCTATTGGATCTTTGGTTGAAGTATTTCTTATAAAACTTATTTTAACAATCATACAAACACAACCCTAAATCAAATACACTTTGGATGCATCAAGATTCAAATTATCAATCAATATATTCACACAACATTTCAAGGATAATTTTAAACAATCATGCTTTAAAGAAAATAACTTTTATTAAATCAAAATTTCTTCAAACAATGTACTATGTGAAAAACAATATCATACCATCGACTAATAACAGTATCAAAAATATCTAACTAAACTCCAAAAATGCACGAGCTCGAGATCCAATTCGAATATGCTCCCATGCGTCAATGTCCCGTGTCCTACTGAGACCCTTCATACAAAGAAAATGTGACAATCACATCTTGTATCAAGGAATTAAGGATAAGGAGGTTTAGAGTTTTTTAGATATACCTGAGTTGCCAAATTGTTTGGCTTTGGAGCGTCTTCCAATTTTCTTGTGACTATACCTTGCCCCGTGGATTCCCAGCTTTAGACATCCTAGGACTCGTCTAGGAGGACTCCCGATGCGCTTCCAAGTTGGACCCAATCCTTCATTATGCTTCTTCATGAACGATTGATAAAGTGTCAACATTTGAAACATATCCCTGAAGTTCTTGTGATCTTCCCTCTCTTCGTAAATTTGTATGAACGCTTCATACTCTTTGGTCAGAGAGGCAAGCAAGATGTTTATGCTCATCTCATCATTAAGGGGTTGACCAATCTGGTATAGTTCTTCCATATATTCCTCCATCTTGTGGAAATGATCACCAACCTTTCCTCCCTTCTTTAGTCTGGTCCTACTAATATTCTCGTAGATCCTATGCTTTTCCTGTATAACCGGTTCTTGGAACTTTTCCTCAACCAATTGCATTAACTCATGTGGCCCCAGGAATTCAAAATCCCTGCGGATGGTGGGGTCAATGGTCAATAGCATGAAAAGGCGAACCTCTTCGTTCTCATCAATTAGGAAGTCATGGTGGTCAATCAACTGTTGGGTGACCCTATGCTTAGGTAGGGAGGGAAGTGGGAAGTCGATAATGTATTCCTTATCTACGTATCTTATAGTCAATCTCTATTGAGGGATCCAATCCACGTAGTTAAGTCCAGTCAGCTTATTCATATTTAGTAAGAATTTCTTGAAGCTCTCAGGAATGGGTGTAGGAGGAGGAGGATGAGAGTTGACACTATCTTCAGACATCTATAAAATCAAAATTTTAGTTTAACTTTTGTCCTTATTAATAATTACCCAATTAATATTAAATAAGGCTAGGACCCAAATTGCCCCAACTATGGTGTGAAGAGGGATGCCGTAATCATAACATAATGGTCATTAAGGTAGATATACTGTTATCAATTTCAGTCTAATGAAATTCCTAGATCTGTGAGATTCATTGACCGGGGTCAATGGCACGTTTAATCTCGGATTATGCTATTCTATTTGTGACTGGGATGCCAAGGATCACAAATAAGATGTGAAATAACCATGCAAGTTACTCGGTAACCTCAATATCACTTATCATCTCGATTGATGTGCCGCTTATCCATACACGCTCCATCAACAATGATAAAGACATGAGATACCCATCACCACTCTTTATGGATCTCAATTAGTGTGTCGGTTAACCACGCACGCTCCACTAACGACCCACAAAGTGCAATTTGTAACTTCATGGATTAGCATACTTTTCACATTTTCCTAAGTAACTAGATTGGGATTTTAAAGGTTCTAGTACTTTGTCACTAATAGCATTATACTTTTAATGAGATTAGCTTTGTCCCATCAAACCCGTTCTGCTAACGATAGTCCACTGATCAAGGGAGCGGTGGGTGAGAGTGGACACCCATTCAACCGCCATTTTATAGGCAGTTTCCTTATACCCCCCTTATAGACCAGTTTTCTGAATGAGGCATACTAGTGATTTGACTGACTTAATATTATACATATATGTATTAACTTTGAATAATAATATGTATAAGGTGTATTTTAAACATTTAAAATATTTAGGTTTGTACTTTTAAATTTTTGAAATTTAAACTATTTAAATTAAAAAATTTATAATTAAACCTAAAGTGATTTAATGTTTGTCTTTTAATTAACTGTTAATTAAATTAATTAAATCACATAAGGATTAACTAATTAAACAATTTAATTTAATCCTAATCTTGCCCACCAAGTTATCTAAAATAAGGGTCAAGAGTTTCCATTTATAATATAATCACAATTACCAAAAATAGAGAAACCCTAAAAACACCTCCTTATTTTCGAGATTAAGGGTGGAGGCTAGGGTTTTCTAAAAAACCCTAGCATATTTCGAAATCCTTGAGACCAAGGGTTTAATTCCATTAAATTCTTTTAACAGTTCAACTATTATAACAGTTCAACAGAAAACAGATCTAGCTCTGATATGACTGTTGGGTTTTAAGCAAACTATGAACCTAAAGCACTTAAGTTCACATGCACCCTAAAAAGATCTATGTTTTCATCTATTTAACCTATAACTATGAACAAAATAAGAATAAAAAATTTCATTAAATAACCTAACCTTTTGATCATTAGATCTCTTGGAAGCTAGCACCACAATTGTAATGCCTCTAATGGCTCACATCCAAGAACTTGGCAAGGAAGAAAGCAAGAGAGAAAGGGTGGAGAACCCTTGAATTGACATGAATAATGAGGGTGGTTAGGCCCTCTATTTATAGTCCAATACTGATAAGCCTTATGACATATAACTGCCATAATTAAACTTCTGATATAGTAACCCACTTATCATACAAGCTAGTTGACTTATCATTACCATAAATAAGAAAGGCTCCTTAATTAACACACACATATATATATATATATATATATATATATATATATATATATATATATATATATATATATATATATATATATATATATATATATATATATATATATATATATATATATATATATATATATATATATATATATATACACACACACAATATATTTATTAATTGGTCAACTATTGAACAATTATAATCCAACCCCTGCATATTTAATTAATCCAATTAATCCCAAAATTAATTCCAAATTAATTTCTGATTAATCTTTAATTAAATATTATATTTTATAATTAATATATTATTCCCATAATATATTAACAAATTATTTATTCCTTTTTCTGATTAATATATTATCTCCATAATATATATATATATATATATATATATATATATATATATATATATATATATATATATATATATATATATATATATATATATATATATATATATATATATATATATATATATATATATATATATATATATATATATATATATATATATATATATATATATATATATATATATATATATGCAATCTTGTCCTCTGCCAGGTTATGAGGGCAACCCAAAAGGAGCGTGCTTCTATCAATTCTAAGATATGTATCAATTATAGATATGGCTTAGACACCTTAATCCAACAATTTGTGCCAAGATACCACAAATTTATGGATTCCCATACCTCAATCGTTGTCTTCTTCTTTGCTACTTGCAAATTTGTACTGACTTCTAACATTGCATGATAAAGGAAGTCTCGAGTTGATTTGTTCTTTTTCTCATCCGCAACCGCTTCAGACGATGGTTCAATGGACTCATACCCTTTGTGCATCCATGATCATTTCCATCTTTTCAACCAAGTAGTGTAATTTGTTGGCATTAAGATCGGACATTGAAAATGGATCTTGGCATTTTCTCTTCCTGGTGCGTGGTAGTTGACACACTCTCAAACCTGAGATGTTTGGCATGAATTAGGTTCTGATACTAAGTGTTTGAAATCAGGAAACGATGACTCAATACACACCCAAATATAAAAATAAAAAACACGAATCAAAGTACACATACAAGAGATAATTTTCTAAATTTATTGTATTTCATAAATATAAGCTACAAGGACTGAAATTTATCGACTTCTATATTGCCTTCAACGTAGGAAATAAAGTGCATTACCATAGTAAAAATGAAATTGAAAATTGGCTAATAAGTTACCCACTTACTCCTAGCTACATGGTAACTGCTTATTCATCCTTCATTGCAATAAACTCTGTCAAACATACGAAGGTGAGAATTGGATTGTCGTTGTTATGCAAACTCATACGTAGAAAATTGTGTTGTCTTTGTTATGAAAACTCATACGACTAATAATGTTAATAGGTTGCTAAGCCAGTATCACATTATATAGTCTTTGTTTACTTCAAGATTACTTCGCTAAAAATTACGTGTATAACGAGAAAGATTTCAATCTTTGGTTCCGTTTGAGCAGAGGTATGTATCTACGAATTGAAAATGACTTGGAAGATAATTATGAAATTTTCCAATAGAGATACAATGGTTGAGGCAAAAAGGGTTTCACGTCATTGCAAACATGTGCAGCTGCACTTCGTATTATAGCTTTTGGCGTGGCTACCGATGCAGTTGACGATTACTTGAGGATGTCCGCTAGAACAACACGTCAAAGTATGTATAATTTTTGTGAATATATTATTGAGCTTTACGGTGATATATATATATATATATATATATATATATATATATATATATATATATATATATATATATATATATATATTTATAAGTTTATATATATAACCCATACTTAGCGATGTTGAAGAATTGTATGTGACACATTAAGTGGAACACGGTCTACCGGGTATGCTTGGAAGCATCAATTGTACGCATTGGGATTGAGAAAATTGTTCAAACGCGTGGAAAGGACAATCACTCGTGGTGATGATGCTAAAGCTTCACTAATACTAGAAGTTGTGGCCTCATACGATGTATGAATTTGAAATGCATGCTTTGGAGTCTCAGGATCGAACAACGACCTAAATGTTCTAGATTCTTTGCCATTATTTAACGATTTTCAACATGGCAAGTCGTTCAACATTCCATTTGTAGTGAACGACACACAGTACCGACGTGAGTATTACCTTACCGACGGAATATATCCTAATTATTCTGCATTTGTAAAGACGTATTAACATCCGATTGACGAGAAACTAGTACTATTCACAAAAGCTCAAGAATCGACACAAAAGATGTCGAACGTACATTTGGAGTCATTAAAAAGAAATGACATATAGTGAAAAACCTGACACGGGCATGACTTTTCGAGAACATACACAAACAAATGTACGATTGTATCATATTACACAATATGATTATGGAAGAAATAGGTCACGCTATTTGCACGTATCAACCTCATCATATACTACACACGCTTCAATAATTAATACCCGATAGCGAATCATACTTTACGATATTACTAGAAATACACAGTGAGGAAACGAATGTCAATCTTCGACACAATTTGACGGAGCATGTGTACAATAATCAAAATGACGACGAAACCGATGACGATAATTAGGTTTTTTAATTCTTTTTTTAATGTAATTTTTATTTTTTAATGTAATGTTTTATTTTAATTAATTTAATGTTTTATTTTAATTACAAAAAACATAAATTAATTGATGACGTGAAAATTAAAAGGAGTCCCAAGACTCTCAAGCATTTCCTTGGGTGTATTCTGGTTTGTCCTTCTGACATGACGCTGATGTGGCGGCTGTCTTAGTTATCCTGAGGTTGTCCCCACACCCCATAGTCTAAGATAGGGGTGAGCGTGGTGCGGTGTGGTGTGGTTTTAGCATATAACCGCAACTCATACCGCTAGGTGCGGTTTTTATTTGTGTAAAACCATATGTTGCGGTTTTTTTGCGGTACGGTTTTTGCGGTTTATTTTGCGGTTGCGGTTTGTAGCGGTGCGGTTTCGGTTTTAAACCGCAAATACTAAAAGCATCCAAACTACAAACTAGTAATATTAAATTAAACATTGGAACCAGACCTTAGAACCAAGAGTGATTTTATTATAGTTTGATTATCACTTCACTATATGATGCAAATTTCTGGATTTATTATCAAATTGAGGTTATAGAGAGACATGAGTATTGAAATTTAGCTATTTTGTTACATACAAATCGGACAATCCGCGGGCTTAAGAGGTCGTTAAGCTTGCTAACAATATAATTACTTCTTAATAAGGTTCAAGGCGTCAGTTTTAAGCACCTTCAGTTTATTGACTAGTGAAATAGTAAACCATCAACAAACCATAAAGTATTTGTATACAAATCATGTACACAGGCACACCATAACAACATATATGACTATCTACATTAAATTCATCACAGGCCAAACTGATACAACATCAACCAAAACGAAACTAACATTGGCAACAATATCGACCTGAGCTTTAGATATTAAAGCGTTATATATTGCGTATGCGGATTTACAAGTTAAAGACGCGAGGGACGTGATAACGAGGAAATGAAGTAAAGGTTGCTTTTTAGAGCGATTCCAAGAGTTTTTTGGGTTGCTGTGGGGATATCTTTTTCGGGCTTTTTAGCTTCTTGTTGAAGAATATTTTTCACCTTTTGCTTTGAATCTCATGCCTCGTAGAAAGACTGGTCTTCCAGACAAAAAATCATCAAGTGGTGCAAACGCTTTGGGATCAGGATTGCTGCATTACAATCATTCGTAGCATATTTCTTAGCAATATAAAAGTTTTAGACGAATATGTGTGGGGTAAGGATATTTAGTAATCAATAACTCAGATAATTTTTTGTTGATGATGTATTACTTACTTGGCTTTGGGAGTCGGGATAATCCAAAAGGAATGCCAATAGTTTACGCAAAAAGATGGATGCTAGGACACTTTGATCGTCTATATGATTTGTTTCTCAATAGGGTATAAAAATCTTTATATAATGTCCTAAAAAAATAAAAAGGAAAACAGAAAAAAGAAAAAAATTAAAAAGTAAAATATAATAAAAAGGTATAAAAGTCTTTTTAAATAAGTGAGAGACCAATGACGATACAAATTAAAACCAAAGAGAGCACCCTTGTAACAAGAAATCCTTAGAGATTATTCATAAATGGTCCATGCTATGGAAAAGACCATTTTGCCATCATTCTTTAACTATTTAACGGCCAAAAGTTGACGTAGGGATCATTTATGAACATTTTTCAAACCATAGGGACTATCATTGAGGTTTTTAAAAGTTATGGACTAAAGCTGATATCCTATGAAACCACATTGACTATTTATAAAGTTTTGTTTTCTTTATATATATGCCGCATTTAAAAAAAATTCAAAAAATATCCCATTATATATATATATATATATATATATATATATATATATATATATATATATATATATATATATATATATGTGTGTGTATATATATATATATATATATATATATATATATATATATATATATGTATATATGTATATATATATATATATATATATATATATATATATATATATATATATATATACAAAAATATATATATATATATATATATATATATATATATATGTATATATGTATATATATATATATATATATATATATATATATATATATATATATATATATATATATATATATATATATATATATATATATATATATATATATATATATATATATATATATACAAAAATCTGACCAGTAAAATAAAATCTGGGAAAACAATTTTGAGTTCATAATTAAGGTTCTTTTACATAATAACACACTGTATGAGTAAGAATGGCAGTCAGCCGAGTCAACGAGTATAATGCCCTAAAATGCCATTCCACGGCCTGAAACGGGCTAAAACGCGACTAATGGCCTTGTCCATACTTAAACATACACTGGGTATTATGACCTTATAATATTATGTTCAAAATATATTTTTCCAAACTCTAATTTTTCGAGACTGAGTCAAATTTTTGTGTGGGTTTTATTTTTTAATTTTTTTTTAACCATAATCTCAAGCCATGATGGATTCAACACATACAAGAATTTAGCCTTGCATTAAGGCGTTATAAAAATTTAAAGACAAAAAATAAAATATAAAGATGGAATATGAAAACTTACAAAATATAAAAGCAGACTTTTATTGCAGAGTTTTTTCGTACAAGATGAGAGAGTAGGAGATATATGAGAGAGGTGAGTGTCTAAGGTCTGCCCTAAACATTACCAAGCATCTGTATTTATATGCTCGGATTTCAAACGACTATCAAATCTATTCTATGAAATTATTGAGGCCGGATACATTGGCCGACAAAAGTACAATAAATTATTAACTTTATTAAAGAAGATTCGTGACTTCTGCGGTTCTCGTGAATGGAGGGTCCACGATCTTTAATTATGCACCATCTTTAATCATGGGTCTGCAATTTGTCGTTATTCTTGGATGATTGAGATCCTTTGAACAAAGTGGCTTCCATTTCTGTGAAAAGATCTTCAATAGGAATTGTAGGGAGTTCTTCATCAATTGGTTGTGATTCTCCGCTCAGCATATGAAATTGATTTTCGCTATCAACTGAGGTCATAGATTCATTATCTGAGTGTCCTTTTATCTTTTCTGCATGCTGCATAATAACAGTCTTCATTTGATGAATGTACTCCTTAAGAATTTCTTGATCTGTCGGGTCCTTATGATACTGGCTCTTTAATTGTTCAGCAATTTGCTGTAAAGGCTCTTTTTTAGCTTGTTTTTGCCGGAATTCTTTCTGGGAAGTATACTTCTTTAGTGTTTCTTTGATTTGATCAATTACTTCCATGGAGTGCATTTCTCCGGTTTCATGATTTCTTGCAATCATTTTGGGCCAAAATTTTGTAAGGAAAATTCTTTGAATCGAAGGGAATTGTTGAGTGGTATAATCAACTTCAGGGATCCATTTCCAGATCCATGGTATTGAAAATTCAGTGAAAAAATGGTATGAAGGTAAATGTTGTTGACCACCACTATATTTGGTGATATCGTTTATTAATCGAGGTGAAATTTTTACCCATTCTTCATATAATGACTTGAATGGTTCTGGAAGAATTTCGATTGATGGACCATATGATATCCACCATTTCAAAAACCAATTAGGAATATCTTTATTATATACTTTGGAACACACTTTTATAAACCAGGAATGTTTTCTTTTTGAATTTTCATATAAGAATACTTTATAAAAGCTTTCAACATAATCCCAATAATTAAATTTAACAGGGATTCTTTGTTCTGGGTGTATGAACTCTTTTTCTTTTAGGGTACTTATTCCCCAATCTTCTGCTGATATAATCTTTTTAATAATAATTTTGCTAAAGTTATAAACTTGGTTTGAATTGGCTAGATAAAAATGTGATATTTCACAAGACTCTGTGGCCTTTAAAATATTTTCATAATATGACCTTTGTTTATAAGATCCAGCTGAATATGAAGCAGTATCCAGGTATCTGGACATAAGTAACCAATCATCATTATTGGCATCAAAATACCTCATTATATCTTTTTCTTCAAGAATTAATATTAATTCTTGGTGTGGATTTCTATAATAATCCTTAGAATCATCTGGTTCTTCTGTTATGACAGTATTTGCGTATGAATTACCAGTATTACTAGATTCTCCTTTCTTTGCTTTTAAGAATTCCATAAATTCTCCATATAATGGATCATCCTGTTTAATTGAGGAAGATGAAGATGCAGTATTACCGCCACTTTTACTGTAATATGGTAATGGAGGAAAATTTCCTCGACCTTGTCCCCTATGAGGGTAATGGCCTCTTCCTCTTCCTCTATCACGAGGAATCATTCCTGTAAGAAATAAATATGAAAAGGTATCTCTTTATTTAGAAGTTTTACAATAAAACTAACAAGTAGATTGATTAACGAATTTTCTAAAGAACTGTATTGAACTCTTATATGCTTCAATTTCTCTTGCTGTCATCACATCTTTTATTTTCTTCTTTTGCTTGAATTCTCTCTCTACATGTTTTAACATATAAACATATACATTGTCTTTTACCTGTAACTTGGAATCAGTCATTGTTCCTGCATAAAATTGTTGTACAGTTTAAGATTCTTTCTAAAGATTTTATTTCTGCATTTATAACTATGGAAAACATTCTATAAAATGTTGGGGAGTATTCTTCAATTTCCTGTAAATCCCACATTATAAACCTCATTAATTGGTGGTTGCCCTTTTTTATAGCTTTTCCACTTTCTTTTAATAAATGGTTTAAATATTCTCTATCTTCTAAATAAAATACTTCTCCCTTAATATAAACTCTCCATTTATTTAAAAAATCTTCTTTTATTTTAGAATTGCTAGGTTCACTTGATTCACCTGCATCTAATTTGCTCATAACTTCAATTTCATCGAGGCTCATCTGGATATTAGAATTATCCGATTGTGTGCTCATTGTAGGTATTCTCTAGTTAAAAAATCAGGTAAATTATTATCTACTCCTTTTTTGTATTGGACTTCAAAATCAAAACAAGCTAAATTAGCTTGCCATCTTGCAAACATTTGTTTAGATACATCATGTTTAAAATCTTTATTAAGAATAAACTTGGCTGCTTGACAGTCTGTCTTAATAATAAAGTGTTGATTGTATAAATCGTCTTGAAATTTTAAAATGCATTTTACTAAAGATAATATTTCTTTAGCAGTAGTAGAATAATTCTTTTGTGCTGGATTCCATTTTCCAGAATAAAATCTTATTAAATATTCTTTTTTAGATTCTGGGCTAGTTTGTTTTAAAATTCCTCCATAACCTATTTCAGAGGCATCTGTTTCAACAGTCTTATCCCAATTGGGATTAGCTAAAGATAAGCAAGGTAGAGTTTTAACCTTTTCTTTGATCCTTTTTACCGCGTTAGTATGTTTTTCACTCCATTGAGGTGGATTCTTTTTAAGTCTTTCATATAAAATAGCAGTATCTTCTGATAGATTTTTATAGAATTGAGATATATAATTCAAACTTCCTAAAAATCTTTGTAATTGTGTTTTGTCAGTTATTTTATCAGGAAATTTAGATGCAAATTCAATACTCCTATCAATCAGAATAATACTTCCTTTTTCTATATTGTGACCTAAAAATCTTACTTTTATTTGAAATAAAAACATTTTTGGTTGAGATATAACTAGGCCATTTTTTATAATTATTTGTTCAAATATTCTAAGATGTTGAAAATGTTGTTCAATGTTTTTAGAAAAAACTAAAATATCATCTATGTAAACTATTATAAAGTTACTATAAGGATAAAAAATATCATTCATTATATTCTGAAATTTAGAGGGTGCATTTTTTAATCCAAATGGCATGACATTCCATTCATACTGCCCAAATGGGACATTAAAAGCAGTTTTATATCTATCTTTTTCTGTGATTTGGATTTGCCAATAGCCTGATTTTAAATCAAATTTAGAAAATATAATTCCCTCATATAATCTATCAAGTAAATCCTTTTTATTAGGAATAGGATATCTAATCCATTTTAGAACTTTATTTAATGGTTTATAGTTGATTACTAGTCTAGGAATTCCTCTTTCCTTTTCTGCATTCTTATTAACATAAAAAGCTGTACATGACCATGGTGATTTAGAAGGTCTTATTAATCCTTTATCTAAAAGAGATTGTATTTCTTTTTTACAAATTTCTAAATAATTGGAATTCATTTGGCATGGCCTTGCTTTTGTTGGGATATTCTTTTCGTTAAAAGTTTCTTCATATGGTAAACTTACCATATGTTTTTTCCTATCCCAAAAGGCATTTGGATGATTATTACAAATGTTATTTGAAAATTGATTTTGTAATAATTTAATTTTTTCTTGTAATTTAGGGTTTTTAAGAGTATCCTCTATAGTATGGATATTAATTTCTTCTTTTATATAATTAATTTGATTTAGTTTTGCTATCAATTGATTTTTAATCTCATCTACCCAAATAGTTTGGGGAGGACTTATAAAAGGAAAACTTATTATTTATCCTTCGTATAATCCTATAATTTTTTCTTTATCAGTTAAGAAAGGTAATATCATTTCTAAAAATGGGTTTCCTAGAATCATTTCATTGCTCATGTTCTTTACAATAGTAAAATGAACTGGTAAACATATACCATTTGTACATATTTTTGCATTTGTTAGTTTATATGTGATATCCAAATCTTCTCCTGAAACTCCTTTTAATTTATTAGAAGTTTTTTGAAAATATTTTGTAGGCACTATTCCTTCCCTTATACAGTTATTATCTGCCCCACTATCTATTAATGCTGTAAATTCTTTTTTGTAATTATAACCTATTAAAAGATTAATTTTTACATGCCATTTTCTAAAAATTAACTTTTCAATCGATTGAAGGAATAAATTTTCATTACTAAGATTTTCATCATAAGATTCTGTAATGGGTCTTTTTTCAAGCTTAGTTATTCTATTATCTTGGATTATAGAATATTTCTTCAAGCTTTCAATTTCTAATTTTAAATTAGCGATTTCTTTATTTAAATCTTCAACTGTTATTGAATCAAAAGTGGGTTTAATATTTCTTCTTCCTTTTAACATTTGATCTAATTTTTTCATAGAATAAGGTTCTTCATTAACCACTTGTTTTCCTTTATCAGTAGTTTGTAATTTGTCTATTATTTGATTTCTAATTTTATCATATGATATTTCTTTGAGCAATCTTGCTATATCACTACTAATCATATTAATTTGTAGATTATTTTGGAATTGTGATTCAATTAGATATATTTCATCTTCAAATTTACTATTATCTGTTTCTAGTTCTGTTTTAGTAATACAATTACATTCATCTTCACTACTTGAAGTAATGTCTTCATCATAATGATTTTCTGAATAGTTTTCTGTACTATCAGTGTCCGTATCTTCTATTAAACTAATGAATTTCTGTTTAGTATCATCTTCTAAATCTAGGTTATTAATTTTCTTTTTTATTTTTTCTTTACATTTATTAGCATAATGGCCATGTTTTCCACATTTATAACATTTATCTTTTCTTTTTCTAAAAGATTTTTTATTAAACAATTTTTTATCATTTTCTTCTCTTTTTTGTTTTCTGAAATTCCTTTTTTTAATTCTTTTATTTTTTCTTTCTTCAGAATATTTTTTATTCTTAAATTTTTTATTAAAGTTTTTTGAATTCATTTCCATTCCAAATTGTTCACAAAATTCTCCTAGTTGTCTTTTCTCATTAAGACGCTGTCTTTTAATTTGATGATTTAATTTTATTTCATTACATAAAGATAATCCTTCTTGGATGCATGTTCCTATTAGTTTCCCATAAGTAAGATCTTAATATATAATACTAGGATTATTTCCTCTTAATTGCTTTCTTATTCTTTCTGCAAATAGATTAGGTAATCCATCTATAAATTTAGCTTTCCAATGAGGACTATTGCATTCTGGTAATTCCATTACTCTATTAAGAAAAGTATCCTTATACCATCTAAATGATGTTAAAGTTCTACATTTTAATCCATTTAACAGAACTCTTATATGTTCTGAATTATCAGTCCATCTTCCTGTAAAATGTTCTACAATTGTACAAGTTAAAGTATAAACTGCACTGGGGACTTCATTATCTCCTTCTAATTTCATTACACTATTATATATTGATTGTTGTTGGGTGGTGGTTAAATAATTATCCCACCATCCTTTTAATTGTCCAATAAATCCTGCAACTAGCATTTTTGCTACTTTAATATCATCATTTCCTGCTTGTTTAGCTATTGTGCTATACATTAACATTCTATGTATAGTATTATAAATTTGTCTTTCAGTAAATCCATCTATATTCCATTCATAAATGTTTTTACCACTATAACTATTACTAAATTCATATTCTTTTTCTTCATGCAGGACATCCTGAGGACTTGGTTTAGGATAATAATACATCCTTTGGACTGGCTTTCTAGCAAATTTACTATCATAAGTTCCAATTTTAGTAATTTCTATATTATCTTCTGTTTCAGATCCACTATTATCTGTATTACTTTTATTAATCGTATTTATACTTAGTTTTTCGAATTTTTTAGATAATACATCTTCTAATTCTTTATAATTTCTAAGTTTAAAATTATTAATTTGTGGAGGTGGTTGTATTGTAGCTGCTATTAATTTTTTGTTTGATAGTTTAATATCCTCTTTTTTATCATTTTTATCTTCTGTTTGTGACTGTGATATTACTTTGTCTACTTTTTCGTGTAGAGAAATCATTTGTTCATTTATTATATTCGAACATAAGTTATTAAAATTTAACTGTTGGACTAGAGCATTTATATGATCTGTTATTATAACTGAATTGTTTGTAAAAAGTTTTTGAAAAGATGAAAATTTTATTTTAATACCATCTTTTTCAATAAAAAATGGTTGTTGTGGTGGAAATATACTTTTTACATATTGGTCGTCACTTATATGATAAATTCTTTCGAGAGCATTTATTGTGCCTTTTTGTTCATAAACATATTTTTCTAAGAACCATGGAGCAAAAAATCCAAGTTTATTTATTGAAGATAAATAATCATAAAATTGATTTTGTAAAATTATCTTTTGTTCAGAATTAAATTCTTCAAAAAACCATTCTCTAAATGTTATCCATTTATTACTATAAAATTCTTCACATATTAATTTTCTTGCCTGTGATCCAGGACTAAAATCTATCTTTTCTTCCATTAAATATCAGAAATCTTAGTTGTTGGAAAATCCATTTCTGAAATAGTAGGATCATCATCTTGAAAAACAATATTATTTTTTATATTTAGATTTTTAATTTTTTCCATCTATTCCAGATGTAGAGGCTCTGGAAGGTATCTCAACTTTATAATCTACTGGTGAAATATATGAACAATTAGATCTAGTTGACTGGCATCTTTTTATTAATGAATTATTATTATTTTCTTCTATTTCTATGGGTTTTTCGAATTCAATTTTTATATTTCCATCTCTTGTTTGTATGATACTTGTTAAATTATGTTGAGTTATTGGTGGTGGAGGAACTACTCCTTCTATTATCCAATTTTCTGGAAATTCTATTTCATCCCATTTTATAGCTCTTCTTTTTGTAATTTTAGACATATCAAAATTACTTTCTATTAGTATTGTTTCATTAATTGATTTATTAATTCTTTTACATCTAGGATTCATAGTGAATAGTGGTTTATAATAAATCCTATAACATATACATATTAATTCTGATCCTGGCATATAATTATATCCATGTGTTGTAACATTTAATGTTAAAGCATCTAGTATATTAATATCAGATAATGATAATTGTAAATTAGGATAAACATTAAAATATACCGGACCATGAGCCAAACTGGATTGTATAATACCCATTAGAGACTTTTTATAATCCAAATTTCGAGCATCTCTTAAGACTGCTAAAAAACTTTCAGGTAAACCTTGTAAAGTTAAGGGTTTAAAACCAATTTGTACCAAACCTATATGTAGGTAATTATATTTCTGATTTCGATATCTATTAATATCATGTGTAGTTAATAACTTTATAATCATTTCGTCTTGAATTAAAGTTAAATTTGCTTCTGTTGTTTTTACTGTATGAGTAAATCCTATTTGTTCAAATGTTCCTAATTCATATATTACTTTAGGGTGTATTTTAGGAATTGTCCATTTATTAAGTAAATCCAAATTTTTTGGAATTTCATATTCCTCTATTAACTGATTTTTAATAGAACTTTCATTATTTCGATTAAATATATTCATTTTTGTTGATATATGTGTTGAATTCATCAAAGACTTTTTTGAAATCATGGCTCTGATACCATAAAGGAAAAGGATCCGCGAGAAATTGAGTACAAAAATCTGACCAGTAAAATAAAATCTGGGAAAACAATTTTGAGTTCATAATTAAGGTTCTTTTACATAATAACACACTGTATGAGTAAGAATGGCAGTCAGCCGAGTCAACGAGTATAATGCCCTAAAATGCCATTATATATATATATATATATATATATATATATATATATATATATATATATATATATATATATATATATATATATATATATATATATATATATATATATATATATATATATATATATATATATATATATATATATATATACATATATATATATATATATATATATATATATATATATATATATATATATATATATATATATATACATATATATACACATATATACATATATATATATATATATATATATATATATATATATATATATATATATATATATATATATATATATATATATGTATATGTATATATGTGTATATATATGTATATATATATATATATATATATATATATATATATATATATATATATATATATATATATATATATATATATATATATATATATATATATATATATATATATATATATATATATATATATATATATATATATATATATATATATATATATATATATATATAGGGTCAAGATCAAATGAGAACCAAAATTTTCATGAGAACCAGAGAACTCTTTCTGATTAGTTGAATCATAAAAGGGCATCATAGTCATTTAACAAATCTCATTTAATACTGAATTTTTTTATTTTTGGCAACCACAATAACCATCTCCTAAAATTAAGCCTATTAAATTTGAATATTCAAATTTCAAAAAAAAAAAAAATCAAATTTTCGTTTTTATAAATCAAATTTTTGTTCTAGATTTTCAAATTTTCGCAGATGCATATATGCATGTTTTCGCAGGTGCATATATGCACATAAATTAATTTATATACAGGTGCATATATACATATTCGCAGGTGCATATATGCATATTTTCGAAATTCATATATACATATTCTTGCCTTTAATTATGAATGCAAACAACAAAAAATCGATTTATTAAAAACAATAATATACAACTGTTTTGAACGATACATAAATATTTATTAAAAATAATGAACAATACATACAAAAATATAAAAAAAATTCCATTATATCTTCATTTTTTTAGTTTGTCACTTTTCAATTCTTCAATTTGATTGATAAATTCTTCAAAATCTGCAAAACATTAATAAAAACTAATGTAAATGTATATTCAAAAACATTAAAATAAATACATACATGCATATACACATATGAACCAATGCACATCTATTTATGCATATATACAACTACGCACACGTGTGTATATGAACAAATTTATATACATATGCATATGTGCACATACGTTTGAACAGACATATGCACATATGTGCACATATACACATGCATATACACATATGCACGTATATGCACATATATGTATGCATGTGTACATATACACATGCATATACACATATGCACATATATGTATGCATATATGCAAATACGCCCAGATGTGCTCAAACAAATAGAAAAAGAAATCCATAAGTACAATACTATAACTCACACATATGCATATATATGTATACATATTTGCATGTATGCATATATACAAATACGCAAATATGCAAATACGCACAAATACGCACATATGCAAATACACATATGTGAATATGTGCACATGTGCACATATGCACATATGCACATGTGCACATATGCACTTATATACTTGTCTTAGCTCGAACTATTCATTGAATTTTCATATCAAAAACAGAAACCAAGATATATAAATTATACTTACCTTTTAGCTTGAACTATTCATTGAATTATTATGCTGATGTCGAGGTTCGGTATTGCTCTTTAGACCGTCGCCGTTGTTATCCTCTGAAGCTCCACCACCACCACCTTCACGTCACGTCATGCAAATCTATATTCACAAATTGTAGTAACCGGTCATTCAGTATATGCTCGACCTGCATATCCATTGGAAAATGTCAAATAATTAAAACTTAAACATATGGCTTAAGATAACACTTGTTTTTCTATCTGAAAACAACCAAAAAAGTCCTTTATCCCAAACTGATGAGGATAAAAATGACCTGAGATCGAAGAACTTCCTTGTATGTTCCAATCTAGCGTAGTGCAATTGTAAACTTTGTCATAACCGGACCTACAAGCAAATATATAAAAAAATTAACCCAAAATAATTGCGAAAGCAGCACAATCTCATGCTATGAGTGACCAATCCTAGAGTAGGTCATTAACAGAAATTAACATAGTGCATCATTTTCTTATATTATTTTAGTGGCTGATGATTACCTAACATACAAGCATGATTCGAATGCAGTCCACAATTCAGGCATCACCGGAAATCATAAAGACTGGAAAATTCAAGTCGAGAAATTTAACAGGTGTCGGAGTAAAAAAAGAACATGATTGGATTTGAAACATATACATGATTATAACCGATGGGATATCGGGATGGTGTGTCGCCGTTGAAGGTTTGTCGGTTCCGGCACATCACATGGGGCTGTTTAAATGAACCGAGAAAGTTAGGAATAAAGATGTAGTAAGAACCCGAGGATTATCATTACCCGTATTCTTCATCAAAGCAGACAAAGTTAGGGCTCAAATTCGTCGTCCATGTATGATGCAATCTAGAGACAAAATAGGAAGTCGATCAACTGTGAAGCGATTGGTCGAGGATTATCTCTAGCCGGCAGATCCCCGCCTCTCTCTCCTATTCTCCACCGCCGTCCTCCACCTCTCCTCCTCTCTCTCTCCGTCGCCGACGCAATCCTCATTCTATCAACCGAGGACAACCTTCCTTCTCTAGCCAGCACATCCACGCCCACGTCCAACAACGTCGTCGTCTTCCGTGTCCAGCGCTCCCTTCCCTTATTGAAGAACAAGACCGGTGAAGAATATGAGAGAGATGGAGGCGGAAAGGTTGCGTAGCCGGCAGAAGTAGTTCGAGAGATGTGTAGAATAGGAGAGAGAGAGAGAGAGGGAGGTGTAAATAGAGAGTCAATTTAGCTAGTTTTTAGGGGTCAGGGATACGATGGATCTTTAGTTCCTGATTTACCCTTGAATTTATTTTTTAAAAAACCTAACATATCCTTTAATTTGATCATAATTACAATTATGCCACTATTGATCTAGACCATCAAAATTTATGATCTAAAGGTCCAGATTTGGTTCCCCGGTTCTCATGATTTTTTTGGTTCTCATTTGATCTTTGCTCTATATATATATATATATATATATATATATATATATATATATATATATATATATATATATATATATATATATATATATATATATATATATATATATATATATATATTCAAATGTCTATACATATATGCATATAATATGCATATAAGCTTTTTTTTTCAAAACGTAACATTTATAAATAACATAAAGGCTGCGATTTAGATATTTAAAAAAATTTCAATAAAAATCATTTTTTTGCATATGCATAGTTCTATCATATGCATAGTCCTAGCATAAGCAAAAAAATGATTTTTTTAATCTCTAAATCGCACATATATAAAACTTTGGGTAGATATTTCTTTTGAAAAACATTTTGTGGAAAAAAAAAGTATATAAAATGGGTTATTAGGTTGTCTCACTTTTTTAGGTTCTCATTTAAACTTGTCTGTATGTGTATGTGTGTGTGTGTGTGTGTGTGTGTGTGTGTGTGTGTGTGTGTGTATATATATATATATATATATATATATATATATATATATATATATATATATATATATATATATATATATATATATAGTTAGATAGATATATATAGATAGATAGATGTAGGTTCATGTATTAACAAGAAATATTGTGTAAATGTGTGGCTAATTATTTTTCTAGGGTATATTAGTCAATTTATGTATTATTGTTATATCATACCTGAATTGTAAACCGATTAATATTGTAAGTTCAAGAATAAATAATGTAAAAGAAGTGTTGATATGAACAACATTACAATATTAAACGCACGGATTCATCTTCCTCAACTTCTCATTATTTCGTTCTTTAAACTATTTCAATGAAGATCATAATCTGTATCAACATGCGTTCATCTATTGAGAAAGTAAAGAACGAGGATTTAATTTCACGTTTGAATCAATTTGAAGATTTTGAAATAATCTTATTCAAGGTTAGTATTAATGATCATAATCGCTGGTTTGTTTCTTATTTTTGCGCTCTTGTCCATGATTAAAATGTAATAGGATTATGTTTGACTGTGTTTTGATTTTATCAATATAAATATGTTTAATCATGACATTAAAAAATAGTTTGTCATGTTTTAGACATTCTTTAAGAACGATTATATTTGCAGAAACAATTGCAATGTATTTTATTATATTCTTTTTATAAATATGATAATTTTTGTGTGAATGTTTTATTACGGTTTTTTGTATGATGTATCAGGTTGTTTCACAGAAACTCGTGTTGAAGAAGGAAGTAAAGTATGTGATGTTTCAACTGGATGAAGTAATTGAAAGTTTGGAGCGTAGAAGATATTGTAAAATCTACAATCAATTCACCGATCACGATAGACGAAATTGTCCATATAATTTCAACTAATTTATATATGTTATAAAGTTTAGTTTTTATAATGTTGTTTTCAGTGTTTATGATACATATGTACTTGATATATTTTTGTTGAGATTCAATCAAAAGTTTATTAATGTTATTGTTCTTGTTGATTACTGCATATACATATTTTTAGAATATTTTTAATTTATGATTTTATATGAACAAATTAGAGATCATATTGATTCTTAAATATTTTAGTCAATATTTGTTATAATATGTACTTATTTTCAAAGAATTAGAAGAAATGTATTGTCATATATATGTATTCTTTAAATATAAGTGTTCATACACAAATTCAGATCTTGATAGATAATACATATCCTTATCAAATCAATAGATATTTATTTTATTATTTAAACATATATTATGTTCATTTTCAAATCAATTTCAACAAAATCATATCTAAATACATAATACATATCTTATCAAAATAAGGGATAGTTTTTTTACGGGTGTTATAGACATATACAAGAATTAAAGTTCAGGTTTAGTTTTTTTATATTTAACTTTTTATACATTGGTCACCTTATGTTTGTTATAAACTCAAATTTTCAAGTTTAAGATCCTCGTTAAATGATTATTGTTATGCTCTATTGATGACAAACACAATAATATGTTCAACTTTATGCAATAGTTTCCAATTGTATTTAGGGAAAATGACTTATAAGGGTAATTATGTTTCAAAACTGTTCAAAAAACACCATCCAAGTTTGGTCTGTTCAAAAAACACCATCCAAGTAAGGCCTTTGTACAAAAAACACATCGAACTACATGTTTTGTTCAAATTTTACCCGATGGTAACAGGCTCTTGCAGGTTAAAGGATGACTTGGCCGGTCACCAAGTATTAGGCCAAGTCATCATTTAACCTGTAAGAGCCGGTTACCATCGGGTAAAATTTGAACAAAACGTGTAGTTCGATGGTGTTTTTTGTACAAATGTCTTACTTGGATGATGTTTTTTGAACAGACCAAACTTGGATGGTGTTTTTTAAACAGTTTTGAAACATAATTACCCTTATAAATCATTTTCCCTTGTATTTATATATAACTCTTAGACATGGTTGGTCCCAACCTTGTCTTGTTCTTAGGTTTGACGAGTGACCAAAAATTCATATGTGGGTGACAAATGCTTAGGTTTAAACATGTTCAATATTGTATCGAGAAATTGATCTGCTTATTTGATGACAAAATTGAAGTTTAGAGAGTTTATTATAGTTTGTATAATCTATATTTTATTAAAATTAACTTTTGTTACGAATATATTGTATGCTTACCAAATATTATTCAATGCAAAAACGATTATAAATAGCTTTTGTAAAACCAATTTTCCAACAAAAAGCTAGAAATTTATTAAGTTAAAGAGTCTCTCTGCCCTTCTCTGTCTCTCCATAAAACTAATAATTATAATGCTAATATTTAATTGTTGTTTCATTATGTATGACGTTCAAAATAGCTATGTTTAGTTGTTTTTGTCTTTGTATCTGATTGAGATCAAAGGGTTTGTTCATGATGCAGTAACTAGCTAGAAGTTGTATATTTTAAATTCATAGAACTGTTCATAAACTATAGTTGTAAGATTTTAAAGATGTATAATTATATAAAATCTAAAAGTTAAAAGTGCTTAAAAACAGTATGATGTAGTTTCGAATTAGGGCATTTTAAATGGTTAATATCTCAAAAACTTACTACTCTTGTCACGTCAATTTTCCACTGACATTTATTTAAAAAAGTTTTTTGGTACCAACATTCTCTAGTGATTAATCATTTTCAAATTAACTAGTTTATCATTATATGTATTAAATAGTTTTATAAAGCCCTCTTATATAATATATTATTTTTAAATATATGTCTTACTTCTAGAAATATAAATTATGATAAAATTGTAACATAGGTAGTTACAATAATAAAATATAAAAATATTATGTGACTGGAATATTTTAAAATATTTAATAGTTTTTATTTTAAAAGTTTTAAATATTACGGTGATTTTATGAATAAATTCATTTATATTTTTTATATTTAATTAAATAAAAAAATTGAGTCAAAAATAATAATATTTTAATATATCTAAATATATCTAGCATATTAAATTGAAATGTTATTAATAATACTTAGAATAACCATTTAAATAAGTTTTTCAACGTTGTATGGCAAAAACTAATGACATCTCCCATGGAAGTTTTTTTGAGAGGTCAAAAATTTTAATAATAAATTCAAAAAGCGTATTTTGCCAATCAAGTGTATTGCTTTTTGGGTCAACAACAATAATTATTTTTTTAGAAACAATAAATATTAGATTGCATCTATCCTAGACCTAAACCATATAATTCTTTACTGAGATTTGAATCCAAGACTTAAGAAGTCTGGATATACATTTATGCCGCTAGACCATTAGGTCTTTGGCATAACCCATTTTATTTAACTACACGATTTTTCTAAGTTTAATGTTTTATACATTTAACCAGTTTTATTCAATAATATTTTATTTTATCCCTCTTATTACCTCTAGCTTTAAAATTTTATTATTTTTTGATTAATTATTTTTCTATTCGATCTCCTATATTAAATATTTTAAATTCCCAATTGTCATATTCTATCTTTTCTCTTTTCTTATTTCTTAATTACAATTACATAGATAATGTTGTACGACGAAATATGGGTTGTAGATTTACTCGTTATTATTTTAGTTTCATGTATTATTATATATTGATTTTAGTAAATATTATTATTAAGCATTGTTTTTTAATTTATTAATATTACATATTTTATAAAAATAACATATTAGATATGAGGGCTTTTTAATATCTTTTAAGAAAGATAAAGATAAATGAGGTAATTTAAAAAGAAAATAAAAGCAGTCAACGAAAGGACATCATTTATGTTAGTAGCATTTTGTTGACAAAATGTAGTTGATGGTTAGGCTGGGGGGAGTGGCCTCGTCAAACCCCTCGCCAAACAATGTGCCAAGCTCGCTGAACCACTCCCTCCTCCCTCGCTTTCGCTGTCGCTGAACCACTCCTCGCCAATATATCAGCGAACTCGCTATAGCAACCATTAGCAACATGACTTGTACCTTTTAGCATGAGATTTGTACCTTTTAGCATGGTTAACACATGCTGACTACTCCCACCAAATTTGGTCAGCATGTGCTAAGCTGATGTGGCATAGTTTAGCATGTTCAGCACATGCTAACCACTCCCCCCAGCCTTAGAGATGCTTTTATATAAGTTTATTCGATTATCAGGTTTTGTTTAAAATAAAATATTTAAACTTGTACTTCCGAAAAAAGCTTTTTTTAATTCAAAGTTTTTTCTCAAAACCTAAGACATAAAAACTCAAATGCTCTACAAAACTAGTTGTCGGACATATCCATAGTGTTTTTGTTGTTTTTATAAGATATGAAAGACATTATAAAAAATCAATGAATGGTATTTTTATCACGTTATATAATTTATATTGAAATTTATATAATAGATTTTCAAATCATTGAAAACAAAAATATATTATTATATTTCCGGTCAACTAATTAAATACAAGACAAATTCAAATGGTCGGACTTCCTTCAAAATCCAATTCTTTAAAAGATTCTAATGCATTCCAAAATATTTCATAAGCCAAACGCACGATCTTTATGACTTGGATTGCACGAAAGTGAGGTATGTTGTTATTGTGCGTATTTATTCTTTTTTTTTTTTTTTTTTTTGGATATTTACTAGCTTAATTGAAACTTATTAGAAACAGGGTGAAGTGCTTAGTTATTCCGAACTTATACAGAAAAATGGATTAAATGGAATATGCAATCACATTTAATATTAGATCAAAATGTGTAACAGTTTATTATATAACTTGTTTAAACATTTATAATGTCGTCGCATCATAATGTCATTTAGAAAAATTGAAAAAAAGATCAATTCGCTGCTTATCCAGTTTCGGTTACAATGTTATATATTTTAGTGATAAAAATAAGAATGAATGTATATTTCATCTAAAAAGTTCGTTCTCTTGCGCTAGCTAATTAAAGAATAAGATTGATGTCATTTCATAAACAGCTATTTTCAAACCGCAAAATAAATTTAAAAAAAAAAAACACTTTGGTTAAAAACCCATGTTTTGGAAGTGTTGCACATGAAGTTTGTTCATAATGAATTTTGACAAGTAGAAGAAAAATGATAAGGGTGCAGGATGAGTATGAAATGGGGTAAAATGATGGGGTTTTGGCAGCTTTAGAACAAAATAAACTGTTGAACAAAAGCAACCACTTCAAGAGTAGCCTCCATATGTGGAAACACTAATGCCCAGTCGAGAGAGTGACTATGAAGTTACTAAATCCACATGCATGGTGGTGGTCATCTCCAGCAAAAAGAGACCTGTTCTTGCCATTCGTACAGATATGCCCTTAATAATCTACTTGCTTTGGACCAGTTTCTTCAACACATGCTTTCAAACTTCTAAATTAAGACTAGCTGCATACTCATCAAAAACACTGATAAACATATACGCTAACTTTACTTCCTTGAGCAGTAACTTTTTTCCCAAGATAAAAATGAAGATTTCTAAGGTACCAACTACGACAAAGACTTAAAATCCATTGATAAAACTTGGTAAAGACAAATGAGAAATAAAGAAAAACGGGCTTAAATGCTGTACAGCTTGTTTAAATTTTGGATGGCTGGAAGTGCCTACTATTGTGACTGGCAATGCGCCAAAACCAACTGGTCAGGCCTTAAACAACAATTCACACTGTGGTGTGTTATACGCCCAAACCCCAAAATGCTACATCATAACCAACTGCGCTACGTCATGGGCTGAGTTTCACTATAATTAGAAGTTGATACTTGTTTTGACGTCTTCTTAATTTTATGAATAAGAACTTAATTATTATTTTTTTATAGAACGGCTAATTAACCATTCATTTAATGTGGCAGTAAATTAAGCCAACAGGAAGATCAGTTTGAGGGCTCAATCTAAGCAGCAGCCAAGATGATGATGGATGGAAGGGGTTGTCATCAGGAGCTTCATAGGGAATTGCAGAATTCATAGGTGGAAACGCTGCAGGAAATATTGAGGAACATAGTCGCCAGCTAGGTAATCAGATTCCGTTGTCAAGGCTAAGGCAACCATTTGTTTACTTGACTATAGTCTTACGTAGGCATCAAAAGTACGTTGAGTTTACTTCTGAAGTTGATACACTCATACATGTGCTCATGGATGCTTAAAAAGGTTATTCACATGTTCCCCGGGCGTATATATATGCATAACCTAACGAGTATGATGGACAATACAACACGATGATGAACAAGCACCCAATGACACTCGTATCTGGAAAGTTACATGTGTATGTATGATTCTTGGTCGTATAAGTGCAACTAATGTTGTGACATCTTCAAGCTCTTTTGTTACGATAATAATTTTGTAGTCGCGTAATATTGTAACTTGCCATAAATTAATTTTACATGTAATTCTAACACAACTAGAAAATCTAGCAAAAGTGATGAATGCTATATCGACGACACTAATCTTATATCTTATAAAGGAAGCATCTTTCCTTACACCACATGCATTTGAAACCCCCAACTCTTCAACTTCCAACCTAATATATATTATTTAAATACATTAGTTAATTTGAACTTTGTCCCACATTGCTTGATACACAAATATGATCATTCCTCTTTCACTTATATAATACCACTTATTTGCTTTCATTATGCATCAATCTTCATCATAATATGACTTTGAAGTCTATCATTGTTTAGTGGTTTTTTTATCATTCAAACATGTTTTTATCTCAAAGTTTTAAAGGATTATATTATTTGGTTTCAATTTATAGAAGTGTTGATACTTA
Source organism: Cichorium intybus (assembly GCA_023525715.1). Taxonomy (NCBI): domain Eukaryota; kingdom Viridiplantae; phylum Streptophyta; class Magnoliopsida; order Asterales; family Asteraceae; genus Cichorium; species Cichorium intybus. Next base: position 826,193 of record CM042015.1, on the reverse strand, counting down.
AATGTGAAATTAAAATTACTTAAAACTTTTAAAAACTCAATTAGGTTGGAAGTTCATAATATGTCGTAATAAAAAACTTACAATGATGTTGACTTCTTTTCAAGAGCAAATGTTTGAGCATTGTTTAAATAAATTAAATTAAACCATTATCTATATAACAAAAATATACATATATGTATCTATATCTATATATTTCTTATAAGAAAGGTTATCGAAACAATATGTTTCACAATAAATTATTTATCTTTTTTCATATATATTTTTAGTTTTTTTTTAATTTGTCGTATATTGATTCACACATCTATACAACTTTTAATTTTTCCATTATATAATACCACCCATTAGGTTGTCTTATCCTTTAATCTTGATCATACTATGGTTTTCAAAATCTATTGTTAATGGTTAATTTATCATAAAACATGTTTTTATCTCAAAGTTTCAATGGATTCTACTATTTTTTAGCTTTCAAAAGCATTGAAACTAAAAAAGATGAAATATAAAAATGACTTAAAAACTATGAAAACATCAATTGGGTTGCAAGTTCATAATACATCGTGTGTCATAGTTTAACGTGTGGTGGCAATGTTGTAAACATTTTTTTCGTTTGAATATGATTTATATTTATAAAAAATCAAATAGTAAATGTCTGAACATAATTTAAAGTCATTCAATCATTTGTATTTGTATAAATCTTATAATAAAAGTCATTCAATCAATAACGATCAAGATGAATTTCTATCATGTGCCACATTAATTTGAATAATTTTCGAAAAAAACTAGAAGTTGGCACCGGTAGGTACCCATCCAAATATTACGAATTCAATCATAAAACTAAAACTAATTGTTCATGGAATGTTGCAATCGATGCCTAAGTCGGTTACAATCAATAACACAAAAGAACAAATATATGAAGGAAATGGTTTTAGCCTATTTAGTTATATATGTTTTTTTCTCCTTGAAATTTGTTTATTAAGGTATGTGAGATAAGAAATGAGTTAGCCTCTTTATTATAGATGTTTGATTCACCATTAGTTGTGTTTCTTAAACGATGTGGGATAAGAAAATAAAACAAAGTAAAACATTATGAAGGAATGTTTGATCCCACATAGTACGATAAACCAATATAAAAACCTTTTTCATTCTATAAATAAATGTGTCTCTCAAATTAAAAGCAATTATATAAATCATTAATCATTTTTTTGTGTTGGCAACATTACCAAATAATTAAAGTTCAAGAAAATATATTCGAAAGTCTAAAACCGCATAAAACCGCATGCACCGCCCACATAATGCAATTCGAACTTTTCAAAATCTGAAATCGCATATGTGGTGTCGTGTGGTTTTTGCTATATACCACATCTCGAACACTCAATTATCGCCATTAAAAGTGTATTTTCCAATATATTTGAGTGACAATGAAAGCATTTGCTAAACTATGGAGAAATATTTACACTATCACTCAATTATCGTTCAAATTTGTAGATTTCATCCATTTAGAAATTTGTATTTCTATAATATGTAAAATATAATTTTTAATTATTTATAATTACTTATTAATTTTATTTTTCTCTTTGTTGTATATTTTATAAAAAAATATAATATTGACCATGAACCAATTTCGACATATTATTTAGAATTGATTTTTAATTTTTTAGTATTTAAAATATTTAGTATTTCAAGCAAACTTTTCATTATTAAGAGGTAGTATATTAGTATATCATTGATAACAAATGAGACTATTTAAAAAAATAAATATAATAAAGCATATGAAATTAATATTTTGTAGAAGTAATCGTTATAGATTACTAAATATTTAATATAGTTTTAAATATTTTTTTAAACAAACTTCAAATAAACTCAAAATTATAAGAAAAAGTAAATACAAAAACCAGAAAGCATACTGTTAATTTAAATTAAATATTTGAAATTGAAACATGACCAAATAAATAGTTTTTAATTCGATTTAGAAATAGATAAAAGTAAAACTATATCGAAATTATACAAAAAAATATATACATGCGCAACCTATATGTAGATGCTATTAAAATTGTGTGATTTGAGATAACTATTTAAGTTGAACCATATTAATTTTAATTTTATTTGATGAATTGTATTCATTTAGTATAATTATTATAACTTTTTGTATTCAAAAATTTTGATACATGTATCTATTATCATATAATTGAAAATAATAACGATATTTATATAGACTATTTAAAAATTATATAACATAACATGTATATATCTATATTCTAATTCTAACTACACAAGTTTCTTCCTGCGCAACGCGCGGGCATTCGTCTAGTTTCATATAGTTATATTCATCTATTGCAATGACATGCGGTTGCTATAGAGTTTCTAAAATATATAGAAAATTTTCCACCTATGACATGTCACCGCAGTAGGCTTGGGCCGGGGAATTTTCCCCAAATATTATTCATCAACCAATTTCATATGACCTAACGATGTTATTGCAATAAGTTTTTTCGTTATTAACCAAATTGAAAAAATATTAAAAAAAAATGTCTTCTTACCAATCACCATTAAACGATACGAATTTGTTTCCTAAACTAGTATGTTTTGTAACATGAGATAGCCTAACATGATGATATGTCGTTATACTCCTTCAGTCCAAAACTTCTATCCACTAAGACGGGGGGTGTCGACGACGTTAAACAAGTGTGCTAACCGGTAGGCAACTCAGGGGCATTTTTGTGATTATTCTAGAAACTTAATCTGGCATTTTAAGTAGTTTTAAATGTTCAACAATGAAATTTTTTTGTGCCAGTCTTATAATGTTTCGAGGAGCCTAAAAATAATTTTTGGTCAAAAACAGATTTAAAATTCAAAATTTAGCAAAACGGAAAAAATTCCTTAACAGAGGAAAAACTCAAATTGAGTCCATTTACCATTTGGGAACTCAAGTCGAGTAAGCTCAAAGTAGGTTGCTATTTGATGCACAAGTCTTGAAAGAAAAATTTGGAATTTTAGAAAAACTCGACTCGAGTCAATCTAGGCTTATTGAACTCAAGTCGAGTCCAGCTACAGTGCCAGTTTTAAGTCCAAAATTAAACGCCCTCTTTTCTACCCCTTTTGTAAGAAACGACCAACACTAGAAAAATGTTTTCTCCTCTTCCATTCTTTTGTTAAGAACACCCAAACACTCAAGCTTTGTCCAATCTTCATTATATGTCAAATTCTAAAGTCCAAGGTGTGACACCCCATACTTTTGACAACAATTTACAAATTATTCTCAAGTGTTCATAACATGGTTTAACAAAAACCAGCAAGTTCGTAGTTAAAAAAATACAAAAGATATGGGGTTACAACTTCATAAGATCAAGAGCATAGGTTAAAAAGCAAAACATTACTAAGTTCATATACACAAAAGTCCTCTAACTTCTCAAAATGTCTTCTAGGTCATGTCTCCTTGCAACCTGAGTACATAGCATTTTTAAAACAAAGGAAACGTTAACATAAAGCTGCCTGAGATACATGAGTTTTAGACCCAACAAGATTTAGAAATAAATTTCAAATAAAGTCTTTCATTCGCAAAATCATAACAAATATCATTTTCGTATGTGGCATACGTACTTGGTCATAACACTTTAGGCATTATCATTTTAGCTCATTTACATTACTAATGATACGGGCGCCCCTGGTATCGGTCTCCCCTCAATAAGGTGAAACATATTCACCTCATGAGATTATGCTTGCATAGGGTCTCACCTTCAAAGGATGGACACACCACTCCTATAAGTTTGTGCTTAGGTTCTCCCCTTCATAAGATGAACATACCAATCCTATAAGGTTGTGGTTGAGGCTTCTACTTCGCAACGGGAGGTACCATCCCAGTAGAGTCTATGTGAACTTCCCTTCTCGTGTAAGGTCTAGTCCGTACTTTCACTTTCACTTTTGCATGCATTCAACTTAACACATTACGATGTTCTCAACATTCTTTACACATTCAATTGCTTAACCTTAATTCAATGTTTAAATAATACTTGATACAACATTCATAACACACTATTAATTCAAACAAGTCATTTTGACTTTATAAAACTTGACTAAAAACTTAATAAGTCATTAAGTTAAAGCATATGACTTATTACATCTTACAATGCATTTGGAAATCATGTTTTACATTTCTTTAGAAAAATCATGCTTATAACTTTGCATCAAAGCTTGAAACACTTTAAAATCATTTATCGCTCAAAACCATTTATCTTTAAAACTCAAAATCATATTCATGTTGCTATATACCCAGAAGGAGGCTATTAAACTCCTAGAGCACCCTTGCCCTTCTCTTGATCATTACCTATTCAAATTATACAATATGTATTCAATAACACTTATAACACATTATCATATACGGGGAGTCCTCATATCACTTAATCTATTAGGACACCATAGTTATAATTATGTATAACTAGTTGGTACCAATATCATTTCAATATTATGACGAACTTAGTCTTTCCTATGAAAATATTTACTAACATTACCATACTTCTATTTCAATTCTTCTAAACAATTCATTAACATTTACATTTTACTAACAAATATGTCAAGAACTTTACTTTGATGGTTCTTGGACAATTAACCATCTCCATGATGCTTTTTTTATTAAATGTAACATATTTATCATCATTCACCCATAATCTATCCGTAATTCTTGTCTAATTTTATCAATGCAAATTCCATTCATGTGGATTAACTTAACTTGAAGATTTGATGATGTTAAAAGCAAAACTTTTGTGAACTAAGCATCATCTAACTACTTGAAAACACAATCCATCATTAATTTCATGAAATCCCAATTTTCCCAAAAAAATTAGGGTTCATACCATAATCAAATTCCCATGGATTTAAATCAAACAATATATGGAGGAATGTTTCTTACCGTGAGAAGATAAATTTGCACCAAAAAGCACCTACTAACCACACCAAGAACACACCTAGTGTTCTTGAGAGAACTTTTGGAAAAGAAAGAGAAGAAAATAGGCTGAATTGGCCACTTTTTCATCCATTATGTTGTTGGGTTGAAGTTGAATATACATGGCCATCAAAAGGGGTGCTTAGTGTCAAAATTTGAGGTGATTTCGTCGATTCTCGTGCTCCAGGTGTGCCTCGCATGGCAAACCACTCGACGTGCGTGGGTCCTTGGGTTTTCTTGTGTGACTAATGCTCCTTAACAGGGGGTTGAGGTATTTATTTTTGAAAACACGCGACCCGCGTACCTACTTTACATTTCCCACGCGACCCACGTAAGGGTCATCCCATACTTAGGAAATTTTCTAAATTATTCCCAGCCCAACTTGGTTTTTTCTCAAACTTGCAACATTCGTAATTTCCTCATATGAACTCCAATTTTCACAAACTTTATATGCATAAAAAGCTTGGAACATGAACTATATATTACCTTTGCTAAATTCTCCATGAATCTTGGTGCATTTATCACTATTGACTCATAAACTTGACCATAATTCAATTTTTGGCAGTTTTAGCCAAACTTCACAACCTCATAACCTCTTCATATTAGCTCCAAATGCCTCTATTCTTTTTCTTGTGTTCTCTATTTCTTAAGGACTACATTTTTGATGATGTGAATATTTTTTTAATTCATTACCTGTTTTGAAATAGTTACTCATCAAAAGTGTAACACAAAAACTTATCTTCCAAACAACAATGATCATTTATTTTTAATTCTCATTTCCACTTAACTAGATCTTACAACACATAATTGTCATAAAGAACCTAATAAAATATCTTAGTTAACTTTTAGTCCATTTCCATTAAGAACTTAATATATGACTTAATATGGAACCATACATTAAGTCAAGTTTAACATAGTTTTATAACAATACAAAATTTCAAGTTGTTACACATGGTATGATTTTCTTGAACCTCTACCCTTCCTAACTTATCCAGAAGGTAAAATCTTAATTTGGAAGGTAGAATTTGAGATTTCTCAAGAACCCTAGAAAATCATTTTCGAAAATTATACTCAAACCACAACATTTTCATAGGGTTGAGCTTGTGGAAGGCTAGAGCAAGTGATTCTGAACACCAAATGCAAAGATTTCAACTTTAATCCGGTAAATCAATTACGTTTCCAGAATTTTGTAAATTTCTGAAAAAATGCATCTTAATTGAACTTTTTGGTATTATAAGCTAGACTTTGGTCATAATGTTATGTGTTTATTGTTAGTCTAGCTTTGTAAACAAACAGTGGTAAAATTCTTGGCAAAAACGTTTGATGTTGAGCTTATGGGACAAAATTCTATTTTTGAAGAAATTTCTTTTAAAATGGCTAGAAGAATTTTTGCAAACCATCCCAATCATTTTAGAACAAATCATCAAATAATCTAAACTTTTAAGCTTGGGGAGGGGTATAAATTTGCATGCATATAGTGTAAACTTTTTATTAAAAAAATTCTGCATTTTATGTTTCAGATTTATGTTTTAAAGTTCTTAAACCTATTTTTGGTCTTTTCAAACTTTCACGTCTTAAATTTCTCAAAAATTCTAAAAAGATTTTTTTAATGCAATTTCAAAAAAATGTAAAAGAACAAAAAAAAATCTTTTTTCAGTTTTCTTCAAAATTTGTGATAATTTCCATAAAACAATTATTTTAAATTTTTCCTTCCAAAATTTTCAGTTTTATTCTCTGCTTCAAAAAAAATTATTTTGTTGTTTAAATTTATTAGAATTTTTCCAAAAAATAGAAATTTTAATAAAAAGCCAGAGTACGCTTGAATTTTGTACTTGAACATTTTGCATTCTAACATGCTTTTATCTAATATAAAAAAAAATAACTGAAATTTCTTATTTCAGATGTGCTTCTTTAAAATAGAACGTGATTGAGACGGAAGGCGTCAGCCTTAATATTTTTAGGTGCAGAAATAGTCTTGTACGATCAGAAAATGTTGCAGACTCGTGGGTTGTTAGTCAAACACACAAAATATAATATTTCGTTATGTAAAAAATAAACCATGAAGTAAAACAAGATATGTGTGAAAAATTGTTGTCTGTAATAAACCAATATGAAATCCCAATTTTTTTAGAAACTATCGGTTCCACAAAAACAAACACTGCTGGTTCTCATGCCTATCCCTTGAAGAAAACCGATGTCACAACCTTTCAACCAATAAGTTATCAATGATGATGTGACCCAAATTTTGAAACAATACCAAAATGAAGAAATACAAAAAGTCAAATCGAGAAATCAGAGTAGTTAAAGCTGAAATCAAAAACATCAATTCATCAAATGAATAAAAAGTATGTGGATTCACGAAAATAAGGTCTTGAAGGAACCATCCGGATTAGTCAAATTAGGGATTCACGTTGGGAGTTTAACAAGAATAGTTTTCACGGTATGTTGTTTTATTAAACACATTTACATTTTCAGAAATTTGATTTAACGGAGTATGCACGAATTCTCACATCTTTCTAACTATAGAATCTGGGTTTTCATCTATGGTTTTGTAAAACACGCCCAACTTTGTGATTCTATTGAAGCTTTCTTGATATAAGAATCAATCATGCATTTTACGGAAAAAATCTATATATTTTAGGGTTGTTAGAAGATTGAACGTTTAATTATTTTATTTATTATGTGCAATAGCAACGGCAACAACAAAAAATATCTTTTATATTTTCATTTTTTTAAAACTTATTATTCTCTTAAAAAAAATGCTTTTCGTTTTTAGTTTTTACCTTTTTAAGCTATTTTTCATAAATTGTTTTCAAACCTGTTTTTCCAAATCCGTTTTGGTAAAAAAAAATTGTTTTCAATAAACTGTTTTAGCATCTCTTCAAAGTTGCATATTGCATGATTTAGTTACGATTTGTTTTCTCTTTCAGTTGTCGTCTCTGAGTTAGTTTTTATTCTTACTTGAGGATAAGTAAGGTTTAAGCTTGCGAAGATTTTTTAGGTGCATTTTATGCCCTTTTTTCTTGTTTATTTTGTGTATATTTCACTACTTTTCTAGAGATAATCCATGCATTTGCTACATTTCGGGACGAACTTATTTTTTACTATGGGATGTCTTTATTTTGAGATTTTAGATGGATTTTAGGGTGGTTTGAAGACGTGTTTGGACTTGGAATGATGAAAGGAAGTTGCATATCAAATCTTGGACAAATCGGATGTGTAATGAAGATATGAATACATGACAAAAATAGGGTTGGAAATCTGCAGGAGAGCTCGACTATAGTACTGAGGCAAATGAACTCGTATTGTGTCAATCATGATAGAATAATGTAATTTTCACCAAAGTCGAGTCGAGTCCTATCAAGGAAAAATGACTCGAATCGTGTCCTAAAAGTAGGATGCCTACAATGTGCAAAAACACATGACTCGAATCGAGTTTATGCAAGACAATTAGACTCGAGTAGAGCCAGTGCCTATGTCAAAAATGGACCTACCAACTTTGAGTTTTGTGCATTCTTGACTTCTTGGTTCATGGAGCAGTTAATAAACCTAAAGACCTGTAAGATTTTTGACACCAATAATGCAAAGAGTCCATCCTTAAAGCCTATAAATACCACATATCAAGATCATCTCAAACACACCCGTACATCTTCCATCTCTTCATATATTACACATATCAAAATTTCTAAAGTTCTTTTCCTGGATAATCACGTAATTTCAGTTTGTAAGTTTATTTCTTACAACATATTCTGTATTGCTTTGTAAATCCATGAGTGGCTAAAACCCAAATATTTGGTTTCGCTTAGTTTGTTTCTATCATGCATGTAGTTGAACCTTATGTATGATATCAACTTTTTGTTTTTTCATCTAGTAACTCATTTTTGTTTAGACCTAAACTCTGAAATTTTACTTGGTTCATTTTGATCATTTGGATTAAGTTAGTTCTCTTATCGTTATTTGATTTATAAAACCTATAATTGTTTTTTAAATCAAAGCTACTAACAACTATTGAATTTATATTCAATGTAAACTTGAAGTTACATGTTTTTACACTTTCGAGCTTCTGAGGAGAAATAGATTTTGGTTTGGAATACTTGTATAAAGCTTTATTTGACTTTTCTACTTAATAACTAAGAACTTCTTTGGTTTTAATCTAGTAGTAGTTAGGTTTAGTTAAAGAGCTTGTTTTAATGAAATATTTTTTACAAGTAAAAAAATGTTAGAGCTTGTTAGTATTTCTTATTACCAACTAGCATTAAGACATTTAGGTTGATATCAACATATTTAACTTGCATGTAAGGTAGAACAAATGCAACACCAGATTTTCCCAAAATCAGAACTTTCCCTACAATTTAAAATACAACAAAGTCTTTGTAACATTTTTTAGATTTACCACCTTTAATTTAGATTTTCAAAATCTGTCTAGAATTTCATATTTTTGCTATTCAGATTCAGATTTTTAGTTATTACATTTTGTCCCATTTTTATTTTCTGTTCCTTATTTAGTTTTTTACAAACCCACTTTTTAATAAATCCCCCTCCCCCCACCCTCTTTTATGTTACGAACATTATCTCAAGTCTCGTTTACCTTGTTCCAAAAGTCAAATAACTTTAAACTGTGTCCCTGAGGATTCGACCTTTGCTTCAAACTATACCGTTTTTAGTATTTTTAGTAGCATTGTATCTAATTTTCATACCTTTATCCTCTATTTTGAGCTTATTATAACACATATCACACACCAATCTTTTGTTTGGGAAGACCTTCGACAAGTCTTTAAAAATTAGGTCCCAATAAAATGGAGTTGTTGTCAGGGAGACGAAAAAAGTAATTGTTTGCTGCCAAGATATTTTGAAATAGGTACACCACTTGAGATTGACTTGGAGATAGACAGTAAAAAGCTAAGAAAACAATAAAAACTCTGAAAGAAACAAACAAGTTCTTCAACCTCAATTCCTACATCTCCAATCATCAACATTTTGCAAGATATATGTTGGATTAGGTGTCTAAGCCATGACTTATAATTGTATTTATCTTGTAAATAGAAGCAAAGTCCATTTGGGTTGCCCTCATAGATGGAGGAAAGATGTATAGTTCAGTAGAGAGAATAGTTGATTTATTAATTGTTTAATAAATCAATAGAAAATAAATACATGGTTTATTAATATATTTAAGTGTTAATATATTAATTAGAAACTATAATAATTAATTAAGATTTAATCTAGAATTAATTGGATTTAATTTAGTGATTAAATTAATTAATAAAGGGTGCAGGGACTGGTTGGCATTTATTCAATAGTTGAATAACTGGCCAGGTAAAACCAGGGACCAAGTTGGCGCCACCCTGGAGGCTCCTCCAGGGTTTTGGCGAAACCCTAATTAGGGTTTTGGGGAGTCTGGTCCAAGTGGCCAAAAGCCTTGTCCATTTGGAGGCTTTCTAGGGTTTCAGGTGTAACCCTAGGAGGCTATATAAGGAACCCCCTGGGCACCCTAAATCCCACGCCACTTTCTCTCTGTGTTACTCTACTGGACTGATTTCTCAATTGCTTGGGTGTGACTTGCATTTGAGGCAGGATCTTTTGCTGCTTGCTTCAAGGATCATAAGATCAAAGGTTGGTTTTCTCAATTTAATATTTAGAAATAAATTGTATCCTTTAGGTTTAGTTTATTATCTTCATAGAAGAAAACATAGATCATATTAGGGTTGCATGTGAACCATAGGATTCTATTTGTTCATTGATTGCATAGAAACCCTTCAGTGGTATCAGAGCATAGGCTGTTTTCTTGTGATTAGATATAAACTGCATCCTTATTTCTTGCCTTGAGGTGTTTTGCGAAAACTCCTTCTTGGGAGGCTTGAATATCGACGGTTTGGCTAGGGTTTCCTAACCCTAGCCGCCATGCCCTAATGGTCCCCCCCTTGGTTGCTAGATTTGCTTGCCATAAAAGTATGTTGTTATTTTTGGTAATTGGATTAATTAAATAACTTGAACCTTCTTTGTTTGGCTTGATAATTTCGATCACCATAGGGACCATGATAGAAAATTAATTTGATTAATTTGGTAAATTCTATCTTAGATTTAATTAATTTAATTAATTGTTAATTAAAAGATCAATTAAATCGGTTTAAAGAATTAATTTAAAATTTTCAAAAATTAGTTAAAATTTGCAAAAATTAGAAGAATAATTAATTCTAAAATATTTTAATAAGATTAAAATATATCTTATATATTTATAATTAAAAGTTAATATTTATATATAAGAAAAATTGGTTAGTCTTACCGTTAATAGGCCTCATTCACAAAACAGTCCGCTAAAGAGGGTATAAGGCGACTGCCTATAAAATGGCAGTCTAATGGGTATCTACTCTTACCCACCGCTCTCCTGGTCAGTCGAGTGTCGTTAGCCGAACGGGTTTGATAGAACCGTTAAAGCCTCTTAAAAGTATAATGCTATAATTGAAAGTACTAGAACTTTAAACAAAACCCAATCTAGTTACTTTAGGTTCAAAATGTGAAGTGGTGCTAATCCATGAAATTGCACATTGCACTTTTGTGGAACGTTGGTAGAGCGTGTGTGGTTTACCGGCACGCCAACTGGGGCCCGCAAAGAGTCGCAATGGGTTTCTCGATTTTGTCATTATTAAGGAGCGTGTGTGGTTAACCGGCACGTTAATTAGAGATGACAATTGACTTTGAGAGTACCGAGCGAATTTTCATGGTTATTCACACCCGGTTTGTGATCCTCAGTATCCCAGTCACAAACAGCGGGGCATTCCCGAGATTAAAACATGCTATCGAACAGTTCGGTAAATCTCAATGAAACTAGGAATTCCATTTTAATAAGATTATTTTTCCGCGGTGAAATTGGCTGAATCATCATTCGCCTACCTTATAAAATTTACAATAAAGATTACGGCATCCATTTTCGATATTGTAGATTGTTATTGTAGGGTCCTAGCCTTATATTTATTCTTGGATGAATATAAGGATTATTAAATAAATGTCTAATTAAAACTACCTTCTTCTTATTCAGATGTCTTCTGACCAATCCGTTCCCCACTCAAATCCCGGTAATGTCACCTCGATTCTGTCATTGTGCTCAAAAGTGACGTTGGACGGCACTAACTACAATGACTGGATCTGCAACATCAAAATGGCTCTACGGTTTGAACACAAAGAGTATGTTCTGGAAACTGAGCTTGTTGAGGTTGACCCAGAAACTGCTACTCCCGAGGAAGTCGCCTCATACACCAAACACTCCGATGATGCGACCAAAGTGGCCTGCATCATGATTGCCACCATGAATCCTGAACTACAGCGTATCTATGAGGACTATTGGCCTTTCGATATGCACAAAGAGCTCGCGGAAAAGTTCCGCAAGCAAGAGCGCATCGAAAGGCGTGAGGTTGTAAAATCCTTCACTAACGGCAAGCCCAAAGAGGGCGAGTCCATCTGCACTCATGTGCAAAGGATGCATGGTTATGTGGAGAGGCTTAGGAAGCTGGAAATGCATGTTCATGAGGATTTAGCTGTTGACATAGTGCTAAACTCCTGGCCCAGTTCTTATGACCAGTTCACACTGGCGTATCATTTGAACAACAACCAGGAAACCCTAGCGGAGTTACACCGCATGCTTCGTACAGCTGAAGACGGGATGAAGGGAAAAGGTTTGCTCCCTATCAACCCGCCTGTCCTGGCTATTGGATCTGGAAAAGGAAAAAAACGGAAAGTCCCTGCTAAGAAGAACTGGAGGGAAAAGACTCATGTCGGGTCATCTAGCAATGCCCCGAAAGGGAAGTCTTTCGGCATTCCGTATGTTCATAACCCCAAAGATGCCGACTGCTTTTTCAGCAAGCAAAAGGGTCATTGGAATAGGAGCTGCCCAACGTATTTGCAGGATATCAAGGACGGTAAAGTGAAACCGTCACAAGCAGGTACATACTCTATATCTAATAACTCATCTTTTTCCCGTTCTTGGGTCCTTGATACAGGATGTGGTTTTCATATCTGTTCTGATTTGCAGGGCCTAGAGGAAAGTAGGGAGCTGGAGCGCGGTAGATTGAACCTGGTCATGGGAAATAGGCGAACGTCACCTGTTACCAAGATCGGTGTTTATAGACTAGCGCTTAGTAATAGAGTTAGATTAGATTTACATAATTGTTTCTATACGCCATATATGGCTAAGAACATAATTTCTTTTCATGCATTGTTCAAACAGGGCTTTTATTACGAATTTAATAAATTGAATGGTTCAATTTCTGTTTTCAAAAATGATGTTTTTATATTTAATGCTATGCCTTGTGATGGAGTGTATGAATCTATTATGTGTGTTGATAATTATGGTAAAAATGTTTTAGATATTGACGCTTCGAGCGGTATAGAAAAGGCGTGTCTGTGGCATTGTCGCCTTGGCCATATCAACAAGAAACGCATCGCCCAACTCCAAAAGGATGGAGTATTGGAATCATTCGACCTCGGGTCGGATGATGTATGCGAGTCTTGCTTGTTTGGTAAGATGACAAAATCACCATTCAAAGGTTCCTTTGAAAGAGGTGAAGGTCTGTTGGACATCATACACACAGATGTGTGTGGTCCCTTCAGAACAACCACAAAGGATGGCACGCGGTTCTATGTGACCTTTACTGACGATTTTAGTAGATATGGGTATATCTACTTAATCAAGAATAAGTCAGACACCTTTGAAAAGTTCAAAGAGTTCAAGAACGAAGCAGAAAATCAATTGGGCAGAAAGATAAAGATGCTTAGATCCGACAGAGGCGGTGAGTATCTTAGTATCGAGTTTCTCGATTACCTCAAGGAATGTGGAATTGTTTCACAGTTATCACCTCCAAGAACACCGCAGTTGAATGGTGTTGCTGAAAGGCGAAACCGAACCTTGTTGGACATGGTTCGTTCCATGATGAGTCGAGCTTCACTTTTAATCCATTTCTGGGGGTATGCCTTAGAGACTGCCGCCCATATCCTAAATGTTGTCCCAACCAAGAAGGTTGTGAAAACACCGCACGAGATGTGGACGGGGAAAGTTCCCTCGTTGGCACACATCAAAGTCTGGGGCTGTGAAGCTTTCGTGAGACGAGAGACTTCTGATAAGCTCACAGAAAAAAGTGAGAGGTGTTTCTTCATCGGATACCCAAAACAGTCTTTTGGATACTTGTTCTACAGACCGAGCGAGGACGTGGTCTTTGTAGCAAGACGGAGGTTCTTTCGAGACAGAGAACTCATATTCAAAGAGGACAGTGGGAGTACGATCGATCTCGAAGAAATTCAGGAGACGCCCGATGAAACAACCTTAGAAGAAACTAGCAACCAACATGAGGGAGAAATTCATGTTGGACCCACCGACATCTGATTGCCCCCTAGGCGTTCGGGTAGAGTTAGCATGCCGCCCGAGTTCTATGGTTTCCATATTACTTCGGACGGTGACACGTTGGTCAGTGATCGCACACTGACAAATTTGGATGAGCCGGCTAACTACCGCGAAGCAGTGGCAGGCCCCGAGTCTGCCAAGTGGAAAGAGGCAATGGACAGCAACATTAAGTCCATGTATGACAATCAAGTTTGGAACTTGGTTGACAATGTGCCGGGTCGAAAGACAGTCGGGTGCAAGTGGATCTTCAAGAAGAAGACTGACATGGATGGCAAAGTACATACTTACAAAGCTTGGCTGGTTGCAAAGGGATTCACTCAAACCCCGGGGGTTGACTACGATGAAACCTTCTCACCAGTAGCCAAGATTAAGTCAATCAGGATAATGCTTGCCATAGCTGCATTTCATGACTATGAAATTTGGCAGATGGATGTCAAAACCGCTTTCCTTAACGGGAAACTGACTGAGGATGTTTACATGAGTCAGCCAGAAGGTTTTGTAGACACAAAGCACCCTGATAAAGTATGTAAGCTTGAAATATCAATCTACGGGTTGAAGCAAGCATCTCGTAGCTGGAATCTTTGCTTCCATGAGAAAGTCAAAGAGTTTGGCTTCTCTAGAAGTGAAGATGAGTCCTGTGTATATGTCAAGGCTAGTGGGAGTATAGTCACTTTTCTAGTGCTGTATGTTGATGACATACTGCTCATGGGAAACAACGTTCCGACCTTGCAAGATGTCAAGTCTTGGCTCGGGAAGTGTTTCACCATGAAAGACCTAGGAGAAGCTGCTTATATTCTTGGGATAAGAATACTTAAAGACAGAAAGAGAAAATTGATAGGTCTAAGCCAGTGTACATATTTGGAAAAGGTGTTGAAAAGATTTAACATGGAAAATTCCAAAAAGGGAGAGCTGCCAATCCAAAGTAATGCTAAATTGAGTAAGACTCAAAGTCCGAGTACCGATGAGGAAATAGATGAAATGAGTCGGGTACCCTATGCTTCGACAGTAGGGTCGATCATGTACGCTATGACATGTACTCGTCCCGACGTATCCTTTGCACTAAGCATGGTTAGTCGATTCCAGGGTAATCCTGGAAAGGCATATTGGATTGCGGTCAAGAACATACTCAAGTATCTGCGAAGGAAAAAGAATATGGTATTAGTCCTTGGTGGCAGTGATGACTTGAAAGTGAGTGGATATACAGATGCCAGCTTCCAGACAGATAGGGACAGTGGACGGTCCCAGTCGAGCTGGGTATTTCTTTTGAACGGTGGAGCGGTCACTTGGAAAAGTTCCAAGCAAGAAACGGTGGCTGATTCAACATGCGATTCAGAGTACATTGCAGTGAGTGAAGCGTCTAAGGAAGCTGCTTGGCTGAAGAACTTCATAGGTGACCTTGGAGTTGTCCCAAGCATTCAGGAACCAATAGAACTGTTCTGCGATAATGAAGGAGCGGTCGCTTTGACAAAGGAACCGCGAGATCATGGAAAGTCCAGACATATCGACAGAAAGTACCATTACATTCGACATCACGTAGAAGAGGGTCACTTACTGGTTAACAGAGTATCATCAGAAGACAATCCTGCTGATCCTTTAACTAAGGCACTAAGCAGGATCAAGCATAATCAGCATGCTCGGAGCATTGGCCTGAAGGATGATATTTTTTTTAGTAATTAGATAGATTTGAAACTTGTAAACAGTATAAATGTAATTGACTTGGTGATTTTATAATTGAGATTTATAAATGAGTATTGTTACTACCTTTGTCAATTGTTTATTATTGTGTTTTCATATTTTCATGTTTAAACTTCCTAAATAATTAGATTATTTGAAATTCCACAGTCAATCACACTGTTAGGAAGTAAGTGTGAACAAAGACTGTCATGAATCGGTTGCAGATTGTCTAATGAGTTAGACATTGCAGTAAGACTGCTGCAACGTTCATGAGTACTTAGAAAATAGAGATTTGATATTGGATAAACCCACGCTTAACATATTGCTTCATGGATTACATCACGAGCAATGTTAAGACGATAATATCTTTTGATCTTTAAGTGGAGAGATATGATCTGTAATTTGCGAGACAGGTACTCATTGATAATGCGAAAAACGCACCGGTAACGCGGTGTAATAAAACACATTGTTGTGAGTATTCTGACTAGCAAAAGGTATGGACATATAAGTCAAATCTTATCCGTCCCCTGACCCGATGAGAAACAGATATTTGTAGGCCTCTCGATGATTTTGAAGTTGACTGAAAGTGTTGGCCAACCGGGACTAAATTGATGTGTTCAATTAGTAGTCTCAAAAGTCATATGCAAATCAGAAATCCAGAAACAGAGTATCAGACCAAGATTGATGTTAATCCATGTCTTGAGTCTGGAAATATCTTATTGGATGGAGGATCATCAGATCACTTATCTTTGGACAGAACTGACTGGGTCAGAGTTCAGACAATTAAAGTCATAGACTTCTCCAAGTGGGAGACTGTTGGATTAGGTGTCTAAGCCATGACTTATAATTGTATTTATCTTGTAAATAGAAGCAAATTCCATTTGGGTTGCCCTCATAGATGGAGGAAAGATGTATAGTTCAGTAGAGAGAATAGTTGATTTATTAATTGTTTAATAAATCAATAGAAAATAAATACATGGTTTATTAATATATTTAAGTGTTAATATATTAATTAGAAACTATAATAATTAATTAAGATTTAATCTAGAATTAATTGGATTTAATTTAATGATTAAATTAATTAATAAAGGGTGCAGGGACTGGTTGGCATTTATTCAATAGTTGAATAACTGGCCAGGTAAAACCAGGGACCAAGTTGGCGCCACCCTGGAGGCTCCTCTAGGGTTTTGGCGAAACCCTAATTAGGGTTTTGGGGAGTCTGGTCCAAGTGGCTAAAAGCCTTGTCCATTTGGAGGCTTTCTAGGGTTTCAGGTGTAACCCTAGGAGGCTATATAAGGAACCCCCTGGGCACCCTAAATCCCACGCCACTTTCTCTCTGTGTTACTCTACTGGACTGATTTCTCCATTGCTTGGGTGTGACTTGCATTTGAGGCAGGATCTTTTGCTGCTTGCTTCAAGGATCATAAGATCAAAGGTTGGTTTTCTTAATTTAATCTTTAGAAATAAATTGTATCCTTTAGGTTTAGTTTATTATCTTCATAGAAGAAAACATAGATCATATTAGGGTTGCATGTGAACCATAGGATTCTATTTGTTCATTGATTGCATAGAAACCCTTCAATATATCCTTCTCAAGTGAGTCTGAAAGAGAATTGCAATCCAGAACCCCACCATCTACACCTAATAAAACCAACAAAAACATAAATACACCCAAACCCACCCCAAAAAACAAAAAACCACACACTTTCTCACCATAGAAAACAAAAGAACCCTTCACCAGTGGCTGACTTAAGAAGTAAAACAACAACCTCCCTTTTTGTATCAACTACCTTGCACGGAAGATTTTAAACTAATATATGGACTTGTACATCTTTTACCCACCGTCTGAGTGTTGGAAATAGTGTCCAATGTCAGTAAATGTTGTTAATATTTATAATAATAGCAGGATCCTTTGGGTTACTTTTAAGGACAATAAACATCAAATTAGTGACAAAAATAAATTGGGAGAAATTAATTTATTAATTGTAATGTTGTGATAAATTAATTAGAAACGAATCTGTAATTAATTAGAAATTAATTTGGAAGAAATTAATTACAATGACTAGATGTTAATTAATTAAAAAAATTTAATTCATAGAAACGGTCCATGGTGCAAAGTGGCAAAAAGGAGGTAGCTTTGTGGCTGAGCAAAACCCTTCCTATAAATAGAAAGCTAGGGATCAAACCCTAGCACTCCTTTTGCCTCCTCTTGAACCGCCACCTTCCTCTCCCTCTCCATATTCTGTGAAAATCACAAACACTCTCTAGGGTTTGTGATCTCTTGCCTCATACCTTATGGAAGTTCTGTTAGTTTGCATTCTGGTGTTCTTGGGTGTGAACCAAAAGAGGGATTCTGGTTTGAATCCTCTTCATCCAATTGAAAGTGGCAAGAACAATATCTCAAGCAAGGAGATCTCTAGAAAATAGAGAGGTAAATTTTCTATGTTCATCTTTTAGTTGTGACAATTCATATGAACAATATGATCATATTTAGTTTTTGTATGAACAATCGATTTGATCTTGTTAAGACTTTTGCTACAATATGATTTTGTTATTGATGATCAAATCCCTTCAATGGTATCAGAGACTTTGTTCATAGGTTGTATGCACTTTTAGATCCCAATTTGAATTTGTGAAATTTATGTTTGCATGCTTTAATTTTTGAGATTTTAGGGTTTATGATAGAATCCCATTTTTGAATTTGTATGATATGATTTTCGATATTATGGTTTATTCTAGAATGCCTTTTCTTGAAATTGCATGTGATGATTTTCGAGGTTTACAATTTTGCTAGTATACTTCTCGAAAATTTTAGGGCTTGGTTGTGACCTTGGGCATTTACTTGTGCATTAGGGTTTTCCTGAAAACTAGGGTTTCTTGAACTAGGGTTTCATGACGACTAGGGCTTACAACCCTAACTTGTCCTGCAAGTTTCCTAACTTGCTTTGCCACCAAGTTTAACCTTATTGCCTAATATGCAAACATGATAACTTTGTTGGATTAGGTGTCTAAGCCATGACTTATAATTTGTATTTATCTTATTAATAGAAGCAAAGTCCATTTGAGTTGCCCTCACAGTTGGAGGTTTGGTAGAAAGTTCAGTAAAGAGAAAGGTTGATTTATTAAATGTTTAATAAATCAATAGAAATAAAATAAATGGTTTATTAATATATTAGAGTGATAATATATTAATTAGAAACTAGCTGGGTGGATGCACCCGGGTTATATACCCATGTGGGGGATTTTCCCTGGTCGGCAAAAAACAGGTGGAGGGGAAAGGCTTTGCACCATAGGTAATTGCCAACCGCCCTGGGTTGCAAGGCTGAGTACCCTCAAGGTGTTAAAATTGCCGGTTCCAAAAAAGAAACTATATTAATTAATTAGAAATTAATCTTGAATTAATTGGATTTAATTTAGTGATTAATTTAATTAATTAAAGGTGTAGGGACTGGTTTTGTAATTAGTCAATAGTTGAGTGATAACTGGCCAGGTGGTGGTGAAGTTGGCGAGATTATGGAGGAGCCTCCATAATTCTCGAAACCCTAATCAAGGTTTAAGGAGGCTTGGTCCAAATGGGTAACAGGCTTGTCCATTAGAGGGTTCCTCTAGGGTTATGACTGTACCACCTGGAGGCTATAAACAGAGCTCCCTGGGGAACCCTAATCCTGTGCCACCTCCTTACTCTGTCTCTCTGGATTTCTGCTTCTCCTCTTGCTCTTGGGTGTGATCTCATTTGATACAGGACAAATGTGCTGCTAGCTTCAAGACTAAAATCAAAGGTTGGTTTTTCTCATCTAATTCTTTAGAAAATAATTGTTGGCCTTTATGTTTTTGTTATATGTTCATTATTAGAAAAACATAGATCCTTTTATAGGTTGCATGTGAACTTAGGATTATTAGTTTATAGATTGCAGAAAACCTTTCAGTGGTATCAGAGCTTTGGCTATTTTTCTGATTGAATTGCTATAACTGCTTATTTGATAAAGGGTTTTTTGCTAAAATTAAAACCCTTGGTAATGCCTTGTCGCTTTGTGGCTAGGGTTTTAGAAACCCTAGCCTCCACCCCCTTTCTTGCGATTTCCATATGCTAGGGTTTTGCAGGTTTCTTAATTTTGTTAATTGTGATTATTTAAAACTGGAAACCTTAAACTCATTGCTTGCAATTTTCGCTAATTATATGATGCCTATCTAGATTTAATTAATTTAATTAATTGTTTAATTAAAAGATAAGTTAAATCATTTAAAGGTTTAAATTTAATTTTTAAAATTAAATGTTGATTTTCAAAAATTAAAAGATTAAACCTAAAATATTTTAAAAGTTTAAAATACATCTTATATGCATTATAATTAAAAGTTAATATTATATGTATAAGATAAATTGGTTAGTCATACCTTTAGTAGGCCTCTTTCACAAAACTGACCTATAAATAGGGTATAAGGAGACTGCCTATAAAATGGTAGTCTAATGGGTGTCCACTCTCACCCACCGTTCTCCTGGTCAGTGGAGTGTCGTTAGCCGAACGGGTTTGATAGGACCGCTTAATTCTCATTAAAAATATAATGCTATTAAAGTACTATAACAATTCATAAAATCCCAATCTAGTTACTTTAGAAAAAATGTGAATTGATGCTAATCCATGAAATTGCACATTGCACTTTGTGAAACATTGGTGGAGCGTGTGTGGTTTACCGGCACACCAATAGGGGTTCATAAAGAGTTGCAATGGGTTTCTCAATCTTACCAATGTTGATGGAGCGTGTGTGGTTAATCGGCACGTCAATTAGAGATGGTAATTGACTTTGAGAGTACCAAGCTAATTTGCATGGTTATTACATCCAGTTTGTGATCCTCGGTATCTCAGGCACAAACAGTGGATCATATCCGAGATTAAACATGCTATTGAACAATTCAATAAATCACAAAAGATCTAGGAATTCCATTATAATATGATTATCTTCCGTGGTGGAATTGGCTGAATCGTCATTCGCCTACCTTTAGAAAATTTACAATTAGATTACGGCATCCCTCTTCTTAATTGTGAATTGTTATAGTTGGGTCCTAGCCTTATTATTATATTGGGTTAATATTAAGGATCATATATGTATCTAATTAAGAACTACCTTCTTTTATAGATGTCTTCCGCTGAACAATCCGTTCCCCACTCAAACTCCAGTAACGTCACTTCAATCCTCTCGTTGTGTCGAAAAGTGACATTGGATGGCACGAACTACAACGACTAGATCAGAAACATAAAGATGACTCTGAGGTTTGAGAACAAAGAGTATGTTCTTAACACCGAGCTAGTTGAGGTTGACCCCGAAAAAGCTACTCCCGAGGAACTTACCTCATACCAAACACACTGTGATGATGCGACCAAAGTGGCCTGCATCATGATTGCTACAATGAAACCCGAGTTGCAAAGAATCTATGAGGACTACTGGCCCTATGAGATGCACAAGGACCTTGCAGAAAAGTTCCGCAAGCGAGCGCGTGTCGAGTGGTGCGAAGTGGTCAAAGCCTTCACTAACAGCAAGCCAAAGGACGGAGAGTCCGTCTGCACTCATGTGCAAAAGATGCAAGGTTACGTGGATCGGCTAAGGAAGCTGGGTATGCCGGTCGATGAGGAGTTGGTCATTGACATAGTGCTTAACTCCTTACCGAGTTCTTATGACCAGTTCACACTGGCGTATCATTTGAACAACACTCAGGCCTCTTTGTCTGAGTTGTACAGCACGTTGCAAACAGCAGAAGATGGGATGAAGGGTAAAAGTATACCTCAGTTAACCAGCCTGTCTTGGCAATTGGTCATGGAAAAGGAAAGAAACGGAAGGGCCTTCCCAGTCAGAATTGGAGGGAAAATGTTCATGCCTGGTCATCCAGTAATGGCCCGAGACCCAAGTCTTCTGGCATTCCTCATGTCGCCAACCCCAAAGATGTCGACTGTTTTTATTGCAAAGAAAAGGGTCATTAGAAGAGGAGCTGCCCGAGATACTTACAGGACGTCAAGGACGACAAAGTGAAGCCGACGTCAGCAGGTATATACATTATCTCTAAAAACTCACCATCTTTCAGTTCTTGGGTCCTTAATACAGGATGTGGTTTTCACATTTGTTCTGATTTGCAGGGCCTAAAGGAAAGCAGGGAGGTGGAGCACGGTAGACTGAACCTGATCATGGGCAATAGGAGATCGTTGCATGTTACCAAGATCAGTGTCTATAGTTTAGTGCTTAGTAGTGATGTTAGTTTAGATTTAATAAATTGTTGATATTCGCCAGAAATGGCAAGAAACATAATTTCATTTCATGCATTGTTCAAACAAGGTTTTCAGTTTTCTTTTGACAATTTGAATGGTTCAATTTCTGTCTTTAAGAATGGTGCTTTTATTTTTACTGCTTTGCCTTGTGATGGTGTGCATGAAACAGTGACATGTGTTGACAATTTAGGACATATTGTACTTTATATTGATTCTTCTAGTGGGGTAGAAAAGGCGTGCTTGTGGCACTGTCGTCTTGGGCACATTAACAAAAAACGCATCGCCCAACTCCAAAAGGATGGAGTGTTGGAATCATTCGACCCCAAATCGGATGATGTATGTGAATCTTGTCTTTTGGGCAAGATGACTAAGTCACCTTTCAAAGGGTCTTTTGAAAGAGATGAATGTCTGTTGGACATCATACACACAGATGTGTGTGGTCCCTTCAGATCAACCACAAAGGATGGCACTCGGTTCTACGTGACATTCACTGACGATTATAGTATATATGGGTATATCTACTTGATCAAGTACAAGTCAGATACCTTTGAAATGTTCAAAGAGTTTAAAAACGAAGTTGAGAATCAATTGGGCAGGAAGATAAAGATGCTTAGATCCGACAGAGGCGGTGAGTATCTTAGTATCGAGTTCCTTGACTATCTTAAGGAATGTTGAATTGTTTCACAGTTATCTCCTCCTAGGACACCACAGCTAAACGGTGTTGCTGAGAGGCGTAACCGAACCCTGTTGGACATGGTTCGTTCCATGATGAGTCGAGCTTCGCTTCCCATCCACTTCTGGAGGTATGCCTTAGAGACTGCCGCCCATATCCTCAATCTTGTCCCTACTAAGAAGGTTGAAACATGGTATGAATACCTAACTTACGATTTTAACGATAAAAATGTGTTTTTGCTCTGGAATTTGGGACGTTACAATTGTAATTTATAAAATACGAATATAACCATACATACTTCTCGGAATACATATATTATAAAATTCGGTTCGGTTCTGTTCGGTTTTATCGGTTTTTATATTCCTAAAAACTGATACCGAACCCAATTTTTCGGTCTTTTAGAAAATGCAAACCAAAACCGTCGGTTTTGTTTTGGTTTTGATTTCGGTTTTGTCGGTTTTTTTCGGTTTCGATTTTGCTCACCCAGTCTAGTAAGAGGTCACGTCTGACTTAGTCTGAGTCAATGCGTTTGATACCTCCATAAACTACCTATTACTCGGTTCTGGTTCCTCTGATTTGTCTCTTACTCAGACACCTTTAGGATGAATCTGACTAGATCAATCATTGATTTGTTCTAATCTTACATGATCAGAAATTATCAAATAATCTCAAATTTATAGATATAATGGTCATTTTAAACATTAAAGACATTCTCTTTGAATACATAACTTGATATGTGATCAATTTAATGAATACCTCTAAAAAAGTCAGCCTGATAATACTCAAATCCTCCTAATATTTAGTGCTTTAATTATATGTATATTTGAAAAGTGAAAACAGAAAAAATGTTGACGCATGTAAAAAAAATTATGCATTTGACCTGCCATCGATTCTTTTATCGGGTGTTTAACAAAACCTTTGGAAAAGAAACTATTACCAGACAAAAAATCACTGACTTGAGACCATCACTCAATTAATAAGTTGCACCCTATGTACAAAATCCGTATGCGATACTGAAGTTAACAGTTTGAGGTGTGGATAACCAAGCCAATATTTGTTGGCTGATAGTGCAAGCAAAGCAATCAGCTTTTGTCTTCCTTTTTTTTCTCTCATATACCCTTCCGCCTTCATTTCTCCCATAAACTCATGTTTAGTGTTCCACTCACCTCCAAAACCCTCCATTTTCGACTGCTCCAATCTTAGTTGCAGGTGCAAGGGTAGAAATGGAATTTCACCACGAACACGACGAAGAAGAAGGCGAGATGGCTCTCCCGATCAACAGCACATACGGGCACAATCACATTCTCCCATTATCACTCCATCAACCACCACCCCTCACAGATATGCCTACCGTAACACCGCCGCCACCGCCGCCGCCCTCATCCATGGAGGACATTAGCAAGAAGATGATGGTGGTTGTAAGGTACAGAGAATGTCTGAAAAACCATGCAGCTTCCATAGGAGGAAAGGCGACAGATGGGTGTGGTGAGTTCATGGCTTCCGGTGAGGAGGGTACCCTTGAAGCTCTCACTTGCTCAGTCTGTAATTGCCACCGAAACTTCCACCGGAAAGAGATGGAAGGTGACAACCACCACCTCCACCACCGGCACCACCCCATTCCCACCACCTCCTACGACTACATTAGCTACCACACTGCTCCTCCACATCTTAAAAGGCTTGATCTTGGAAACGGGAGAAACCTCATCCTGCAAGCTCATCACCCAAATGGTGTTCTTGGAAATGGCGGAGGAGCACTTGTACCATACAATATGGGAATGGGTGGTTTCCGGTCAGAATCTGATGACCAAGAAGATCGACGTGGATCAGCGGTGGGGCAGCAGGTGGTGAAGAAGAGATTCAGGACGAAGTTTACACAAGAGCAGAAGGAGAAGATGGTGAATTTTGCAGAAAAAGTAGGGTGGAAGATACAAAGGCAAGAGGAATCAGTGGTTCAACACTTCTGTCAAGAAATCGGGATCAAAAGGAGAGTGTTAAAAGTCTGGATGCATAACAACAAGCAAAATCTTGCCAAGAACACCAACAACTCGATCTCCATTAATCCACCTCAACCTGAACAAGATCCAAATTAATTAAATTTGTGGTGGTGGGTTTCTAGCACGAAGGCCTTGAAGCTCATGGATTATGGTTTAGGGGATGGCCGGGGGCAAATTATTATGATAAAATCGTAGGGAATTATGTGATTTGGTGTTATGATTAGTTAATGAGGAATGGATTAACGTAAAGGATTCCATTTGTATGGAATATTAATTAGATAACTTTTTATCTCTTGTTTCTTTATTATTATTATTTTTTCTTTATTACTCCTTTGTCTCAAAATTTGTGGTCCCTTTGCTAAATTCGATTAAAAGTTTCAAGAAATATCCTATATGATCTACTTTGTAATATCTAGGCAACATATTGGATATTCGTTAAAGCGATTTTCAAGTTAAATGCATGGATAGTACTCTAATACTTCATTTTAACAAAATAAAAAATTAATTGGAAGTAGCGAAGTACAATATTTCATGTTTCTAACTGATTTATTTCACATAGCACTTTAAAATACAATATCAAAAGAAAAAATATTTAGAAGTACAATGATCTTATAGAAACATTAGAAAAAGATATCATAGTACAAATACTTTTCATATTTCTTGCGTTCATAAGAGCTTTTCTGTAAGGACCGATTGAAATATTGCATTCAGTGTAATGTAATATTTTTATGAGTTGTTTGAGAGGACGCAACCAGTTCTTTTTTTTTTTTTTTTTTTTTTTAAAGACAAGTAATCCAAATTGTTTTTCGCATGTTTGCAATGATTATTTGAAAGTAGGGATTTAATTTTAGTTTCCAGATTTGGTTGAAGTTTTATTTTTCTTAGGAAATATATTTTATATATTTAATTAATAATCGAATACTTTTCATAAAACTGTCTATCAAATTAAATGACCAAGGTGTAATAAATTATGTGGACTTGTTTACGCATTAAATTTTCGGACTCAAATATTTACACGGTCGACAATTTACCAACAAATGTCCAGGTTGATTACCAAGTACGTCACACAAAAAAACTTCAGTTTTCATTTATGGGATTTTATAATCTTCTATCTTTTCGAATCTCACTTAATGTATTTGAAAAATAGTTTAAAAAGCTACCATTTTTGACGATAATATTCTTTAGTATCATCTCTCTTTTACAAGTGACGGAATCAGAAATGTCAAAATTTTAAATTAAAACCACAAAAGAGTCATCTGTTGTTGGACCATGACTTTTAATATTCTTGTGAATGTTGGTAAAGCATTTAATATGTTTTCACTCTTATTTTGTGAATCATATTAATCCCAACATTATGGGACCACTTGCGACTACAAGTCAGACCTGGTCCATATACAAACCTTTACTTCAAACTTCATATTATATTATTACTTCCAATTTTAAATTTCTATGTCAATACCGTTACTAACTTATCCAAGTCAAGCTTGTTACGTCATTTCACAAGTAAAGACAGTTTGCTTGTAAAAAAATGTGTGTTTTGATTATTAATGAAGAAATGGTTAGATTAGTTATTGGGAAACAAGATTGGGTTTAAGAGGAAACGAATGGATGTTGCAAAATAGGATAGGAGGTTGGATCTGAAGTGTACCGACTGCACGACTGTCGATGATGACATATAGGTCTTATGAAATTGCGTACCTTCTAACAGTACACTGTTGCAAGTACCCACCATTTGTATATATGGGCTATGCGTGTCCAGCTGTAAATAATGCATACACTGTCCCACACTCCACCCTTTTTTTTTTTTTTTAATTCAATATTTTAATGTATTTACTCTAACAATAAACATGTAAAAATCAAAAAATATGATTTATGATGTTCACCCTTTTGGAATTGAGTCCACCCATTTAAGTTTGTGCCAAATGAAGTATTATGTACGTGAACATGATAGAATCACTTGCGTAATACATACATGCATGTGATCGGTCACGTGCTTGTACTTGGGAGTAAATAGAAACATGATCTCAACTTATAATTGTACTTGGTACTAAACAAAAACATGACAGTCTTTCACAATGCATTAAACCAGGACTAGAAATAAAAATGGTGTCAAATGGGCAAAAATTGTAACCCAAAAAGTTGAACAAGAAAAGATAGCGAATCGCTCTCAGTTTCTTGTATATGAAAAGACATAAATATCGTCCGCATCATATCGAAACCCGAACTGTGGATGTGTTGTTTTAAGTGGTTAAATGCGGAAATAGCTATACTCATAAAAGATTTGCTTACATATACAACCAAAAGCGTAAGGATGAAAGAAAAGCGAGCTAATATTATTATAAAATCTTGGTGATAATTACTTGGAACTTTTCCTAACAAGAAACCGTAGACTATTCGTCCTTATTTAACTTGTTGACATATCCGGGCCCGGCCAGGATTAAGAAGTGAATCTGACATCACCCACCCCTGCACAAGCCACATTACAAATCACTATTTATTGAACAACTATTATAAATCACAGTTTGTTTTCTAAAAAAATATTTTTATTTAATATGATCACTAACTTATATATAACTGTAATACTAAAATTAATTAATGGACAAAATTTAATTTTATCAAATATGTTGAGCTAAGAAGGTTTTGCATAAATTTTGATCTTTAAAATATATATTAGACTTCAGTTTTCAAAGATTAATCATGGACCATATGAAAATTATGTAATTCAACGTTGAATATTAATAGACTTGTCAACACTTTTTTTTTTTTTTTTTTTGATGACCTGTGAACACTATTTTTAAATAGCTTATGTGTATTGTTAAAATAATCTTTTAATTATTGAACAATGATTTTGGAGGTTACAAGTGTTTGAAACTTCCAATACATATATGTGAGAGAAGTTATGAGGAAAAAGGGGCAAATAGGAAAAGTGCTAGTGTCTGAATACATAAGCTATGTTTTTTATTAAATTGGTTTGATTATAATAGTTTTATGCAAAAAATGAAGAAAGTTATGAAGCATAAAGAGGGAAAAGTTGATTAGATTTTAGTTTTACCTGTTGTTTAGCTTTGGTCTTAAAAGGCCCATACAAAGCAGAAACCATGTTATAAGATTCTACCACATTAGCTTGAAGATCTACAGGTGTTGCCAAAAGAGTTAATTCATCACATTCGCTTGTAATTTGACTACTTTTTGATGACCGGATTATGTGGAGAAGCACATGAGCCTGAAATACAAAAAATATCTGTAAATTTTTGTCCCCGACCCGAGTATAGCTGATTCTTGCAATTTTGGTCCTTATTTGAAGTTCTTGTAAAGCTTTTTGGTCCCAAAAGTATAGTTATCTCACTTGAAACAAAGACCAAAAATGTTACAAAAACCTCAAATAAAAAATAAAATTGCAAGAGATAACTTTTAGGGATCAAATTAAGAAAATCAACTAAGCTCAGGGACCACAAATGTAATTATAACAATATAAATCAAGCCCACATGGAAAGCAGCTTTCAAAATATCATCCGACTTTGCTTCATCTTTCAAGACTGCATATATATTTCCTTTCGAAGGATTGTATGCCACTACATATCTCTCTTTCTGCAAATAAAATAATAATAATAGTTCATGTACAGTGTAGACAATAAAAGGAAATAACAAATACCTCAAAAACGGGCTCCACGTCATAAAATGATTTTGCATCCTGAAATGCATCCTTAAATCTTGAACCTGAAACACAGGGGATAAGAATCATTGCCCAAGAAACAAAAAGATTATTTGTGAAGCAAGAAAAACATATCAACAATTAAATACCAAGAACAATCGGCCTGTCTTTACACCATGGGAAATTAAATACTGTTTCCATCATGTTTCCTTGTTGCAAATTTGGTACACACCCTGAATTATGAACATAGAGAAGTAAACATCATTTACTAAACAATCAAATAACATATATAATATAAGGGAAAACAACATTAGACTGACCTGTTTTAAGAAAAGATTCTACCGCCACACTAAACCTTGCTCTATTCAATGTATGTAGCACAACGGATTTTACCTAAGGTAACACAAAGAAAGTTATATAAATGTATTTTAATAGGGATTAAAAGTAGTTACAAGTAGAATACCTCGCGATAAGAGCTGTAAAGGTATCCACAAGAGAGTAGAGCAAAAGTGGTAAACAATGAAGGATTTCTTTTTGCTATGATGATGCTCAATCCCGTTCCCAACTTCACAAGAAAATATTGCATTCAAAGACCGAATGAGAGAGAGAGTGATGAAAAAGACATAAAATACCAGATCTGCAACATTTCCAACACATTCTCCTTTGGCTGTAACATCACCTATGTTTTCACCCCTTGCAAACGCCTTGTATATTGGAGTACGGGTCGAGGTCGATGTAACAGCAGCAACATTCTACAATCAAATTCAAATCATTGTAAAACATAGATTCACACTTCACAATTTCCTATATAAATAAGGCGCATTGTATGTATCTGATACAAATCGAGATCTATAAATCAGAAATCAAACAAGGTTAAGATAGATTCAATCAAAAGATTGCCCAGGGATCATTCCCTCTCTCAAATGGTGTAAACCATTGAGTCAAATCTCAAAGAGGACTAATACGTAAGCAAATACGTGACCGGAAAAAACGACTCCTTACGACTCTATTTATTTAACACACATTTGTGCCTGATATGTATCGGACACAGTTGTATCAGGCACTGTGTCAAACACATTGTGTCACATACAACTGTGTCAGAGCGCATTGTGCTGATACGTTACCATGTCAAACACAATATGTCCGATACAGGATGTTACTGTATCAGGCGCATTGTGCCTGATATAGTACGTATCAGGCACAATGTGTGCCTGATACATTATAATATGGCACAATGTGTATCTGATACATACAGTCACATTGTGCCAGATACAGTATGTATCAGGCACATTAAATGGAGTCACGAAAGTGGTAAAACCTTTGCGACATTGGCAGCACAGGCAAGAGGAAGAAAGAGGTGTGGTGCAGCTGCAGTTGCTAATTCTACACCAGCACCCAACTCCATCAAAAGGTCACCTGATAGTCGAAGCTAAAAGAAGAAAAAAATTATCAGAATTTTTGTATCTTTTGGACTTGTACAAAATAGGGTAAAAAGATTCACCTGCTTTAAATCATAATCAAATTTCTTTCCTTGCCGAGAAAAAAGCATTTTCCCAATACGCCCTGAACCATCCTACACATCCAAGTTACAAAATGATTGTATTATGAAAGAACTAGCAACCCTAAGTTGGTTTTCTTCACAATATTGTAAAAAGTAATATTTCCTTTCTTTATGCATAAACTAATCTCCTTATGAAGAGGAACTAAAATCGTTTAGTGTAATTATCTAATAAATCAGGGAATATAGAGAAAGGCACTTGTACTTTTTTTAACTGTTTTCTGTAGTAACTAAACCAGCATGCTTTTTAGACCATTCAAGAATACCAGCAGTTCCCGGATATACGATTTTGAAAAAAAAAAAAAGCATATCGCTACTAGAATATTACTTTTATATGATTGTTACAATAATACAGAGGCTAAATCGATAAAAAAATAACAGTACCTTGATAATCCAGTTTATAGCTACAGCACCAGGCATAGCTTGGCTTTTGGAGACACCAACAGAATGCAGAAGTGCTTGGGTGGTGAACACACCCATTGCTCCACCAAAAAAATGCTGAATTAAAATACATAATTGCCCATGGATCAGCAAGAGAGTAATGAGGATTTGGTATGTAAAATCACAAGAGATGGTTTTCCTCCTTATGATTTAAGGATGTACCTTTAGAGCTCTCCATGTCATGTAGGGCACATAAGAAGGGCTAACACTGTCAGGAAAGCCTTCAGGAACCACATACGATCTAATAAATGATATCAACTCCTGCAATTTGTATCTAAATTATCCACAGAAGTAGGTAAATACCCAGTCTCAATGGCTACTGAAACTGATATATTAGTGGAGATGCTTATGAATTAGTACAGGAGATATTAATCTCTTTGTTTTTCTGTATATGTTTACATATAACCTGATGTAACATAGAATACTCAAACAATTTGACTAACAGATGAAGAATTCAAGTGATCGTGCAATTAACGGTGACATAACAGCTATTTAGAGAAAAATTCAACAAGAAATACAGGCGCATTGAAGATTGTGTGTATATCTGTGTACATAGAGAATGGAAGAGAGAGAGAAGGAAAAACCGACATCCGCAGGGGCTTTACGAGATTGCAAGCTGACGGCACGAATCGAATTGGAGCCCTTGTTGAACTTCTTCCCATCGTTATGTGCCAAATACTTAAATCTACGGCCGTCGACCTCCTCATAACAAATCAATCTCAAACTGGCATCGACGAATTGGTCTTCAACGAGGCCGAAGCTTGTGGCCTCTAAAGACCTACTCTCCGGTGGAGCAACAACCGACGGCGGAGGTGAAGATGCAAGGTTAGCAGAGATTCTTAGAGTTTCACGGACGAGCAAACGAGCATCTTGAGAAGAACTGGAGGCGGTGGCCGTGAGGGTTTTAGAATTGGAGGGACGTTCGAACTTCATGGTAGGAAGAATCGCAGAATGAGTGGTGTGCTTATGGAGAAAGTGAAGAGGGCTTTGGAATTGACGATGGAGAAATAGGATGCATCAATTACAGGTGGCTGACAATTGGACTTCTTTACCTTCCTACGGAGTTTCAGAGACACACTCAGATACAACCGATTTAAAAGGATCGGTACACGCGACTTTTTTATTTTTCCTTTCCTTTTTCTCTTTTCGCCAATAAATCACCAAAACAATTATTATTCGTAATTAAATCTACTAATTTCATCATCTTTGTATCAAAATTTCAGAATAATCATTAAGTTCGGAACTTATCTAATTTCAAGTTATATTAACAGTTTCCAATTTTATTAATTGTGGGCCTCTGATTGAAGTGTTAATACTCAATTTCGAAACTCATATATCTAATTCTCGTTAGTATGGTGAAGTTTTTTTTGGGCTAACCAATTTTGGTTTTTGTTAATGTTTACATAATCATGTTTTTCTACAAGTTTGGCCAGTATACTTGTTTGATTTGTTCGTAATAAGATAATATTATCGGTAATATTACTTTATTATGAACAGGCCAAACATATATATTGATCAATCGTGTACGAAAAAATCATGGTTACCTAAACGTGGACAAAAACCAAAGTTTGTTACCCATTTATTATATATCTAAAATGCCCAATTTTTTCTGTTTAATTACTATATTTTAATTTTTTTAGAAATTAACCTCTTGATTGGTTTTTACATCGTTTTCCAATTATATCAATATATTAAATGCGTTATAACATATTTTGTACAACTAATGACCATTTAAAACCCAGAAAATGGCTTATTTGAAAAAGAGTTTAAAATTTTATGGTCCTAAATACATAAAAAAATGATCACAGGGATTAAAAAATAGTGACATAATATTGCATTCCTCTTGTTTGTTGCTACATCCTAACTTATGTCATTTTAAATGAACAATCGAGTCTTCAGGTTAATATCGTGAACAATGAGTCTCTTGGAGTTGTGTGAAACGATGCATACATTGGTCGTAATTCCCGACAGAATGATGTATCTTTTGATTTGTTAAAAACACTAAAATCTGAAAACAGCTATATTATAACATAGTGTAAGACATGGTTCCTGAACGACGAAATTGGGGTTAAGGAACAAATGATGAAGAAGAATTATACTTAGTGCCGCTATGTCGTGGTAGATAGCGACGACAAGGTGGATTGGAAGGGGTATGCGAAAGTTGGAGCATAACGACGCTATGGGCTATGGATAGCGATGTTACACGCTGCTATAGCATAACCCTAGAAATCTCATACCTTGGGCCCTATTCAAGTGCACTAAACCCTAAGATGATCATTTTACAGCCTCTCTAAACCCTGAAGACCCCTGTGCATGAAGCCTTAGTCCCTTGTGGTGATTTTTGGCTTAGAATCTTGTTAAAGAAGGTTACATAAGGAAGAAGAAGTTGAGAAATGGAGCAAGAGAGGCATCATCAGCCAAGAACTAGCTAAATCTTCATATACCGGACCTTTGTAAGTCTATAATCTTCTAATTTCTTTCATGGAAAGGATTTCTCTTCTAGTTAGTGTTGAATGTTGGTGTTTATGGCATTTGTGATGTTTTTCTTGGAGTTAGGGAAACTCCAGACAACTTAGTCCCCTGTTTTGTCCTTCTTGAGCTTATGGATCAGAGACATGGCAAGCTCTTGATCATTCTAGTTCTTGTGAAGGATCCAAGTTCCTTTGTAACCTAGGTTTTAGGATTTTGCATGCATTGGACATGCATGACCATAAAGTCACCATTTTTATGAATAAATGGATTAAATGAATGAATTCTGGAAATTGGTGGCCTTTTATCTTAATGGATTAAGAGCTGAATGAGAAAGTTGGAAACGGCAAGGATAGTATCGTCGCTATCATCAGGAAACAACGTTGTTATCCCTAGCGAAGGTCCGATACTAGAAAGCATCTCATGGCGACGCTAAGAGTATATGATAGTGACACTATGGCGTCGCGTAGACTTTGACCAATTGAATTTAACCAGTTGATTTTTGGTCAAACTTGGATGAATTAATGATTTCACTATGAGGATCAATTTTATGTGGTTTGGATCACTGAAGTATACCTTATGTTGGTTTAGGAGGTTTGTGTAGGTTGATTATTGAGGATGCGTGGGTGTGTATTCTTGAGCAAGGATTCAGGTGAGTTTCATCATTATACTATGTGTGACGTTACATTTGTAGGTTGCCTAAGAACCGTTAGCGTGGAACTGTATGCTTAGACTAATGTAGTCTTGCTTGTTGTTAGCTAGTTGTGTGATTTGTTTGTGACTGTAGGGACTGATGCTCTTAGGGTTGGACCATGCCTGATGCCCTTTTGGGTTAGACTACACCTGAAGCCCGACAGAGTGGGATTGTAGTGTATGCATATTAGGCAGACTTGCTCGATGTTTGACGGTAGGGTTTGATGTTATTAGGGTTGGATCATGCCTAATGCCCGTTAGAGTTGGACTATGCCTAATGCCTACAGAGTTGGACTATAATTGGTACCTAGTTGTGTCGGTACATACCTGATGCCATTAGGGTTGGTCAATTCCTTGTGCCCGTTAGGTTATCATTATACTGTGTGTTTGTTATGTATTGGAACGTATGGTATTTTTGGGAACTCGCTAAGCTTTGAGCTTACTCTCTCAAGTTAAATGTTTTTAGGTACTCTTTTTAATGTAATGATGAGTGCGGCCTGACTGTGCTTGCATCCGGCATGATCATGATTTTCAAACTGCCGCTGCCATATGTTTATTAATCGGGATTTTATTACTATGGATTTTTGGAATACTGTTTTCTTTAATTTAAATAACGGATTTCATGGTGTTTTAAAATGTTTCTTATGTCGTTGTAATGGTTTTGAAATTTACACTTTGTAGGTGTAACTTTAAATTCATGACTCTGAACCGAAGCGTAGTTTGATCGAAGCGGACACTCTGGTCTTGTCCGACGCACAACCTTATGGCTGCAGACAATAGGAGACTTTCGTCATCTCAAAAAAATCACTTTGATGTAACTCCGGTCAATCCATTGTGCCGTCTAAAGATTTGGATTGAGGAGGCTACGGAGCATAGTTTGTACTTAAGAGTTTGTATATCCCTTGGTTGTTGAGGATGATATTGATTCGGACGAACTACGATCTTAAAAAGAAGATGTGGAGAGTAAAGAAGTTGATAGTTGGTTGATTGCGATGACAGCATAAATGGAATCTCTTGAAAATAATGAAACTTGGGTGCTTGCTTCTCGCACGAATTTGTTAAACCAGTAGGATGCAAATGGATCTTTAAAAAGAAGGAAGGAATTACAAGTGTTTAACTATATCAGTTCAAAGCGAGGTTGGTGGCTAAGGGATTTTCTCAGAAAGAAGGGATCGATTATCACGAGGTGTTTTCACCAGTCGTTAAACATAAGACGATCCGGGTTGTTTTGGCTATGGCAAGTGTTTTCAATCCGGAGCTTAAACATCTTGATGTGAAGACTACTTTTGTAACACCCCTTTTCTCAAACCATATTTTAATACAAATACAGTTTATGTTACAAACTTATTTTACAACTCGTGACTATAAAGTAGCCACTTAAATTTTTTTTTTACAAACTTAAACTTAAGGGGGTATTACAGACTCAATTCAGATAACCATAATTTAAACTTACAGTGTACAAACTGGTCCCAACTGCAACCTTCGCTCTTTTCACCTAAGTACATAGCATTTCAAAAATAGTATACGTGAGACATAAAGCCTCGTGAGTAATATGGGTTTAGACCCAAAACTTTTCTGTTCAAAACTTGAAATATTACAAGTAAATTGCTCAAAACTGATTTATATCATAAATCTCAAAATGTCTTTTCTTCTTTACTTTTAAACTTTAAAAAAAATACTTTCTTTCTCAAAACTGCTTTTTTTCTTATTTTCTTGTGACCAACTGAAACTCATGAATTAAGTTATTTTAATTCATTCTACTAGCTCCCCTCGCGGGACAGAACAGATCTGCCCACTAGGTTACGCTCATTCTGTCTCTCCTTTGTGACTTGGAACGGATTCAAGCACAAGGGTATACTAAGCTAGACAACTACTTCGCGACGGGAGGTACCATCCCAGTAGTGTCTTCTGATCCCCCGATTATGTGGGTGATCCTTGTAACACCCCAACTTTACAAAATTTTTTTTTTTAAACTTACAATACAAGTATTTAATTATACAAACCATTTAAACTTTTACAAACGGGGTATCACAAAAACATATCATAGCCATCGTTCAAACCTGTTTATTTTACATTTTTATACAACAGAAGCTACGGTCCCACCCGACTCATTCAACTCCCTTCCTGTTTACCTGAGTACATAGCATTTTAAAATAAAATACGTGAGACATAATGTCTCGTGAGCATTATGGGTTTAGACCCAAAAACAATTTATCAAAAATATCATTATTCTTTAGACTTTCAATATTTCTTTTTCCTGTGAGCGCACCCACAGGTATTCCTTGTTTCTTTCTAATGGTACATTCCTACGAGCGCACCCGCAGGTTTTATACGAGACGCACTCGTATAGCTACTTCCCCAATAGTATGAAACGAATTCATCTATCAAGGTAAGACAACTACTTCGCGACGGGAGGTACCATCCCAGTAGTGTCTTATTGCCACCCCTACCGCAGCAGGCCGTGGTCTTTATCCGGATACTTCTCAGCTTGTCAACAGGGCTCAATTACTTTACTATTTTCTTGTATTTCATTTACCATTTCCGTACACACTTACCATTCCTTTATTCCATTTTCAATTTCATAAAAACATTTTGATTCCCTAGAACCATGTCCTTTTTCATTAAATCATTTCCGTTTCCGTTAAATTATTTCAAAAACATTTTTGACTTCCGAAACATTCTTTAATAAAATTCATTTGGCTATGTACTCGAAAATCCACATAATACTCACCTCGGTCCCTTAGGAGTTAGTTATCTTCTTGAACTCCTTTCTTTTTATCCTGAGCAACCTTGTTTGAACCACCACCTATTATATACGAATTATACATTTATACATAGTTCATACATTTACAATAACTGACTTTTCAGGTTAAAAGTACCATAGTATGCAACTACAATTCATTAATTAGGCTACAACCTCTATTAGTTAACTTCCTTCAATTTATAACTTCCCTGAAATACATGTATTTTGCTACAGTACCCTCGGGAAGTCGTATTTCTGTTTCAACAATTTTTTACATGTTTTCACACCATTTTAAGTCTATGGTATGAATTATAGACCAAACGGACAAGTCTAGAGCCAAGTTCAAAACTCAAAAATAGACAGAAAGCTGTCCAGCAAAGAGCACGACTCGTGCTCTTTTCCTTCATGGGGAAGCACGACTCATGCTTATAGTATGATGCTATTTCTGACTTCTACAGTGTGGCACGACTCGTGCCAATTCATGTACAAAAAGGCACGACTCGTGTCTGTGCTGCAGAGACATATTTTTGCCCGATTTTTGTGCTGTAACCCCCTGTTTTGGTCCATTAAGTTCTTAATACTTAACCTAATCAATATATAACATTCTATGACTAAAACCTTCAGTTTACATCAGGTTTTAATCCATAGAAACAACTCAATTACACAAATTCTTAATTTAGGGTTCTTGAGGAAAATCATCAATTCCTCTATTCTCAACTGATTCCAGAAGTGAAGTTGTGTTTCTAATGATGTTTAGAACATGTTTGCATGGTTAGAAACTTCATACAAACCTCACACACTTCTGTAACCCGTTTTTGCTTATACCCATAATCTCAAAATGCTTAGTTTGAAGTATAAGGGTGGAATTCTTACCCAAAATGGCTTGGAAGTCAAAGTCTTCAAGTTAGTTGCTCAAATTTCTTGCTCTACTGCCACAAACCTTCAAGAACTGCATTCTAGCTCTCTCTCTCGATGCTTCTGTAATTTTCTGGGAGTTTAGAGAGTCTTCCTCTCTATTTATAGTTCCTAGATTTTCAATTTTAACCCTCTAGTTCCATTTCTCCCAATTTGACACTTAAATCAAGTTTTTTATTACATAATACTTTATATAGTTTACATTATTACCCTCATACACGAAATATTTTACATTATGGTCCCAAAACATGGCAAATGACGAATTTGCCCTTTTTCTTAATTTTAATATTGCATAATTATTTTACATATTTATTACAATTTCTCTCGGGTTCTTACAACCTCTCCCCCTTAAGAGGATTCCGTCCTCGGAATCTTCTCATAGTTCGTAAAATTAGGGTACCTTCTCTTCATTTCTTCCAAAGTCTCCCAAGTTAAATCTGAACCCGATTGGTGCTTCCATTTGACTAAGACTAAGTCAATCTCTTTGTTTCTCAATTTCTTGGTTCTTACTTCCAACATTGCTTCTGGTTCTTCTATCAACTTATTCGGGGCTTCTACTTTTAAGTCTTCCAACGGAATAACAAGTTCACTCTCCCCGAAGTACTTTTTCAAATAGCACACGTGGAACGTATCATGTATACCACTCAGTTCACGTGGTAACTTTAGCTTGAAAGCTTGTTCGCCAATTCTCTTTAAGATCTTGAAGGGTCCAATGTATCTTGGACTCAGTTTACCCTTCTTTCCAAATCTTACCACACCTTTCCACGGTGATACTTTAAGCATCACCAGTTCACCTTCTTTTAAATCGTAGGGTCTCTTCTTCAAGTCTGCATAGCTCTTCTGTCTATCTTGAGCAGCTTTCATGTTAGCTTGAATTACTTTGATCTTTTCGTTTGTTACCCTCACAATTTCTGGCCCAGTCATTTTAGTCTCTCCTGCTTCCAACCAACACAAAGGGGTTCTACACTTCCTGCCATATAGAGCTTCGAATGGTGGCATCCCAATACTCGAATGATAGCTGTTGTTATAAGAAAACTCTACCAATGGCAAGTGTTCGTCCCAATTCCCACCAAAATCCAGAGCACACGATCGTAGCATATCTTCTACGGTTTGGATCGTTCGTTCACTTTGCCCGTCTGTCTGGGGATGATAAGCTGTACTCATTTTAAGTTTTGTCCCCATTCGTTCCTGTAGTGCCTCCCACAATTTTGAGGTAAACCGTGGGTCTCTGTCAGACACAATAGACAAGGGAGCTCCATGAAGTCTTATAACTTCATCCTTATATATCTGTGCCAACGTTTCCAACTGCGTATTTTCTTTAATTGCCAAAAACATTGCACTCTTGGTCAAGCGATCAACAATGACCCATATACCATTATGACCTCTTCTGGTTCTTGGCAACCCAAATATGAAATCCATGGTTATGTCTTCCCATTTTCCCGCTGGAATTTGCAGTGGTTGAGTATTTCCATACGGGGCTTGGTGTTCCGCTTTCACCTGTGCACAGGTTGCACATTTAGAGATATATTTGACAATTCTTTTCTTCATCCCCGGCCACCAGTACTGTTCTTTGAGGTCCCGATAAGTTTTCGTGCTTCCTGGATGAATGGAGTATTTTGACTTATGGGATTCTTCTAGTATCAACTTTCAAATTCCACCTGCTTTTGGTACCCATACACGGTTTCTGACTGTCTTCAGTCCCTGGGTATTTTCTTCAAACACCAAATCCTTCCCCAGTTTTTCTTTCTTTAAGTCACCTCCTTCCAATACTTGTTTCTGCGCGTCTTTGATGCTTTCTATTAGGCTTGATTTCAATTCGATCCTCATCAACCTCTCTTGACTTTTCTTTTCATGAAACTTTCTGCTTAGGGCGTCTGCTACCACATTCGCTTTCCCAGGGTGGTAAGCGATTTCACAATCATAATCATTTATTAGCTCCAGCCACCTACTTTGCCTCATATTGAGATCTTTCTGTGAAAATACGTATTGCAAGCTTTTATGATCCGTGTACAAGGTGCACTTTGTTCCATACAGGTAATGCCTCCAGATTTTTAATGCAAACACAATTGCCGCCAATTCCAAATCGTGCGTTGCATACCGAGTTTCGGGTTCTTTTAATTGACGAGAAGCGTATGCTATCACTTTCCCCCGCTGCATTAATACGCAACCCAATCCTCTATTAGAGGCATCACTATACACCACGAAATCTTCAGTTCCCTCTGGTAGGGTAAGAACCGGCGCATTACATAACTTTTCTTTTAGTGTCTCAAATGCTTTTTCTTGTTCCTCCCCCCATTCGAATTTTACCCCTTTTCTTGTTAGCTTTGTAAGAGGTACTGCAATTCGTGAAAAATCTTGGATAAACCGTCGGTAGTACCCGGCAAGACCAGTAAAACTTCTCACTTCTGTCGGGGTCTTGGGAATTTCCCATTTCATCACTGCCTCCACCTTTGCTGGATCTACTTTAATACCTTGGATTGAGACAACGTGTCCAAGGAATTGAACTTCTCTCAGCCAGAATTCGCACTTTGAAAATTTCGCATATAACTTTTCTTTCTTTAAAACTTCTAGCACCGTCCTCAAATGATTCCCGTGTTCTTCTGCATTCTTCGAGTAGATAAGGATGTCATCAATGAAGACGATAACAAACTTGTCAAGGAACGGCTTGCACACCCTATTCATTAAATCCATGAAAATTGTCGGGGCATTCGTTAAACCAAAAGGCATGACCAGGAATTCATAATGCCCGTAGCGAGTACGGAAAGTAGTCTTCTCGACATCTTCATTCCTTACGCGCACCTGATGATAACCAGACCGGAGATCAATCTTGGAGAAATAGTCAGCGCCTTGCAACTGATCAAACAGATCGTCTATTCGTGGTAGCGGGTAACGATTCTTAATAGTAATTTTATTGAGCTCACGGTAGTCAATGCACATTCGCATCGTGCCATCCTTCTTTTTGACAAACAGTACCGGTGCACCCCAAGGCGACACACTGGGGCGTATGAAACCTTTATCCAGCAATTCCTGTAATTGTGACATCAACTCCCGCATTTCGGTCGGGGCCAAACGGTATGGAGCACGGGCGATAGGAGAAGCTCCGGGTACAAGATCAATACGGAATTCTACTTGTCTCTCTGGTGGTAAACCAGGTAAATCATCAGGGAAGACTTCAGGATATTCTTTCACCACATCAATGTCATGTACTGTTTTCTTCACTTTATCTTCCACCATTACATACGCCACATAGGATAAGCATCCTTTCACCAAACATCTCCTGACTTTCGCTGCGCTGATCAAATTGGACATCCTCTTGGGTTTTTCACCGTACACATACACTTTGCTGCCACCTGGAATCTTCACCGACACTACCTTTTTCCCACATGCGATTTTTGCATCATTAACCCCAAGCCAATCCATACCAATAACCACATCAAAAGTCTTCACTCCAATCGGGAGAAGGTTCAACGAAAACTTCTGATCATCTATGCTGAGTTCGCAGCCACGGTACACATGTTTTATTTCCACCTTCTTTCCACTCGCCAATTCTACCTCACATACATGATCTAATGGTTCTAGCGGTGTATTGAATTTTAGACCAAACT
Source organism: Cichorium intybus (assembly GCA_023525715.1). NCBI lineage: Eukaryota > Viridiplantae > Streptophyta > Magnoliopsida > Asterales > Asteraceae > Cichorium > Cichorium intybus. Next base: position 785,201 of record CM042015.1, on the reverse strand, counting down.
CATGAGACACGAACGAACACGTAGCGCCAGAATCAAATAATACATAGGCAGGTATTTGGTTAATCAGTAGAGTACCTGAGACCACGTCTTGTGCCTCCTTTGCTTCTTCTCGGGTGAGTTGGAAAGCACGAGTCTTCACCTTTTGGGGCTCCGTCTTTTTCTGCGCAGTTGATACCATTGTCTCGCCACCCTTCTTCGGACAGTTAAAACTATAATGCCCCTTTTCGTGACATGAGAAACACTCGACTTCACTGAGCTTCGGATAGGTACACTCCCTAGCCTTATGACCCGTTCGACCGCAGTTAAAACAAGCGGCACTTCCCATCTTACATTCGCCAGTATGCTCTTTTCCACATTTCTCACATGTCTTCCGGCTGCCCTGCTTGGTTGACATCACTACCGACTTTCCCTTTTTATTCCAGCTACTACTCCCGCCACTGAATTTACGTTTATCCCCAGAAATTTGCCTTTCCACTGTTCTTCGTTTCCACACGTCTTCAACATTTCTTGCCGCCTCAAACGCCGCATCCATGGTTACCGCCCGTTTTACTTCCAGTTCATACTCCCAAGGTAGGCCTTTCACATAACGGTTGATTCGTGCCCGCTCCGTAGTGTAAATGTTTCCCACAAACGGTAGCATATCACTGAACTTTTTAGTATACTCAGCAACGGTCAAATTACCCTTCTTTAAAGTAAGAAATTCGTCTTCAAGTTTTTCTATGTCTCGAAGGGGACAATATTTATTCTTCAGGCGGGTGGTGAATTCGGTCCACGACCATTTATAGATTACATCCTTACCGACCAGTTCGTAAAGGGTATTCCACCAAACTAACGCATCGTCTTTCAACATTCGTGAGGCATAATAAACTTTATCTTTCTCATGACACTTGCTGACCTCCAGTACTTGCTCTGTCTCTCGTATCCACCGCATCGTAACTTTAGGCTCGTAGCTACCATAGTATTCCGTTGGTTTGCATGACAAAAAGGTTTTAAAAGAACATCTCTTCTTGTCTTCTGTCCCCACACTATCTTCCTCCGTAACTGAATCTCCATTAGTGGGTCTCCAAGAGGCATCATCTGCTGAAGGATTAGGATGTGGGTCCCCTAACCGTGTATTCAACATTTGGCGCATATCCTCCCTCATTTCCGTTTTTAGGTTACTAATGAGATTTTGAATAGCCTCCAGAGTCACAGGTGGAGGTTGCGGTATTGGGTTTGGCATATCACCCATATTATCCGCATCATTGACGGGATTACTCCCACGAGATGGAGTATGACTGGCTGCCCGTCCCCCACTTGAAAGGCTATGATCACCGCTCGCCATTTACTATATAAAATAATAAAATTCACGTTTGTTATTCCGCATAAATATATTTATCAATATATATACGAAAACTGTAACATGTAATCTTTCTATGGAACTAGTATTCCCAGTTATCTCTTTACTGATTTCCACAACCAAATCCCTCAGGTTCCCTCGTGACTTCACCATTTCCAATGCATATCCTGTGGTTACCGTAATACGGCCCAATATTACTTTAACCACCTATATACTTTGGCTCTGATGTTATCACAAGATTCCCTAATTCTTCGGTTTCTGTGGATTGCAATACTATATTTTACCGACTCTACCCCGTTAGTTAGTACCTATTACTACTACTTTAATTACTATTAACCCACTAGTTTAAGCCTAGGATGGTTACCCAACCTAATTCGCTTAAACCATGGCTCTGATACCAAATTGTAACACCCCAACTTTACAAATTTTTTTTTTAAACTTACAATACAAGTATTTAATTATACAAACCATTTAAACTTTTACAAACGGGGTATCACAAAAACATATCATAGCCATCGTTCAAACCTGTTTATTTTACATTTTTATACAACAGAAGCTACGGTCCCACCCGACTCATTCAACTCCCTTCCTGTTTACCTGAGTACATAGCATTTTAAAATAAAATACGTGAGACATAATGTCTCGTGAGCATTATGGGTTTAGACCCAAAAACAATTTATCAAAAATATCATTATTCTTTAGACTTTCAATATTTCTTTTTCCTGTGAGCGCACCCACAGGTATTCCTTGTTTCTTTCTAATGGTACATTCCTACGAGCGCACCCGCAGGTTTTATACGAGACGCACTCGTATAGCTACTTCCCCAATAGTATGAAACGAATTCATCTATCAAGGTAAGACAACTACTTCGCGACGGGAGGTACCATCCCAGTAGTGTCTTATTGCCACCCCTACCGCAGCAGGCCGTGGTCTTTATCCGGATACTTCTCAGCTTGTCAACAGGGCTCAATTACTTTACTATTTTCTTGTATTTCATTTACCATTTCCGTACACACTTACCATTCCTTTATTCCATTTTCAATTTCATAAAAACATTTTGATTCCCTAGAACCATGTCCTTTTTCATTAAATCATTTCCGTTTCCGTTAAATTATTTCAAAAACATTTTTGACTTCCGAAACATTCTTTAATAAAATTCATTTGGCTATGTACTCGAAAATCCACATAATACTCACCTCGGTCCCTTAGGAGTTAGTTATCTTCTTGAACTCCTTTCTTTTTATCCTGAGCAACCTTGTTTGAACCACCACCTATTATATACGAATTATACATTTATACATAGTTCATACATTTACAATAACTGACTTTTCAGGTTAAAAGTACCATAGTATGCAACTACAATTCATTAATTAGGCTACAACCTCTATTAGTTAACTTCCTTCAATTTATAACTTCCCTGAAATACATGTATTTTGCTACAGTACCCTCGGGAAGTCGTATTTCTGTTTCAACAATTTTTTACATGTTTTCACACCATTTTAAGTCTATGGTATGAATTATAGACCAAACGGACAAGTCTAGAGCCAAGTTCAAAACTCAAAAATAGACAGAAAGCTGTCCAGCAAAGAGCACGACTCGTGCTCTTTTCCTTCATGGGGAAGCACGACTCGTGCTTATAGTATGATGCTATTTCTGACTTCTACAGTGTGGCACGACTCGTGCCAATTCATGTACAAAAAGGCACGACTCGTGTCTGTGCTGCAGAGACGTATTTTTGCCCGATTTTTGTGCTGTAACCCCCTGTTTTGGTCCATTAAGTTCTTAATACTTAACCTAATCAATATATAACATTCTATGACTAAAACCTTCAGTTTACATCAGGTTTTAATCCATAGAAACAACTCAATTACACAAATTCTTAATTTAGGGTTCTTGAGGAAAATCATCAATTCCTCTATTCTCAACTGATTCCAGAAGTGAAGTTGTGTTTCTAATGATGTTTAGAACATGTTTGCATGGTTAGAAACTTCATACAAACCTCACACACTTCTGTAACCCGTTTTTGCTTATACCCATAATCTCAAAATGCTTAGTTTGAAGTATAAGGGTGGAATTCTTACCCAAAATGGCTTGGAAGTCAAAGTCTTCAAGTTAGTTGCTCAAATTTCTTGCTCTACTGCCACAAACCTTCAAGAACTGCACTCTAGCTCTCTCTCTCGATGCTTCTGTAATTTTCTGGGAGTTTAGAGAGTCTTCCTCTCTATTTATAGTTCCTAGATTTTCAATTTTAACCCTCTAGTTCCATTTCTCCCAATTTGACACTTAAATCAAGTTTTTTATTACATAATACTTTATATAGTTTACATTATTACCCTCATACACGAAATATTTTACATTATGGTCCCAAAACATGGCAAATGACGAATTTGCCCTTTTTCGTAATTTTAATATTGCATAATTATTTTACATATTTATTACAATTTCTCTCGGGTTCTTACAATCCTAGTCCGGACAACTGGCTCTTACTTCTTTCTTTCTTTAGTTCTTATTTCATTACATCTCAAATTGGTCAAAATATGACACAATTTATAACTAACTCATACTCATACACTTGATAACTCTTTACTAAAAATACTTTCAAAACTGCCTCTGACATCTTAGTTCACACAAGGAACTTCTTTAAAAATACTTTGTAAACTACACTGCTTTAAAAATCTGCTTTAAAACACTTAGCCCTTATATAGAGCTACTTTAACACTATTTCCAACTTTAATATTTAAAAGTATTTGGAAATCTCATTTTTCTGAAAATATCATTTTGCTATGTACTATAGAAAATCCTCATAAAACTCACCTTGATTCTGCTACGGTTCACTAAGCTTCACGTACGCCTTTTCCATTCCCGTGGTCTATGGTATTTGAAGCACCACCTATACAAGTATCATGTATAAATACTCAATATAATTAACTCTATAGTTCTAAAGTCTCATGTGACACAACTCCAGGTTATAATAAATGTATAACCATTAATAAACTCGTTTTATATTTTTTCTCCGAAATACGCATATTTTGCTACAGTACCCTCGAGGGGTCGTATTTCAGTTCCGACACTTTTCCATGAAATCTTAGGCCATATTAGACTTGTGTTTCAAATTTGGAGTTCATTGGACAACTCTAGCTCAAATTCCAAAAATCAAGTTTTGGCATAAACTTGAAGTTTAGCCACTGCCGCTACAGTGACTTTTCCGCAAGGTCGGATTACGGATTTGATCATTCCCGATATGTTTTCATACCATTCTAAGGCTATGGTAAAAATTTCAGACCAAACGGACATGCCTAGCTATGGTTTCTGACCTTTATGGTTTTTAACATTTTTGGTCCCTGTCTGGAGGCGCACTGCGCCAGGTACAGGGCGCACTGCGCCTGGGCGCACCCCGCCTAGGTCCTGGGCGCACTGCGCCTAGCACCTGGGCAGGCTCCTGATCAGTCGTGATTTGGCACTGTAGCACGCAGTTTTGACATTTTAAGTCCTTAATCTAGTTCTTAATCATATGGGGTTTGTTCCCTGACTAAAACCCTCCATTAAAACAAGGTTTTAACCCATTAAAATCACTTCAATAAGTCAATTGCAGGAATTAAAGTTCTTGACCAAAATTGCAAATTCTCAAGAATAGCAATCTACTTCCATGTTTTTGGGTTAAGTTCTTAACTAATGACTTATTGGAAGCATTAGCCACTTAAACCACATGATTGATAACTGAAATTTCAGTTTCAATTCAACCCAAGAACCAATTCAAGACTACACCCAAAAACTTAGGTTAGAACAAAGGAAATCTTACCTTATTTACTTTGGAATCACCAATTCCAACCTTTTCTTGATTTCTTGGCAAGGAGTCTTGAACCTCTTCTTCTTCTTCCGTATTCACTCTCGTTCTCTCTAGCTCTCTCTCGTATCTTCTGAAATCTTCCACTGGGTTCTTCAAATAATAGAGGATAATTATCATATAATATATATATATTTAATTTTTATAAAAACTTTGCATTTTGGTCCTTAGCCTTCCAATTCTTCTACAAAAATGGTTCAAGAGTCATAACTTTACCATTTATGCTTCATTAACTTCCAACTTAACATTTTCTTGACATTTTGGTCATTTCCATGTCAAATGACCATTTTGCCCTTTTCGGCCATATTCCACTATTCATGCGGTAAAACTCCAAATTTCACATAAACTATTATTTCTTATATTATTATTTTACATAATACATGTTATTTTACACAATAGTCTTATAACGTGTCAAAAGACCGTTTTACCCTTTTACAACTTTTTTGCGGGTTCTTACAGTCACCCCTCCTTATGCGGATTCCGTCCTCGGAATCTTTTCGTAATCTGTGAAATCTGGATATCTTCTTTTCATCTCTTCTAACGTCTCCCATGTTAGGTTTGACCCTAATGGGTGCTTCCACTTGACTAGTACAAGGTCAATCTCCTTGTTCCTTAGCTTCTTAGTCTGCATTTCTAGGATGGCTTCGGGTTCCTCAATCAGTTTGCTAAGAGTCTCCACCCTCAGGTCAGTATACGGTATTACTAACTCTTCTTTACCAAAATACTTTTTCAAGTAGCATACATGAAAGGTATCATGTATTCCACTAAGTTCGGGTGGTAACTCCAGTTTGAACGCTTGTAACCCAACTCTCTCCAGGATTCTAAAAGGTCCAATGTATCTTGGATTCAATTTTCCTCTCTTGCCAAATCTGACCACTCCTTTCCATGGCGACACTTTTATCATCACCAAATCTCCTTCTTGCAAATTATATGGTCTCTTCTTTAGATTCGAGTAACTCTTTTGCCGATCTTGTGCTGCTTTCATGTTGGCTTGAATTACTCCAATCTTCTCATTAGTTACTCTAATAATCTCTGGTCCCGTAAGCTTAGTCTCACCAGCCTCCAACCAGCATAAAGGAGTTCTACACTTTCTACCATACAATGCCTCAAAGGGTGGCATTTTAATGCTAGAATGGTAGCTGTTATTGTATGCAAACTCCACTAATGGTAGGTGTTCATCCCAACTGCCTCCAAAATCCATCACGTATGACCGTAGCATGTCTTCTAATGTCTGGATCGTTCGTTCACTCTGACCATCCGTTTGTGGATGATACGCTGTACTTAGCTGAATTCTCATCCCCATTTTATCTTGTAAAGCTCTCCAAAAGTTAGAGGTAAATCTGGGGTCTCTGTCTGACACGATAGACAACGGTGCACCATATCTTCTTAACACTTCATCTGTATACAACTGGGCTAACTGCTCCAATGGAGTAGTTTCTTTTATGGCTAGAAATAGTGCACTTTTGGTCAACCGATCTACTATGACCCATATGCTATCATAACCTCTTCTCGTTCTCGGTAACCCGACAATCAAGTCCATGGTTACATCTTCCCACTTTCCGGCTGGAATATGCAATGACTGAGCATCCCCATGCGGGACCTGATGTTCCGCCTTGACTTGTGCACATATAACACACTTGGAGATGTACTTAGCTATCCTCTTCTTCATTCCAGGCCACCAATACTGTCTTTTCAAATCTTGATAAGTCTTGGTACTCCCTGGATGTATGGAATACTTTGACTTATGCGACTCTTCTAGAATCAGCTTTCTCAATCCTCCTGCTTTCGGTACCCAAATGCGGTTTCTGTAGGTTTTTAATCCTTGACTATTGGTCTCAAACTGAATGTCTTTTCCTAGCTTTTCATCTTTTAAGTCTCCACTTTCTTCAACTTTCTGCTGAGCTGCTTTAATCTGTTCTATAATACTAGACACTAGCTCTATACGCATCGATCTTGCCTTGATTCTTTTCTCAGGAGCTTTTCTACTTAATGCATCTGCTACTACATTTGCTTTACCCGGATGGTATACAATGTCGCAATCATAGTCACTGATCAGCTCTAGCCATCTGCTCTGTCTCATGTTCAACTCTTTTTGAGTGAACACATACTGCAAACTCTTGTGATCGGTGAATAGCTTGCACTTTGTACCATACAAGTAATGTCTCCAAATCTTCAAGGCAAATACGATCGCTGCAAGTTCTAGATCGTGGGTTGTGTACTTTTTCTCTGGATCTTTCAACTGTCTGGAAGCGTATGCTATAACCTTTCCTCTCTGCATCAATACACAGCCAAGTCCCCGATGCGAGGCATCGCTATATACTTCAAAGTCTTCTGTCCCATCTGGTAACGTAAGGACAGGCGCGTTACACAACTTTTCTTTCAATGTAGCGAAAGCTCTTTCTTGTTCTTCTTGCCATCTGAATTTCTCTTCCTTCCGGGTTAGTCGTGTAAGTGGCACTGCTATACGAGAGAAATCTTGGATAAATCTCCGGTAACACCCGGCAAGACCGAGAAAACTTCTAACTTCTGTTGGCATCTTGGGAGGCTCCCATTTCATTACTGCTTCAACTTTTGCTGGATCAACTTTTATACCTTGGATAGAAACAACATGTCCAAGGAACTGCACCTCTCGCATCCAAAACTCACATTTGGAGAACTTTGCATATAGCTGTTCTCGCTTCAAGGTCTCAAGTATTGCTCGCAAGTGACTCGCATGCTCTTCTTTATTCTTTGAGTATATCAGTATGTCATCTATGAACACTATAACAAATCGGTCTAGAAACGGTTTGCAGACCCGATTCATTAAGTCCATAAAAATCGCTGGTGCATTCGTAAGACCGAATGGCATTACTAGGAACTCGTAATGCCCGTATCGTGTACGGAACGCTGTCTTCTCTACATCACTTTCTTTTACCCTGACTTGGTGATACCCGGATCTCAAATCAATCTTTGAGAAATAATCTGCACCTTGTAGCTGATCGAACAAATCGTCTATTCTGGGCAACGGGTAACGGTTCTTAATGGTAATCTTGTTCAATTCTCTGTAATCAATGTACATCCGCATTGATCCATCCTTCTTCTTTACAAACAGAACTGGAGCACCCCACGGAGAAGAACTAGGTCTGATGAAGCCTTTATCTAGTAACTCCTGCAACTGGGACATTAATTCCCGCATCTCTGTTGGTGCTAACCGGTACGGTGCTCGGGCTATTGGGGAAGCTCCTGGAACAAGATCTATCCGGAATTCAACCTGCCTTTCTGGTGGCAAGCCTGGTAATTCATCTGGGAAAACTTCTGGGAATTCTTTTACTACTTCTATGTCCTTATACGTCTGTTTTACTTTGTCTTCAGTCATCACATAAGCCAGGAAAGATACACATCCTTTCCTGATACACCTTCGGGCTTTTGCCACACTAATGAGATTTGGCACATGCTTGCTTCTTTCTCCATACACGTACACTTTAGCTCCTAGGGTTTTAACAGACACCCTCTTCTGCCCACAGGCTATCTTCGCGTCATTGGCACCAAGCCAATCCATCCCAATTATCACATCAAAGGACTTAATTCCAATGGGAAAAAGATTAAGTCGGAACTTCTTGCCATTGATATCAAGTTCACAATCTCGGTACATATGCTGAACTTCGACAAACTTTCCATCCGCTACTTCCACTTCAAAAATCATATCTAACAATTCTAACGGGACTCTCAATCGGGCTCCAAATCCATGGGACACGAATGAATATGTAGAACCAGAATCAAACAACACATATGCAGGTGTCGAGTTGATCAGTAGTATACCTGAGACCACATCGTGCGTCTCCTTTGCTTCTTCCCTGGTGATCTGAAAAGCTCTAGTCTTCACCTTCTGAGGTTCTGTCTTCTTCTGAGCTGTTGACACCACAGTTTCTCCTCCCTTGTTTGGGCAGTTGAAACTATAGTGCCCCATCTGATGGCATGAAAAGCACTCCACTTCACTGGCTTTCTTGGCTTTGCAGTCTTTCGCTTTGTGACATAGTCCACCACAATTAAAACAAGCGTTTGATCCTGCTCGGCACTCACCACCGTGTTCTTTCCCACATTTCTCACACTTTTTTACACTTCCCTGTCGACTCTGACTTGAACTTATCTTCCCTTTCTTCTTTATGTTCCCACTGCTACTAACTGTCTTCCTCTTGTCACTAAATCCAGGTCCTTCCTCCTTTCTTCGTTTTCCAACATCCTCCACGGTTCGGGCAGCATTGATCGCCCCATCTAATGTTTCAGCTTTCTTTACTTCTAGCTCATAATTCCATGGCAAACCCCGGACATAGCGGTTAATTCGGGACCGCTCACTAGGGTAGGATTCCCCCACAAAAGGCAACATGTCACAAAACTTCTTCGTATATTCGTCCACCGTCAAGTCTCCTTTCTTTATCGTTAAGAAATCTTCGTTTATTTTCTCCAAATCTCTTGTGGGACAGAATTTATCTTTGAGACACGAGACAAACTCTGCCCATGACTAGCCATATACAACATCTTTACCCAAACTCTCGTATTTGGTGTTCCACCACACCAGAGCATCATCCTTCAACTGCCGGGAGGCGTAGTTGACTTGGTCTTTTTCTCCACATTTACTAGCTTGCATCACTTGTTCGATCTCTCGGACCCATCGCATTGTCACCTTCGGCTCAAAACTGCCATTGTATTCGGGCGGTTTGCAAGCCATAAAGGACTTAAAAGAACAGCCCTTTTCTTCCTTCTTGTTCCCTCCACCAACCTCTTCCTCAGTCGTCTTTTTGGAGACTTCTTGTGATGATTGGGCACTAGGTTCACCCATTCGGCTGTCTATTATGTTATTCACATCTTGCTTCAGTTCATTTCGTAAGTTATTGATTAGGTACTGAATTGCTTCCATAGTGACAGGTTGTGGTGGTGGGTTTGGCTCGGCCTCATCATTTCGAATCACATGTCCGGGTCCACTTCCTCTTGAAGAAGTGTGACTGCCCTCACCCCTGTCAGCTTGTCTTTCGCCTTCCATTACTATATAGATGAACAAAATTTCTGTTTAATAAACATTTCTATATAGTATTTCATAAGCGGTAGCATGTTATCTCCTTATTTTGACTGTACTTTTATAACAGTCATACTCACTCTATAACTTCTATAAGTCTAAGTGTACCTCTATACTACTAAGGTACCTTACTACTACTCTTGCTAGTTTAAGCCTAGGATGGTATTCCAACCTAATTCGCTTAAACTATGGCTCTGATACCAAAACTGTAACACCCCTTTTCTCAAACCATATTTTAATACAAATACAGTTTATGTTACAAACTTATTTTACAACTTGTGACTATAAAGTAGCCACTTAAATTTTTTTTTTACAAACTTAAACTTAAGGGGGTATTACAGACTCAATTCAGATAACCATAATTTAAACTTACAGTGTACAAACTGGTCCCAACTGCAACCTTCGCTCTTTTCACCTAAGTACATAGCATTTCAAAAATAGTATACGTGAGACATAAAGCCTCGTGAGTAATATGGGTTTAGACCCAAAACTTTTCTGTTCAAAACTTGAAATATTATAAGTAAATTGCTCAAAACTGATTTATATCATAAATCTCAAAATGTCTTTTCTTCTTTACTTTTAAACTTTAAAAAAATACTTTCTTTCTCAAAACCGCTTTCTTTCTTATTTTCTTGTGACCAACTGAAACTCATGAATTAAGTTATTTTAATTCATTCTACTAGCTCCCCTCGCGGGACAGAACAGATCCGCCCACTAGGTTACGCTCCTTCTGTCTCCCCTTTGTGACTTGGAACGGATTCAAGCACAAGGGTATACTAAGCTAGACAACTACTTCGCGACGGGAGGTACCATCCCAGTAGTGTCTTCTGATCCCCCGATTATGTGGGTGATCCTAGTCCGGACAACTGGCTCTTACTTCTTTCTTTCTTTAGTTCTTATTTCATTACATCTCAAATTGGTCAAAATAGGACACAATTTATAACTAACTCATACTCATACACTTTATAACTCTTTACTAAAAATACTTTCAAAACTGACTCTGACATCTTAGTTCACACAAGGAACTTCTTTAAAAATACTTTGTAAACTACACTGCTTTAAAACACTTAGCCCTTATATAGAGCTACTTTAACACTATTTCCAACTTTAATATTTAAAAGTATTTGGAAATCTCATTTTTCTGAAAATATCATTTTGCTATGTACTATAGAAAATCCTCATAAAACTCACCTTGATTCTGCTACGGTTCACTAAGCTTCACGTACGCCTTTTCATTTCCCGTGGTCTATGGTATTTGAAGCACCACCTATACAAGTATCATGTATAAATACTCAATATAATTAACTCTATAGTTCTAAAGTCTCATGTGACACAACTCCAGGTTATAATAAATGTATAACCATTAATAAACTCGTTTTATAGTTTTTCTTCGAAATACGCGTATTTTGCTACAGTACCCCCGAGGGGTCGTATTTCAGTTCCGACACTTTTCCATGAAATCTTAGGCCATATTAGACTTGTGTTTCAAATTTGGAGTTCATTGGACAACTCTAGCTCAAATTCCAAAAATCAAGTTTTGGCATAAACTTGAAGTTTAGCCACTGCCGCTACAGTGACTTTTCCGCAAGGTCGGATTACGGATTTGATCATTCCCGATATGTTTTCATACCATTCTAAGGCTATGGTAAAAATTTCAGACCAAACTGACATGCCTAGCTATGGTTTCTGACCTTTATGGTTTTTAACATTTTTGGTCCCTGTCTGGAGGCGCACTGCGCCAGGTACAGGGCGCACTACGCCTGGGCGCACCCCGCCTAGGTCCTGGGCGCACTGCGCCTAGCGCCTGGGCAGGCTCCTGATCAGTCGCGATTTGGCACTGTAGCACGCAGTTTTGACATTTTAAGTCCTTAATCTAGTTCTTAATCATATGGGGTTTGTTCCCTGACTAAAACCCTCCATTAAAACAAGGTTTTAACCCATTAAAATCACTTCAATAAGTCAATTGCAGGAATTAAAGTTCTTGACCAAAATTGCAAATTCTCAAGAATAGCAATCTACTTCCATGTTTTTGGGTTAAGTTCTTAACTAATGACTTATTGGAAGCATTAGCCACTTAAACCACATGATTGATAACTGAAATTTCAGTTTCAATTCAACCCAAGAACCAATTCAAGACTACACCCAAAAACTTAGGTTAGAACAAAGGAAATCTTACCTTATTTACTTTGGAATCACCAATTCCAACCTTTTCTTGATTTCTTGGCAAGGAGTCTTGAACCTCTTCTTCTTCTTCCGTATTCACTCTCGTTCTCTCTAGCTCTCTCTCGTATCTTCTGAAATCTTCCACTGGGTTCTTCAAATAATAGAGGATAATTATCATATAATATATATATTTAATTTTTATAAAAACTTTGCATTTTGGTCCTTAGCCTTCCAATTCTTCTACAAAAATGGTTCAAGAGTCATAACTTTACCATTTATGCTTCATTAACTTCCAACTTAACATTTTCTTGACATTTTGGTCATTTCCATGTCAAATGACCATTTTGCCCTTTTCGGCCATATTCCACTATTCATGCGGTAAAACTCCAAATTTCACATAAACTATTATTTCTTATATTATTATTTTACATAATACATGTTATTTTACACAATAGTCTTATAACGTGTCAAAAGACCGTTTTACCCTTTTACAACTTTTTCGCGGGTTCTTACAACTTTTCTCCATGGAATCCTCGATGAGAAAATATACATGTCACAACCGGAGGGATTTCTTCGTCCGGAGAACGACCAGGTGTGTTTGCTGAAGAAATCCTTGTATGGTGTGAAATAGTCTTTGAGGCAGTGGCACAAGAAGTTGATTCATTTATGACTTCGCATGGGTACAATCGAAATCTGTATAACAACTGTGTCTACTCAAAAAATCTGTCTGAAAGATTGTTCATACACCTTCTGTTATATGATGATGACATGCTTATTGCACGCAAGAATATGCCCGAAGTGAAGAACTTGAAGCTGCTCCTGGAAAGTGAGTTTGAGATGAAGGATTTAGGTGCTGCAAAGAAGATACTTATAATGGAGATCAGGAGAGACTAGAAGCGAGGACTGTTGTATGTGTATTAGAAAAGTTACATTGAGAAAGTACTTCAGTCATCCCAATTTGATCAGTCCAAACCAGTCGGAACTCCTTTGGCAGCACACTTCAAGTTGGACCGAAGCATTATACCAACCTCGACCGAAGAAAAGAACTACATTTTGAGAGTTCCTTATGCTAGCACTGTATGAAGTCTCATGTATGCAATGGTCTGTACAAGGCCAGATTTGGCTCAAGCGGTGGGTGTGGTGAGTAGGTTCATAGGCAATCCGGGGAAGACTCACCGGGAGGCAGTCAAGTGGATTTTGCGGTACTTAAAAGGAACGACGGACGTATGTCTGGTGTATGGTGCCAATGGGCAAGATCATACAATGATCGGGTATGTAGACTCAGACTATGGGAGTGATTGACTGAAGAGAATATCACTGACATGCTATATATTTACACTTTTCAGATGTGCTGTGAGTTGGAAGTCAACATTACAAACTATTGTGCCTTGTCTACAACTGAAGCGAAGTATATGTCTATGACTGAAGGTGGATGGAATGCATGTAGCTACATGGTGTGGTGCAGAGTCTAGGTCTGATGGTGGAGAAGCCTTCCTTATTTTATGATAGCTAAAGTTCTTTGCATCTTGCAAGAATCCAGTGTATCATGAGAAGACAAAAACATATTGATGTTCGATTGAACTTCATTAGGGATGTTTTGGAGGAAGAAAGGTTCATCATTGAAAAGATCGATACCGAGGGGAATCCAGCAGATATCTTGATAAAGTCGTCATCATTGAATAAGTTCAAGAATTGGAACTTGTTGATGTATGCAGGGGGTGAGTCCCTTTCTTCGGGGGCACCAAAGGCTATGAGAAGCTTAGGGGAATGCTCAAGTTAAGGTGGAGATTGTAAGTGTAACTTGATATTCATAACTCTGAACCGAAGTGTCGTTCGACCAAAGCAGACACCCCGGTCTTGTCCGAGGCACAACCTTATGGATGCGGACAAGCGGAGACTTCTGTCATTTCATCATAAGCGCTTTATGGTCATAGCTGTAACTCCGGTCAATCCATTGTGTCGTCTGAAGACTTGGATTGAGGAGGTTGCGGAGCGTATGTTGTATATAATAGTTTCTATTGAATCTGGTAACAATATGATCAGATGAGATTGCACTTTTGGTCTAAGTATTGAAAACTTGATGTGGATGGTCCCTGTGGTTTGCAAAAAGCACGTCGGAGTTCCCTAATCAATGTAAAAAGACCTTCTTACCCTTTCCTATTTCTCTTTTCTTTTTCTAATAAAAAAATAAAAAACCCCACCCGACATATATCCCATGTCTCTCTCTCTCTCTCTCTCTCCATCTCTTTCTCTCTAGCTGGCATATATGTCTCTATGACACCCTCTCACCTTTTTTGTTTCTCTTTCTACTAAACTAGAGACCAACATGTCACCGACCATCAGCCTAGCAATCACCATTCTCAACCTCTCACATAATATTCATGTTTTACTTAACCGCATAGCCACCATAGTCTTATTCAGCGCTTCATCTCTTTCAGTTGGAGTAATCATCTCATTTCTTTGAACCACACCAGATTTGCCGCCACCAAAACACCCTAACCTCATGCCGCCCATAGTTTTTTCCGTCTGAGTTATCATCTCATCCTGTCCTACAATTATGCCAGCTATCTCTGTTCTATATCCTTATCTCTCTTTTCTACAGCTACATGCTCATGGTCGCCCTTGATTTCCTCTTATAGATAACCCCCGCCTTATGCTTTTGCTTGGTGTTGACTTTGAGAGAAAATAAACCAAAACAATATAACTCCTAGTAATATAACTTTTGGTTGGTGGTGAAGACGACACCCCCACCTGCAAGTACCTAACTCTCTCTCAAGTGCAAAGAAATGACAATGGGATCTAAAATTATAATTTGAGTAAATTCCAAGTCGTATTAATATTAAACACAGCCACCTTCACAAACCCAAAATCATAATCCTTAAAAACACTCAAAGACATTATGCGTTGTGTGATCATTTTTAATGAATACATCGAAATCTGTAAAATTATGGGCAAAAGAAATAAGCAAACTTGATGCAAAACCAGTTCTTCCCTTGGTGGGTTTTCTGGAGAGAGAGAGAGAGAGAGAGAGAGAGAGAGAGAGAGAGAGAGAGAGAGAGAGAGAGAGAGAGAGAGAGAGAGAGAGAGAGAGAGAGAGAGAGAGAGAGAGAGAGAGAGATTCTGCATTGTATGATCATTTTTAATGAATATATCAAGATATGTAAAATCATTTATTCATTTTGTAGCACCCTCGTATGCCTTGACAAACTTTAAGATTTAAAGACTTTACCGTTTGGGGCCGATTCTCCGCAACTTGTGTTTTTTTTAGAAGAATCGTTAATTTTGTAAAACAAATGGAATAAATTTCCAAACATGGTATGTGTTACTTAAGCTTGGGAACTAAATCCCACGTAATTATCTAAACGATCAATTGTTTTCAAAAGATAACTCAATTTTGACTAGTCATACGAGGGGTGTTACAATATCATATAAACTCGCAAAACTACATAACTACTTATAAATACAAACAGACTCACAATTATTTTATTTTATAGGGATGTGTGCTCGAAAAACTTAAGAACTCGCATTAGTTTGCAAAGATAATCTTTAAAAACGTTTTCAGCCAGTCTACTTGATTACCACATTATCTAATAATTATTAAGCATCCATTTAGGTACTAACCAATAACCAACTACTGGTAATTAATTTTATCTTAAATTTGGTGTTCTACAATGTATTAGGCCAAGTAGAAACAAAATCGACCATACGATACAGGTCTACAACATGTAGACCACTAAATCGGTTGAGCTAACTCAAAAACTCGATCAACCAAGTTTAAAAATATCTATCAACCAACTTTTCAAGCCTACTGCTTGACTCACAATAATTGCTAATTTCTTTCCCCAATACCACCCCCCCCCCCCCCCCCCAAATCCAAAATTGTATTTTTATGCTACCGTTTGTATAGTTTATTTTTACCATAAACACTGTTTTTACGGTTTCTTTTCTAAGGTATGATCATGACACTGAAAGAAACATTAAAACATTGAATTCTATCAAGGATTAAGATCCAATTGTAACATAGGTTGCAACCAATGTTTAATTTATCAATATAAATACAGTAGGATTTGGATCTTAACTTAATCTGTAAACCAAGAAGTCAAAACCTCTCTTTCTCTTTCTCTTAGTCGACGCCTCTCTCTCCCTCTCTAGCCTCTTGAACAATTTTTGTATAATGTTCTAAGGCTCTAAACCCTAAACTTCCTTAAATATTAATTACACACCCATTTCATTAGTTTTTTTTTTGAACGACAAACTAAACTTACTCCTACGCTAACATCTCCTACACTACACATTATGTCCCTAAGATGACCAGAACCCTCACCAATTGGGTTGAGGGGGACACCTTGATACCGCTGAGCTATAAGCTCTTTGGTATGTCCATGCCAATAATTTCATCTTTAATTATAATTAGCTATCTAATAATTAAAATACATAAAACAATAAATAATAATAACAATATAATTTTAAGTCATCACCGTTCTTTGTTGTCAAAATTAACGAAATTGTCTTTTTTCCTTTTTTTAACTTTCTATCCGACATCGGTTATCTTATTAATATTTTCTTCCACATAATTAATTAAATCAAAATAGTTGGAACTATTAACTCTTAACGTCTAAAGTTGTAACTTGGATTTAATGGGTTTAGGTAAACTAATTTCCTCTTTCCATAGGCAAGTCTAGACACTACTCTCTTCCTAGCGAGAGCAACGATGCCAAGTTCGTCCACGTGTGCAATATTATGAATAAAGGGTTTGATATCAAAATTGGGTTATGTATCGATTTGACTAATAACTGTTGCATCAGTTTGACTTAGATTGTTGTGATTTAATCTGCATTTAAATGGACAATTGGGTTTTTAAAAGAGAAAGAAATTAACCTTTAAGAAAAAGGGAGTGGGGGACCATTCATATTTCATAGCGCATGGAGTCATTGGTTGACTACCTTTTCCTTTTACTTGTTTTTTATTGGACATGGATTTTGCTGAGAATAAATGGATAGAACCGGACCTACCAATCCAACTTGGAACATCTCCAACTGGACTTTCAAGTGGTGTGGGACCCAACAAAACTTAGTTTATATCCGAAAAAAAAAAATCATATTATAATCAGGTTAGTATAGGAGTTTAAAATATATACATAAAAATAATAGTCCTTTGTGACATGTTATACACTAAACCATAGCCAATAAAATAGATATTGCCATTTCATTTTTCTTTATAATCATTGACATTTAATGTAATGGTTATCTTCATACCTTGTAAATTAGTTGTCTTGTTTGTTCTATATTATGATTTCAAATTATGAAACTCCAAAGCGTTCCCATATTTCATTGGGTTGTGTGTTGCCAATTGTTGAATCCAGAGATTATTTGAAGAATCTATAACTTGAGGTGTTGAATTTTAGAAAATTGCGATGATACATGAACGTTTATTGTTTGGTTTGAAAATGTACATAGCAAAATACAAACACATGGATTATGATGATGATGATGGTTTTACAAACTCATGGCTCTTGATGTGACCTCCAATTCTCCTTCCATAGTAATAGTACCCTTGTTCCCTTGTGTTGCTTCCTAAAACCAATCATCCAAAATTTAAATACTGACTTAAAAGGGAAGAAGTTATGTTTTGATTTTGGTTAAATTGATTGAAATGAAAGAAATAAAGAAAGAAACAAGTGTGTGTACCATTGTTTGTTTTGAGTTTAGGTTATTAAGGTATGTTTGTAAAGCATTATTTCCATGAAGAATCTTTGCACCAATTCCTGGTTGTTGTTCTGATCCTATGGCCTCTTCATCAACCACTACTGCATCAACAACATCAACTCCTTGGTTTGGAGGATTTGGAACCTGTAAAAAATGTTAAAATATTACAACAAATTTTAAACCAAATACATAAGGGTACAAATTTTTTTTAATATACCTCAAACATGGAATCCACAAGAAGGTTTTCTAAAATGGCTCTTAGGCCACGTGCACCTGTGTTCTTGGCAATTGCTTTTTTGGCAATTAATCGTAGTGCAGTATCGGTAAAATGTAACTTCACCTGAAATATAAAAATGGAATTAAGTAGAAGCATTTAATATTTTGTTTTTGTTATTAAGCAAGAAATTTTGTTTTACATTGTTCATGGCGAACATCCTTTTGTACTGCTTCCCAAGAGCATTTTTCGGCTCTGTTAGAACCTGTTAATAAAAATTTTATAGTAATTATGAGCCAATTTCAAGACGAGAAACTATAATGTTTTATTAAGAAAATTATGCAAGTACGCTGCTATTTTTCCGAGTAATAAGAAATTTTTTGGAAGTACAATGCTATAATTGAGTTCAAAGTACAATGTCGTAATAAGAAAATACTGGAAGTTCAATGCTATAATTTGGAGGATTTTTTTTTAAAGTACAACGTCCTGATAAGAATACATTGGAGGTATAATGCTATAATTGGGTCAAATTTCCAAACTATAGTCAAGTACAATGCTAAAAATTGGGTAGATTTTCAAAAGTATGATGGCCTAATAAGAAAAAATTTAAATATAAATTATAATTGGGGTCCCTTAATAAGGAAAAAAATGGAAGTACAATGATGTAACATAATGATATGAAAGTAGGATGCTATAATAAACAAATAACAAAAGTACATTGCTATTTCTTTTTAACCGAAAACATGAACAGACATTACAAACCTGAAGAAGTTGGTCTTCATCTAGAGCTGATGAACTCACTAGAATAGGAAAACGACCAACAAACTCAGGTATCAACCCATATGCAACCAAGTCACCACTTTCCACCTGGAATTCAAACCACCATTATTATAAATATTTAAAATGTATTAAAAAAAAAAAAAGAAATTGCTTCTCACAGATTCCAACAATGAAGATGTAACCACAGCATTGGTTAATCCACCACCTCTCATATTAGCCCTCACTGGTGCACCAAAACCAATAGATGAATCTTGTCGTCTGGGCCAAAACAGTAAAATGTTTAAAAATCCAATAAACCAAATATATATTTATATAGATTCACGAGTATATTATATTATTATATATATATACCTCTCAGAAATGGTTTTTTCCAAATCAACAAAGGCCCCACCAC
Organism: Cichorium intybus; assembly: GCA_023525715.1. Classification (NCBI taxonomy): domain Eukaryota; kingdom Viridiplantae; phylum Streptophyta; class Magnoliopsida; order Asterales; family Asteraceae; genus Cichorium; species Cichorium intybus. Next base: position 765,712 of record CM042015.1, on the reverse strand, counting down.
ATATAAAAAGGATATCTTTTGTATCTACCTGCAAATATTGTAACCAACGTAAACTACTAACTAAATATTTAGTAAAAAAAAAGGTAAAGGATAGAAAATCCATTTAGGTCAAACCTGAATGCCATCGCCCTGAGGCTGTTTTCGAGATCGATTATCAGGAACATTTACAATCTGAAAAGTAAAAATCAGAAACAAGATTTTATAAAGTTCACAACTATAAATGGCAATGTACTTATGCACAAATAACACTCACAGTTCCTTCAAGCATTTTAAGCAAAGCTTGTTGAACCCCCTCTCCAGATACATCTCTGCCACTATTTAAACTTTCTGCCTGCATACATATTTAGATTATTTATTTAAAAAAATATAAATGTAAATACAAGACCATGAGACCTTTTTAGTTATCTTATCAACTTCATCTATGTACACAATTCCTTGCTGAGCCGCTTCCACATTGAAGTCAGCAGCCTGAAAATGGTCAACAGTTATACACACACACACATACATACATACACAAGGAAATGTACTTACCACAAGGAGCTTATACAATATTGATTCCACATCTTCTCCAACATAACCTGCCTACAGACAAGATGGTAATGGAAAGAGATCCATATCAGTCACACTGAAATATCAAGAAACTTAATACATACATACATTTTGTATCTAATGTAAGGTACAAATTCTATCAAAGTATCAAACCTGCCTGTGTCAATGTAGTAGCATCAGCAATGACAAAAGGAACATTCACAACTCGAGCTAAGGTCTTTGCAAGTAATGTCTTCCCTGTCCTTTCAGTCAAATTAATGATATAACAATCAAAACAAAAGAATTTTGAATACGATAACAAAAAAGGAATCAAGAAATAAGTGAAAACCTGAGCCGGTTGGACCCATTAATAGAACATTGCTCTTCTCTAATTCAACATGATCAACATCTTGGTTTTCAGAGGTATGATAAATTCTCTTGTAGTGGTTATAAACAGCAACTGAAAGCACCTGTTACATTGTCCATATTGCATAAACGTTACAAAATTGATGTTCCATAACAATAAAGAAGTGAAATAGATACATCGGTTTCATTTGCTACAAGTCTTCCATAAACATTACAAATTGAAATCGATCAACCATCAATAAATTAGTGAATCACACACCTTTTTCGCCTGTTCCTGCCCAATTACAAACTCGTTAAGGCCTCTGCATATCTCCTTGGGTGTGGGTAAATCTATCCCTAGCTTTGATCCACCGGACCACCCATTGTTACTCTGTCCATCACCACTACACTCTACACGCTTCCCCTGCTCCTCCGCCGTCCCACCACCAGCATCCACAATCGGAGCATCTACCGTATCACCACCACCGTAAGACCTTAACTTCTCCCACATTTTAACACCTGCTTTCGTGTTTTCGTAACCATCGGTAGTAATAGCCCCGCCATCTCCCTCCTTTCCGGCTCTAATCCTTCCAATTTCAATAAAGCTTCCCTGAAGAAGAGGCTCTATCTTAAACGGCCTGAAATAATAAGCAGTTCTGCAGCTACGGCACATGTTAAGGGCATGGTAAATGCCGGTATCGGAAGTGATCGATAGAGGCCGGTTCGAAAAAAGTAGGGTCATGAGCTGGGAACATCTAGGGCAGTTAACTTGGGCTTTAATATGATCATATTTGTCAGAACTTCCTTCCCATTTATGCCGGTTTTGTTGAAACCCTAAAAATCGAAACTTGAGATAGCTTGATTGATGCAGTGGAGGTGGTGTAAGGAGGTTTAGTGGAGTATGGTGGTGATAGTGTGGCGATGATGAAAAGGAAACTACTCTGATATACTTGCTAAGAACCTTGGATTTCCACCTCAACATCGGGGACATGGCTACTCTGCCTCTTTCTCCAAAGCATATAATACATAAAATACGAGCAAATGAAGCAATGACTGTGCGAGAGTGTGTTTGTGTGTGTGTGTGTGTGAGAGAGAGAGACGGCGATTTTATGCCTTAATCGACACCGAAGTTTATCCAATAAAAGGAAGTAGGTAAAAGTTAAACTGCTTGTCGAAGTTATCAAATAAAGTTGGTAAAAGTTTCAAACTGCTTAACAGAAAATAATAGGATTTTTGGTTCCAAAAAAGGTTTTAAAAATATAAGAGTATGTCACAGAAATAAGAATATGGTGAAGATTATGTATTGGCCGGCAGAAAATAAAGCGGATCCAGGTTGGAAAACCTACTCTCTGTATCAATATTGAATAAATAATAACTATGTTTCAAGGGACACATAATGCTCAAGCGGTTTTATAAATATAATTCTTTCCTTTTTCTGATATTTTGCTTTTTTGTGATTTGGGTTTCTTACAAAGGGAATTGATATTTCTACTTACGAAATTTATTCATCCACATGAAATATATGCTTTATTGAGTTGTACGATAGCTATAAGTGTATTGTACATCATGTGGATGAATCAATTTTTCAAGTGGAAATATCACTTCCCATCTTACAAAAGATGATACTGATAAAAATGCTCAAGCAATGTCCATTGACATAAAACCGAACAACACATGATGGATATAAATACAACACCAGCAACCAATACTTGAAGTTGAAAGAAATGTAATCATCTTAATTTGTCAAACTATGTATTTCACATTCCTCACTCAAAATATTCTAGTGTTACATGAATATTTATTGACGTGTTACCAAAGAGTTTCTAGTGTACAAGAGCGTTTAGTATTATTTTTTTTTTTTAGTTTACTTGATGTAATCTGAATAAAAATGTCGAATTTGTTTCTTTCTATTACAGAAGTGCATTAGGAGTTGAAAAGAGGTTGATAATAAAGATGAACATAGAGAGAGAAACGATGAAAATGATGCACTACCAAAACTTAAATAACACTTGTTCAACAAATCAAAGTGATGGAACATGGAAATAGCCCTAAAAGGCCTGTTCCTTCAAGTGAAACAAACACAGCCTCAAAGTTATGATTGGATCAAAGATGACAACGACATGCCAACAAACAACAAACAAATTTGGTTCAATGTACAGATCCAAAGGTCTTCAAGCACCAAGAAAATATACATAAATGTGCATCCGATCATTTGTCATACAAATGCTTTTATTTAAAAAGTAATCAGACAGGAATAGGATAGAATTCCTAGTGTGATGTAGCTTCCCTTCACAGCACCTGAAAGAGAGAGGAAAACATCATGAACCAAACTACATAGAGTTGCAGACTGAAAATGAACCAATGACCACTTTGAGAATTCACATATGCAGTCAAAGTTGACAAACAAAGCTCAACCGGAAAACACATGGTCATACTTAAACTCAAAGATCCATGTTTTCAAGACTCCCAAATATAAAGTATGAAGACTAGTTCATTGCTTTCATCTAAGATTTTCTTCAACACACATGCCGACATGAAATGAGTTTTACTGAAAACCGATATGCAAATAAGTTTGTTTGCATAATCTCTCTAAGTTCAAGAAATTTAAGCTATATGCATCCTTATACAATGAAATCTTTGTTTGTATAATCTCTCCAAGTTCAAGAAATTCAAGCTATATGCATCCTTATAAATGAAATCATAAGTTTTGGTAAATACGTAAATGTCAATTGAACCATAAACCATTGATAATTAGGTTAACCGTGACGCCGGAGCTATTTAAGAGCACAAGCCTGGATTACATAGCTCAAAATATCTCAAGTAACATTTGATAATACAACTGAATCGGCAGGAAATGAGATATGCCAATAGATTATAAGAAGTCTGAAAACGCCCAATTTAGTATATAATACACATTGCAGCGTAAACAAGAAAAATAACCTAAAACTAAAAATGGGAAGACATAGGATTTGACCTCAGAGGGGAAATATGGATCACGATTCAGTGAGAATGCGAAGGAGCAGATGCCGATTGGTGAGATTGGGAGTGCGAAGGAGCGTAGATCTTGTTGTAAGCAGTTTCACCGACGAGATAGATGCCGAAGGCGACGAGGGCTATCCCGAGGCCAGGAGCGGCGTGGCGGAACTGATTTGTGAGCATGGGATGCTTCCTCCATTCATCCCTTCGCCTGAAGAACTCTCCGGTTGGTCCTAATGCCTTCCCCATCGTTGTCCTCGATTGATCTGTGTCGCCGGTTTGCTTGCCCTCCAGTGATACGTTACGAGTGGCTGGCTTTGGCAGTTTTACTTGGGCCGGATCATTCATACTCAAAGCCCATACGGATTGTTATCGTCTTATGGATGGATCATGGCCGAATAACCCGATCCGGTGGGAATGATCTATAAACGGGTGGAATATTATACCCGCAAAACCCAACCCGGATCGCCATATCCAGATTGCCACAAGATGCTGCTGTTCAAGTTTTAACAAGAATGGGATCTTCAATGTCTCTCTTATTTTTGTCTCACTTCACTGGGTTCAGGGGAGAACCAGAGGTGGTCAGCCGTGTTGTAGAGAGAAAGAGATGGCAATTCTTCAAGTTATGTCGTCCCTCATTCCATCTTCCTCACAGATTCCCCTATCTAAAAGTCAAATTCCTTCCAACTCCATCTACCTATCGTCAATTGACCACTACCAGCATCCTCGATTATCCTCTCTTTGCTCGTTAAATAAGAGAAATTCCAGTTCTCTTAGACGTTATTCAAGTTTTAGAAGTTATACAATCACTTGCTCCGCTCATGATTCTGCTAGCAGTACAACTGAGGTGAGAGAGCTTCAACGAATTAATCTTCCTGTAATGAAATTTAGTTACTTTAGAATCTATATGCAAGTGCTTCCGTGTATGAAATTTCATATAGGGTGTTGGAATTGGGGACATTTTGTATCTGATGACAAAGTAGGTTTACTAAGAATTGGATCAGTATCGTGTTCAAAAATTGATTCTGTTGCAATTCAGTTTGATCTCGTAATGTTGCTGTAATTGGAGCTAAATCAGTTGATTACAACAGACTAACGTAAATGAAGAATATATTCCGATTCACATCCTCAAAATCAAATGCTCCAAAACACCAAGTAATTGTTCAATTTGGTGTTGTTGGTTATTTATTCAATTACTATTCTGCAGAGCACTGAATATGTTAAAGAGAAAAGTGTCTCCGTGGTTCTTCTAGCTGGAGGGAAGGGAAAACGAATGGGTGTAAGTCTCTCTCAATCCTCTTCCCATTAATTTTTATCAAAATCAAATTCTTATCTTATAAGTTTGTTCAACATTCAACTTTTGGATCATTACCTTCATGTTTTTGTCATGACCCATGATGGCTATTTGTTTAATCTGTTTTTGTGAGCAGGCAAGCATGCCAAAGCAGTACCTTCCACTTTTAGGACAACCAATTGCTTTGTATAGGTAACTTCTTATTTCATCTCATTCTATTATTATTACTCTGTTTCCATTTTGGTTAATTTCTTGTTTATGCAAAAACATGTCACCTTTTCCCCATTTTATGCAACAAAATGGTTAAGTGCTATTATGAATCCCCTAATATTCTGCTTCATTTTTCTGTAGTTTCTACACTTTCTCAAAAATGCTCGAGGTTAAAGAAATTGTTGTAGTTTGTGATCCATCTTACCGGGATATTTTTGAAGGTCTGAAAACATGTTTGTTCAAATATGATATTGTGTGTCTGATTTACACACAGACACAGTGATATATATATATTTTTTTTTCTTTCACCTTTATCTTGTGATAGTTTCAAGCTCTTTGCTTTTTCCATTTATCAGACACCAAAAAAGCTCATTGTTCTTTTTTATCAGATACTAGAGAGAAAGTCAATGTTGACCTGAAATTTGCATTGCCTGGAAAAGAAAGACAAGATTCTGTGTACAGTGGACTTCAGGTTCATTTTCATCTCTCATAATTTTTAGTCAGGATTCATTTACAACCTTTTAAGGGCAATTTGCAGGTAATAGCAATGTATTTTACTCTCATTACCAATATGGTCCATGTACTTTATTAGTTTATTTATTTCCGGTAAAGAAATGTAAGCACATTGCTATTATGGGTAAGGAATTGTAAGTATGCTGCGGTTATGGGTAAGGAACTGAAAGTAGATGCTATTATTGGTCCATTGCCTATATTGGTAAAAAGAGTAAAGTATGTTGCTGTATTCTGCGATTTACCCTTTATTAAACGGCCAGGAAAATTATAATGGTTTAATCAACACAGAATATAGTTAAGCTGCTAAAACGATAAAATGGCGAAAGTACAAGGGCTTTTCTGTATTTTGAGCTTATCAATATGATATTTTCTTGTTCGATTTTTTGTGAACAGGCAATAGATTTAAATTCTGAACTTGTATGCATCCATGATTCAGCAAGACCTTTGGTAACTTCTGGTGATGTACAAAAGGTTTGTTATCCACTTTACCACTTCAATCTTATATATGCAACATAAATTGGTAAAAAGTGAATATTTTCATTTACATAAATAACTAAATAAGTATTTAACTCATGTCATGTCACTGCATAAATTGGTAACAAATTTATTTGAGTTCTGAACTTGTATGCATCCATAATTTAAGTCATTCACGTAAATTGGTAAAAAGGTGAAACATTGTTTCATAAATTTATAAAAATATGTTGTAAATTGACAGGTTCTTAATGATGGTTTGCGTGTTGGAGCTTCAGTACTTGGTGTTCCTGCTAAAGCAACTATCAAAGAGGTATATAATTCTAGATACAAAAACAAAATATTTACTTAAATTTGTATTCTGATTATTTTGGGTAAATATATAATCGTTGTATACATTTAAAAAACATATGCAGGCAAATAGCGAATCTTTTGTAGTGAAGACTTTGGACAGAAAAACACTTTGGGAAATGCAAACTCCACAGGTTTATATATATGCACACAATTAAAAGTCAACATGTTGACCATTTCGAGTTCTCCTTGATGTGAATTAAATCTTGTTTTTTTTTTTTTTTTTTTTTTTTGTCTTTTTTCAGGTCATCAAGCCTGAGCTGTTGAAGAAAGGTTTTGAGCTTGTAAATAGGTACCACATTCATTTCGTTTCAAGCACTAAATAGCAACATACCTTACTCATTTTGTCATGTATAAAAGAAGAGAATTCTTATTTTCTTCGTTCTATGAAAATTAAATATGTAACCATGGTTGTGTTGTCAATGCTTTTCGTATGAGGTTTTGTAATTGTTTTCATATAGATTTTTTTTTTTTTGTTCTTTTTGTGTGTACACAACAGAGAAGGCCTTGAAGTCACAGATGATGTGTCAATTGTCGAGCACCTCAAACATCCTGTATACATCACAGAAGGATCTTATACTAACATCAAGGTAAGGTAATTTTTTAGGTCAAAAACGAATTAATTTTTACTTTTTTTTTTTTTTTTTAAGTTAGTGACCATATAACATGTTATATAGTAAATTCACTGCATGAAGAATTTTTTTGACATTGTACTTTAAAAATTGTATCCAGTTGTAGCAAAGAAAATTACTTTGTATTTGGATGACATTTTGCTATAATTGGGTAAAATTTTCAAAGTATAGTGTTGTATTAGGAAAAAATGAAAGTAGGATGCTACAATAAACATATCAATGAAAGTACATTGCTATTTCTTGAATTTAAGCCGAAAAACTATATCAATATCAAGTTTGAATATCCACAGATTCTAACTCAAAATTCAAAACGTGCCTCCCATTTTGTTTGTGTGTGGAAATCATGAAACCGATGATCTATTATTGGTTGCAGGTTACAACTCCGGATGATCTATTACTTGCTGAAAGAATATTAAACACCGCCTCATTTGTGGCAGCTTAACAATATATTTTTTCATTCACTGTAACTGTTATGACATGCATACAACACACTAACGTTATTAAGAGTTTTTTCCCCATGTATTAATCAACACCTTCTCTATATAACCATATATGTACTTTTCAAAAGTGGTCAAATTGAATATATGTACTTTTCTATGTATAACCATATATTCCTTGTGCAAACTAAAAGCTGCGGTGAAGATGTTGACTCCGTGAATTCAGATTCGTTGTCTGTGGACCATGAAGAAGATGATGAGGTAATACATATTAAGAAATCAGAAGATCCTTTTTTGTGCAACAAGAAACTAATTCCACCAGAAGGTATAGCTGATTACAGTGAAGACAAGTCATCGGTTATTCACTATCCTGTTCATGACCCTACACAACAATGGGTTACAATGGTTCCGATTTTAGGTATGAGATTTTGTGATCAGCTTGAACTTTAACACATGTTAACCAATTATGCTGTTGCAAACGGATACAAACGTTGGTATGAAAAAATTGACTCAAATACATTGCTAGTAAAGTGTTGCAAAAGTGAGTGAAAATCAACTTGTCCCTTTAGATTGTGGGCAACTTGGATGAGCAAAGAAAAATCATTCCAAATCAAGTCTTTAATTTCTGAACACAACTGTTGTAGGGTTGTAAATTTAGGGTCAATGGTGACATATACTTGGATTGGAAAACATTTGCTTAATGACATATTGGAAAGGCCAAAGATTAGTTGCAGGAAAATGAGAGCTGAAGTTATGAAAAAAGTCAACTTGAATGTGTCTACTTTCAGTTATGTCATCAAGTTTGTAGCATTGTTCAGTTTGTATGGTGTATCATTTTCGCATAATAGCAACATACTTTGAAGGTATGTTGATTAAATAGCAACATACTTTCAATGTATGTTGCTTCAACTTGTATGAGTTCCTTTTTCAAATTCTATCAGTCATTACACCAAATTACTTTCATTATCAAAAAAACAACAACATACTTTGATTACAGAAACATACTTTGATCACAGCAAGATACTTACGTAACAACAACACACTTTCATGTTCAAAATGGTCATTCGATCTCCAACTTTGGTTAAGCTACTAGATTAATAATTTCATTACAAACATAGCAAACAACAAAACTAAAAATTTTAAGATAATCACTTTCCTACCCAACTTATCCAATTCGGTTCATCCTCAACCCATTCCCAAAATTCACATTTTTTCTTCTTTGGGGCCTTCATTTTTTCAAAAATAAATAAAGCAAAAAACATATCCTCTCCGATGATGTTGAGTAATCTTAAATAGTCAAGCAAATAGTAATATATAAAAAACTCTCCTTCCAATGCTCTAATATATATTTTCGTTCCTGAAATATAAAATCAAAAATTGTTACGCTATTTAGATTAAATTAAATTAGGGGACCATAATATTGTCTAAATATGTTTTGTGGTACCTAGAGGTGGGGGCAGTGTTAGCGTTCATGCTAGTACCACTTTATTGCCAACTCAATCATCCCTCCTCCCGTGTTAAGGGCTAACCCACTCCGTTCAAAAATAACAATAATAAATGATGAAATGACAAAATATGGGATAGTTTGCTCATTGGTGAAAAAATTGGAAATCACAAGGATGCAACTTATCAACTTTTTTATAGTTAGACCGAAATTCAAATTTGACAAAACCACATAAACTTTTTTGTATACTCTTCTACCATTTAATTTCCTCATATGTTCGTCATGTTACAGGTTATACTTAACTCGAACATTTTAGATGAATCAAATCATTATCCAAATGGATCGAAAGTTGTTCAAAATATATTTAAGCAATAGAATTTTCATAAATTATTTTATTTATAAAAAAGAACAAAATTATCATGAAATACAAACTTTCAGTTATATCTAACACATTAATTATTTATTAGTTTAAACAAAAAATGATTATTGTTCAACTCAACTCATACTAACATTTACCCAATTTAAAATGGACTTTTGTCTTGACCTATTACCCAGCCACCGATCTATTTCGACGAGGATTACTAAACAAATTAAGACTGAAGGACGAATTATTCTATACTTGTATTCAAAAAGATAAAAAAAAAAAAAAAAAAAAGTATCGAATATATTTTTTATTTGCTAAGGCTATTGTTATTAGTGCAAACGACCATTGTACCTTAAGATCTGTAACAACAAATGAATAGATGAAAAAACGATACAACATGACAATGTATTGCTTCCAAGATGGATTGTGGGTTCGAAATCTCCTCCCGTCCAACCAATAACATTATGGATGTCCTAACATTGTGATATCACAAAAACGATGATACGATTCAAGTATCTTATCCTACACTACTACAGAATAGGGCATTAACGACGGCAGAAACCGTCGCTATTCTGTCGCTAATGGTTTTACCGACAGTTCTGCGACGGACAAAGTCTGTCACTGATTTTGCGTCGCTGATTTTTAGCAACGGAATTTCCAACGGATAAGACAAAATTTAGCAACGGATTTTGCGGTCGGTAATTACCAACGGAATACCAACGAATAACATTAGTAACGGATTACCGACGGATTACATTTGTAACGGATTACCGACGGATTACATTTGTAACGGATTAACGACGGAAATATCGGCAACAGATTACCAACGGCTTTCGTTTTACTCTCTAAACCGTCGGTAAATAGCATTTTAAATACAATTAGAATTTCACAAAATCGAGAATTTTTTCTATATCTAATTCAACACAAATCCATAAAATTCAACACAAGTCCATAAAATTCAACATAATACTAAACAATTAACACAAATCCATAAAATTCAACATAAATCCATAAAATTCAACAACCAAATCCATAAAATTCAACATAATACTAAACAATTTTTTAGGATGAACCGGGAAGTTTACTGTTTTGGGTGAATTGCTTCAAAAGCTCGAGCATTTGTCCATGAAGACGGGCTTCCATCTCCTCACGTAGCTTCACCTCTCTTTCAATACGGGCTTGCATCTCCTCCCGTTCTTTCTCATGCCTTTCAATACGTGCTTGCATCTCCTCTCGTTCCTTCACTTCCCTTTCTAGCATACTCTCCGATTCATTTACCTAAAAAATAGCAACGTACTTACCATTTTTACCGATAATATAAAGGCAATGTACTTATATACTTCTTTATCCACAATAAGAACATACTATATGTATTGCACACAATAGCAACATAGTTTATTTTTTATCCATAATAACAACATACTTTACTATTTTGATCATATAAAGGTAATGTACCTACATATTTCATCCATAATAGCAACATACTTTCTTTTTATCCATAATAACAACATACTTTACTATTTTGATCATATAAAGGTAATGAACCTACATATTTCATCCATAATAGCAACATACTTTCTTTTTATTCATAATAACAACATACTTTACTATTTTGATCATATAAAGGTAATGTACCTACATATTTCATCCATAATAGCAACATACTTTCTTTTTATCCATAATAACAACATACTTTACTATTTTGATCATATAAAGGTAATGTACCTACATATTTCATCCATAATAGCAACATACTTTCTTTTTATTCATAATAACAACATACTTTACTATTTTGATCATATAAAGGTAATGTACCTACATATTTCATCCATAATAGCAACATACTTTCTTTTTATCCATAATAACAACATACTTTACTATTTTGATCATATAAAGGTAATGTACCTACATATTTCATCCATAATAACAACATACTTTCTTTTTATCCATAATAACAACATACTTTACTTTTTTGATCATATAAAGGTAATGTGGTGTTTCTTTTTGACTTAATATAGAAACAACTAAATAGAGAAAGTGAGAGAAATGAGGATCTCCCCATTAAGTCCCAATTTTTTTCCTACAAATTTGCCCCTATTTTGTTTTCCATCTCTCAATTATTTTTTATTACATTTGTATTAATATAAAAGCATTTACCTACCAACAACATTTTAAGACTACAAGTAAAAAAATTATGCATTAAGTTAATGAAATGAATGAAAACTTATTATAAAAGTTCAAGGTTTATACCTTCTTATTTAAAGGTCTAACCTTGAAGTTTGGTGCCAATAGCTATCGTTAGATCAAGATGGTTCCCTGCATACAAAGAAAATGAATCATTAAATACAAAATTTTAATATATTAAATAAATACTAACAAGTAATATCTAACACTAGCAACTACAAAAAAAATTTCAATTAGTTCCTGATAGTACAGTACCATTAAGCAAAATGTCAAGAACTAAAAAAAAGTGGCCTGTTGCAAAGCCTCTAAAACTCTAACCATTGGTACAGTACCATTAAGCAAAATCCAATAGATAATCCTCACCAGGTTAGCAAGATTTTTCATGCTACACAGAATGTATGATCTGTGACATCTCAATAGCAGAAAGATTTTGATGCCAAAAAAACCATGTAAATAGCTATTGTTTCTGACCTCTATCTTGTATCATGAAAGACTTTTAAGTGTAGGAACATGACTATCGATCAAATCAATCATGGATGTAATTCCGGATATGTTACTAATTATAAAGAAAAATGTCATATGTATGTTTTTGTCAATGTCAATTTTAATATAAAAGCCACTTTTGTTGATCAGTTGTGTTATTTGTTCCAACTGCTTAAAATGTAGAGTAAACAGGTAATCCCATAGAGCAGTTGCAGAAAGAACACAATGTGTTACAATTTGAATTTTGGAACTCATATATACTTTCTTTCACATCTAAGAACATGAAGCTTAATCAAATTGATAATTGGTACAGAAGAAAGGAGTTACCATATGACTCAATTCAAACATATCCATGTTGTTTTCAGGAGTGGGCAAAGAAGCAACCACAGGCCAACCTATATTAGTAATTTATAGAATAAGTAGTACATTCGACATGAATTACATGAAGAAAAATCCACCAAGCTTTTGAGTTATGATTTATTCGGTCTGCTTGGTGGATTAGATTAGGGAAGATTCAATAGATGCAACAGAACACATAAGAGTTACACTTACAGGTTCAAAGGCAAGTCATAATTGCAATCGGAAGAATCAAGATGGAGGGAGGAGCGGAATCGGCAACTCGAACAATCTAATTACCTAGCTTCAATAACCTCACCACAAGGCATCTCCCAGCAAAGCTTCTGCCTCCGAGGACGATGGTGGCAAGTCCGATAACAACCACAAGGAGAATCAATTTAGGTTAGGCATCGTAGGTTAGATTTCGTCTCTTCAAGTTCGAAACACAGTGTAAAGGGGTTGAAACACAGTGCAAAGGGGTGCAAAGGGGTTGAAATACAGTGCAAAGTGTAACTGAGAGAGGAGAAGAGCTACCGGAGGTTGCGATCGGGTCGGAGGTATCGAATCGTGAAGGTGCAGAACGATGGCGATGGTGGGAGTGCAAAAGTAATCGGAAGGTAGAGTGATGAAATTCAAAACATATCGGGTCGGGTGTTTAATGCTATAATACACGCATGCTATTTCAAACGAAATCGGGTCGGGTGCAAAAGTAAACGGAAGGTAGACCTTGGGCCATAAGAGAATTAAATAAAGCAGACCTTGGGCCATAAGAGAATTAAATAAAGCGAGAGTGCACCGCCAGGTGGAGGTGTTGAGGCATTTGACAAAAGGAAATTATCAATTTGCCACTGTATTTGGCAATGTTTTAAAAACCGGGTTGACCCGGCCGGTTGAACCGGTTGGACCGTGAACCGGTGAAGAGAGCGGGTCAATTATGACCGGTTTTTTGTTAATTTCCGACTCGGATTGAACCGGCCGGTTTTCTCAAAAAACCGGTTGAACCGGTGATCCGGAACCGGGTTGACCCAGTGGTTGAAAAAAAAATAGAATTTGGACTTTAAAAACTTGGTTAAAGAAGTCAAGACTCAAACTTTTAAGATTAGTCCACTATTAGTTCATCAAATTTGATAAATTTTTCTTATACAAACTGGACAAAATATTTTTTTTTGAATCAAAAAGATTAAATTACATTGTTTATGTTTTATAAATATATAAGTATGCTGAAAAATATAAAATATATGAAAATTGTAAAAACCGGTTGACCCGGCGGTTGAACCGGTTGGACCGGTTGACCCGTGACCCGGTCACCGCACCGGGTCAACTAAAAAACCGGGTTTTAAAACATTGGTATTTGGTCGAATTTCTTGGGGATGTGATAACTGAAGTGGAATTTACCAGTTTGCCCCTGTATATGGTATGGTGTTTGGTTTCTATTAGCATCAAACTGTTTTTGATGCAAAAACGAGATGTTTTCGATTAGTGTTTAATTTCATAAATTCACTATATATCGCATTTTGCATATTTTGATTGTTAACGGAAGGTTTTTTTTTTATTAATTCATAATTATTTAAATCATCTTAAATTTTGTTTTTTTATATATAAAAATTCAGGCGATAGATTTATCACATTTTATTGTGACTTGTTTCAATTTTCATACTTGGTGATTCCAAGTTTGCTGAATTATGTTGGTAAACCGTCGGTAATATAGTAACGAATTTCCAACGGACCATCACCAACAAAGTACCGACGGATTATGAATTTGTTGAACATTGTCGGTAAACTGTCGGTAATATTGTAACGGATTACCGACGGACCGTTGGTAAAATTATGATTTTACAAAATAGATAACATTTTCACCAACGGATTACCGACGGATTCTAAATTTGTTGAATTCCGTTGGTGAACCGTCGGTAATATGGTAACGGATTTCCAACGAACCGTCTTCTGTCGCTAAACCGTAGCAAAATTGTTGCGAAAATCTTGAAAGTTAGGTTTTTCCAATACGTTGGAAATCCGTCGGTAAACCGTCGCTTTTGCAACGGATTTTTTCCGTCGCTAAATTTTTGTCGCTAAAACCCCTATTTTCTAGTAGTGCTAATACATTCATTTATTACATAAGTTCAAAACACAGAAACGTGTCCCAATAAGAAAGAATCTTATAAATCACTTTTATAAAGTGAATCTAAATGTAAATATTTTGATTGGTGTCTAAAAGATTTGAGGGTACTGAGCATATCTTAACACGAAAACATATCTTATTGGTTCATTTTAAAATTTATTAAATTGTTGATTGCTTTAGCTTATATTAAGAGACGTCACTCGTTTCATTGTAAAAAGTCGCTATGTATTTACAAGCATGAAATTTTATAAGGTCATCAGAAACTGTACACGTATAACTGTAGAATAATGCATTGTTCATGTAAAGCTAGAGAGATATAGTTTGTTTAGATATAACAATTTACAGCCGATTTCTTCATACGTATATAGAGAAATTGTTTGTAGCGAAGTAATTCTATATTTTTATGCGTAGATAAATTTTATATTTGTTCATGCTTATTAATGTGAACAACAGATAGTGGTTGAAGAAGATACAACAAAAAGTTTTTCATTCCAATAAATATAACTAACAGGGGTAAGAAAAACTCAACCGTAACTCCAGAAATACAAAAAAACTTGCATTAACCGAAACAAAAACCAAACAGGATGGTTATTAATTTTACAAAAACCAAAAAAAAAAAAATTTGTGGTGCGGTTTTAAAACCAAAAAAAAAAATCCCGAACCTAACCGTAAACCGAATTATAAACCGAACCGCATCAACTTTTTTACATTAAAATACTAAATAATTATATATAAATATTTATTATGTAATTAGTATTATTATCTATATAAATGCCTAAGCGGGAAAGGGGAAATCAGAATTGCCCTAGCCTCCTGAATTGAAGCGTGAAGCAAGCTCGAAGTCTTAAAACCGCAACAAAAAATTTAATAGTTTTTGATTTCTTAAAACCGCAACAAAAAATCTAAAGTATCCGAACAAGTTATGTGAAATCTGAAATATTTAATTGTAGTTAAAAAAAAACCCGCACCAAATGTATGCGGTAAAACCGCACCGCAACCAAATGAAACCGTAGTGAAAAAAACAAACACCACACCGTACTATAAACCGTACCGTTTGGTTTTTTATAAAAAAAAAAAAAAACGAATTTGCAGTTAAATTATTGTCAAAAACCGTACATTGTTCAATCCTATTAATATCAACAAAGATTCATTAAAATAGTAATAAGCTATAAAATAATCTTCATGGAAGATACTCTAAGTATTAAGCTATTATACTTGCAAAAATATATTACTTGAGTGATTGGATAATAGATAAATAAAAGTCAGATGAGATGTGTTGACGTAACCAATGACGTATCGAAATTTTGCTTACATATTCTATGTAATCAACTTAACATATAAAGTTTAAATAATTTGCTTTATTTTAACCACCATTTTAAATATATAATTATATAAATGTTTGGATGGTATAGGTCGCACCACAACTTTAACAATTAGTTTAAGCTTAAGTTTTGGAGTTTACGAGCATTATGTATATAGATTTGGCAATGGAGCGAGTTTTGATCATGATCCGTTTCAAACCCATGCAAAATATATGAGTTTAGATCATAATTTGTGATCCGTTTACTCGTTAACGACCCATACCCGTTAACCCTTTTGCTAAAAGGGTTGGCCGGTTGGGTATAGATCACTATCGATCCGATCCGCTAATAACCCGTCCCGTTTAAATTATAATAACATTAATTTCAGAATTAGTGAGTGGTTTCTCCTTCTTTCGTATAATCTTTTTCTTGCATCACCACTTCACAAGGTTAACCCTTGCCTTGTCGGTAAGATTTAAAAACCTATAATTATTAGTTTAGTAATATGTTCGTTATCATTCGTTTAGCACCATTACGGTTAATATATGAGTAGTGTTTATATATACTTTAAGGATCTATCATTAATGATTAATTAAATATACATTATTAGTGTCCATTGCCGTTCCAAAAAAAAAAAAAAAATTAGTGTCCATTGTTTGTAATATATAAAGTACATGCAATATGTATTGTTTTTAACGAGTGAAAGGTGACCGTGCTTCTGTAAGAACCCGCAAAAGTTGTAAAAGGGTAAAATGGTCTTTTGACACATTATAAGACCATTATGTAAAAAAGTTAAGCTATTTGTAAAATAAGAATGAAAGAAATAAAAGTTTATGTGAAATTTGGAGTTTTAACGCGTAAATAGTGAAATTTGGCCAAAAAGGACAAATTGGTCATTTGACATGAAAATGACCATTTTGTTAAGAAATTTCAGTAAGGAGCTAAGTTAGTAATTATTAGAACTAAAATTGCAAGATTTTGGGTCTTAGGACCATATTTGTAAAGAAGTTAGAAGATTAGGGGTTAAAGTGAAAATATTTTATAAAACTAAAAATATAAATAAGAGAGAATTATCACTCTCATTTCCAGAATTCAGTGGAAGAGTCTAGAGAGAACGAGAGAGAGCAAGAGGAGAGCACGAGAAGATCAAGAAGCTTGAGAATTTCTGCAAAGGAATCAAAGGAAACAACATTGGAATTAGTGATTCCAAGCCTTGAAGGGTAAGATTCTCTTATTCTAAGTTCCAAGTCTTGAACGGGAGTTGATTCTCAACTTTTGATTTTCCAGAATTTATGGTCTTAATGGAATCATCTTGCTTAAAACCATCAAATAAGTATGTTCTAACTAAGAAATATGTTAGAAATCAAGAAATGGTGATTTTGCTCAAGAACCCTAAGCCATGGGTTTGAAAGTCCAAGTGGTTTTGATGAACCTAATATGTTAGAAATGATGAAATAAACATGTAGAGGTTGCCAATTTGATGAAAATGAAGTTTTGGTGTAACAATTGTGAAATGGGTTTTTATCTCAAGAACCCTAGAAATGGGTAAAAGAGATGAAACTGATTTTATATGTTTTTATAGTCTTGTTAAGTCAAACATGATATAAATGATGCAAGAAATCATTTTCAAGCTTTGAAAATCCAATAAAACGATTTTTGGTGAAAAATAGTATTTTCGGAAGAACTTTCAAGATTTTAAAGAAGATTTGATGTTTTTGTGGATCAAAAGTAGATATAAGTTGGTATTTAGGGCCTGGAAATGACCCTAAACCAATTAAGTTAAGTATTAAGAGCTTAATGGGGCAAATAGTGAAACTGCAGTTTGAAAAATCGCCAAGAATAGCATTGTACTCAGCGATCGCGACGCGACCATAGAGGCGGTCGCGACGCGAGCCCACGGCAGCAGGAGTGTTTCGCTTCTGTCCAATTTTTAAGACTTGAACTCAATGCCAGGCTTGTCCGTTTGGTCTGTAACTCATACCATAGCCTTAAAATGGTATGAAACCATATGGAAAATTGTTAAATTCGTAATCCGACCTTGCGGAAAAATCACTGTAGCGGCAGAGACCAAACTTCAAGTTTATGTCAAAACTTGATTTTTGGGATTTGAGCTAGACTTGTCCAATTAACTCCAAATTTGAAACATAGGTCTATTATGGCCTAAGACTTCGTGGAAAATTGTCAGAACCGAAATACGACCTCCCGAGGGTACTGTAGTAAAATACGTGTATTTCAGAGAAAATTTATAAAATGAGTATTAAAGGTTATACACTTGTTATGACCTGTAGTAGTGCTGTATAAGACCTTAGAACAGTAGAGTCAGTTGTAGTATGTATTTATTAAATATATATATGCTACTTGTATAGGTGGTGCTTCGAACATTGTTGAGCACGGAAAAGGGAAGGGTGTACGAGAAGCTTAGTGACCCGTAGTTACACCAAGGTGAGTTTTATGAGGATTTTTCTAGTACATAGCAAAATGATATTTTCAGAAAAATAAGATTTCCAATATTTGCAAATACTAAAGTTTGGAAATAGTTTTGAAAGTAGCTCTAAGAGCTAAGTGTTTAAAAGAGATTTTAAAGAAGTTTAGTTTTTAAAGAAGTATAGTTGTAAAGTTTTGAAAGAAGCTCCATATGTGAGCTAAAGCTATTGAAGTTAGTTTAAAAGTATTTTTGATTAAGAGTTAAGAAGTTCATGAGTTTGAGTTTTTATAAATTGTGTCCCTTTTTGACCAATTTGAGATGAAATGAAGAAAGTAAAGAGAAGAACTAAAGCAAAGAAAGTAATAAGAGTCAGTTGTCCGGACTAGGATCACCCACATAATCGGGAGATCAGAAGACACTACTGGGATGGTACCTCCCGTCGCTAAGTAGTTGTCTAGCTTAGCATACCCTTGTGCTTGAATCCATTCCAAGTCACAAAGGGGAGTCAGAAAGAGCATAACCTAGCGGGTGGATCTGTTCTGTCCCGCGAAGGGAGCTAGTAGAATGAATTAAATTGAACTAATTCATGAGTTTCAGTTGGTCACCAGAAAATGAGAAAGAAAGCAGTTTTGAGAAAGAAAGTATTTTGAGAGTTTGAAAGTAAAGAAGAAATGAAATTTTGAGATTTGTTTCATAAATCAGTTTTAAGCAGTCTACTTGTAATATTTCAAGTTTTGAACAGAAAAGTTTTGGGTCTAAACCCATATTACTCACGAGGCTTTATGTCTCACGTTTATTATTTTTAAATGCTATGTACTTAGGTGAAAGGAGCAGAAGTTGAAGTTGGGACCAGTGTATATATAGTAAGTTTAAATTATGGTTTTCTGTATTGAGTCTGTAATACCCCTTCAGAATAAAGTTTGTAAAAAAAATTTAAGTGACTACTTCATAGTCACGAGTTGTAGAATATTTTTGTAATGTAAACTGTATTTAAATATGGATTGAGAAAGGGGTGTTACAGTTTTGGTATCAGAGCCATAGTTTAAGCGAATTAGGTTGGAATACCATCCTAGGCTTAAACTAGCAAGAGTAGTAGTAAGGTGCCTTAGTAATATGGAGGTACACTTAGACTTATAGAAGTTATAGAGTGAGTATGACTGCTATAAAAGTGCAGTCAAGATAGGGAGATAACATGCTAACGCTTACCAAATACTATATAGAAACGTGTACTAAACAGAAAATTTTGTTTATCTATATAGTAATGGAAGGAGGAAGACAGACACCATCAGCTGACAGGGGTGAGGGCAGTCACACTTCTTCAAGAGGAAGTGGACACGGACATGTTATTCGAAATGATGGGGCTGAGCCAAACCCACCACCACAACCTGTCACTATGGAAGCTATTCAATATTTGATCAATAATTTACGAAATATGCTGAAGCAAGATGCGAATAACATTATCGATAGCCGAATGGGAGAACCCAGTGCCCATTCTTCACAAGAAGTCTCTAAAAAGACGACCGAGGAAGAAGTTAGTGGAGAAAACAGGAAGAAAGAGAAGGGCTGTTCCTTTAAGTCTTTCATGGCTTGTAAACCGCCAGAATACCAAGGCAGTTTTGAGCCGAATGTGACAATGAGATGGATCCGGGAAATCGAACAGGTGATCCAAGCTAGTAAATGTAGTAAAGAAGACCAAGTCAACTCTGCGTCCCGGTAGTTGAAAGATGATGCTTTAGTGTGGTGGAATACCAAATACGAGAGTTTGGGGAAAGACGTTATTTATGGCTGGTCGTGGGCGGAGTTTGTCTCGTGTCTTAAAGATAAATTCTGTCCCACGAGAGATCTAGAGAAGATGAACGAAAATTTCCTGATGATAAAGAAAGGAGACTCGTCGATTGACGAATATACGAAGAGGTTTTGTGACATGCTGCCTTTCGTGGGGGAATCATATCCCTCTGAGCGGTCCCGAATTAACCGATATGTTCGGGGGTTACCATGGAATTATGAGCTGGAAGTGAAGAAAGCTGAAACTTTAGACGGGGCTATCATTGCTGCCCGAAACGTGGAGGATGTTGGAAAACGTCGAAATGATGAAAGACCCAGTTTTAGTGATAAAAGAAAGACAGTGAGCAGCAGCGGGAATTCAAAGAAGAAAGGGAAAACAAGCCTTAGTCAGACTCGACAGGGGAATGTAAGGAAGTGTGAGAAGTGCGGAAGAGAACATAGTGGCGAATGTCGTGCGGGATCAAACGCCTGTTTTAATTGTGGCGGACTTGGTCACAAAATGAAGGACTGTAAGGCAAAGAAAGCTAGTGAAGTGGAGTGTTTTTCGTGCCATCAAATTGGACACTATAGTTTCAACTGCCCAAACAAGGGAGGAGAAACCGTGGTGTTCACAGCTCAGAAGAAGACGGAGCCCCAGAAGGTGAAGACTCGAGCCTTCCAGATCACCAGAGAAGAGGCAAAGGAGGCGCATGATGTCGTCTCAGGTATACTACTGATCAACTCAACACCTGCATATGTGTTGTTTGATTCCGGTTCTACGTATTCGTTTATGTCCTATGGATTTGGAGCCCGATTGAGAGTTCCGTTAGAATTGTTAGACATAGTTTTTGAAGTGGAAGTAGCGGATGGAAAGTTTGTCGAAGTTCAGCATATGTACCGAAATTGTGAACTGGATATCAATGGCAAGAAGTTCCGACTTAATCTTCTTCCCATTGGAATTAAGTCCTTTGATGTGATAATTGGGATGGATTGGCTTGGTGCCAATGATGCGAAGATAGCCTGTTGACAGAAGAGGGTGTCTGTTAAAACCCTAAGAGCTAAAGTGTACGTATATGGAGAAAGAAGAAAGCATGTGTCAAGTCTCATTAGTGTGGCAAAAGCCCGAAGATGTATCAGCAAAGGGTGTGTATCTTTCCTGGCTTATGTGATGACTGAAGACAAAGTAAAACAGACGTATAAAGACATAGAAGTAGTAAAAGAATTCCCAGAAGTTTTCCCAGATGAGTTACCAGGCTTGCCACCAGAAAGACAAGTTGAGTTTCGGATAGATCTTGTTCCAGGAGCTTCCCCAATAGCACGAGCACCGTACCGTTTAGCACCAACAGAAATGCGGGAATTAATGTCCCAATTGCAGGAGTTACTAGATAAAGGCTTTATTAGGCCTAGTTCTTCTCCGTGGGGTGCTCCAGTTCTATTTGTAAAGAAGAAAGATGGATCAATGCGTATGTGCATTGATTACAGAGAATTGAACAAAATTACTATCAAGAACCGTTACCCGTTGCCCAGAATAGATGATTTGTTTGATCAGCTACAAGGTGCAGATTATTTTTCAAAGATTGATTTGAGATCGGGTTATCACCAGGTCAGGGTGAAAGAGAGTGATGTGGAGAAGACAGCGTTCCGTACTCGATACGGACATTACGAGTTTTTAGTGATGTCATTCGGTCTTACCAATGCACCAGCGGTTTTCATGGACTTAATGAATCGGGTCTGTAAACCATTCCTAGACCGATTTGTTATAGTGTTCATCGATGACATACTGATATACTCAAAGAACAGAGAAGAGCATGCGAGCCACCTGCGAATAGTGCTTGAGACTTTGAGGCGAGAACAACTATATGCAAAGTTCTCCAAGTGCGATTTTTGGATGCGAGAGGTGCAGTTCCTTGGACATGTTGTGTCTATCCAAGGTATAAAAGTCGACCCGTCAAAGGTTGAAGCAGTGATGAAATGGGAGCCACCCAAGACGCCAACAGAAGTCAGAAGTTTTCTCGGACTTGCCGGGTATTACCGGAGATTTATCCAAGATTTCTCCCGTATAGCAGTGCCACTTACATGATTAACCCGGAAAGAAGAGAAATTTAGATGACAAGAAGAACAAGAAAGAGCTTTCGCTACATTAAAAGAGAAGTTGTGTAATGCGCCAGTCCTTACGTTACCAGATGGGACCGAAGATTTCGAAGTATACATCGATGCCTCGCATCGAGGGCTTGGCTGTGTGTTGATGCAGAGAGGGAAGGTTATAGCATACGCTTCCAGACAGTTGAAAGACCCAGAGACAAAGTACACAACCCACGATTTAGAGCTTGCAGAAATCGTATTTGCCTTGAAGATTTGGAGACATTACTTGTATGGTACCAAGTGCAAGCTATTTACTGATCACAAGAGTTTACAGTATGTGTTCTCTCAAAAAGAGTTGAACATGAGGCAGAGCAGATGGCTAGAGTTGATCAGTGATTATGATTGCGAGATTGTGTACCATCCTGGTAAAGCAAATGTAGTAGCAGATGCATTGAGTAGAAAAGTACCTGAGAAAAGAATTAAGGCAAGATCGATGCGTATAGAACTAGTGTCCAACATTATAGAACAGATTAAATCAGCTCAACAGAAAGTTGAAGAAAGTGGAGATTTGAAAGATGAGAAACTAGGAAAAGACATGCAGTTTGAGACCAATAGTCAAGGATTAAAGACCTTCAGAAACCGCATTTGGGTACCGAAAGCAGGAGGTTTGAGAAAGCTGATTTAAGAAGAGTCGCATAAGTCAAAGTATTCCATACATCCAGGGAGTACCAAGACTTATCAAGATCTAAAAAGACAGTATTGGTGGCCTGGAATGAAGAAAAGGATAGCTAAGTACATCTCCAAGTGTGTCGTTTGTGCACAAGTCAAGGCGGAACATCAAGTCCCGCATGGAGATGCTCAGTCATTGCACATCCCAGCGGGAAAATGCGAAGATGTAACCATGGACTTTATTGTCGGGTTACCAAGAACGAGAAGAGGTTATAATTGTATATGGGTCATAGTGGACCGGTTGACCAAGAGTGTACTGTTTCTAGCCATAAAAGAAACTACTCCATTGGAGAAGTTAGCCCAGTTGTATATAGATGAAGTGTTAAGAAGATATGGTGCACCGTTGTCCATCGTGTCAGATAGAGACCCCAGATTTACCTCTAACTTTTGGAGAGCTTTACAAGAAAAAATGGGGACAAGAATTCAGCTAAGTACAGCATATCATCCACAAATGGATGGTCAGAGTGAACAAACGATTCAGACAGTAGAAGACATGCTACGATCATGCGCGATGGATTTTGGAGGCAGTTGGGATGAACACCTGCCCTTAGTGGAGTTTGCATATAACAATAGCTACCATTCTAGCATTAAAATGCCACCCTTTGAGGCATTGTATGGTAGAAAGTGTAGAACTCCTTTATGCTGGTTAGAGGCGGGTGAGACTAAGCTTAAAGGGCCAGAGATTGTTAGAGTGACCAACGAGAAAATTGGAGTGATTCAAGCTAACATGAAAGCAGCACAAGACCGACAGAAGAGTTACTCCAATTTGAAGAAAAGACCATATGATTTGCAAGAAGGTGACTTAGTGATGATAAAAGTGTCGCCATGGAAGGGTGTAGTCAGATTTGGCAAGAGAGGAAAGCTGAGTCCAAGGTACGTTGGACCTTTTAGAATCCTGAAGAGAGTTGGATTACAGGCGTTCAAGCTGGAGTTACCGCCAGAACTCAGTGGAATACATGATACCTTTCATATATGCTACCTGAAGAAGTACTTTGGAAAAGAAGAGCTAGTTATACCGTACACAGATTTGAGGGTGGAAACTCCTAGCAGAATGATTGAAGAACCCGAAGCAATTCTAGAAATGCAGACTAAGAAGCTGAGGAATAAAGAGATTGATTTAGTACTAGTCAAGTGGAAGCACCCATTAGGGTCAAACCTAACTTGGGAGACGCTAGAAGAAATGAAAAGAAGATATCCAGATTTCACAGATTTTGAAAAGATTCCGAGGACGGAATCCGTATAAGGAGGGGTGACTGTAAGAACCCGCAAAAGTTGTAAAAGGGTAAAATGGTCTTTTGACACATTATAAGACCATTATGTAAAAAATTTAAGCTATTTGTAAAATAAGAATGAAAGAAATAAAAGTTCATGTGAAATTTGGAGTTTTAACGCGTGAATAGTGAAATTTGGCCAAAAAGGGCAAATTGGTCATTTGACATGAAAATGACCATTTTGTTAAGAAATTTCAGTAAGGAGCTAAGTTAGTGTAACGCCAAGACACTCTTTTTATGTAAATATAATAAAAAGGGTAAAATGGTCATTTTACCTTAGAAGGGTAATTTGGTCTTTTGGACAGAAAAGAATTTAGTTTGAAATAATATTTTGAGTCTTGGACTTAAAATGTTATAAAAACTGATAATTGGTCGTTTAACCATAAAAGGGTATTTTGGTCATTTGACCATGCGAAGGACCAAATATGAAAAATATTGTTGTTTGTGGCAAATGTATAAAGAATGAAAGTTTTATTGTAATAAAACTTGATTTTGTGGTCAAAGTTCAAGAAAATGAACTTTAGGACTAAAAATGTAAATTTTAGAGGTATAAATAGAGAGGTTGACTCTCTTAGTTGACTAGCCATTTGTGCAGCAACGGGAGGAGCAAGGAGGATGCGATTTATGCAGGAAATCATGGAATTGAAGCAAGGAATTGGAATCATAGCTTGAATTGGTGATTCCTATGTTAATCAAGGTTAGTAAACTTGATTTTAACCAAGTTCTTGAAGTGTTCTTGATTTGGTTTTAATAGAAACTGAAATTTGTGAATTTCAGTTATGATTATGTGGTTTAGATAGTTTATTACTTCCATTAAGTCATGCCAAAATGACTTAACTCAAGAAAATGGAAGTAGATTGCTATTTATGATGAATTTGAAGTTTTGGGGTTTTGGGACTAAGAACCTTAATTCTTCATTTTGATTGATTTAGTTGTTTTGAATGGTTGAAAACCTTGTTAAAGTATAAGGTTTTAGCCTAGAAACAAACCCCAAACGATTAAGGACTGGATTAAGGACTTAATGGGCTAAAACTGCGTGCTACAGTGCACAAATCGCGGCTGGACAAGAGACCTGCGCAGGCGCCAGGCGCGGTGCGCCCAAGCCCCTGGCGGGGTGCGCCCAGGCGCAGTGCGCCCTGTCCTAAGCGCGGTGCGCCTCTAGGCAGGTGTTGGTCGTCGAATTACCAAACAAATAAAAGAGTAATGTAAAATGGATGCAGTTTTTAATGATGGGACAGAAACTGTGAAATGTCAAAAGACCTCTAAATACTCTTCAATTAAGAATAGTATAGTAGTGGTACGAGTCGAACCCAAGGGAATTGATGCGAGTAATCTCTTGCCAAGTTTTCACACTCTTAGAGATTGGGACAAAGAAATATAAAGTTCAAGGGGGGATTTGTCAAGTCGCTTGAATAACAGAAAAATAATAAGTAAGAATGTGATTAATACAATTAAACGGACATTCGGCTTCTAGTCTAATCAATCTTGTCGCATATTCATACTTGAATGAAATTAAGAGTTAAGTAATGGTTCTTGTCAATGGAAAAATGACAATAACACATCAACTTAGAAGAAATCCAAATTAATATGCTCAATACTTCAATGGTCGCTATTTGTGAAAGAAGTATTGTTTTCTCATATATAAGTAAATACCTCAATGGTCATCTTGAAGAGATAGATGTATCTCAACCGAGACAAGATACCACTTAAATATGCGAGCTTTAATCCAAATTCAATATTCCGTCCCTTTAGATGAAGGAACTAAGAACAAGTATGTAATTTAAGACATAGAAATCAACCGGGACAAAAGAAACATGCATCACTAATATAGAACAAGGATTAGCACTTAAATTCTATAAAAGGTATGCACAACACAATGGTCAACTAGTGATTAATGCTAAAATTGACCAAGAGTGATGCTTTATGCTCTTTTGTTGGTTCTTTACTTATTAAGAGCTTGATTGATCTCTCGTGTCAAGCTTTAACAAGTGAAGTTACTTCTAAGATGTTACTAACAATGATCCTCAAAACAATTGAAAATACATCTAACTATAATTGGTCAACTATCGGAATAGAGTGATCGGCTAAATTCCAAAACAGGGACCAAATTTGTAATAAAATTTAAATAACAAAACTGGACCAAAACAGTTTTAATAACTTCAAAACTTCAATCCAAGCATAAATATTAATGACTAGAAGGATACATGACTAAAAGCCGAATGTTATGAGATTTAGCCACTCATGTTGACTAAAATCTGCATAATTGCAAATAAAGACATTAAAACTAACTAAGAATGTAAGAAAATAACTAAGTGTATGAAGTGATGTTGATTGATATTGATTGATGTCAATAACTTCTCCCAAATGCTCTATTTATAGTCCTCAAATGGCCCTGGAGAGATCTCAGATCGGATTAATCAAATGATGAAAACCACATGCTTCAAAAGTTGATTTGCTGGAAGATTCCTGCTGCACATGACTTACAGTGCAGACACGACTCGTGTGTTTCTAGGCTTAGAAAACACACGACTCGTGTGTATTGAAAGTACATTGCCATTTGTCATTCCAGGTGGGACACGACTCGTGTGTTTCTAGGCTTAGAAAACACACGACTCGTGTCTAGTGAGGCAGGGGTTTTTCGGGCTATTTTCTTCGTCTCTTGTCCGATTTCCTTGAAACTTGGCGTGAGGCTTCCTTTTGACATTGTATGGTGGCCCATATTTTTTAATGCCTGCAAAACATACCATTTTATGCAAACAAATGGCTTTTGCTCCAAAATGAACACATTAGACCGAAAACATGCGTATAGCACGTTTTAAAGGTGATAAACGATGTTGAATGCGGTAAATAAACATATAAAAAGGTGTATAATTATACACCTATCAAACATCCACAAGCTTAAACTCTTCTTTGTCCTCAAAGAAAACAAGAAAAACTTAGACTAATGGGTGAAAGAAGGAAAACAAAAAGAAAGTGTGAAACCTTTTTATGTCAAATTGCGCCAACATTATCACTAGCAATGATATGGTTATCATATCGTCCCTGTATTTGCTTAAAATTTCACATTTGTGAAATAGTAGATTGTACTAAGAAACAAATATTCGTTAAACAATAGCATAGCCACGTCATATATTGATTATAATACCACTACCGTGACTTTCACCGTGTTTAGCAAGGGCAACACAATACAAGATCAGTGCTCACAATTTTTCGCTCTTCTCATATCTGCGCACAATTCGCTGATTGCGACTCACAAATGTCTTTTGCCACTCATATGGAATTAGGGTGGTGTTTACACTCGGATGTCGAACTTGGACTCATGTTAATATGACTTTGCCTCAATTATCATTTTGACCACCTTTATTAAAACTTGTCAATTCAAATAAATGATCTTCCAAAATAAATACAATAAATTACAACTCGATAAATGAAATACAAATACAAAAGAGAATAAACACTCTATTTTTAGATTTTCTTTAAAATGAGCAAAATAGTTTGGATTTTTGAAAGATACAAACTATCTTTTATTGAAAGGAAATAAGCATTTGTGCTTATTTTATTTTGTTTTTGAAAATTTTAATCAACAAACATGTTTGGTTCTTGGTTTTATTTATTTATTTTTTTTTTATTTTTTATTTTTTTATATATATATATATATATATATATATTTTTTTTTTTACCAATTTTTTTTAGAACCAAACAAAATATTTCTGGAATTTCACCATTTATTTGACTCGATATACAAATGTAAAGATTTTGTTTTTGAAATTAGAATTATTGAACGAATAATAATTTCAAAATTTTTGTTTAAAAAGGACCAATTTGGTCAAGACAAAATGATATGAAATTTCGGAAGATTTGGAATTGACATGTTAGAAACAAAGGTGCTGGTCAAAGTGTGATTACGAAGGCAAAACCTGTAACATTAACCAAGTCGATTGCACTCATTGAGATTCTCACGGGGTATCTGCATCTTGTATTGCTGTTTTTGCTAAAAATAGATTCAGTTAAAATAGATGTCTTATAAACTGTTCATACGTGTGTATGCTAAGTACATTTGACAAACACAAGTTTTTTAACATAATCTAAAATTTTGCAAAGTGAAAAAATTTTCAACCACAAGGTAGATAGGCAACCATAACATTGAAAATAAAGATGCAACATAATTTAACAATCATTAGTTTTCACGAGGGTAAGAAAAGAAATGCGATAAATAACAAAAGTTTTAAACACACAAAAATTTTTGTTTTTGTTTTTCAAGATTTTCGATAAAAAGAAAAAATAGTATAGAAGTGAAAAATGCTAGCATCCAACATCGTAAATACCTCCACAAGCTTAAAAATAAGCGTCGTCCTCGAAGCTTGCGGGAAGTCTACTGTGGTCCATGGGGTGGTGGGGGGTGTCCGAGAGTCCAATGATACACGTGTTGCATCATTCTCTCTACTTCTCTGTTGTGCCTCTCCACCTCTCTGTTGTGCCGCTGCTGAGCGGTCACATAGTCATCAAAATCGCCCCGTAGTGCATGGACATTGTCGTCAATTTGGACGACATCTTCTCGCAGGAGGTCAATCTGCTCCTGCAAAGCACCATAATTGCCCCATCCTTGCTGTTGCTGTGGGGGCGCATCTTCATTTCCTGCCTGCTCGTCTTCTTCTCCTCCTACGTTGGAGGGTGGCTGCCAGTTGGTGTTGTTGGTTGGATCGGCCAGTGTCAAGGTTTCCACATCATCAACATCAATGATCAGGTATGGTGTGTGATGTGGGCCAACAACCCAAGTGTTGCTGTCCTGTTCTTGGTAGTACAATTTCATGTACTCTAACACTTCTCCGGTGAGAGTGTTTCCGTCCTCCAGTCGCTCCATTGTGTGTGGAATCCGTATATGAAGGAGTCTGGCCAAAAGAGTCACCAGTCCTCCTCCATGTATTTCTCCCACTGTTTTTTGGCTTTCTTTCACGAGACGGTCGCACACATAGGCTCCAAAATTCGGCTTTAAAGGACTGTTGGTGACTGCGCACCAAAGGAGCTGTAATTCTTTGGAGTTTATTGTGCTAGTCTCTCTTCTAGGGAATAGAATGGAGGCGAAGATTCGGTGCAACACCTTTAAAACTGGGTGTATGATGGACGAAGCTTTTGCAGATTTTGCAATGTATCTGTTGATGCCTGTGATGGTGTTCCAGAAGGCATCATTATTCATATCAGCTTGCCTACCCCTTCTGTCGGGTCCAAATGTGTTCGCCGTTGGACCGTTGATTATTTGACAGATGTGGTCGGTAGTCAAGGATCTTGCTTCATTGCACAACCTGAAATTTAAAACTCCGTGATCTAGAAAAGCGGAAGACATGAATTCCAATGTCAGAATTTGGTAAGTCGAGGCTTGGGTGTTCATTAGCATTCCCCATCCAAGATTGTTCAACAAGGTTTGTATGCCATCAAATACGCCTATCTCTTGCAAGGTGTCCACGCAGATAAATTTTTGGGAGACGACCTCCCTTTCTTGCAAGGCCACAAAGCGGTCTCTTTGGCTATAGTCCGAGAATCGGACACCATCAATACGGGGGGGAGAGTCGCTCCTTTGTCGCGAACTTGAAGCACC
This sequence comes from Cichorium intybus, assembly GCA_023525715.1. Taxonomy (NCBI): domain Eukaryota; kingdom Viridiplantae; phylum Streptophyta; class Magnoliopsida; order Asterales; family Asteraceae; genus Cichorium; species Cichorium intybus. The sequence continues at coordinate 735,860 of CM042015.1, read as the reverse complement.
ATCTCTGGACCTTTTCCTGTAAGTTTCCAAGGCCATTTCAATCTGCATAACCAAAAATTAGCAAAAACAGCACCCAAGTTATGAATCATCAAGGAATTTATACATTTGACAATGTTTTAGCTTTGTATTCCTGTGATTTAGAGAGCATCATTAAGTTAAAATTAAGCTAAAAAGATTGAATTTATCATGATTGGGACAAAATTCACCATTTTGAATTTTGGATGAAATGGATGTTTCAAAGCTCAATTCACACCACATTGCACATCCACAAGCTTGTATGTGCAATGGATTAGAACAATTTCATCTAATTCAAAATTTCAAGGAAAATTAGGGTTCTTGGTGTTCTTCCCCAATTTGGGTGATTTTGACCTAATCATGTTAATTTCAAGGTAATCAAGCAATAAAACATCATAGGAACACTAATCTAACATAAAAGATCACATATTTCAAACAATAATCATCAATTTTAAGATTTCTCAAAAACTAGGTTTTTGAAGATTTCTTGATTTTTGATGATTTCATGGATAAATCTTTGATTTGATGCAATATAAGTGTTAGAAGGATGAATTATAGCAAAAGAAACATACCTTTGGAGCTTAATTTGGTTGAAAATGAAGATTTTTGGGTGGTTTTGTGTGGTTCGGCCGAGAGAAACCCGAGAGCAAAGAAGGGAGTGTGGTTCGTGCAAATGAAGAAGTGCAGGAAACTGATCTTAATCTGTCCAGCATGCACACGACTCGTGTGTATTCAGTGAAGAAAAACACACGACTCGTGTGTTTTAACTTGAACTATTCTTGCTTTTTAAGGAACACGACTCGTGTGTTTTTAGCCTTACAAAAGACACGACTCGTGTATATCTTCTGTTAAGGAAAAAAATTTCGATTTTTTATTTTTTCGCTCGGTGACTCCAAAATTTTTCCGACACTTCCGTACACTTTATTATACATTAAAAACACCGAAAAGTAAAAAAAAATCAAATAAAAACATGTTAAAACACGCGAAAACGAAGCACACAAATACCGTAAAATGACAATCGGGTTGCCTCCCGAGAAGCGCACTTGTTTAACGTCTTTGGCTCGACACGGGCCCGTGTTTGAGCTTTAGGACTCATACACGGGGGCTTAGGAAAGTTTTACCCTGGACATTCCTCTATGTCCACTCCTTGATTGGTAATGAAACACTCGGTGAACCGTTTGAGACGGTGTTTGTTTCTCGCTTGTTTTGGTATAGGAGGTGGATCTCTATTTTGCAAATCCAGATCATCGTGTTGATGATCATGGCGATCCACAGGCTTGGACTCTTCAGTAAGTCCAATTGTTGTTTCGTTCATTGAAACCATTGCCACTAAATTATTGTTAGATATTGTATGTTCGTTTGGCAACAATGAATCATTTTCCCTTAGGTCTTCGGGAGGCACATCACTTGGGTAGCGGGTGGATTGATCGATATTAAAGGTTACAACTTCACCATCGAATTCCATAGATAGGGTACCATTAAAAACATCAATTTTTGTTCTCGATGTTTTTAGGAATGGTCTCCCTAAGAGTGTAGAACTTGAATTCGGTGAGTCGTCATCTCCCATATCGACGACATAAAAGTCAGCGGGAAAAACCAAGTTATTCACTTGTACTAATATGTCTTCCAATACGCCTTTTGGACGTACCGTAGACTTATCGGCCAATTGAATAACGACTCCGGTGCGTTTCAATGTTCCTTTCTTTAAGTTTTTGAAAATTGAAAGTGGTAGAACATTGATAGAGGCACCGAGATCAAGCATGGCTCTCGGTATGTTTGTGTCCCCCAATTTACAAGGGACCGTGAATACGCCCGGATCCTTGTACTTTGGTGGCAATCTTTTTTGTATGATTGCCGAGACATTCTCGTTGACTTTTATTGTCTCATCCCCTTTAAGTTTCTTTTTAGATGTGCAAAGTTCCTTAAGGAACTTAGCATATCTTGGAACTTGTTTAATAGCCTCAAGTAAGGGAATATTTACCTCCACCTTGCGGAATGTGGCCATGATTTCTCGATCTTCCCTTTCTTTCTTTGATTCCAAGAATCTTGAAGGGAAAGGAGGTGATGGAGTATGGATTGGTGGCTCCGCTTGTTTCGTGCCCTCTTTTTCAGCATCCTCGGGCACAATTGGATCTTTGCAAACCTTCCCACTTCTAAGGGAGATGGCACTCACATTGTGCCTTGGGTTTGCTTCCGTTTGGGCTGGCAATTTAGTATCCAGCCTACTTTCCAACTTGCCAACCGTTGTTGCAAGTTGTGCCATTTGTTGCTCCAAGTTTTGGATGCTTGCTCTTGTCTCTTGCTGAAAAGATATAGTATTTTTAGCCAAGTTAGAGACAATCTCCTCTAAAGACATACCTGAGGGGTTTCGTGGCGTGGTATGTTGTGGTTGTGGGTATCGTGGTTGATATTGAGATCTTGGTTGCGCATTTCTCCACGATTGATTGTTGTCAAAATTCCTGGAATTTTGTCCCACGTGGTCACCCATAGCATTTACATGCTCGTTTTCATCTTGTAAAGATGGACACATATCGGTTGGATGACCGTGTTGGAGGCAAATTCCACAAGCTCTTGCCTTTGGTTCGATCCCTCTCTCTTTGGTTAACAAAATAACGGCTTTTGTTAATTCATTTAATTGAGTTTCAATAAGAGGGGTACTTACTTGTTTTTCTCCTCGTGGAGGGTCGGGATACCATTCATCTTCCCCGATCGCGTGCTTCGAGTCTTCGGCCAAAGTTGCAATTAAGGCCCGGATTTGGGACGGAGTCTTGTCTAGTAAGGCTCCACCGCTTGAAGCATTGATAATTCGCCTATCAAGGTGAGATAGGCCTTCACAAAAGTATTGGAGAAGTTGGTGCTCCGACAAACCGTGTTGTGGGCACCGAGAGCAAAGTTTCTTAAACCTCTCCCAATATGTGTGCAAGGACTCTCTTCGTCCTTGGTGCAAGGTGAGAATTTCTCTACGTATGCTCGAAGCTTTTGGCTCCGGGAAATATTTGTCAAGGAATGCTTGAGCAATGTCGTTCCATGTTGTTATCGTCCCCGGTGGGAGATAGTACAACCATTCTTTGGCGGCATCGTAAAGAGCAAAGGGGAATGCCCTTAGCTTGATTTGGTCCTCGGTCACATTATGCGGTTTCATACCCGAACATACCACATGAAATTCCTTAAGGAATTTATGGGGATCTTCATTTTCCAAACCTCTAAAGGTTGGAAGTAAGTGTATGAGCCCGGACTTTAGCTCAAAATTCTCCACATTGGGATAATTTATACACAAAGGTTGTTGTGTATCTTTTCGGGCACCCCATTGTCTTAAGGTCTTTTCTTCGTCACCCATTTTTAATGGATTAGTAGAAAAATCAGAAATAGGAGTAGAAGTAGAAGTAGAAGGTGGTGTAGGAGAGAGTGTTGATGTAGTGTGAGATTTTTGGTAATCAAGCTTCTTTCGAAGTTTGGTTTGTTTTCTTAATATTTTTGCAGTTTTTTCGATTTCTTTGTTGATCTCAAGAGGTGTACCTGTTCGATCAGATCTGGGCATAAAGAGTTAATCATAAGCCAATTCCCCGGCAACGGCGCCAATTTGTTGGTCGTCGAATTACCAAACAAATAAAAGAGTAATGTAAAATGGATGCAGTTTTTAATGATGGGACAGAAACTGTGAAATGTCAAAAGACCTCTAAATACTCTTCAATTAAGAATAGTATAGTAGTGGTACGAGTCGAACCCAAGGGAATTGATGCGAGTAATCTCTTGCCAAGTTTTCACACTCTTAGAGATTGGGACAAAGAAATATAAAGTTCAAGGGGGGATTTGTCAAGTCGCTTGAATAACAGAAAAATAATAAGTAAGAATGTGATTAATACAATTAAACGGACATTCGGCTTCTAGTCTAATCAATCTTGTCGCATATTCATACTTGAATGAAATTAAGAGTTAAGTAATGGTTCTTGTCAATGGAAAAATGACAATAACACATCAACTTAGAAGAAATCCAAATTAATATGCTCAATACTTCAATGGTCGCTATTTGTGAAAGAAGTATTGTTTTCTCATATATAAGTAAATACCTCAATGGTCATCTTGAAGAGATAGATGTATCTCAACCGAGACAAGATACCACTTAAATATGCGAGCTTTAATCCAAATTCAATATTCCGTCCCTTTAGATGAAGGAACTAAGAACAAGTATGTAATTTAAGACATAGAAATCAACCGGGACAAAAGAAACATGCATCACTAATATAGAACAAGGATTAGCACTTAAATTCTATAAAAGGTATGCACAACACAATGGTCAACTAGTGATTAATGCTAAAATTGACCAAGAGTGATGCTTTATGCTCTTTTGTTGGTTCTTTACTTATTAAGAGCTTGATTGATCTCTCGTGTCAAGCTTTAACAAGTGAAGTTACTTCTAAGATGTTACTAACAATGATCCTCAAAACAATTGAAAATACATCTAACTATAATTGGTCAACTATCGGAATAGAGTGATCGGCTAAATTCCAAAACAGGGACCAAATTTGTAATAAAATTTAAATAACAAAACTGGACCAAAACAGTTTTAATAACTTCAAAACTTCAATCCAAGCATAAATATTAATGACTAGAAGGATACATGACTAAAAGCCGAATGTTATGAGATTTAGCCACTCATGTTGACTAAAATCTGCATAATTGCAAATAAAGACATTAAAACTAACTAAGAATGTAAGAAAATAACTAAGTGTATGAAGTGATGTTGATTGATATTGATTGATGTCAATAACTTCTCCCAAATGCTCTATTTATAGTCCTCAAATGGCCCTGGAGAGATCTCAGATCGGATTAATCAAATGATGAAAACCACATGCTTCAAAAGTTGATTTGCTGGAAGATTCCTGCTGCACATGACTTACAGTGCAGACACGACTCGTGTGTTTCTAGGCTTAGAAAACACACGACTCGTGTGTATTGAAAGTACATTGCCATTTGTCATTCCAGGTGGGACACGACTCGTGTGTTTCTAGGCTTAGAAAACACACGACTCGTGTCTAGTGAGGCAGGGGTTTTTCGGGCTATTTTCTTCGTCTCTTGTCCGATTTCCTTGAAACTTGGCGTGAGGCTTCCTTTTGACATTGTATGGTGGCCCATATTTTTTAATGCCTGCAAAACATACCATTTTATGCAAACAAATGGCTTTTGCTCCAAAATGAACACATTAGACCGAAAACATGCGTATAGCACGTTTTAAAGGTGATAAACGATGTTGAATGCGGTAAATAAACATATAAAAAGGTGTATAATTATACACCTATCAGCAGGGGCCAGGCAGGGGATCAAAAATGCAAACTTTCGTTTGGCTTGTCCGTTTTAGCTCAAACTTGAACCGTAGGCTCGTTATGGTCTGAAAAGTTTGGGAAAATTTTTATATTGAGTTTTCGACCCCTCGGGGGCACTGTAGATCGATTCGAATGCCTCGGTGAATAGTAAAATTCATAAAAAGTTAGTAAACGGAAAGTTTATTAACTAGGCATTGTTTATAATGATAATGTATTGAACTCTATTGTATTAGAGTTAATTGGAATGGTTATTAACCTATTATCATTTGATATATAAATGAATATATAGGTATGGGACAAAATGGTTGTGGTGCACGCAAAGGCAAGAAACAACCGGGATTTAAACGCAGCTAGTATCCAGGTGAGTAATCTCACTGATATCATATGTGATATATGATGATTGAATTGTTACAGGTTGAAACAGCTTCGGGGGACGAAAACGACAAGTGTAAAAATATATGTAAAAGACAATACCATATAAGCCGTGAGTCATTGCGATGACAAGAACGGAGCTGTGAGTCAATACATATATATATACACTATGATATGACAAGACCAGATAAGCCGTGAGTCTTTAATAGACAAGAACGGAGCTGTGAGTCAAACTTATATAGACAATACCAGATAAGCCGTGAGTCTTTAATAGACAAGAACGGAGCTGTGAGTCAAACTTATATAGACAAGACCGGATAAGCCGTGAGTCTAGGCAACAGCGGGCTAACCCGTGAGCCAAGGCAACAGCGGGCTAACCCGTGAGCCATAAATGATTATAAAATGAAATGGAATTAACTGGTGCGGCCTATAAGGCTATGATATTGTTACAGGTACATGATGCGGCCTTTTGGCTATGATATCGGGTTATTAAACCCAGCTGGTGCGGCCTGCGGGCTATGATTTATATATTGATATTGTTTTGGTACAGCTTACATAGCTATGACACAGAGTGCGGCTTATATAGCCATGACATATGACACAGTCTATTGTGACTAAGAAACATGGGACAGAAACGATGGATATGATTATCTGTGCAAATAACTGATGTGGTTTGATAATTGCAGGTTGTAATGAAGTAGCCTGTAAGGCTACAAAATTAGGATGTGAAATCCTAAGAGATATATGGTCAGCCAGTAAGGCTATGAGTTTGGATTCGATATCCAGACAGATATACGAATATATCTTTATACATGTTATTTGCAGAAACGATTACTCACTGAGCTTTGTAGCTCATACCGTTTGTTAAATGTCCCTGCAGGTTAGCATAACCCTGATAAGGGTAAGGATAAAGTCTGTGACTCAAGAAGTGGACTTGTAGATGCTGTCAGTAGCAGCCCGGCTTATAAGGAGGTTACTATATTTATATACTCCTTGATACACTTGTACCCGATTTTAATAAAATGTACCCCTTTGTTTATGGTTTTAAGTTCTGAAACTTATGTTTTAAAAAAAAAATTCAGGGTGTTTTTGTCTTAAAAGCCGGGTGTTACAGTTAGTAATTATTAGAACTAAAATTGCAAGATTTTGGGTCTTAGGACCATATTTGTAAAGAAGTTAGAAGATTAGGGGTTAAAGTGAAAATATTTTATAAAACTAAAAATATAAATAAGAGAGAATTATCACTCTCATTTCCAGAATTCAGTGGAAGAGTCTAGAGAGAACGAGAGAGAGCAAGAGGAGAGCACGGGAAGATCAAGAAGCTTGAGAATTTCTACAAAGGAATCAAAGGAAACAACATTGGAATTAGTGATTCCAAGCCTTGAAGGGTAAGATTCTCTTATTCTAAGTTCCAAGTCTTGAACGGGAGTTGATTCTCAACTTTTGATTTTCCAGAATTTATGGTCTTAATGGAATCATCTTGCTTAAAACCATCAAATAAGTATGTTCTAACTAAGAAATATGTTAGAAATCAAGAAATGGTGATTTTGCTCAAGAACCCTAAGCCATGGGTTTGAAAGTCCAAGTGGTTTTGATGAACCTAATATGTTAGAAATGATGAAATAAACATGTAGAGGTTGCCAATTTGATGAAAATGAAGTTTTGGTGTAACAATTGTGAAATGAGTTTTTATCTCAAGAACCCTAGAAATGGGTAAAAGAGATGAAACTGATTTTATATGTTTTTATAGTCTTGTTAAGTCAAACATGATATAAATGATGCAAGAAATCATTTTCAAGCTTTGAAAATCCAATAAAACGATTTTTTGGTGAAAAATAGTATTTTCGGAAGAACTTTCAAGATTTTAAAGAAGATTTGATGTTTTTGTGGATCAAAAGTAGATATAAGTTGGTATTTAGGGCCTGGAAATGACCCTAAACCAATTAAGTTAAGTATTAAGAGCTTAATGGGGCAAATAGTGAAACTGCAGTTTGAAAAATCGCCAAGAATAGCATTGTACTCAGCGATCGCGACGCGACCATAGAGGCGGTCGCGACGCGAGCCCACGGCAGCAGGAGTGTTTCGCTTCTGTCCAATTTTTAAGACTTGAACTCAATGTCAGGCTTGTCCGTTTGGTCTGTAACGCATACCATAGCCTTAAAATGGTATGAAACCATATGGAAAATTGTTAAATTCGTAATCCGACCTTGCGGAAAAATCACTGTAGCAGCAGAGACCAAACTTCAAGTTTATGTCAAAACTTGATTTTTGGGATTTGAGCTAGACTTGTCTAATTAACTCCAAATTTGAAACATAGGTCTATTATGGCCTAAGATTTCGTGGAAAATTGTCAGAACCGAAATACGACCTTCCGAGGGTACTGTAGTAAAATATGTGTATTTCGGAGAAAAATTATAAAATGAGTATTAAAGGTTATACACTTGTTATGACCTGTAGTAGTGCTGTATAAGACCTTAGAACAGTAGAGTCAGTTGTAGTATGCATTTATTAAATATATATATGCTACTTGTATAGGTGGTGCTTCGAACATTGTTGAGCACGGAAAAGGGAAGGGTGTACGAGAAGCTTAGTGACCCGTAGTTACACCAAGGTGAGTTTTATGAGGATTTTTCTAGTACATAGCAAAATGATATTTTCAGAAAAATAATATTTCCAATATTTGCAAATACTAAAGTTTGGAAATAGTTTTGAAAGTAGCTCTAAGAGCTAAGTGTTTAAAAGAGATTTTAAAGAAGTTCAGTTTTTAAAGAAGTATAGTTGTAAAGTTTTGAAAGAAGCTCCATATGTGAGCTAAAGCTATTGAAGTTAGTTTAAAAGTATTTTTTATTAAGAGTTAAGAAGTTCCTGAGTTTGAGTTTTTATAAATTGTGTCCCATTTTGACCAATTTGAGATGAAATGAAGAAAGTAAAGAGAAGAACTAAAGCAAAGAAAGTAATAAGAGTCAGTTGTCCGGACTAGGATCACCCACATAATCGGGAGATCAGAAGACACTACTGGGATGGTACCTCCCGTCGCGAAGTAGTTGTCTAGCTTAGCATACCCTTGTGCTTGAATCCGTTCCAAGTCACAAAGGGGAGTCAGAAATAGCATAACCTAGCGGGTGGATCTGTTCTGTCCCGCGAAGGGAGCTAGTAGACTGAATTAAATTGAACTAATTCATGAGTTTCAGTTGGTCACCAGAAAATGAGAAAGAAAGCAGTTTTGAGAAAGAAAGTAGTTTTAGAGTTTGAAAGTAAAGAAGAAATGAAATTTTGAGATTTGTTTCATAAATCAGTTTTAAGCAGTCTACTTGTAATATTTCAAGTTTTGAACAGAAAAGTTTTGGGTCTAAACCCATATTACTCACGAGGCTTTATGTCTCACGTTTATTATTTTTAAATGTTATGTACTTAGGTGAAAGGAGCAGAAGTTGAAGTTGGGACCAGTGTATATATAGTAAGTTTAAATTATGGTTTTCTGTATTGAGTCTGTAATACCCCTTCAGAATAAAGTTTGTAAAAAAATTTAAGTGAGTACTTCATAGTCACGAGTTGTAGAATATTTTTGTAATGTAAACTGTATTTAAATATGGATTGAGAAAGGGGTGTTACAGCTTCGTTGCGGTTAAAGAAGTCAAGAAAATGATAGCAGAATTTAATTTTCTAATAGTTTAATTTATTTAGAAATATGCCATTTGTGGGTTATGTTTACGAAATAGTAATTTGTAATAGAATTAAATTAGCAACAGAGTTTTGGTATGTAAAGACGAATGTCTAAAAGATGAAATTTTATATGTTAAACCGATATCAAGAAAATTTTAAAATTTTTGGAATCAAAATTGTTATGAAATAAGTAAAGTTTAGGCAAAAGCTGAAAAAAAAAACTAAGAAGCAAACTGTAGCAAATACATAAAATACAACCAAAATTTGGGAACAAAATTGTTTTAAAACGTGAAAGTTCTCACGAAAACAGAGAAAAAAATATAGAGTGGAAATGAAAGTATTGAAATGTTTGGGGTTAAAACCGATAATATTAAAAGGCTACTAGACAAAATTTGTTATAACATGTAATAGTTTAGGCCAAAACTAAAAAAGAACTGAAAATGAAAATATTCGGAGTTTTAGGGGCTGTATTGAAAACAATTAAAGTTTTAGGAACAAAAATGAAAACAATGAATGTTTACTATAAACAATAGGGCCAAAGCTTAAATTATTGAAAGTTTTGGTGCCAAAATTAGAATCTATCTATAGTTTTAAGGCCAAAATCGGAAATAGATAACTTTTTTAGTGGCAACTTTGAAAGCAACAAAACTTTAGTGCTATAACTTTAAAACCTTAAAGGCCAATGTTCATTCGCGGCGACAATTGTATATATTAATTGGAATCTATCTATAGTTTTAAGGCCAAAATCGGAAATAGATAACTTTTTTAGTGGCAACTTTGAAAGCAACAAAACTTTAGTGCTATAACTTTAAAACCTTAAAGGCCACTATTCATTTGCGGCGACAATTGTATATATTAATAACTAGTATAATTTTTCCGCGGGTTGCTGCGGATAAATTTCTATGAAAAAATTCCAAAAAAAGGCTTGTTAGTTTGTATAAATGAAAAAGTATTTAAAAAGCCATGTAAAATTTTTAAAAAACAAATTTGCTTAAAAATTATAAAAGAACTTGTTCAATTGAAAAAAAGGAAATTTGAGGAACATAAAACAAAGATATAAAAAAACTAGGAAAATTTGTAATGTTACTTGTGAAATAAAATGTAATCGAAGTTGTAAAAATAATTTTAAAAAAATTGTAACAAATTAAAGAAAAAAAGTTAAATTTTTTAAAAGATGTAAAAAAATTGAGGAAAACTTGCGGAAAATGTTGACGTTAAATTTGTAAAAGGTATTAAAAGTGGACCAAAAATATAATTAAAAAAAAGTTATATGAAACTTATAAAAAATATGTGTATCAAATTTGTAATATGGGTGAATGTTGTAGAAAATGAAATTTTGAAAGGGGGAAGAGACATATCCAAAAAAAAAGAAGAGGAAATGAAAAAGAAATAAAAAGTGATAGAGGTGGGAACCGAACGTGAATCACTTCCTTGTCTTCCAATGCTACAAACCGGTACAACAAATATTTTTTGTTCATCGGTTTTGCAAACAAATAATTTTAAAGGAAAAATGAGCGCAGGTTGGCAAAACCCACAAATGAACAGTAAACGGCTCACTTTAAGGGCAAGAATTGTATATATACGAGGGTAAGAGGCCCGCGCTTCGCTGCGGATGGGCTTTCATAAGGATGTTTCTAAAGTTTATAGAAGATTGTTTAACAGTTGAGATGGCGTGAGATGTTAATTTGCATTATTTAGATTTATATTGAGGAACGTCATACATGGGATTGATCTATGGACCAAGTGTAGTTGCATTTTACATCAAAACGAAAATACCAAATACAAAATCACTGGTTCTAGTTTGACGGGGAAAAAGTGGTCGTCAGCTGAGGCGTTACATTACGTCACAATGCGTACATTAGGTCCAAAAGTTGGTCATGTGTTGATGAAGTAAAAGTTATCAATCCCGATGGCCAAAAAAGTTTCCTAAGATATAATAAAAGGTTTATATCACGTAAATGACAATGTATATAGTTTTTTGGAATAGCACTGATATGTTGTTGTTTAGATTTGTAGTACCTCATATGATCATTCTTGCTTCTTGGTTACTGTGTCAGCGTGTTTCTGCTTTTTTTTGCTCAGACATGTCAGTAGAACCTCAGGTCAGTGTGGTATTAAGTTGTTTATTTGTTTTGTGTATTTAAATGTACTTGGGAGTTACCGGTATTTTCAAGAAGTGGATGCTTGCTTGATTAAAAAACTTTGATAAACGAATAACTAATAGGATGTTTTAGATAATATGGTTTTTAGTCAATTTAATTTTTGGAAAGTTGTATGTGCTGTTACCTGGTGGTGGTAGTGTTGGTGTTGAAATCATGTGTGTTGAAGTTTGGAAAAGGGAAGCATGGCTTAAATGGTATAATTGTTTGTACTGTCTACAAATATATGTGTGTTAAAATCAGGAAAAGGAAAGCTTCATTTAAATAGTATTGGATTAACGGTCAAGGGTATTTTCGGAATTATGAGATAATGACCAAAATAGGATTTTCTATAACTAAAATAAGGGCTTATCATCTAGAACAAAATTTAAACTTATATACTACAATCGTTGAAATTCAAGCCAGTAAATTTTCCTGGAGATACACTATAATTGTCGTAAATTATTGTATGTTTCAAATTGGGCGAGTAAAAAAACAACATATGAAGTGAAGCAAATAGCAGCAACATGTAAAACACACGAGAGTCACCAGACAAAAGAGCAAACAGTTGGTGTGCAGACCATTAAAGCATTTACCAGCAACATCATTTTCGTACACGTAAACGGAATGACATTTAAATAAAAAAAAACATTTTCAAAAAGAAGAGTCAAAATCTGTAATGAAAGAATATGAACGTATAAAAACAAAGAACACTAACCATGTTGTTTCGGCGAGGAAAGCGAAGTATGTGCATCTACAAACGAACATACATCAGCATATAATTTAGATAAGCACATATAAAAGGAGGAGAAATGGAATGTCGAGAAAATAGGAAACCGGCAGCTGGAGAGTAGGCGAGGGAAGAATGCAGAAAGGAAGTACTGTAGCAATATCTATCCAAATGTGCAAGTTAGAAAAACCCTGAAATGAACAGTAAAACGGCGTAAGTTAAGAGGCGAGAAATGTATATAGTTATTATAATATAATGTATTTAAGATTCCACAATGAAATTGTTTAATATTTGTAAAGTTACGTTCGTTTGTTTTGGAATATCATGAAATGTTATATATATAATTTTTATTAAACGTGCATTCATTTTGAAATTAGTTTATGAAAGTTTTGTTTATTGATTTTGATTATTTTAATATCTTCACATCAAAACATTTAAGTCTTTAGGTGCAATAAAAGCTTTTATTTGAGAATTATAATATGCTTATTCATTGAAATTGCAACAAATATGATTATTCATTGATGATTGAGTAAAATTACTTAACTAGTTAATCATTGATTATTCATTTTTCTTGCTGATTTAGTTGTTGTTTTTTTGCTTAACTAGTTAATCATTGATGATTAAGTAAAATTACTTGTTGATTTCGTTTTTTTGGTATTCAATGATAAATAAACTATATTAGGTGTCATTTTTTCATTTTACTAGTTAACCATTGATGATTAAGTCAAATTGCTTGTTGATTTTTGTTGAAATTGAGTTTTAGTAATTAATGCAAATAATACTTGCTGATTTTCCATTTGCATAGTATAATTTAATGAATAAATCAGCTTGCTTGTTGATTTCTATTTTTCTTGGTATTCGTAACCATATCAATTGTTTTTTTTTTGTATTCATTGATGATTATTTGTATTCAATGATGATTATGTGTATAGTGATAAGATGAACTGCATTCATCGATGAATTACATTATCGAGTTCATGTCTAACGGGAGTGATAAGATGAATTGCATTCATTAATGAATATAGCGATGCTAATGACCTATAATCATCGATGGAATAGGAATGAGGCTGGTATAGTGTTTTGATTCATCGATAATTGATTGATGAACTGCAACCAATAATGTGAGTTTACACATTTTTGAGTTGTATTCATTAATGATTCTATATGTTATTGATTGATGGTTATATGCGCATTTGTATCAGGTTCAAGTGCTTGAAGAACGCATTTATCCTTTGTTTATTGACATGATTTTTATGCATTTTGAACGTAGATTTTTCAGAGTATTGGAGTTGCATGAATGAGAAGTCGAAGTAGTCTATTTCAAGTCAAAAGATTTAGCACAACAACAATGTTCTTTAATCATTTTTTATTAAAGTTGTATTGTTTTTAATTATTTATGTCTAAAACTATAATGTATATTTTCCCGTTTTGTGTTCTATAATCAATCATGATTATAAATGTAGTTAACTTTTTTTATCTATACATTGTCCTCTGTTCATTTATGATTACACATGTATTTCATTTTTTATATCTATATTATACTTTATTCATTCATGATTACAAACGTATTTGGTTTTTTCTTCTTTACAAACATATAATTAAAAAAGAAAAGATTTATAAAATTATAAAGAATACAAAATGCGTGTATTCATACATGATTATAAATATTCTGATAAAATAATAAAATTTTCAATATCACTAATACTTTGATTTATAAAAAAACATTTTTTTGAAAAAAAAATCCTATTAAATAATAATTTTATTAATTTTTGGTAATTAAAAATTGGAAAATTATAATTAAAAAACAATTACTTTTTTAGGTAACTATTAATTAAATCCCTAAATTTTAGAAAACTTTCAATTAATTTATTCTTTTATGATTTAATAAAAATACACAATTACTAATATGCCCTTATATATATATATATATATATATATATATATATATATATATATATATATATATATGTGTGTGTGTGTGTGTATTAATTATCTTAATTGTCAAAGACATTATGGTCCAGTGGCAAATATGTATGTTCAGCCTCTTGAGGTATTGAATTCAAATACCACTAGAGGATTAGATTGTTTAAGATATAGGTCTAATAAATCGCCTCAAGGCATCTCATCGCCTCCAGAATAAATTAAAATTTGCATAACACAGTTCTCTTCTTACCATTCTCCTACTTATTTACGGACATAAAAATAGAAGAGAAAACTGCAAAATTGGTTCTTATGGTTTTGTCAAAAATTGCAAATAAGGTCCAAAAAGTTTTCACTTTGCATGGAATGTCCAAAAACAGTAGTTTTCTTATAGTTTTACTCTTCAACATATTTGAAAAGACTAAAATACCAATTTAATTTTTTTTTCTATTTTTTAATACCTTTTTAGTTGTTTTATAATTAAAAAACTCACACATCCCCACGACCACCCGTCTCTCGCAAAAACTGTGATTGGGGCTAGGAGAATTTGATTTTCTAGCCTCAACTTTCTCAACTTCTCCCCCCCAAATCCCCATAGTTATACATCCTCACAAACTCGATTTTGGTCTCGGCACCAAAGGGTGAAGAAGATGATCGATGGTGGGAAGGGGTCAGTTGTAACGACCCAAAAAAAAATTGAATTTATATTCAAGAAAGTAAATAAGAGAAAGGTTAAAATATATTGAAAGTTTTAAAATAATGTATTGGGAATTGTGGCAAAATTTCCAAGAGTTTGGAGAAAAATGGTGAAAAAGGGTAATTTGGTCATTTTACCATAAGAAGGGTAAAATGGTCTTTTGATCCATTAATAAAACCATTATGTAAGATAATATGTATTTGTGAAATAAAAATAAAGTTTATGTGAAATTCGGAAGTTTTACTGCGTGAATAGTGAAATTTGACCAACAAGGTCAAATTGGTCATTTGACATAAAAATGATCATTTTGTTAAGAAAATTTCCATTAAGAGGTTAAGTTGGTGTCAAATGGAACTTAAAGTGCAAAATTATGAGCCTAGGACTATTTTTGTGAAGAAAGTGGAAGATTAGGGACTAAAGTGAAAGTATTTTATAAAAAACTAAAATATAAATAAGAGAGTTATTACTCTCTTCTTCCAGAAATCAGTAGAAGCTTTGAGAAAAGAATAGAGAGAGCAAGGGAGAGTACGGGAGAAGAAGAAGGTCAAGGATTCATAGGATCACAAGAGGAATTGGTAATTCCAAGACTCAAAAGGTAAGAAATTCCATGTTTTCAAGCTTGTTCTACCCAAATTCTTGAACGGGAATTGTGAAATTGATTTCTGAATTTCCAGAAATCACGAGTTTAATGTCATCATCTTGCTCAAAATCATCAATTTCACATATTCTAGTAGTTGAATATGTAAAAATCAAGAAAATGATGATTTTGCTCAAGAACCCTAATTCACGGGTTTGTGTGATCAAGACTGATTTTTATGGTTTTGTTAAGTCCAAAGGATCACTTAAGATGTATTAAGACACTCTTAAGTGGTTAATTTCAGAAATTTGGATTTTTGGACCAAAAATGTCAAAAACGGGTTTTCAAAGAATTGGAATTGGAATCAGTGATTCCATGGCTTAAAACCTGATGTAAAGCAAGGGTTTTAGTCATAGAATGATAGTAAAATGATTAAGATAAGTATTAAGCACTTAATGAGTCAAAATAGAGGTCTGCAGCTTAAAAATCGGACTGAAAACACAGTCTGCAGACTATGCACGAGTCGTGCCTATTTTGCCTTGGCTAAGCACGAGTCGTGCTCCACTGTAGAGCCAAGAAATAGCATTCTACAATGTGCACGAGTCGTGCTCCCCATAGCACAAAAAGAGCACGAGTCGTGCTCTTAATCAGGAGCTTTTAAAGTTTGAATTTGATGCTAGACATGTCCAAATGACTTCAAACTTTAACTACAAGTCCATGATGGTATGAAAAGTCCTGGAAAAATATGAAATTTAGAATACGACTCTCCGAGGGCACTGTAGAACAATACGTGTACACCGGAGATGTATAAAATGAATATGAAAACCAATTTTAAGGAGTTTATCTAACCATGAGCTACATTGGTATCATAAGGACTCTAATGAGTTGTAGAATCAGTTATAATGAATATTAATGTATAACATGTAATTATAGGTTCGTGATAAGCGATCATTGGATCAAAAGAGTATAAATACAAGGAATGTATAGTCAAACTGCTAGCAATACATGAGGTGAGTACATGCAGTATTTTTACCCATTCTGGGGTACATGGCAAGTAAGTATTTTAAAGATTTCTTATAAAATCTTATATGTGAAATTATATGCAAGAGTATTATTTTTAACTTGTTTGTGAAAGTATAATGCTATACTTGAAGTTTTGTTGTAGTCTATGAATCAATTATATGAAAGTATGTTTTGGTCTATGAACCAAATATGTGAAAGTATATGTTTAATACAAGTTATACATATTTAAAAGTATGAATAGGCATATAGCCGTAAAATGTTTAAGAAGTATGTTTTGGTTACAGATTTTATATGTTTTCAAGTATGAAAGCGTATATAGCTACAAAATGTTTGGAAAGTATAATTTGGCATTAAGCCTAAAAATGTTATAAAGACATGTTTTGAACATATGAAATATGTGAAACGAAAGTTATGTATTTGGCATTTTAGCCATAAAGACATAAAATGATGTAGTTTGGCATCTAGCCACAAGTTATATGTTTATGAGAAATGTTAAAATAAGCAGCAAGTTTTTGTATGACTGGTAATTGTAGCAAGCAGCGTTAGTAAGGGAACTATGTTCCAACCTACCCGGGTTAGGTAAGGGGTCTACTGGGGACAAGCCCCATCGCGAAGTAGATCGCCTCAGCACTTCTATGGTGAGGATTGATCCGTTCTTTCTAGCCATAGAGACTTGGGGTATCACTTATAGTGATTAAAGCCCTAAGTATAAAAATCCAGCAAGCTTATAAAACCAGTCAAAGAAAGCAAGAATGATGTTATTTTTCGTAAAGTATGTCAAAGAATGATTTTCTTGAAAAGTTAAGGGTTGTACTATGATTCTATTATAAAGTTTTGAAAGAATGTAATTATGCAAAGGATGATATGAAATGATTTTTAAAGAAATTAAGAAATAGTGATATGGTAATATCTTGAAACTTTGAAAGATGTTATTATTCTAAAGAATGTTATGAAATGATTTTGAGAAGTAAAAAGCATAGTATGATATTTATATAAAGATTTGACAGAAGTTTATGGTATAAGTTTTATATAAATTAGTAAAGAAGTTAAAGGTTTGAGTCTAAAACTCATGTAACTCACGAGACATTATTGTCTTACGTATTTTATTTTTATGCCATGTATTCCAGGTCAAATACTATTCTATAATTGGATGAAGTTTAGCTGGAGTGGAGCCCACATAGCTCCTAGCTTGGACTTAAGGTTAAATCCTTACTTGCTTACTATGGTTAGTTTTGATATAGATTTGTACACCCACAGTTTTAAATTTGTAAATAATCGGTTTTTGATAAACCGTACTTTTGTATTCATGAAATTTTATGAAAAACCATAGTATTTGCAAACAGTAGAAATGGGGTGTCACAAGTTGGTATCAGAGCCATAGTTTAAGCGAATTAGGATTGGCTTGTTCCACTCCTAGGCTTAAACTCATGTTATAAGAAAGTTAGTTTATGAAAGTAAACTATATGAAGTCTTAAATGATTAAGACATTATGTATTATTTAAAATAAGTGGATATATAACACTAATAAGTGTTAAGTAAACGTTTAAAGCGAACAAAGATTTGACCGTGAGGAAAATTATAAGATATTTTCCGTAACTGTCTATGCTATGTTATAAAGTAGAAAGATTTTCGGTAGCGATCACATGTATTTATATGATGTTTTATATTAAAGGAACCAGTGTCCCGTGGAACCTTGTGGTAACAGCAGAATCAATATGTATAGGTGATTATGGTAATATGGGCCCGTATTATCATAATCACAGGATATGTATTGAGACTGGTGGAATCACAAAGGAATAATGGTATTCTGGTGGGTAAAGTTTTAAAGAGAATGATAAATAAAACATAGGAATTATATGCCTATGTAATAACAATCAGTAAGGTTATGAGTATTAAGAGTTAGTACAGTGGATATATACCACTTAGTATGGTAAAGTAAAAGAAATAATGTGATACTTACTATTAAAAAAAAAAAAACATGAAAGTATGTGCCTGTAAAGGCGAGATGCGGTATGAATAAGAGCGATATGGAGAAGAAACATGGGTACTATTATCCATATGAGAGTTGTAAGACTCTTACATGAAGAATGTAAATTACCAGCAGAATGTAGTAATACTATATAAATTTCTATAAAAAAAAATGTCCAAATATTGGGCAAGCGAACAAGTTGTAAATTTAGTGGTAAGTCACGTAAAGTGACAAGCAGCAACGTAAGTGAAGAGTAAATGAAGATGAAGAATGAGGAACGATCGGTACAGAAGTCCAATAGCTTCGTTGTGCACAGTCGAAAAGAAAGAAATTCAAGTAAAGCAACGATATTATGTCTTGTTTATTACATCATAAGAATGTAAAAACCATACTGAGATGGTAAATCGAATGCTATATGTACATATAGACTTGGAAGTTGTGGGCGTGAATCGGCCTGTAAAAGGATTGGTATTCACATAAAGATGCGTGCATATGATGTACCCGAATAAAAGTAACATCACGATAAGTAAATGTGGATTAATATCCACAAAGAATATTACTTAATATAAATCAGTAGCAGATTGTAACCATTTGTAGGTTATGTGAGGCATCACATCATGACAGGTGATTATGAAGATTCTTGGTTGTTTTCAAGAATTTCTTTATAACAAAAGTTAGAATTTGGTCAAAGACAAAAAGTTAATAAAACTAAAGCTTGAAAGTAGATCATGCTTACTCTACAAGCATGGGAAAGCAGCTCGAATTGTAAAAATTTATAATTTATTCTTAAAAGAAGAATATTAAAGTTGTCCCAGGACAAATAAAATATTAAGATAAGAGGTACCAGCTTTAGTACCTGTAGATAATAAAATAAATAAATAAATAAATAAATAAATAAATAATTTCGAAGTATCATGAAATTGAGTGTGGAAATATGAAATATTAGATGGTTAAAAAGTCTCCAAAGATTGTGAGAAATGGTCAGTACATGACTAGTAAACATGAAATACAAAGAAATGTAAACCTGTTGTTACGTGCTTATAAATATAAAAGCATGAGAAAGTTATGAGATGTATGTATAAATAATGTATAGAAAGTATAAAGGTGTTTATGAAATAAGTATTCTAATTAGGATACTACAAGGTATGAAGCAAAAGAGTAAAATAAGATGTTGGACATATTGTCTCGAAATCCAAAAGAACGAAAGACGATGAGAAAATAAACGACAAGCGTGTATCACCTAAAGATACATAAGAAGTAAGTTTTGTATGAGATATAAAATGATATAAAGAAATATATAGTGTAAATAAGTGGAATTTAAATGAAAGAATAGCAAAATGTGTTAGGCATGTAGCCTTTTAACACATGATAGAAATGGTAAAAGATGTAAAAACAAGAAAATTATTGTTTTAGCATTAGCTATAACAAATAAAGAGTAATAAGAAGTAATGGTAATTGAAGGTTATGTCAAGAATTCGTCATGGGACGAAAATGTTAAAAATATCTAGTTGAGTTCTTAAACCAAAAGAGAATCAAGTATATAATATACATTAAGAACTTGTACGTATGTATTAAGAAGTTAATTGAGACAATGAGTTATATCATAATGTCAAGTTGGAATTATGTTATGACAAAAAGTATACAAAGTTGATAAATAAATTTTTGACAGCTTTGACTTTTATAAGAGTCAAACTGAGTATATGTGTATTAAAAAAAAAAAAAATTTTGAGCATGTATGAATTATATTGAAATTGAGATTAGAATAATGTAATACTAGAAGGAATGAATTGGAAACACCAAAGAATCCGCATGGTAAGGTCGAGAAGCTAAGCAGTAATCAAGAGATAGTATTTAATTATAAAAGTCTAAGGTGGGACAAGAAATTGATAATTTATATTTGAAATCAAGAAATTAACAGATATGATTGTGAAACTTAATTACACCACAGGATGGTAATATCATGAAAAGTACAATAAGAATAGAATGATACGGGATATGTAAAGAAAGTAGTACATGTAATGTACAAGAAATGATTAAGAGGAATGTGAAAAATGTAAATTCATAATTTGAATCATTGACAAATAATATAATGAGAAGGTAAAAAGATTCAAGACATGTATGAATAGATACATGTAAAATATAGAGTAGAAAATAATGACAGTAATAATTTATTGTAAACATATGAAAGTTAGTAAGGATGTGAAATAAAAAAAAAAAAGAAGAATGTATTCCTTATGTGTGGTAATAAGTCGAGAATTGTTAATAGATGTAAAGAATAATAAAGTGAATTTTAAATGATCTAAAGAACAATTATGTAAAGATAAGAAGTTGTAAACTTCTAAAAAGAAAGAAGAAGTTATGATCGAGCAAAATGTCCATTAAGGGACAAAATTTATACGAGGAAAAGATTTTTGGTGAATTTATAAACTTATAAAAATACAAGATATATATATTCATGTTTAATGGTATTAGAATTTTCATAAGTAAAGGATGTTGTGAGTATAATCTCACATGTTTTAATAAAGATATGAGGAGAATTATAAAGTAGATTGCTATTAATGATAAAGTATTGAAGTATGAAACTATTTTGTAAAAATAAGTTTACAAAAAAAAATGGTATATAAATGAAATGAGGTAAAAGATGAATGAATGACTAAAAGGTTGAGAAAACAGATAAAATGACCAAAATGATAATTTGGTTAACTGGGATGATACAAAGTTTTAAAGAAATTATGTTAATCCTTTACAAAGGATTGAAAGCAAGAACTGTTGAGAATTGATTACAGAAATTAAAAAAAGAAAATATTAAAAAGATAAAAGAATAAAGAATGTGAATACGGGTTGATAAAAGGAAGTATTTACTAAAAACCAAACTTAGGCCGAGGGTCTTTGAAAAGGAGAAGGAAGAGGTGACTTCTTAAATTAATAGTTACATGATGATTCCGAGGACGGAATCCCAATAAGGGGGAGGTAGTTGTAACGACCCAAAAAAAAAATTTTGAATTTATATTCAAGAAAGTAAATAAGAGAAAGGTTAAAATATATTGAAAGTTTTAAAATAATGTATTGGGAATTGTGGCAAAATTTCCAAGAGTTTGGAGAAAAATGGTGAAAAAGGGTAATTTGGTCATTTTACCATAAGAAGGGTAAAATGGTCTTTTGATCCATTAATAAAACCATTATGTAAGATAATATGTATTTGTGAAATAAAAATAAAGTTTATGTGAAATTCGGAAGTTTTACTGCGTGAATAGTGAAATTTGACCAACAAGGGCAAATTGGTCATTTGACATAAAAATGATCATTTTGTTAAGAAAATTTCCATTAAGAGGTTAAGTTGGTGTCAAATGGAACTTAAAGTGCAAAATTATGAGCCTAGGACTATTTTTGTGAAGAAAGTGGAAGATTAGGGACTAAAGTGAAAGTATTTTATAAAAAACTAAAATATAAATAAGAGAGTTATTACTCTCTTCTTCCAGAAATCAGTAGAAGCTTTGAGAAAAGAATAGAGAGAGCAAGGGAGAGTACGGGAGAAGAAGAAGGTCAAGGATTCATAGGATCACAAGAGGAATTGGTAATTCCAAGACTCAAAAGGTAAGAAATTCCATGTTTTCAAGCTTGTTCTACCCAAATTCTTGAACGGGAATTGTGAAATTGATTTCTGAATTTCCAGAAATCACGAGTTTAATGTCATCATCTTGCTCAAAATCATCAATTTCACATATTCTAGTAGTTGAATATGTAAAAATCAAGAAAATGATGATTTTGCTCAAGAACCCTAATTCACGGGTTTGTGTGATCAAGACTGATTTTTATGGTTTTGTTAAGTCCAAAGGATCACTTAAGATGTATTAAGACACTCTTAAGTGGTTAATTTCAGAAATTTGGATTTTTGGACCAAAAATGTCAAAAACGGGTTTTCAAAGAATTGGAATTGGAATCAGTGATTCCATGGCTTAAAACCTGATGTAAAGCAAGGGTTTTAGTCATAGAAAGATAGTAAAATGATTAAGATAAGTATTAAGCACTTAATGAGTCAAAATAGAGGTCTGCAGCTTAAAAATCGGACTGAAAACACAGTCTGCAGACTATGCACGAGTCGTGCCTATTTTGCCTTGGCTAAGCACGAGTCGTGCTCCACTGTAGAGCCAAGAAATAGCATTCTACAATGTGCACGAGTCGTGCTCCCCATAGCACAAAAAGAGCACGAGTCGTGCTCTTAATCAGGAGCTTTTAAAGTTTGAATTTGATGCTAGACATGTCCAAATGACTTCAAACTTTAACTACAAGTCCATGATGGTATGAAAAGTCCTGGAAAAATATGAAATTTAGAATACGACTCTCCGAGGGCACTGTAGAACAATACGTGTACACCGGAGATGTATAAAATGAATATGAAAACCAATTTTAAGGAGTTTATCTAACCATGAGCTACATTGGTATCATAAGGACTCTAATGAGTTGTAGAATCAGTTATAATGAATATTAATGTATAACATGTAATTATAGGTTCGTGATAAGCGATCATTGGATCAAAAGAGTATAAATACAAGGAATGTATAGTCAAACTGCTAGCAATACATGAGGTGAGTACATGCAGTATTTTTACCCATTCTGGGGTACATGGCAAGTAAGTATTTTAAAGATTTCTTATAAAATCTTATATGTGAAATTATATGCAAGAGTATTATTTTTAACTTGTTTGTGAAAGTATAATGCTATACTTGAAGTTTTGTTGTAGTCTATGAATCAATTATGTGAAAGTATGTTTTGGTCTATGAACCAAATATGTGAAAGTATATGTTTAATACAAGTTATACATATTTAAAAGTATGAATAGGCATATAGCCGTAAAATGTTTAAGAAGTATGTTTTGGTTACAGATTTTATATGTTTTCAAGTATGAAAGCGTATATAGCTACAAAATGTTTGGAAAGTATAATTTGGCATTAAGCCTAAAAATGTTATAAAGACATGTTTTGAACATATGAAATATGTGAAACGAAAGTTATGTATTTGGCATTTTAGCCATAAAGACATAAAATGATGTAGTTTGGCATCTAGCCACAAGTTATATGTTTATGAGAAATGTTAAAATAAGCAGCAAGTTTTTGTATGACTGGTAATTGTAGCAAGCAGCGTTAGTAAGGGAACTATGTTCCAACCTACCCGGGTTAGGTAAGGGGTCTACTGGGGACAAGCCCCATCGCGAAGTAGATCGCCTCAGCACTTCTATGGTGAGGATTGATCCGTTCTTTCTAGCCATAGAGACTTGGGGTATCACTTATAGTGATTAAAGCCCTAAGTATAAAAATCCAGCAAGCTTATAAAACCAGTCAAAGAAAGTAAGAATGATGTTATTTTTCGTAAAGTATGTCAAAGAATGATTTTCTTGAAAAGTTAAGGGTTGTACTATGATTCTATTATAAAGTTTTGAAAGAATGTAATTATGCAAAGGATGATATGAAATGATTTTTAAAGAAATTAAGAAATAGTGATATGGTAATATCTTGAAACTTTGAAAGATGTTATTATTCTAAAGAATGTTATGAAATGATTTTGAGAAGTAAAAAGCATAGTATGATATTTATATAAAGATTTGACAGAAGTTTATGGTATAAGTTTTATATAAATTAGTAAAGAAGTTAAAGGTTTGAGTCTAAAACTCATGTAACTCACGAGACATTATTGTCTTACGTATTTTATTTTTATGCCATGTATTCCAGGTCAAATACTATTCTATAATTGGATGAAGTTTAGCTGGAGTGGAGCCCACATAGCTCCTAGCTTGGACTTAAGGTTAAATCCTTACTTGCTTACTATGGTTAGTTTTGATATAGATTTGTACACCCACAGTTTTAAATTTGTAAATAATCGGTTTTTGATAAACCGTACTTTTGTATTCATGAAATTTTATGAAAAACCATAGTATTTGCAAACAGTAGAAATGGGGTGTCACATCAGTGGTGGGTGGGTTTCTAGCGACGTTCCTTTAGTCGCAATCGTGCTACGATATTTAGGTCACAAAAGGGTAATTTTGGGGTCGGGATTCCATAAGTGATGATGTAGGTGGGTGGTAGAACGGGAGGAAGAAGGAGATGTAGTTTGATGGTGAAGATGCGCGGGAGGGGGGGTGGGGTGGGGTATATTCAAGTCGACGGTGAAAGGTGAAGAGGGATGAGGGATGAGAAAGGAAAAGGTAAAGGGTTCAGTTGTGGGGTGGAGTTTTAGGGTACAATCGGCGATTGATGGCGACTTTAGAGGTGTTGAGGGTGGTATTGGTGGAAGAGGAGAGTGCTTGAAGAAGAAATGGGGTGGGGAGAGTTACCAAACGTGCTTAGGGTTTTTTGTGGAAGGAAGAAATATCTTAGACGGCCCTTTCATCATCAACGAAACTTGTTTATGGGCAAAAAGAACAAAAAAGAAGGCGTTTTTACTGAAAATTGACTTTGATAAAGCCTTTGATTCCATCAATTGGCGATATCTCGTGTAACGCTACAATTTACTTGATATGTATATAAACAAGTACATATTATGATGAGGCGATGATGTGGTGGTTTTGGTGGAAAAAGGGACCAAAATGCAAGAAATTTTGTTAGAAGGGGCGTTTTTGCCAAAATGGTGAAACTATGGACAAAGGCTGATTTAATTGAGGACTTAGAAGGATAATAAATTTATATGTGGGGTGAAACTTAAACGTTTAAGAGTTTCCATTTAATGAGGAAGTTATGGGTCTTTTGTAGAATAATGGAAACATGAAGGACCATTCGGTCAATTCATGAAAGTAAGGAGGTATAAAAGGGGGAACTTTCCCCATTCCAGCCATTTGTTTACGAGAAATGCAGAGAAGAAGGAGAAGCTTGGTGATTTCTCTAGAAGGTTGGATGGAATTGATGCTATAGTTGAAGCTTTGATGAATTATAGCACCTATGTCATGGGAAAAAATTCATTACGCCTTCGTTAACCGTTGGATCGTCATGAAATTTGGATCGTAGCTTCCTAACATGTAATTCTTCAATCTGAACGGTGGAGATCTGAATTGGTGTTTTCTACAAAATTCTTCAGTGGTTTAATTCAATGGACAGAAGGTAATGTGTATTATGAAGTTATGTTCTACACCGTTTTAGATAAATCATATAAAATTGTAGAAAACTCATTTGGGGCTGATTCCAGTGGCCTTAGAATGCTATGAATGTCTAGTTTATTTAGCCTTTGTATATTTTAAACAAATTACAGGTCCAAGATAGGTGAAAACCACATTTTCTATGATTCTATCGAGCTGATTTATGACAGCACACTATTGCTGTGTTGCAAAATTCATAGTAAATCATAGAAAAATCATAAAAATATGAGGTCAGTGGCATTAGAAACTTATGGATGTCTAGTTTGTTTCATGCTTGAAAGTCAGAACATGATTCTACTGTAAAACGGATTTGCGAGCCACTGAAGGTGACTATATACAGCCTCAAAAGTTGCTGTCCAGCAACATTTTACAAAACAATATAGGACATAACAAGTTACTAAACATGTCTATGAGCCTTAAATGTGCTGAATAAATTAAGAGAGGTATTGGGGCTGATTAAGAGGTTATATAAATAGGAAAATATGCATGGGTTGTTGAAATATTGAGATTAAGCACCCATTTGTTTTGTTTACAGTTTTGGGGACGGAAAAAAGGGAATTAGCGAGTTCAAGTTATTCGGAGCTTATCCTATACAAAAAACCTCAAAGTGAGTAACTTTGCTCAACCTGACTAATATTATGTTGTGTTGTATTCGGTGTAAATATATATATTCTTATATATTATATGATGGTGCTAGAATTAATTAATTTGGTGAATAATAGTATAATGATCCTATGTGTTAACATAGGTGAAACTTTCATAATAGTTGTTTTTAAGTACGAACGGTGAAATTATAGGTGATAATGTTTATTGGTGTTTCATATGGTGTTCACGTGGTTGTATAACCATGGTTTGCAACCATATGGTATAATTAAATATTGGTGATAACTCGGTGTAACCGAGTGTTGGTGATAGATCTTCGGGTTGGTGAAAAGCCCAAGATCATTTGGTGAACGTTTTCAATATTGGTGTTATTCATAAATATGGTGTTACACAAGTGGTGATTTTAATGCTATGATATATCCAACTGGTGTTGGATTTTCAGGTGACAAACGATTGGTGAATCCATAAAGTACGATGTGACGATTCAAGATTCATTGTAAATTTTTATCTTGTTGCGGTAGAGTTATTCACTAAGCGTTTCGCTTACGTTGTTTTCGTTGTGGTGTTTTGCAGGATTTAGTTGTAGTAACGCCCGGCTGGATCGTGGAACGATCTTGAAAATATCCACTTGACGCTTCCTAGACATCGAGTATTGTATTTGTAAAGTCAATTTTGTACTTAATAGTTAAAATATTTGTATATACTCGATGTTGGTTTTTGGGGCGTTACATCTCGACTCTATAATGCAACAGATGGGTTTTGGAGTTAGATGGAGAAAATGGATCGAAGGATGTCTAACCTCGGCTAGAGCCTCAGTGTTAGTAAACGGGTCCCCGACCAAGGAATTTTCCTTCTCGAAGGGGGTGAGACAAGGGGACCCCCTATCCCCGTATCTCTTTATCATAGCCATGGAGGAACTAAATGCTATCATGAAAAAAGCCTGCGACAATCATATTTTCAGTGGCATTAAAATCCCTAACTCTAACGTGTTAGTGTCTCATATGTTTTATGCAGATGATGCCATCTTTTCAGGTGAATGGTCAACACACAACTTTCAAAACCTGGTTCGCATCCTACGTTGCTTCCACCTAGCATCCGGGCTTAAAGTAAACATGCAGAAATCAAAAGCTTATGCGATTGGGGATATTGCAAACGAAGTCAAACTAAATGCTAGGACTTTAGGTTGTGGTATCGGATCATTCCCGTTCAAATATCTTGGAGTTCCGGTAGGAGCAAACATGTCTCGGAAATCAAGTTGGGACCCCATCATTGAGAGATTCCAGAAGAAGTTATCGGGTTGGAAGGCACGTAATCTGTCAAGTGGGGGACGTCTCACGTTAGTAAAATCAGTCCTGGGCAGTCTACCCCTGTATTACTTTTCGCTTTTTAAATCCGCGGCAGGCGTTATTGCAAAACTTGAAAAGATAAGAAAGAATTTCTTTTGGGGCATAAACGAGAACTCAAAAATCCACTGGATAGCATGGGAAAAAGTCATGGCACGGAAGGAAGAAGGGGGTCTTGGGGTCATGTCTCTCCGATCGATAAACATTGCACTATTGCTGAAATGGATTTGGCGTCTCAAAAATAATAAGGATGAAATATGGAGCAGGGTAATTCAAGGAATTTACAAGCATGATAAACGAGAATGGGATTATTGCCCTAATGGATTAAAATCAGGAATATGGAGAGGTATACTTTCCAGCAAAAACGATATGGGAGAACTCGGTGTTGATCTAACATCTATTTTTTAGTACAAAATTGGAAACGGCTTAAACACAACCTTTTGGATGGAAAATTGGAGCGGTAAAGGTAGATTTCGAGAATTATTTCCGAACATTTATAACCTTGACAGGAAAAAATCGTGCCTGCTAGGGGAAAGAATCACGGCAGACGGACTGAATTGGAGATGGAAGAGGAAGCCAGGTTGCCCCATTGAGACTCAAGAACTACATGATTTAAGTAGCTTGATGTCATCGGTTACTATCAACGGAAATGATGTCCCGGATAAATGGTCATGCACTTTAACTGGAGATAACTTCTTTCGAGTTGATGCTGTGAGAAAACTGATTGACTCAAAAATTACAGTCCCCTTCGGGATACCGATACCTTGGTGCAAGTATGTTCCCTTGAAAGTTCAAGTTTTCGTATGGCGAGCGATGGCGAAAAGAATACCGACAAAGACTGCTCTTGTGAAACGAGGTATCCATTTCACAGATATTAACTGTGAGTTTTGCTCATGCAAACCAGAAACCGTCGACCACATCCTAGTCACATGCCCACACACTAAAGAAATTTTGAGCTGGATCCTTAAATGGTGTAAACTCCCGAGTACCAATTTCCAGTCGGTCGACGATCTGGTAGGCAATATCGCACAAGGAGGGGCCAGGAACAAAGTGAAAAATGTGCTAATCTCCATCATATATGGTTTCTTGTGGTGTACATGGAAAGACAGGAATGGTGTTATCTTTAGAAAGCATAAGAGGAAACCCCCGGTTGTGGCGGATGAAATAATTGCTACAGTTTACTTGTGGCTGAAAGAAAGGGGCAAAATTGGGATTAATAATAGTCTATGGTGCATCTATCCTCTTATGGGATTGTAATCGCAGGAAATGTAACTTGTTTTTGTAGCTCCGAGGCTGTATAGCATCTTGCTATTCAGTTTTTTTATTTTAATAAAACTTTTGCCGTTTCCAAAAAAAAAAAACAAAACAAAACAAAAACGTTGCTTTTGTTAGTGTCACGTGTTACATTTTGATTGCAAACGAGAATTGAAATTCCTCCTCAAATCTATCATGGATTTAAACGAATAACATTTTTTAAACTAAAATAAAGATTAAAGTGACTAATAAGCTAATATTCTTTTATGTCGATCTACTATATGAAAAGGAAAAAGGCACTTGCTTGTGTATAAAAACGAAGTTGTCACCATGCTTCATGGTCCCAAGAGACATGCCTTTCTACCTCATGAAACCTACACTCATCATGGTTTATCTTATTCCTCTTCTTATTCTCATTCCATTTGCACATTCTTTCTTCCTGAATGGTTGTCCGAAATGCGGCGACATGGATGTTCCCTATCCGCTTAGCACCAACGACAATTGTGGAAACCCAAAATACAAAATCCACTGTAACAAAACCATCGGTCTTGAGTTTATTTCAGCTGATGGATTCTACTATAAAATCGTTAGTATCAACCCTCTGGCTAATAAGCTAGTTATTAGGCCTCCAATTATAGAAAAAGACACATGTCAATCTTCAGATCTCCATGTAGGGGGTTTCAAGCTAGAAGACGACTCTCCATTTACCATATCTTCTCATAATACCGTCTTGTTGTTTAACTGTTCCAAAAATATTCTCTTGTCACCTTTAAATTGTTCTGCAAGTAGCATTTGTAGGCAATTTGAGGAAGAGAAAAGTATGTGCATGGGTTCACTTTGTTGCTCTTTCTTGAAGGATGCATCAATGACTAATCATCGGATCAGGGTTAGGGTTGAAGGATGCACTGCTTATACTTCGATGGTGGATATTAAGCCTGGAGCTTCTATTGACTCCTGGAACTTCGGCATTGAGTTGCAGTGGCTACCTCCTTCCTAAAAGTTTAGATTCTACGTACTTAATTTGTATGTTTTCTGCATTTGTGTACGGGGTAGGGGGGAGGATGTACGTAGTCAAATGGCATGTGTTTATGTTTAATATATATGTCTAGAAAGTTTAGGTTGGAGTATCAAGATGCCGTGTGTTTGTAAGGGTTTTTATATTCAACGTTCGTTGTCTTGCTTGTTCTAAAAATTTGTTTCTTTCATGTACCCTTGTCACATCTCAATCGCTTTGAAATAAGTAAGCTTAATAATTATTATGGGGATATTATATGCCAATTATATCATATAATACATTCTTGTGTAACGACCCCTAAAATAATTAGTTTACATTTTTACATTGATATACATATTATTAGAAAAAGATGAAATCCTTAAAAATAAAAACTAACAAGGTCTATGCATACACATATAGTAGAAATTACATAATATATTCCGACGACAACATACCAGTTATTTTATTTATGAACTATAGTTGGCCACAGTTGGGGCAGTGGTGCCCCCTGTTGACAGATATGCTATTAGGCAATTTGCCTACGTGTTCTTTTTGACGAAGTGGAAGAAAGCAAACTTTACCTACATTTTATGGTGTACCAATTAGATATATTTGTATTGGGATTTGTTCGATACAATAACATTTAATCAAATGAAAACCCATGAAACAAGAAGATGATTTGGCCAGTTGGGTGTTGTTTCATTTGTGTAGTACATAACTAATACTATTTACTATCTGTGGTGCATTTGCTTTTTCATATACAATAATACCCTTCATATAGTTTAGGCACCAATCAAAAGCTTAATTTTATCGACATTTATGCACTTCTATTGGTACACATGGCCATACTCCAGGATGGATGTGAGGACTAAATACTTATATCTAGGAGTGGATTTACAGTCAGCCATAGGATAAATAAAGAGAAAAAGTACAGTTATATACCTTTGCAATTACCAAAAAAGTACTTCAATATAAATACAATCAATGTTGTTTTATAGGTGATTCTGCGATCTTATTATTAGAAAACCATTTTGATCCTAATAGAATGATTAGTTGGTATGATAAGTATAAGACCGTGGAATCGTTTAATAATATCGTAGGATTGTGAAACTAATCATTAGTAATATTAGTAAGTAAATAACTAAAAGATCCATCAATAAAATAATATTTAGATTTTATTAATTTTATTGAGGTATTTTTTGATGTAATGAATTGTATTTAATCTCAATGAATAAAAAATAAAAAATATTGATATTTGGGTTTTACCATTCTTAGTGGAGCTCATGTGATTTAATGACACATTTAAACTGATTTTTTGGGGATATAGTATAATGTATCATTATTAGATAGATTTATAGTTTAATATATTAGATTTACAGGTACATTTTTTATGACTTGTGAACAGATGTATGTTTGTATTCCTTAGTGTCAAAAACTTAAGAATATGATAGACTAAAATTTGAAGTTCAAATCTTTCTATTAATTTATTGTATATCCCACTCTGATCTCATGCACTCAACCTTGGGGAGTAAAACGCAATCCAAAATAAAATTTCAATCTGGACAACCTTCAATATAGATTTACAAATTATTTAGTTTTTTAGTATTAAATTCCCATTAATTCTTCTAGATTTCAATTTTTATGAAATGTCAATTCTTCTGAAAATATTTATAAGCCAAAACACCCCCCTCAAGCCAGGTTTAGGTTTTAGTTTTTAAACCAAACGAGACCATAACATAATTTAACACAAGATTGTTTTCATAACTTATATAATTCCTTAATTAAATAAGGTTTTGTCGGTATTCCATGTTACATTGTTAGATATAAATCTCTTAAAATTTTCTTATACCATATAATGCAAAAATCAACAAACAATTTTTTTTCACCATTTAAGTGGTTTTGACTTAAACATAACCATGTGCTTATGTCTATTTTCATATAAAAACCTAAAAGAGAAAAATCGGTCCATTAAAACAAAATCCGTTTCAAAAACCATACTGAACCCGTGAACCATATCTAAACCTACAATGTCTAATTGAGGAACATATCTAAACCTACAATGTGCATCTTCTAACAAAAAAGTGGTAATATTAAATTAAAAATACTAAGAATTTGTAATAGTAATGCCTTACATAGGTTTGAGAAACATATCTAAACCTACAATGTCTAATTGCCTACATAAGCAAGCAAACTACAAAAAGAAATTTATTTGATGCACCTTCTGAACCCATTCAGATCCTTTAGCCAATAACTCAAAAATCACTGTCTTTTAAATCAACCCTTCACCTGCCACCAATAAAAATACACAAACAATGATAAGTTTCTACAAAAAAAAAAAACATGCTGCCCTGCCTCAAAAGCATAATGTGAGATTTAAATCAAGTAGACGACATCCACATTGGATTCATAAGTCAAATTAGAAGAGTTTGTAGTGATTTGGTATGATATAGTGAAGGATTATGAGAAAGACAAGACACTTACGGAGTTCATCAAAGGAAATACTGTTCATGCTTTCTCCTGATCTCACCAGACGAATCTTTCCTGCAAACATTATTAAAACATCAATACCAATACGAATGAATCTTTATTATTATTTGTATATGTAATGTATACATTATTTAAGTACTAATAATGAACCGGTTTTTTTAATTACGATAATAAAAATATAAAAGCCAAATAAGATTATAAATTTTCCATCACCAGCTAAGCTACAGAATGAACCGGCTTTTCAGTTTTAAGAAAAATACATGAGATAGAGTTTTATTTTTATATATACCATCACGACGGATGCATATCTCGGGTATGTTTTTTACTTCACCATTGATACTGTCATTGTAAACTCTTGTTTCAATATCTCCTTCTACATAAACCGAAGAGCTGCAACAATGTTTCCACACCACGACAACATTAATCAACAGAATTTACTTCACTAAATTATGGTCAAACCCCAGATGCAAGAAATAGCAACCTTACTTTCATATATTTCTATGAAAGCATTTGTGTTTTGAATAATCTACCCAATTATGGCATTCTACTTTCATACTTTTATCTTGTTAGCACATTGTACTTTGCATAATATACTCCAATTATTGCAGTGAAAATCTCATTGTATTTCGATGGCATTGCTGTAATTGGGTAGTTTTTCAAGAAATAATGAAAGTAGGATGCTATGATACACAAATGAAAGAAAGTAGGTTGCTAATTATTTCTTTTGGTAAATTAATATACTTCTTGGCAAGTTGTTGAACTGCATAAGCACCGAGTGTGTCATTGTGCACAGCAATACGATGCCACTGAGCTGGTTTTGGTAAGTCTTTAGCTCCAATTGTTCTTTGATCAAA
Source organism: Cichorium intybus (assembly GCA_023525715.1). Classification (NCBI taxonomy): domain Eukaryota; kingdom Viridiplantae; phylum Streptophyta; class Magnoliopsida; order Asterales; family Asteraceae; genus Cichorium; species Cichorium intybus. The sequence continues at coordinate 702,777 of CM042015.1, read as the reverse complement.
CATGCCTCCAGTCCCAACAGTAAAAATGGTGACAGTTTTACCATTCCTCAAGATCTTTTGCAGAGGTGCTTGCCCAACTTTTCCACATATAATTGCCTGATTAGTAAAATCGATTAGGTTTTCATGTATATTTACCAATGCAAATGTATAAATCATGAAGCGGTCTTGTTTATTGCTTTCGTTGTAAATTTATATAAACAGAAACATGTACATAGATGCATGCAGTCTGGTATATAAACCAATTTATCAGATTGAAGCAGTAGTTTGAGTACCTTATGCACACCACGAAACCCCCAACCCTTTCTGGGATCAACCCCTTGCATCTGTAACTCTGGCTTTACAGGAAGGAAATCATCATCATCAATTGTATCACCTGAGATACCATCTGCCTCATCACCACTGTCGAATGGAGCAGAAGATGAGTAAAACTTCGTCAAGCTTCCTTGCGCGCCCACTGCTGCGTAACCAATGCACCATTACACATGTTCCAAAATAAACAATTTCTGGGATTTTCCGATGCATTACTAGGGTTTTTGCACACCGTGTGATGGTCAAAGAAGGAAAATCCCAGTTTACACATATGAAAAAATGGAAAATGGAACAGGCGAGAATATAGATACCTAATGGAGGGGTGGATGGAGAACGAAGAGAGACGCGTAGCGATCTTGTCAGCTTCGTAGCGAGTGAACTCATAATTTACAGGGATGAAGTTGATTGAAGAGGGTTGAAGAAGGGTTTTTGAGAAACGGGTTCGGGTCGTTCTTACTTTAACAGTAACCATTTGGAAATTTGGGTTTCCATGTCTATGTTGTCTTTTTTTTTAAAACACGGCTGATTACGTAAAGGGTGTGCTCTTTTTTTTTTTTTTTTTTTTTTTTTAACAGCAAATCTATCCTACTCCTCCTCCTAAACTACTCATTGTTATGTTAGTGCCAGGGTGTGCTAAACCTATACATAAGAATGTCCTCTGAATAAGAAAAATTACTATTTTAGCCTTCTATCATAATTTACAAATTAATCAAAAGGGGGTTTATTCTTCCACGGCCATTTTTGATTCTTCCCCAAACTTTTAAAGTAAAAGAAAAATTATGCCCTTGGCTTCATTACTCCACCGTTTCCACGGCCATTTTTTATTACTTCGGGTGTGTTTGGATAAGCTTATTCAGCTCATAAGCATGTTTAGGCAAAAGTGTTTATTATCTTTTGGCTTTTCAAAAAGAAGCTTTTAAAAAAGAATGTGGATAAGCTTATGTGGTGGAAAAAGTTAATAAGTTGATAAGGAGGTTTAAAAAGTGTTTTGTTTAGCTTTTATATAAGTCAAATGACCAAAAATGGTATTTTTACATATTCACAACTATTTACCACTTTTACAAATAATTTAGTACTTAACTTTTTTTTTGACAAAAATTTATAATTATGTTACATCTTTTTTTAACAAAATATTTAGAAATATAATTTTTTATTAGAATTTTTTTATTACACCATAATAATATTTAAAATAATTTTTTTTAGAATTTTTGTTTGATTACGCAATACTAATATTAAAAATAATTAAGTTCACACAAATAAAGTCATATTATATTCATCCCCGCAATGCCAATATGTCTTGCGCGATAATATCTCGTATCGCTGTCATATACATGTCATCGTCGTTCCTACAACCTAGACTTGGACCTTCTTCATTGGTTTCGTTATCCGTACCACCTACATTTGGAGTGTAAGATTCTTTTTCAGCTGTCAAACGCTTCATCAAAAGTATTAGTCTTTCTGATATAGTTGTAGAGAGTCATTGATGTTATCACAAGACTCACTTGGTTCTCGTACGTGTAATTAACGTGCATGTCTCTCAACATTGCCCATCTAGCTTTCCACACTCCAAAACTTCGTTCTATAATATTTCTCAATAAAGAGTGATAATAATTAAATTTCTTTTTCGGTCCACGGGGAGCACGCATTGCTGCTGTCTGTCCACGTTGGAAATCCGGTAGGTGATAACGAATGTTCGTACCCTTGTACGGAGCAAGATACCCTCTAGTGTTTGGGTATCCGACATCGACAATGTAATATTTATCTGCAAATAAAACAAACAGTTATTCACTTTGAACAATATGGAAAACTTAAAACTTGCATTGCTAAATGATTATACTAACCACCCGTTGGATGTGGAAAGTGAAGTTTCAGTCTCTGTAAAGCCTCATTGAAAATTCTAGTGTCATGGGCGGTCCCCTCCCATCCTGCCCATACAAATGTGAAGCACATGTTGAAATTACAAGCCGCCATTATATTTTATGTGGCATACCCCTTTCGACCAATGTACTTCGCTTGATCCTACTGTGAGACTATTGCCTTCACATGTGTCCCATCAATAGCGCCAATGCAATCCTACAAATATGTAACACCCGACTTATTAACAAAAACACCCCAAAAATTTTTTTTTTTCAAATCAAATGTTTTAACAATCGAAACCATAAGTAAGGGGTATTAGTTAACAAATACGAGTACAAGTGTATCACGAAGTACAATACATAAATATTATACATTCTTCAAGCCGGGTATTACTTCAACGCTAAGTCCTCAGTCACGGACTTTGTCTTTTCCCTTTGCAGGGTCACACTCGCCTGCAGGGACATATCAAACAAAACGTGAGCTACAAGCCCAATGAGTAATCAAGCAAACAGATAAACATATACAAGAGTATAATAACAATTAAACTCTTAAACAATTTCTGTCCCAAAATCATGGTCATCACTGACCGCATCGTGATCATAGCCCGAAGGCCACATCGGAGACATAGCCCGAAAGCCGCACCGGATATCCTAGCCCGAAGGCCGTACTAAATTCATAGCTCGAAGGCCACATCGGAGACATAGCCCGAAGGCCGCACCGGAGTCATAGCCAACAAGGCCGCATCGGAGACATAGCCAACAAGGCCGCACCGGGTTCATAGCCAACAAGGCCGTACTATTTAATATCAAAGATAATAATCTTTGCCAACAAGACTGCACCATTTAGAATTTCAATTCAAATGTCATGTCCGTATATTACTCAGGTACTCTACCTTTGTACCGTATTCAACTACTTTAAGTAGTGCCACTGTAATCATCATATATCATACTAGATATAGTCAAGATTACTCACCTGAAATATTATTACAACCAGCTTTTGCCGTTCCTTGCTTTCCGATATGATCCGTAGAATTTTGTCCCGCACCTATAATTTAATCATTTACAATATGATTATAGGTTAATACCCATTGCAAGTAACTCTATTACACTAGAGTTCAATAAAACATTGTTACAAACAATGCCTAGTTAATAAACTTTCCGTTTACTAACTTTATACAAATTTTACTATTCACCGGGACATTCGGATCGGTCTACAGTGCCCCCGAGGGGTCGGAAACCCAATCTAAAAATTTTCCCAAACTTTTCAGACCATGACGGTCCTATGTTTCAAATTTGGGCTAAATAGGACAAGCAACGCAAAAGTTAGCGTTTCAAAGTTCCTGCCTGGCCACTGCCTTGGAGGCGCACTGCGCCAGGGTCAGGGCGCACTGCGCCTGGGCGCACCCCGCCTGGCTTCTGGGCGCACTGCGCCTGGCACCTGGGCAGACCTCCTGGCCAGTCGCGATTCTCTACTGTAGCACGCAGATTTCTCATATTAAGTGTTCATTTTCGTTCTTAAACACTTGGGGTTCATTCCCAGGTCAAAACCCTCCATAAAAACAAGGTTTTTAAGCATTGAAAACAACTCAATCATTCAAAGGGAAGATTAGGGTTCTTAATTCTAACAACCCCAATTCTTCAATTTTACCACTTATAGCATCTTACTTCCATTTGATTGAGTTAAGTCTTTGTTATAAGGACTTAATGGAAGTATCAAATCATTCTAATCACCCAAACACAACTGAAATTACAGTTTTCGCGTTTTACACAACTCACCAAGAACAACAATCAAGAGCTTGGAATATTTACCTCAAACTCTTCCAATTATGCCCTTGTGAATGCTAAATTCAAGCTTGCTAATTCCAAGTCTTCAAGGACCTCAATCTTCTGCAGAAAATCAGCCAAGAACTTGCTCCCGTAACCCTCAATTTTCTGCACACAAGTCTTGCCTATATATCTCCAAGATTTGCACTTTGGTCCTTGAAGTTGCATATTTTAAAGTTTTGCCACAAATAACACAATTTATGACAAATAATCAACTTTTATAACATTTTAAGTCCAAGACTTAAAATATTATTACATAACAAGTCCTTTTTTGTCCAAATGACCAAATTACCCTTTTGAGGTAAAATGACCATTTTGCCCTTTTATTATACTTATATAATAAATACATTTTTGGCGTTACAAATTCTCCCCTCCTTTAAGAGATTTCGTCCCCGAAATCATACAAAAAGTTGAGGATATTTCTCCCTCATCTCACTTTCGGTCTCCCACGTCATGTCGGAACCTTTGTGATGACGCCAAAGGACTTTCACCATACTGATCTTCTTGTTTCTAAGCTGTCTTATCTTGCGGTCTAACACTCGCTCAGGTTGTTCCAGGTATCTCAGCTTTTCATCAACCTCAATTTCAGCAAGAGGTACTTGTTGAGATTTATCAAACAACGTCTTCCTCAAATGGGACACATGGAATACATCATGTATACCATGAAGGTCATCAGGTAACTCCAATCTATACGCCACGGCTCCAACTCTTTGGGATATTCGGAAAGGTCCAATGAAACGAGGACTCAACTTTCCTTTCTTCCCAAAACGAATTAAGCCTTTCCAAGGGGATACTTTGAGCATAACCATATCTCCCACTTGGAATTTTATCGGTTTCACCCGTTTATCTGCATACTGTTTCTGCCTATTCTGAGCTACCTTCAAGTTTTCACGTATCAGTTTGATCTTTTCTTCAGTCTGGGCAACAATTTCGGGTCCAGCCAACGGCTTTTCCCCAACTTCAGTCCAGCAGGTTGGAGTACGGCACGGTGCTCCATACAAGGCTTCATATGGGGCCATTTGAATGCTGGAATGATAACTGTTATTGTACGCGAATTCCACTAAAGGTAAATGATCTTCCCAGCTTCCACCGAAGTCAATGACACAAGTCCTTAACATATCTTCCAAAGTTTGGATCGTTCTTTCACTTTGGCCATCAGTCTGCGGGTGATATGCGGTACTCATAAGTACTTTCGTACCCAGTTGTTCTTGAAGACTCTGCCAAAAATGAGAAGTAAATCTGCTGTCTCTGTCCGACACAATCGATGCTGGTACTCCATGCCGACAAAATACTTCATCAATGTAGATTTTCGCCAGTTGATCTACTATGTACTTTTCCTTATATGGTATAAATTGTGCCGACTTGGTCAATCGATCCACAATTACCCATATAGAATCATAACCTCGCGGCGTCCGCGGCAACTTGGTCACGAAATCCATGGTAATATGGTCCCATTTCTTCTCCGGAATCGGCAATGGCTGTATTTCTCCATACGGTTTTTGATGATTTGACTTAACTTGCAAACAAGTCAAACATTTTTCCACGAATCTTCCAACATCTCTTTTCATTCCAGGCCACCAATACATCGGTTTTAACGTCCGATACATTTTAGTGCTGCCCGGATGAACTGCATATCTGCTAAAATGGGCATCTTCCAGAAGTAATTTCCGCACCTCTCCCTGCTTTGGGACCCATACACGTCCTCTGAATGTCTTCAATTTCTGAGTATTTTCTTCCAGATGCTTCAAGTATCCAACCATTCTTTCGCTTTTTACATTCTCCGGCTTACACGCTTCCTCTTGTGCCAAACGAATCAATTCTGGTAACCGGCTCACTACACCCATACACGCGGATGTAATTTTCAGAGGAGTTTCTTTTCGGCTTAAAGCATCTGCCACCACATTTGCCTTGCCAGGGTGGTACTGAATTTCACAATCAAAGTCTTTTAACAGGTCCATCCACCTTTGCTGTCTCATGCTGAGCTCTTTTTGGTCAAAAAGATACTTCAGGCTCTTGTGATCCGTGTAAATAACAAATTTTACACCGTATAAATAGTGCCTCCACAGCTTCAATGCTAAGATCACCGCAGCTAATTCCAGATCATGGACTGGATATTTCTTCTCAGCATCTTTCAATTGGCGGGATGCATAAGCTATGACCCGACCTTTCTGCATCAGAACACAACCAAGACCAATTCTAGAAGCATCGCTGTAGATCACATACTCTTCTCCGCTTTGAGGTAGTACTAACACTGGCGCTTCACATAAAGCTTGCTTCAGTTTCTGGAATGCTTCTTGCTGCTCTACAGCCCAAGTAAATTTTTCACCTTTCTTAGTCAACTTGGTCAACGGGACAGCTATCGAAGAGAAATTTTCGACAAATCTTCTGTAATAGCCTGCCAAACCAAGAAAACTTCTTACTTCAGTTGGACTTCTAGGCGGTTCCCATTTCATCACGGCTTCAATCTTTGCTGGATCTACTTTCACCCCTTCAGCATTGATTACATGGCCAAGGAATTGGACTTCTCTTAGCCAGAATTCACACTTGGAGAATTTAGCATACAGCTTTTCTCGGCGAAGCAACTCCAATACTTGTCGCAAATGCACTTCATGTTCGGCTTGGCTTCGGGAATACACCAAGATATCATCGATAAACACTATCACCGAGGTATCAAGAAACGGTCGGCACACTCGGTTCATAAGATCCATGAATACGGCTGGAGCATTGGTTAACCCGAAAGGCATCACCAAAAACTCATAGTGACCGTATCGTGTGCGAAAAGCTGTCTTTGGGACATCAGATTCCCGTATCTTCAGCTGATGGTAACCCGACCTCAAATCAATTTTTGAAAAGTAGGACGCGCCTTGTAGCTGGTCAAACAAGTCATCAATTCTGGGTAGCGGGTACTTGTTCTTCACTGTGATCTTGTTTAGTTCCCGATAGTCAATACACATTCGCATTGACCCATCTTTCTTCTTGACAAACAGTATAGGGGCTCCCCAAGGCGATGTACTCGGTCTAATGAAACCCCTGTCTAACAATTCTTCCAGTTGCTTCCGCAGTTCCACCATCTCTGAAGGTGCTAAACGGTATGGAGCTCGAGCAACAGGAGCAGCTCCCGGAATCAGTTCAATCGTGAACTCAACCTGTCGATCTGGTGGCAGCCCCGGAAGTTCGTCTGGAAACACATCTGGGAACTCGTTTACCACATTCACATTCGCTACCCCCACTTTAATCGGTTGAGCTACCGACACATAAGCCAAATAGGATATCCCTCCTTTACTGACACAGCTTCGAGCTTGAGCAAAGGAGATGACTGGCATTTTCAACCGAGGTCGTTCACCTTGAATTTTCATCCATTCCCCTTCCGGTGATAACACTGTAACACTTTTATTTCTGCAATCCACGTTAGCATAATTTGTCGCTAACCAATCCATTCCCACAATTACACCAAACTCGTTGGTAGTCATCGGCTTCAAATCTATAGGGAAAACGGTCCCGTAGATTTTAAGCTGACAACCTTCCATATGTTCAGAAACCCAGACATACCGGCCGTCTGCTATAGCTACTTCTAAGCTTTCATCCATCGGTGTTAAAGGTACATTGAGGCGAGGCAATAAAGATTCCGATACAAAACAGTGGGTGGCTCCCGGATCAAAAATAACATATACAGGTATGGTATTGAGAGTGAAAATACCTGTCACCACATCGGTCTTCTCACGGGCTTCTTCCACAGTCATCTGGAAAGCTCGCGAGGCTATCGGTCGTCCCCTGTTCTTCGGCTCTTCTTTCTTCCCGCCCTGTTCAATCCTGGGTCTGTCACTGATCGCTATAGACTTCAACTCGGGACAGTTCAGGCGAAGATGATCCGTAATACTAATTTTTTTAACAAATTTATAATTATGTTACATCTTTTTTTAACAAAATATTTAGAAATATAATTTTTTATTAGAATTTTTTTATTACACCATAATAATATTTAAAATAATTTTTTTTAGAATTTTTGTTTGATTACGCAATACTAATATTAAAAATAATTAAGTTCACACAAATAAAGTCATATTATATTCATCCCCGCAATGCCAATATGTCTTGCGCGATAATATCTCGTATCGCTGTCATATACATGTCATCGCCGTTCCTACAACCTAGACTTGGACCTTCTTCATTGGTTTCGTTATCCGTACCACCTACATTTGGAGTGTAAGATTCTTTTTCAGCTGTCAAACGCTTCATCAAAAGTATTAGTCTTTCTGATATAGTTGTAGAGAGTCATTGATGTTATCACAAGACTCACTTGGTTCTCGTACGTGTAATTAACGTGCATGTCTCTCAACATTGCCCATCTAGCTTTCCACACTCCAAAACTTCGTTCTATAATATTTCTCAATAAATAGTGATAATAATTAAATTTCTTTTTCGGTCCACGGGGAGCACGCATTGCTGCTGTCTGTCCACGTTGGAAATACGGTAGGTGATAACGAATGTTCGTACCCTTGTACGGAGCAAGATACCCTCTAGTGTTTGGGTATCCGACATCGACAATGTAATATTTATCTGCAAATAAAACAAACAGTTATTCACTTTGAACAATATGGAAAACTTAAAACTTGCATTGCTAAATGATTATACTAACCACCCGTTGGATGTGGAAAGTGAAGTTTCAGTCTCTGTAAAGCCTCATTGAAAATTCTAGTGTCATGGGCGGTCCCCTCCCATCCTGCCCATACAAATGTGAAGCACATGTTGAAATTACAAGCCGCCATTATATTTTATGTGGCATACCCCTTTCGACCAATGTACTTCGCTTGATCCTACTGTGAGACTATTGCCTTCACATGTGTCCCATCAATAGCGCCAATGCAATCCTACAAATATGTAACACCCGACTTATTAACAAAAACACCCCAAAATTTTTTTTTTTTCAAATCAAATGTTTTAACAATCGAAACCATAAGTAAGGGGTATTAGTTAACAAATACGAGTACAAGTGTATCACGAAGTACAATACATAAATATTATACATTCTTCAAGCCGGGTATTACTTCAACGCTAAGTCCTCAGTCACGGACTTTGTCTTTTCCCTTTGCAGGGTCACGCTCGCCTGCAGGGACATATCAAACAAAACGTGAGCTACAAGCCCAATGAGTAATCAAGCAAACAGATAAACATATACAAGAGTATAATAACAATTAAACTCTTAAACAATTTCTGTCCCAAAATCATGGTCATCACTGACCGCATCGTGATCATAGCCCGAAGGCCACATCGGAGACATAGCCCGAAAGCCGCACCGGATATCCTAGCCCGAAGGCCGTACTAAATTCATAGCCCGAAGGCCACATCGGAGACATAGCCCGAAGGCCGCACCGGAGTCATAGCCAACAAGGCCGCATCGGAGACATAGCCAACAAGGCCGCACCGGGTTCATAGCCAACAAGGCCGTACTATTTAATATCAAAGATAATAATCTTTGCCAACAAGACTGCACCATTTAGAATTTCAATTCAAATGTCATGTCCGTATATTACTCAGGTACTCTACCTTTGTACCGTATTCAACTACTTTAAGTAGTGCCACTGTAATCATCATATATCATACTAGATATAGTCAAGATTACTCACCTGAAATATTATTACAACCAGCTTTTGCCGTTCCTTGCTTTCCGATATGATCCGTAGAATTTTGTCCCGCACCTATAATTTAATCATTTACAATATGATTATAGGTTAATACCCATTGCAAGTAACTCTATTACACTAGAGTTCAATAAAACATTGTTACAAACAATGCCTAGTTAATAAACTTTCCGTTTACTAACTTTATACAAATTTTACTATTCACCGGGACATTCGGATCGGTCTACAGTGCCCCCGAGGGGTCGGAAACCCAATCTAAAAATTTTCCCAAACTTTTCAGACCATGACGGTCCTATGTTTCAAATTTGGGCTAAATAGGACAAGCAACGCAAAAGTTAGCGTTTCAAAGTTCCTGCCTGGCCACTGCCTTGGAGGCGCACTGCGCCAGGGTCAGGGCGCACTGCGCCTGGGCGCACCCCGCCTGGCTTCTGGGCGCACTGCGCCTGGCACCTGGGCAGACCTCCTGGCCAGTCGCGATTCTCTACTGTAGCACGCAGATTTCTCATATTAAGTGTTCATTTTCGTTCTTAAACACTTGGGGTTCATTCCCAGGTCAAAACCCTCCATAAAAACAAGGTTTTTAAGCATTGAAAACAACTCAATCATTCAAAGGGAAGATTAGGGTTCTTAATTCTAACAACCCCAATTCTTCAATTTTACCACTTATAGCATCTTACTTCCATTTGATTGAGTTAAGTCTTTGTTATAAGGACTTAATGGAAGTATCAAATCATTCTAATCACCCAAACACAACTGAAATTACAGTTTTCGCGTTTTACACAACTCACCAAGAACAACAATCAAGAGCTTGGAATATTTACCTCAAACTCTTCCAATTATGCCCTTGTGAATGCTAAATTCAAGCTTGCTAATTCCAAGTCTTCAAGGACCTCAATCTTCTGCAGAAAATCAGCCAAGAACTTGCTCCCGTAACCCTCAATTTTCTGCACACAAGTCTTGCCTATATATCTCCAAGATTTGCACTTTGGTCCTTGAAGTTGCATATTTTAAAGTTTTGCCACAAATAACACAATTTATGACAAATAATCAACTTTTATAACATTTTAAGTCCAAGACTTAAAATATTATTACATAACAAGTCCTTTTTTGTCCAAATGACCAAATTACCCTTTTGAGGTAAAATGACCATTTTGCCCTTTTATTATACTTATATAATAAATACATTTTTGGCGTTACAAAATATAAAACGAGATTACTTGAACATTGAACATTCGATGGAATATTAAACATTAAAGTATATGGAAAATTGGATAATACTTTGAACATTGGATAATATCGAGGATTGTTTAATATGTACTCGGGTACCTCTTCATTGTAGTTATCGGCTGGCTTGATGATGTCGCTACTCATTCTAAGCATGGCTTCTAAAACTTCAACAAAATGTCTATGAATAGTTTCCCCAGAATGATGAAATATTTCTTGTACAAACCGATTTGTACACCCATGAGCCAATGTTATCAAAAAGATTGTTACCGATTCCTCAATAGACATATGGCGTGTTTTCTTCAACCCATACTTTGTAGCAAGATCTGTACATAACTGTCGAACTACTGGTATGTGCAGTCTAAACATGTTATAACATCGTCTAGGATGGCCATTTAATATGTCATTAATATATATATTCCCTGTGTGATCTGAGGTGTGATATGGCCTACGTGTGATACGTGTGGAATGCAAGTTACGGGCTAGTACTATCCCTTGCACAACTAACCAACATAAATTTTTGAATGGTACAAGAGGCAAGTGGATCTGTTGATGTAAATGTGGTAGGATAGTTGAGGGCAATTGTGTCATTTTAGAGCAAAAAGCACTTCTCTTTTCAAAAAGTCAGGAATCTTGTGCTTTTCAAAAACAACTTTTTCATATGTGTTGAAAAGTTAAACTGAAAAGTACTTCTTTCTATCCAAACACTCTTTTTAGCTTATCAGCTTTTTAAGAAGTCAATAAACTAAAAAGTCTTTTCTAAATGGTTATCCAATTACTTCATTCTTCTTGTTTCTCTAAATGGTTATCCAATTACTTCATTCTTCTTGTTTCTCTATCTACATACGCATCGTTTGATTAAACCAGAATGGAGAAGGAAAAGAGGGATCCGGATTATTGTTTGTGATAGGTGATGGAATAATCAAAATCAGTTTTCAAGTGTCAATTTACTCAATTCGTATTCAATTAATACAAACTACAACAATCCGTATTCAATTGAAGAGAAGTCCAAGATTCAATCTTCAGTTTCAATCGGTATAGTGAACTAGAAGTATGAATTCGTAATTATGTATTCAATTTGAAGTGTGAATTTGTATACAATTGTTACAAACTAGAGAGGATTCGTATTCAATTTGAAGTGTGAATTCGTATTCAATCTTGAATTTCAGTCGGTACAGTGAATCAGAAGTATGAATTTGTATAGGTAGTTGCAAAACAAAAAAAAATAAAAATAAAACAGTTTGATTAAAAGTAAAATAAGATTTAAACAATGATGGGGTAAGAGAAATAAAAGGATGTTGAGATTATGAGTACGTCTTTCAAAATCCATTCGTCTTTTCAAAACCAAATGCACAAACCACAAACATTCGTTCTCTCATCATTACAAACAGTCTTCAAAAAGAATATCAAAAACCCAACTCACTTCAACCTCTCACCTCACCGGGAGAACCTTGAGGACGACCAACTCTTTCCACCAGCACCAGCACCAGCACCAGCACCAGCGCCACTAGCACCGCTACCAAACGAAGGCCGCCATTTATCACCTGGCGGGGCCGCCCCACGCTCCTCTGGTTTCCCACTGCCCCACCTATCAGATTGTGCCGGTGGTGGTGGTGCCGCTGGGTCTGCTGCACCCCTACGGAACTTGGGCACGTATTTCCCACCACCAGATCCAGCTGGTGCAGCGGCCGGGGGAGCAGCTACAGCAGACGGAATCTCAGATGGCCTAGCAGACCCATCAAGTGGTGTTCCACGTAAGATGGCTTCCTTTCTAAGCCTCTCTCTTTCTTCCAATTCCTGTTCTCTCTTCCTTTGTCTTTCGGCTATTTCATCAAGCTTTGCTCTACGCTCTGCTTCCTCTTTCTTGCGCCTTTCAGCCTCTGTATCCAACAAACAAACACACATTACAAGAAATGTAGAATGACTTTTCAAAAAATGAGAACTAGTTTACCTTGTCGTTTGCGAGCTTCTTCTTCCTCACGCAACTTGGTGAGCCTTTCCTCTTCAGACCTGACATAAAACAACATTTTCCTTTTAGTCTCCCTTTCTTCTTTTCTTGCCCTCAGGACTTGGCCGAGTCTTTCCTCCCTCTCATTTCTCATTCTTTTCAACTCCTCTTCTCGCCTACTCACAACTCTTTCTTGGAATTCCATCTGCACATAACAAACAAACACTCTCTTTCTTGTAATTAATTAAAATCTAAAAGACTAGTATCAACTTCAAGTTGGATACGGACCTTGTGTTCCATAACACGAGCAAGTCTATACTTCTCCTTCAAATCTCCATCATGACGCTCTCTGCTCAGCTCAACCTCAAGCTGCAACAAGTAAACAAGACAAGGTTAGGGGCATTTTTTTTTACAAAAAATGACACATCATACATACTACCTGTTGTTCACGTTCATGACGGAGTTTCTCTTCAGCCAAACGGCTTTGGAAAGCAGCTTCAATGAGGGGTGCAGCCTCTTCCCTTTTGGCTCTTTCGAAATGATCCATTGTTTTGATTAACTTTTGCATTTTCTTTTCCATTTCCTGCCTCTCTCTCACTTGCTCCTGCATTGCTAGCTCAATCAAAGTCTGCTTCGTCACCTTCTCCTGTCAATTAAAACATAACATGGTTTAGAATCTCTTTAAAAATACAGACAAGACATTTGTATTCTTACCCCTTCAATGATTGGCTTCTTTCCTTTCTTTTTGATACGTTTTCCAACGTCATTCAATAAAGCTTGGGCTTCTTCACGCTCACGTTCCTCAATTTCCCTCAGGATCCGTTGGTGCTTCCTTTCTTCAAATTCACTTGCAAGTCTCTTTTGTTCTGCTTCTTCCGTTTTCTTCTGAAGCTTTATTCTTTTTGTCTCCTCTTCTCGTTCCTTGGTTAAAAAAAAAATTAAGTTTCTTTTAACAGGGGCAAATCTTGCAATTTAAACAATGGATACCATTTCAAGAAGATGGCGTTCTTGTTCTTCTTTGCGTTTTTCAATAATGGATTTGCGAGCAAGAAGCTTTTTGTGCTCTTTGTCTATGATGTCAGCCAAACTTGGCAGCATAGCACTCAGTTTTGATGCCTTTGATTGGCAGGGGTAAATCAGAGATCTTGATTTATTCAGATTTGTAGCTAGGGCACTCAAATGGTCTTGCAGAATGTCGGATTCAAAACCCTTCAAAACAAAGAGAAAACAATGTTAGACTAGAAACAAATAAATATATAAACCATACAAATTGAGACTTACCAAATCACCGAAGATGATTGCGCCTTTCATGTGGTCAACTTTCATGGCAATGAAATTATGTTTGACAGCATCAACAGAGATCCTTTCCACAGCCGAGAAGTCAAAGAAAGGAACCATTTTTGATAAAGTTTCAACCTTCATTGTTTGGTACACTTGGGACACCTATAATGGAAAAGTTTTAGCCTCAACTTATTTATCATTCAAAGTCAACAAAAATTAACTCAAGTTTGGTACACGTTCAGATTTTTACCTGTTGTAGGAGTCTTAAGGTAGCTACTTTTTCCAGAGCAGGGATGTAGTGAGCAAGCTGGACTTCTGGTACAGAAGAAGCTGAAGAAATCTTGCCCCCAAGTTTTGCTATCTTTGTCAACAATGGCTGTACTTTTGACGCCAAATCCAATGGCAGAAATTCATTTTCTAGAAGATTGTACAAATCCTTCACTTCTTGAGTTACATATGTCATCACCCCTTTAGAAACCTGAAAAACAAAATCACGTTACACACAGCAAAAGCCACAAAAAAGTATGTTGCTATTTCTTGCCCAATTTAAAATTGAATCAAGTCATAAAGATCTAGTCCCTCTTCCTGATATACAGCATTGTACTTTGTAAAATCTACTTTAGTATTGTATGGCAATCCAAACAGCAAATTTTACTGTTAGAGTTGGGAAAGATTTGTCCTAACAAGAAAAAGATTGAATGTGCAATGCTATATGTGGTTAGATTTTTCAAAGTAAAATACTTTAAGAAAAATTTTTCAAGTACAATATTGTAAGAAATCTTGAACTAATAAATGGAACTCGATCGTACCAGATCTGCGAGAAGGGAAGAGCGAGAGAGCTGTAAGAAAAAAAAAACAAATTATTAATGAGATAAAAATATAAATAACCAAGAAAAAAAAATACAAGTCCAGTTGAATGTTGAGTAATACCACTTCTCTTGTCTCAAGCTTTGCATCAATATTGAAGCCAATAAGATTATACATTCTGAGATTGCGTTCTTTGTCATGCTCAAGTTCCAAATGAGAAGCAGTTTTTAAATGATCATATGGAGGAGCTGAAAGAGCAGCTAAAAGTACAGAAGATGCAATCAGTTGCAGGTCTTTCTGGTTCAGATTCTTATTGAAGCTTTTTTGAAGTTGAAAAAGCTTAAACCATGCATACGCATGGTATAGATGGCTTGATGAAATCCAGAAGATCTCAGTCAACTTCGCATAGTAAATAGCCATCAAGGACGATTTGGGCATTTTCTTGACCATGCTTGTTAGCCCATAAATATCTTCCACAGAACGAAATGCTTCCTGTATATACAATCACAGAAATCATTATTTCATAATTACACTTAAACAAGCACATGTTTCGATATAACAATAAGGACAACAAGTTACAGGTAACAGAAATACCCTTTACTGTTGCTAAAAATATGGAAAATGTACTTTAATTTTTACCAATATTAGCAACATACATTATATTTTATTCGGGCCAATTTCGTTGACCTAGGGAAAAAGACAAGCAATAAATATTTTACTTACATTTTTGAGTTTGTACCCATCCTAGTAATGTACTTGCATTTCATAACCAATATAAGCAATGAACTTTATTTCTTCCGTAAAGCCATTAGCAGTTAACCAATGTAGGTATGTTGATATTATGGGTAAAGATTGCAAGTATGTTGTAATTATACGTAAAAGATTTAAACATGTTGCTATTATGAGTTAATATTTCTGTTATCAGTAAAGAGTATAAGTATGTTGCTAATACGGGTTTTTATTGGTAAATAAACTGATTTGCTATTATTGGTCAAGTACATCGCTATTATTTGAAACGTTGCTATTGAGAGTAAAGGTATATAAAATAACTATGGAGTAGATAGCCTAAATGGGTTATAAAATTGAAGTATGTTGCTATTTCCTGCAGTTTACCACATAGATACATAAACAGATAAAGCCATACCTGCCAGAGTTCCAGCTCGGTTGCAACTTTCAGTTGCTCAAATCTTGTATCCAAATAGAAATGTAAACTTTCAGGGGCAGTTAAGTCAGGCCTGTCCCTCTGGTCTCTGTACTTGTTAAGGTTAGCAAGATGATTCCTTATTATCTCACAAAGCCTACGAAACTCTGTTGTCCTTTTGTATTGTTTGCAGAATTGAAACGCACGGTGAGCCGTATCCTACATAACAATAGTGAAAAATATTATATATATATATATATATATATATATATATAAGAAAGCAAGATTCACATTATAAACAAATACTTACTGCATAAAGAGCCATTAATTTGGAATTGTTTCTCAGAATTTCAAGAACGGTTCTATAAGTCTCCCATAAGAACTTAAACCATGGAGTCACAAGCTCCCTATCTGAACGATCTTTTCCCTTTTCACCACTGACATAGCTTAACATTAGATCTTCTGGTCTTTTGTCAGCTTCAAGATCATCAACATCCAAGGCTTCCTCTAAAGCTTGAGCCTGGCTACGTGCCAACTCAGCCCTTTTGGTTGAAAGATCCATGAAGTGCTTTATGACTTCCTCTAAAGAATTAACATTAACTTGCTGGCAGATTATACGGTACTGGATAAGACCATCTTTGGCAAATCTACCCCTCCTCATGTCCACACAAAGCTCAATGTACTTGAACATAATCTTTTCGTGTGTTTTCTGCCATGCCCTGTACCTCTTTGATGTAATAAGATCGTGAAGCGCTTGCAATGCGTCTTGTTTCTGACCAACATTTATCAGTTCTGCAATTTAGTATTAACAAAAGTGGGTTAGCCATATATACATGCATTTTGAAATTTTTGGCCCATGTAAAGAGACAAAAACCTCATAAGATTAGACAACATGCAAAAGATTCAAGAGTATGAAAAAAGAAACCGTTTGTGGTTTGACAATGTGATAATATGCCTCTCACCTTCTGCACGTTTCAAAGCGTTCTCCGGTTTAGCAAAAGTCGCCATGGTCAATCAGAGTGGTCTTCAACCTGCTATGCAACAAAACATACGATTTTCATAGATGTTAAATGTGTTTGGAAATATGCACAAATACAAGGACATAGAGACTAAGTAGTAGACATCCACTTTGTTCTCTATCATCACGCCTATCGAGCAAATTATCAAGAAAATAGAGATACATCAACCTGAACACATCAAATCACTGAGAGTCTAAAATGTAAAAATTCATAATTCAACCACAGATAAATTTTCAGTCCAGACATAGAATCAAACATGGATACATGTTTTAAAAAATTTAAAACAAGTAACATCCGCAGAAAGCATCCAACAAAAAACATTGCTCTTTGAAATGTACTAAGATCAAGAACAAAGAATATAAAGGTAGGAAATTAAAACCTAAAAAATATATATTGCAACAAAAAACTCACCCTCACTCCTCAGTCGAACAATCAATCTCGCCACGAACCGACAAGAAAATTAAAACCTTAATTTAACGTCGGTAATTAGAGTAAATAAATCCAATCATCAAATTGCACATATATCGACTCTAGTACTTATCCATCAACGCCAAACAGAGATACACAAAAAATCAGTTGTCGATCTATGAATCTTGTACTGCACATACTTTATCGACAGATGTAATTGCTAACCGATCCAACAAAACATGGACAAATCGATAGCGATCGCTTGAACTAAACAAACACGAACACATAAGAACGGAATAACGACCCATGCAACAAATTGATAAAAGATGGATAACATACTAAGACCGTACCTTTATCGATTAGCGGCCGCAACGACGAACCGCGGAGAGTGTGTGTTTCCTCGGCTGTGCCTGTATCCAGATATGTGCTAAAGCAAAAAAAGAGAGTAGGGTTTTCAGGTTTCGGCGAGCTTTTATTTTAATCAAATTGCGTGGGGCCAAATCCTAAGGGGTGGAAATTCATCGGCCTGATCCTGAATAATGAAAAGCCCACGAGCACTGCTTTTAGATATGGGCCTAAACTTTTGGCCAACTAAGGGGCTTAAAATATTATCCAACTTAACAGCCCTTTCACCCTTAGCCCTTGCCCCTTAGGGGAACAACAATTCTTTTTCATGTAAATTGTTGTATGGGTAATTTATATATATATATATATATATATATATATATATATATATATATATATATATATATATATATATATATATATATATATATATATATATATATATATATATAGGTTCAAATACATTTTCTAAATATTGTGTGATTGTAAGACTAATTCTGGACCAACCATTTCATAGGGGTAATTTCGGAATTGTCATTATCTCTCTCTTCTCTCTTCCTATACGCTCGTAAATCTCTTCTCGTTATCTCTCTCGTCTCCTCTATTTTGCCGACCAAGGAAACCCGATTCCTACTCTTGCTGCCGGTGATTGCTCCGCCGGCCTTTGCTCCTCCGGCGGCGACTACTCCTCCACCTCGCCCCTTCCCCATTATCGAGTATTGCTTCACCCTAAATGGTGTCGCCTTCTTCACAAACATTAGACACCGCCTGATTGGAAACCCTAGAATCACGTAATCGGTAATCTGCAATCACAATCAAATTCCAGATTCAACTGTTCATTGGCTTCCTGCTTCTTGCGACTGCGATTTCGAATCAATGATTGCGATTTTCACCATTCTCGGCGTCGAGAGTGGAACCCATGGTGCTGGAACAGGTTTGTTTGCCTGGAAGGGATGTCTCGATGAAATTGCCCCATACGCCTGGTTCAATCGCGACTACCTCAAGTGATTGTAGTTCGATTGAAATAAATGTTGGCACATCTGTTTCTGTCTCCTGTACTGCCCCTGTATTCTCTGAGAATGGGGCATTCTCAGAGAATGGCGCATTCTCAGAGAATGGGCTTTCCCTATAACAGTTTTCAGGATGTGGTGTAAGGTATTCTTTGAGAATTCTTCATTATCTTCTCAGTCCTCTGTAATCATTTCATTCTTAGAGAATGTTTTACATATTACTAGATAATATTTAAACATATTCTCCAAGAATTTGAAAACTCTTACGTAACAATTTTTTTTTCTGAGAATGCAACTTTACTTCTCGGAGAATGCATCTGTATATTTGCAATCGTTCATTCTCACATAATGCATCTGTATATTTTGTAATTTTTCATCTGTATTTTTTTATAATCGTTGAATCGCAACGTTTCCTGCTTGTTGAATCACAACTGTAAACTATGCTCTGATGTTTGATTCTGTAGAATTTGAAAACCGACGATATCGTGTGCGTGATTGTAGGGAATTGGGGATGTTTACTCTTTTACCCTTAACCGGGGTTTTGCATTTAAAAACATGCGTATTGTTACGCTTTTAATTAAAAAAACGGAAATTTTAAAAGCCATGGATTTTATTGATCCAATGGTCCATATTAAGTCCTACATTAACACAATATTTAAGAATTTCATTTAATACTAACTCTATATATATATATATATATATATATATATATATATATATATATATATATATATATATATATATATATATATATATATATATATATATATATATATATATATATATATATATATATATATATATATATATATAATTCCCGTCTTTTTTGGGTTGACATGGTACTTTTTTTTTTTTTTGCATTGTTTTTTTTTCCTCCGTAACCACTATTCTATCTCTCTCATTTTCACTCCAACAATGAACCGCCATTATCAGCCAATCCTATTGCATCATGTTTGGGACACGCGTTTACCATTGGATCTCATCTTTCTCACCACCACGTTTCTTCAGTGCACTATACGACCACTTTCTCACCACGTTTCTTCAGTGCACTATACGACCACTGATTCTCTATACCACCGTTCCATTCTTCTCTACCATACCATCGCCTTGCAGTTCTGCCCAAACCGCTTCCCGTTCGCGACTATTCAAATGTTTAGACGAAGGAAGAGAGCCACTTAAGTCCACTGTGTGAGTTAGTTGGCCGCATACATCGGTAAAACATCGAATGCTGTGTTGGTGAGACGAGGGTTTGTCGTCGACTGTCGTTTCTTCAAGCTACAATTTTTGATCCCTACCGTGTCTCTGTGAGCACGCTGTAACCAAGCCATGGCGATCAAACGGGCAAACAAACCTCATGCCTACGAGACGCTAACAGTGCCTTCAAGTGGATAATCTGAATGAAAACCGTCCGCGACTGGTGCAGTTGGGTTTTTTACTTAATCCCTTCTGTTATTAATGTTCTTATTGTTCTAAATCTGTAAAATTTAGATCTATTTGTCGGGTTTTGACGTTAATCTTCGCAAATACGGATACGTATGAATGTTTTGACTTTAAAACCACAAACCTAACAACGATGCTAGCTAAATGTATGCCTTAGGTTAATCATACCCAATATCACTATTCGATTAATGTAATTGAGAACTTAGAAAACTTAGCATTTTTTGAAGGAATTGCTCAAATTGTACTATGAATTCATGTTTTAGTACCACCAATTTGATTACTTTGAGCAAACTAAGGGGTATATGAAATTAGAATAAGAACCCTATAATTTCAAACATAAGATTGTTATTTATACAACCCTTTGTTCTTGGTTCTTTGCAGATATTCCTGAGGCAAATGAAACAAATGGATATATATTTATAGACGCATAGGGTGGACTAAATCAGCAAGGAATTGCTGTAAGTTGTATTTTTTTAAAACTTTTTGATAAAGGGTAGGTGATGGTTCTATTAAATTTTTGCCCTTTTCATGTACATATGCAATGATGTTGCTGTTGCCAAAATCATGAATGCCACTCTTATTTTGCATGTGCTAAAGCAATATCATATATGGAAAGACCAAACGTGAGTTATCTTTGTAAAATAAATATTACCCTCTTCTTGCTTTCTATTTTTGCTTATGAGTAAACATTTTTTCCAGGAAATTTGAGGACATATTTGATGTGGAGGACATATTTGATGTGGACCATTTCATTGACTACTTAAAGGATGATGTCCAAATTGTGCATGATATTCCAGGATTGTTTACTGATAAATCAGAGCTATTCACAAGCATCAGGTTCTCTCTATACACACATACACACTTGTACTGAGTTGTACATAGTACATACAAATAGTAATAACAATAAATTGTTATAATGTATGATAGACGAACAGTGAAAAACATACCAAAGTATGCACCAGAACAATTCTACATTGACAATGTCTTGCCAAGGATCAAAGAGAAAAAGATAATGGCCTTGAAGCCTTTTGTGGATCGACTTGGGTATGTTTTTTGGTAAATCTTTTTTAATTATTGTATTTATTCTAAACCCTACTTTTGTTTTTATACAGCTATGATAATGTACCTCAAGAAATCAACAGGCTAAGGTGCAGGGTTAACTATCATGCTCTCAAGTTTTTTCCAGAAATTGATGAAATGGCTAAACAGCTTGTAGCCAGGATGAGAAATCGAATAGCAAGTCCAAATCCTTTTATGTAAGTTTTCTTAGATAAAACTTCTTCAATTTGTATAAAAAAATAAGAACTAATAAGAATATATCATTTTACAGGGCTCTTCGTCTTAGATTTGAAAAAGGAATGGTGGGACTTTCGTTTTGTGATTTTGTTGGGACACGGGCCGAGAAAGCTTTGATGGGATTATGTTAATGGGGGGGTTTTCTTTACGACTCTGTTTACAAAATTGTTTTTTGTTTTTGTTTTGGATTTGCGATTTAGGATTCACGCCATTGTACCAAACATTGAATTTTCACCCTGTGTTTGTGTGTGTTTCGGAAGTGAGAACGATGGACGGCGATAGAATTGAGGAAGCGAAATTCGCGATTTCACCGGTAGATGAAATTTCGCATTTGGCTCTTAATATCGAAGGTAACTAATTCTGCCTATTTCTTTTATCAGATCATTATTTGATTTCTTTGAACTTTTGGGATCCGGTTAAACAAATTATCGGAACTCGATTATTATTTGCCATGCTCATAACGTAACATAAGCTACTAATTACTACATAATCAAGTATTAGTAACCAAAATTGATGAGAAAACTTTTGGAAGAAGATCAGTATCATTAACATTGGTAACAATCACCAACTGTCGGTAAATTTAGGTCGCGATCTTTTCAAAAATGGAAGTATCATGGAAGCTCAACTGTTCAATTCAAATTTCCAATACTAACTAATTGCTCAATTTACATCAACTTATTTACCATATCTTTCTCTGGTCAGGTTCTCTCATCAAGATGGTGTATTTCTCTACAGGCAGTGAACAATCTACAGATAAAACAAGTATAAACCTCGCTCTTTAGTGGACTTATATGTTCATAAAAACAAAGTAGTAGAAGTTAAACTATGGCTTAAAGAAAGAATCAATATCAAAAAGACAATCATATCAATCACAATCATGTTCTTGTGATTACTGGGCAGCCTGGGGTTGGAAAATCTGCAACAATTCAAGCAATCGCCTCCCATCTTGGAGCAACAGTATATGAATGGAACACACCTACTCCCACAATTTGGCAAGAACACATTCATACAACCAATGCAGGCTTGAGATACATGTCAAAGTTAGACGAGTTTGAAAACTTTGTTGAAAAAATAAGAAAATACGGATTAACCCCCTCATCACCAACCACTAAAACACAAAAGAAACCATTTGTTATCTTAATCGATCACCTTCCAGTTACAAATGGAAAATTTTCTTTTGCTAAACTTTAATAGTGTCTTCATCTACTTGTAAAATCTGTTTGTATTCCAACAGTCATTTTGATCACAGACTATGGTAGAATAGAGACAACTGATTACACCTCACGATGTTATGAAGAACTTCAAACGTCTCTTCAAAATGTCGGGTCTTGTAAGGTTGCATTATTTATAAACATAATTGTAGATCTTCTGTATGCTTTTTTAGAAATTAGCTGTTTTATTTTGTAGGTTGCTTTTAATCTAATTACAGTGCATGCTATTTCAAAGATGCTTTCCAGAATTTGTAGGGAAGAAAAGCTTAAAATCACAAGTAAACACATTGATTCGATAGCTAAAGCAAGTGGAGGTGATATCAGAAATGCAATCACATCTTTGCAGTACTTCAATCTGAAATCAGATTCAAAGGGTATTTCAGACAATTCCAGTGGTTTGGATGATGTATATTAATCCAAAACAAATATTGCCGTTTTTCATCCACAACTGATAGTAGATATTAATTCGAAATTCTCATTTAGACGAGAAGGAATAAAGACCGGCAGAAGACTGGAAGAGGGAAAGAAGTCGGACCACCACCGGAGCAATCTAAACCCAGGGAGACTCATAAATTGCTTCAGGTCCGTTCACCAATTCTTTCGCTATAAACTTTAATCATTACAACAATTATACCTAAACCTAAATTCTCGAAGGGTGTTCGATTCTTTAGCATAGCATCAATCTTAGCTCTTTGATTTCATGATTCTGGTGAATCTCAAATTTAAAAATCGTAGGTTCTTGGAGGGACAGCCAGAAGGAAGAAATTATTGTCGCCAAAGAGCATGGATGTTCGCCCTATGATGGAAGTAGTCAAAGGTGCATCTTTTGGTATTTTTTGCAGGTAGTAAATTCCACATTTAAAAAACATTCAAATGTGGTTATGGTTTATGAATTCCCAAACATAAGATTATAGATAGTATTCTACTTTAGGTTTAATTAATCAGTTAAGAAATATGATGACAAGTCAGCCATGATCATACATATATTAGCATATATGTATTTGTTATATGGATTTGGATAAATAATCTTCTATTATATTTTTATCTAAATGGTATTATTATTAGGAAAAGACATAAGTTTTGGGTTAAATGAAACAAATAGCATGTGACGATTGAGGATGTTGGCATATTATAATTGGACCGACATAATGAAAACCTAATTCTTGAAGCTTACCTTTTAAGAACAATAAGGTATCATTCTTTTTTTCATTTTATCTTTTATTTTGTTATTTTAATAAAAAAGTTCAAATTTACACCATCTTAAGATATATCACTAATGAAACATATTAGTTTTATGTTGTATGAAGTAACATGCTGAAAGATCAACTATTCTTTTTTGTTTTTGCATACAGTCAATTGCAGAAGAATGTCAAAGCAAATATGAAACTTCAGCTCTCCACAACCATGCTGACCTTAAGAACAATGAGAAACAAAACATTATATAAAAAGAAGTCAAGGAATATGGACCGGTGAAAACGTAGCTTTTCTCCTTGACCCGTGCATAGCACGGGATGCACACTAGTTAGATTGAATGCATATTGAGAGGGGCGGATTTACCAAGGTTCTACTGGGTGAGTTTATTTAAAATGTTAATTTTATTTAGGATTTATATAAAATAACTTTTAGGGGTGTATAATCAATTCAAATTTGGTTTTTACACATTGATTCAATTAGGTCCATCGAATTTGAGTTCAAAAATTTTATATTTCTTGAAAACCAATTTTTTACCGGTCGAATAGTATTTTCATTAAAACGGATGTTTTTTTCAGGTTTAATTACAACCAACTTTTTAAAGTTTGTGGATCAATGACTTGATTGGTTTCCTATTGAACTGGTTGGTCCGATTTTTAAGGTATATGACTCGACTCGTCACAAGTATTGTTGATTCTTTCATTTTTATCGCTTTACTTTTAATTAGGAACCACATGATTTTCTATTCTAGCTATGTCACTTATTGATATCAGTGTTTGTTTCAATAAACGTATATGACTTGCAAGTGTTGCAATTAGTTTGCAAACCACTGTTATGGACACTCTTAAGTCTTAACATTTAAGTTATACAAAATAAGAGTATTTCCTAGGACATCATCGAAACTTAATATGAAGTATGTGACATATTTAGACTTTTTTCTCACCAACTAGGCATCATAAACTAAGAATATATCTCTAGTTATTATGAGTATTAGGACTATTCTTTTGTGAAAAAAATGTCACACGGTATGACTCTGTTTATATTCAACGTATAACGCGCTAAGCATACTAAATGTGATTTAAGGACAAAACATGTTATTTATGGTAGATTTAACACAAGAAAGTCGAATCGTGATATATACTTAATCGAATGATGTAACGCCTGGTTCCTCACAACCAAATTACACAATATTTTTAATAGCAAAAGCAACAACATATACACAAGTGTAATCAAAAGGTGAGTCACACGTCATACAAGTAGTTACCAAAACACAAGTAAGGGTACAAGTCATTCCCGAAACCTGGTCACAAAAACAAAGTCTAGGAACATCAAAAGTCTGTCCAGGTCCACAATTAGCTATCATTCTGCAAATTTTTTCCCCTATCTCTGCCACCGGTACCTGCAACACAAGTCAATATTTATGAGCTACAAGAGCTCAATGAGTAATCACTCTGGTTAGGTGGTTATGCAATATCTCATCAAGATCAGCTATAGTTTGTAATCAGCTACACACTTACAACCTCTCTCAGCTTATACTTTTTTCCGACTATCTTAGTCATTTAGTGTGCTCAGCCACACTTATAACTCAATTATCAGCAATAACTCATAACATCTTTTAACTCATACTCATTGACTATATTAGCCAATTATAGCCATTTACCACTCATTTACATCATAAGACATTTATAAAATTACTCACCCGGGGTTGGGTCGGAACGTGTCACCCCCGAGCTCCTCGTATCAGCTTTCTTTCCTATATGGTAAAGTTGTGATAAAACACCCATGATCAGATCTCAATAATCCTTAGACATCCCAACAAAAGTTTGACCAAAAGATTCAAGCTAGCTATGAGATAAAAACATTATGCCAACAGAGGTTAGTGGCGCTATCTCTAAGGATAGCGTCGCTATCCACTTAGTGTCGTGAACCCATAGATAGTGTCGTTATCTGTGCTGAACAGCAAGGATTCGATTCTGCACACTTTCAACCATCTACTAACATCATATATCACAAAAATACCAATTAAATCGAATTGTGACACTTAGGGTTTAAAATCCCCCCCCCCCCCCCCATTTCTCAAAATCAACCTACCTTTTTGATTTAATGATTTAGAACACGTTATTGATGTTGAATTCAAGTTCTTCTAGCTTCCTATTCCAATTCCTTGGTCAATTCCGTGATATCTACGATTAATCACCACTGGAATGTGTTTTTGGTTCGAAATTGACAATTAAAGGACTGTAAGTCCTTTTCTGCTTCTCGACCATAGTGTCGCTATTCGCAGAGATAGCACCGCTATCTCTGTGTCTAAAAAGGCATTCAACTTTTGAGATAGCGCCATTAGCTAATAGAGATAGCGACGCTATCTCGCCTGTTAAGCCATAACTCCACCAATTTATTGTTTAAGCATTTCCCAAGGCTAATACTCACTCAAAACAGGTTTGAACTCATAACTAATATACAAAAAGGACTTTTACCGCTTTCTACCACAAAATCTACTCAAACACCGAATAAACACAAAGAAATCACCATACTTCCACACATAGAAACTTAAACCAAAATAACACTTAACTATAAGTAAATAAACTTACTTGCACAACATCTCTGACATATAAACAGGTCTCACAGATGTGGTATCTAGTGTCATGTAACATATAAATGGAATAAACCGAAAATACGATATTATTTTTATAAGCATAAAAAGTAATCTTACATACCATCACAATAGAGACAACCAAACTCATAGTAATAGAAAATATGATAGATTTACTTCCTAAATCTAAACACAAACATGGTAACATTGGATCAAGTTAGAATACTAATTAAATCCATATTAAATTGAAACTTCATAATAAACTAATATAAATCTAATTAAATTAAAACTTCTGAATATCTATACACATAAAATGACACATTGATGAAGTCAACCAAATTAAACTCAAATTGTAATGATGGTGAAATTAAAACAAAACAAGGTGTAGCTAAAATCAAACCCTGGATTATCATATTCATGATTGCGGGAAGGAAGAAGGTTGTGTTACCAGGTCTAAGAGAATTACGAAGTAACCAATAAATTCTAGCAGTTGCAGAGGCGATGCTTTAGGTCTTATGCGCATAAATAAAGGACATAGAGTATCCATGATGAAGTGTAACACCCGGTTTCTCATACAAAGTACACCCAAAAATTTTCAAACAATTATACATTAAAATGGGTATACTTGTACTCAAATCACGTATCAAGATGTTATCATCACAAGTAATTATACATAAGGTCCTTACAAATATTAACTAAGCATTACAAATAAATCAAATACGACTAAAGGACATGCTCTAAACTTGTCCATCATTCTTTGTCACATGTCTTCCCCTATCACAGCTACAGATACCTGCAAAACAACATACAACTCAAGTGTAAGCTTATAAAAAGCTTAGTGAGTAATTCCAATCACACTCCACGAATCTTTCTCAATAAACATCCTCATCTTCCTCACTTGCTATTCTCACTAGCAAGTAAACATATCCTCTTTATATCCGAAACCTGCAATCACATTAACTTACATCGATAGTTAATAATTAGCATACATCAACTCATCAATACATACCACAATCAGTACTGCTTATAAACTCGATCACATTCTCATATGTACTCATTATCACCATCAACTTCACTCAATCATAGTAATTCTCATGGTTACAACAATCATTACAAGGACACTTAACCACAGTCACGCTGACATCTACTCATCTTTATTACTCAGTATTCATATCAAATTCATCGTTTATTATTCACAGATAATGATATTACTCTATTATTAAATCTTCATAATAACAGCACAACACATAAATATACTTGTACAAACATATACACTCTGCCTAAGCAAGTATAACTCAACTCAAATACTAAAACATGTTCACCTGATATTGGTTTAGTAAGTAGAACTCTCAAAACGCGCATACCGAACTCCTAATCGCTAGATTTGGTCGTATCACCATAGTCTAAATCAATTTCTCAAGTATCCACAATTATCTCAATATAATTTATCTCAAAGATATATATATGGAAAGAGGAAAAATGAGTATAAACGGTAAATATCATCTCTATATTTACAGAAACCCCCAATTCCGCGATTCTACTCATTCAACCGTAGGAACTCGACAATAATCACACCAATTACTCTAAAGGAATCCACTAACAACCTACTAACAACATATATAACAATATATAGCAAAATCACGAAATCTAAAGTTAGGGTTTCAAAACCCCCAAAACGAAGAAATCACTCACCTCGACGAATTAGGAAGCAAGAACGCGTTTACGGGGTTTGATTCAGGTCTCTCCACGCTTCCTTATGAATCTCCAAGCTTAATTTGACCGAAAATCGCCTTATGCAGCTCTCAAAATCGAAAAAGAAGGTTTTACTTCGAAATGGGTTTTGCTGCACATTTAAATGAGTCTGCAGGCGTAACCCGACCCGAGTTCCTTTCACGACATTACTTCCATTCGTTCAGTAGGTACAACACAACCCGGGTT
The DNA here is from genome assembly GCA_023525715.1 of Cichorium intybus. Taxonomy (NCBI): domain Eukaryota; kingdom Viridiplantae; phylum Streptophyta; class Magnoliopsida; order Asterales; family Asteraceae; genus Cichorium; species Cichorium intybus. Next base: position 674,297 of record CM042015.1, on the reverse strand, counting down.
GATTCCTCTAACCGCACTAACACATATAACAACTTAACTAATCTTAATTAAACCAAGATTAGTACATAAGAGGGATTCCAACCTCTTCTCACTCATCAACAACTCAAAACTCGAAGGCAATCACAAGGATCGCCACACCTTTACGCTAAGCAAACTCATAGCTAGAATCACACCGACTATAAGGTAATAACTCTACTTACCTTATAAAGCATCTCAATTTAAAAATGGGTCTTACATGAAGTATGCTACTATGTTGGTCATCATTCATAGAGAGAAAGGGGAGTTTACTTGAGCATGATGCGCACCCCATCAAGTTAAGCCAACCCTTATCATCTGTGTATTTACCAAATTGCTTCTATATTTATAAAAAAATCATAACTTTACTAACGGCTTGCCGACAGAGTCGAAATTTGTTGATTTCTATTGGTAAATCGTCAGTACTCAGTATATTGTAACAGAATATCGATGAAATGTATTTTATTATTAAACCGTCAAAAAATTGTCGCTAAAATCCAAATAGTTATGTTTTCTTGGTCTGTCAAAAATCTGTCGGTATTATGTTGTTTGCAACAGATTTTTTCCGTCGCTAAAATTCGGTCGGTAATACATTGTTTTCTAGTAGTGTTATTCGTGGATTGTAATGGTGTTTAATGATAATTAACACCCTCAAATCTTGTTATTTCATACTATCTCGTGAGGGGTCTTATATGCTTTCTGCAAAATTCATCTGTTGATCATTTATTTTATGTTTTCGGTATATCTTACATTGCGTAATACTAAATTTTTCATCAGCTGCTCATTATGTTTTGGCGATACCAATCCATTATCGTTGTTTTTTAGTGGCTACAAAATTATGTATAGGTGTTATTGAAAAATTTATCAAAATGTTACTATAGATACAATATATTCGAGTTCTAAAAAGTTAGAAACGGGTACCTAATATTGGAACCGGTCTCGTCTCGGCAGTTCTGGTTCATGTTTCAGCATTTAAAGAATTGATGACATTGGTTCCAGTTCCGATTCAAATACATTAAGAACCATCGGTTTCAGTGCAAAGGATTAGAGCGGATACTCTTCTTATGCTCACTCCTATCAGTAGTGATATATAAGTATGTTGCTATTGTGATAAAATAATATTGCTATTATATGTAAAAAATACTAATCATTAATGATTTATCGATAAAAAAAATATAAATACGTGAGAAAAAATTATCAATATCTATTGCCACAATATGAAATCAATGTCCTTTAAATAAATAGAAACTAAAAAGTTGTTTATAAACCTACTGCATCTTACAAACCTCAACCCCTCCCACGTTGCTTAGGCAGTCCTCTTAGCTCCCTTATGTGTCATGTACACGCCACATCTCATTTTATCTCACTCCATCTCTCCTCAGTTACTAACAAATTCTTTCATAGTCGTTTTGTGGTGGGTTTGCTGCCTTTTTTGGTTAGGGTTCCGAGTAGAGGATTGGTAGGGTAGTGTCAATTCGTAAGGATGAAGGAGTAGAACCAGAATATGGAATGGTGGAACTGTGCAAGATGAAGATAATAATGGGAAAGAGATGTAGACCATTAAATGTATCGTGTGCTCTTCATTATGACAAAAAAGGTGTCTTGGTGCCTAAAGATTTTCTTTCTCCATCTTGTGATTAACTTCTTTATATTTTCTCATCTATCATATATTTCAAGTCTCGTTATCTTTTTGAATTTTGTTTTGTTAGTTTTTATGCTTTGTAATTTCTCATGTCATAAAACGATCACAAAACAAAATTGAATCTATGGTTTTTATGTTTGTATGTAGTCGAATATGGCATGAGGTGTGAAGTATCGCAGGTTTGTTATGTGGAACATGCAATGACAAAACATATGATGTATTATGTTTGACATGTATTGAACTCATCTGTAGACTGAGACTAGTCATACCTGTTTAATGGTCATAGTACATTTATGATTCAAGTCAAGCAATTAGATTGGTTTAGTAAAATGGAAAGAGAAAAAGGTATTTGTCCTTGGGCAAGGTCTAGTGAAGTTGAATATTGGGTGGTGAAAACAATTAATGATGAACATAAATGCTTGCAAACAAGATCAGTTAAAGCTTGCACTTCTAAATTTTAGCCGAAAACATCCTTCAAAAAATTCAAGGAAACCCTAGGATTCCAGTGAAAGCACTAGACGAGGAGTTGTCAAAGAAATTTGAGATTGGTATGTCAAAGCAGAAGGTTGCTAGGGCAAAGTCATGGCTGCACTTTTAATAAGTGAAACTATCAATTGCAGTATGGATTACTAAGGGATTATGTGTTAGAGCTTCAAAATAGCAACCCATGTACGATTGTTAGGATAGATGTGTATCTTGAACTAACTCTTTCTACTGCAACTAGGAATTTCATGTGAATCTATGTTTCTCTTAGTGCATTGAAGCTGGGTTAAGGGATATTCAAGAAAATTTTAGGATTTAAGAAAATTTTGTTTAAGGCATATAGATTCTGTTTAAGGCATATTCAATAAAACTTTAGGATTCACTTGAAGAATATAGAATTGAGGAAACATGTATGGAAATGTAGTAGAGCAACAACTGTTAACCACTTCAAGACTGCAATGGATGAATTGAAGCATATGAATCATAAAGCTCAGACATGGTTGTCTCAGAATCCAGCTTGCCATTGGTCCATGTCATATTTTAGTGGTATGTTGTAACGCCCCATATTTTATTTATTAACGTTATATTGATTGTTTGTTTATTTTAAACTTTTTTTTTCGTTAAAAACGATTTAAGGGAATTTATTTATGAATATTACAATGATAATAATAATAATAATAATAATAATTTAGTTGAAATTTTTTGGGGGTGGAAAGTGTTAAACTCAGAAACTTGGAATGTTAATTAAATTGAAAATAAATCAAACTTAAAAAGGATACCAAACTGCAGGGACCAAATCTGTCAATTGTCCAAACTTGTGCATGGGCGTATACGTTTTTTGTGTGCGACGTTGGGAGGCTTTCCTATGGGGGCCTCAACTCGCTCCTTTCTCAACCCATACGACTTCGTCTAGCACTACCACGTAAGCTTCTAATCAGCACTCATTGACCTAATCATACCCCTCTTTCTCCCAATCACGATCTCTCCATTATCTCCCTCGTTCGCTCTTGTTTTCTCCTCTTCTGCCAGGATATCTGCTGCTGGTTCGATGTTGTTGCTACTATGGATTAACGAAGGAAAGATGGTAATGGTGTGTGTGCTTCTGATCGAGAAAAGAATTGACAGCAGGGGTTCAAGTGTGCTTAGGTATATGTGTGTGTATGTGTGAATGTATGCATGTTGCTTCTCAAGTCCTTCCTCTGATTTGTGATGATTGATGTCTTTTTCCCAAACCTCAACTTAAGTTTCATGTGTTCTAAATATTTTGTCAAGTACTTCATACACATATGCCCCATTGTGTGTGCATGTGTGTGTTTGCATTGTGTGTATTTCATGCTATTGAATTCCATCCCAAGCTTTCTGATTTTGTGATTTTCTTGACCTTGTGTTAGACATTAAAGGTCTTAATGTATGTCATAATGGGTTAGGTGGGTGAAAACCCTTAACCTAGTGATTATTTCGTGCTAAACAAAGTTATGATTTTTGGGTCTGTTTGCTAAATTCATGTAAATCATGTGAGTATTCTTTTGTGTTGAATCTTATGACCCTGGAAAGGTAAAATAGTGTAGTTTCAACATCCAGAAGTCCTTGGTCGAATTCGGGTCTTAGGTTAGGTGAATATTGCAATATTCACGGATTGGTCCAGAATGGTGCTTAACAGGGAATTCTGTCTTGGAAAATTCATAGTTAATTGTCAAAAAATGGCTTGGGGGCAAGACTAATGGAAAAAGTTTGGGTTATGAGTCTAGTTTGTTCACACTAAAAACCATAACCTAAACCCTATCCATTTTGTATTTTGGTTACATCTTTGAAGGGTGGTCCAGTGGGTGTACTGATCAAATAAGTCAACTTTGGGGATTTTTCATTTATTATTGTAGAATGAAAATCACCTGCGGTCAGGCCCCGTGATCTTTTCCTTGGGTCTAGTGTTTGCATGATTTTTATCAGATTTTATTTTGAACTCCTCCTTGCTTGAATATTGTAGATCCGTGATTGGGTTAGAAATTAGCTTTGTTATCGGATTCCTATTTTGTGATAATTGTCTTAGTTATTGGTTGGGTGTCATGGTGCATGTTCGGGTTTACCTAAAACTAATTAAATCATATAATAACTCCTTTGTTGAGTAAAAGTGAACAATATGACGAGTACATGTTGGGACACGGCGCATTTCGGCCTTCGGGAATCGAAAAATACGCAACTATAAGTAGTTATTTATAAAATATGAAATACGTGCTAAGTAGTGATATATGGGTTGTAGGTCAATGGAAGAAGGAGGGTCTCTGAGTGCTACCTTGTTTGTATGTACCTACTGCTACGTATCAGGTGAGTTTCTCACTACATTGTGTGGATGTTATGTATGCTTTCCTGTGGCTTATGTGTGCTTATAAGATGTACGTGGATAGTACTAGCCACTAGTCTGTGTGCATTGTACTGATATTATATATCCTTTGCTGTTGTTGTATATGTTGATATGGTGTGATGGTATACTTGATTATTTTAGTATGCTTAGATGTCTAGTGTGTATTGGTGTGTGATTCTAGGCTATTGTGAGGTCTAGTAGGGGTTATATATGGATGAGTATGTACAGAGCAAGACTTACATGCATGGCTAAGGGTGCTGAGCGAACGACAAGATGTACTGAGGGTGTTGAGCAGATGGCAAGATGCATCAAGAGTATTGAGCAGACTGCAAGATGTGTGGAAGATGCTGAGCAGATTGGAATATGCACTGAGAGTACTAAGCAGATCGCAAGATGCGTTGGGCCGATTTGCATGTACGACTCGATGTACAGGGTGGAGTAGACTAATGTTTATGTGATGTGATGTTGTATTTTACCGATAAGGGTAGGGTATGTGTGACTGATATGCTTTGTACATGTTGGAACTCGCTAAGTTGTGTGCTTACCATTTCCCCATTAAATAATTGTTTCAGGTCTGCAGGTGAGGGTGATGGCAAGGCCTGACGAGTATACAATGTGGTGCTCCTTAGTGATTGTGTTGTGGATTTGACTTTAATTGGATCTTGACTTCCGCTGGTTTGTAACTTGTTTTGACAAGGGAATGTTTTAAAAGACTTGATTTATGTTTAAGTTTGAAAAATAATAAATAATACGATGTATTTTTGGTTGAAAATGTATTATTAAAATTTTTAAATTTACCTTAAAAACTAGGATGTTACATATGTTAATACTAATTGAAGGTAACATGTTTATCAAATGCACAATTCTAAGAATACTTATACCATTTACACAAGTAGGGCACACACTGATTGTCTTCTCAATAATCTTTGTGAGGTGTTTAACTTTAAATTAGATGATGGTAGAGACAAACCTACCATCACCTGTTTAGAGTACATCAGAGAATATCTAATGAAAAGATTGTGTGTTGTGTAACAAAAGATATATACATGTCAAGGGTTTCTCACTCCAACAGCTACCCAACTTTTAGAGGATATCAAGAAGGTTGCATCTGAGTTTATAGCTACCTACAATGGGGCAAGGAAGTAGCAAGTGAAATGTCCATGGCAAGATCAGTTTGTGGTAAATGATAGGACATGCACTTGTAGGTATTGGGATATTACAGGATTTCCATGTAAGCATGCAGTTTGTGCCATTTGAGACAAGATTCAGAATAGAGAGGGTACCCTGATGTTGAAGAATGGGTCTACCATTGTTATAGGATGTCAACATGGAGGGCTATGTACTTTAACAAAATTAATCCTATAAATGGTCGTTCAATGTGGCAAAATAGTGACACTCCGTTTGCCTTAAATCCACCAAAGCATCACAACACAGGTATAGCCAATCTATTTTTTTTCTTTTCATTTCAAAATTGATCCTATAAACAAATAGTTTATTATGTACATAGGTGGGAAGGCCAAAAAAGAAGAGGAAGCTAGGTGTTGCTGAGCTCAACAGCCAATCTAGCAAGTTGACTAGCTAGGAAGTATCTCGTAGTAACATGAGCCAAATGTCATAACAAAGGCCATAATTCTAGAACATGTAAAGGCCATGGGGCATCGGTGAATCATCAAGTGTGGGGGCAAAGGGGAAGAGTAAGGGAAAGGGAAGGTGGTTGGAGGTTCTGCTAAGTAGGAGTGTTGTTTGTAGGTTCTTTAATTGCTAACTCGGTTGTATGTTTAGTTTTTAAGGTTGTATTAGGTAAGACAATGCTAGTTATTTATAGTTGGTTTGTTAGTAGTATGATGCAACTGTTTGGTTACTTATGAATCAATCATGTAATGTTTGTCAAAAAACAATGGACTACTTTTGCTTGTTCATGGCCAGTTAGTTATTTATCAAATGTTTGTGTACTTATGTTCTTAACAATTGTTTGGTATCCAATATAAGGATTTGCAGAACAGATAAGTATTTGGTGAACAACTGAGTAATTGAAAATAACGTTTGCATTAATAGAAACGTACATATTAACATTATACATAAAACAAGATTATCCCCAAACACCAACTCATACACACCAATAACCAACTGCTTAAACAAGATTACCCACAAAGACTTAATCATATACACCAAAAACCTCCCATTTCTTAAACGTGATAACCATCGCACAACTATTCATACAAAGTACAACATTACTGAGTGCAATAGTAACCCAAAAAGAAAACCCAAGAACATATTAAGAACAACTTCATTTTCCAGACTTTAGCTTCCAACCGGTTCATTGCTCTAAGCAAACCCAGGATCACGATAACAACCCTAGGGCACATCGGAGGGTCTACCCACACTAGGAATCCACATTTCCTTCCAAACCTTGAACAACTCCAAAATTGCCTACCCGAGTTAAGATCAGTCCATGATGTCACCTTGATTGTTGGTAGAGGTGGCAAACGGGTCGTGTCGTGTCGAGACATTAAACGGGTTGAGACTAGTCAACCCGGACACGACACGTTTATTTAAACGGGTCGAAACCTAAGACACGAACACAACACGGCCGAATCCGTGTCAACTCGACACGACACGTGAAAACTTGAATACTACAGCCAACTCGGGTCAAATTGGTTTAATTCGACCCAACTCGGACTTTATATGCCCAACGCAGACGGACATAATGGGCCCAGTTGGACTCTTGCCCAAGGCGTCCCGGTGTAACCCGGTGCAACCCATGGCTTATCCCTCAGTAGCATAAACTTGACTTATATTATATAGGGGATGAGAAGGGAGCAACTTTCATCCCACCAACGATGTGGGATAGAAATTTGCGTACCCAAAATAGAACAAGGAGAGACTAAAGAGCTTTTTTTATTCTGCTAGCAAAACATTTAGTGCGTATAACAAGATTCGTACGCTATACCACTGGTTTGTATGTCATGAGTCTTAACCACCTAAACCAATATGCTGCTTGTTGTTGATCTCCCACACGGAATATACATAATGTACTTTTCGCAGTTATATATATATATATATATATATATATATATATATATATATATATATATATATATATATATATATATATATATATAATTAAACGGGTCATTCGTGTCATCTTCGAGTTGAAAGTATCGACCCTAACCCAACCCAACCCGTTTAACTTTCGTGTTGTGTCGTGTCAACCCGTTTACTTAAACGGGTTGAAACCTCTAACCCAAACCCGCTAATTTTGTGTCGGGTTCGTGTCGAGTTATCGTGTCGTGGCTGATTTTGGCAGGTCTAATTGTTGGACTTCCACATCGGCATCCTACCATTTCTTGATGCGATTTTGTTGTTGAAGGTAGCGGCATATGAAGACAGAACAGGTTTCAATTGAAATGAGTGAAAATAACATGCTTATAAGGAAGGGCCTAAAGGAAATTACTCATTTACCCTCACATGAAATGCACGTGAATTGAATAAACGGCTAAAAAGTGACGGAGTTAGCCAGAGGGACCATTTATAAAAAGTTTTCAAACCACAAAGACTATCCTTGAGGTTGTTGAAAGTTAGAGACTAAAGTTAATATTCTGTAAAACCACAGGAACCATTTATGAAGTTTTGTCAAAAATCTATAGCAATCCATAAAAATTAAATAGTCTATCTGCGAACTTTGTAAACCATGAATGCTTTTATTGGGAAGGATAAACCACAAAACTAACAAAATTACCGTCTTCTATTTGTAATTTGCCCAAAAAAAAGAATTCTAAACTATATAAAAAAAGCATAAATAACAATTAATATATTATCCGTAACTAATTAAAAAAAAAAAAATCTAAGAGATATACTCAATACGGCAACATCCTTTTCTTGGAATAGGAATGACATCTGTTAGTGTATTGGGTTTGGGCTTGGCCCAATGTCTGTTAGGGTTTTGCTGTATTTATATTCATGTGTTATTGTGTAATGAAACAACGAATCTTAAACGTTTGTTAGTGTATCCCACATTGGTGCGACACGGTCCTATAAGTTTGTATATATGTTGGAGTCTCCTCTCTCTCCACAAGGGCTCTTTTGGAGAGACACTTTTGGGCTCCACATATATTTACATGGTATCAGAGCCTTGCTCTTAACCTAGCCGACACTTAATCTTCTCTCATCTCTTCTTTTGACCACAACCTAGTGCCGCCGCCGCCCACCTCCGGCGACATACTTTTGGCGTCGTCGGAGGTGCCTTCCGTTTGGTTCTTTCTGTTTCAATCTCCATATCTTTCCTTTCAATTCAACCTCCCAATCTATTTCTTCAGATCTGGTCGAAGTTTCTCCGTCTCCTGCTCCGGCAAAGCGGTTCCGATGATTCTCCTTCAGCCACCAAGCTATGGACTGTTCCTACCTTCAACCCACCCTCCTTCAACGAGGAAAACTGAAACAATACCTCCTGCCACCAGGTTTCCCCGCAGTCGCCCTTTCTTTGCTGGCGATATAACCTTCCCCGAAGGTTGGCTTCAGTTCTCCGGGCACCTCTTCCACCGCCACTGCTCAGTCGCAGGGATTTTTCTTTACTGGATCTCACACGTTCCCGGCGGATCTCCGTCCTCCTCCTCTCACACACACTCTCTCTCTCTAAAAAAAAAACATGGGTATGAAGAAAGCCATTGTTCTCGCATTCATCTCCGTCCTCCTCCTCTCAACCTCCGGCTTCTTCCCCGACCAACACTCTCTCCCTCTTCGTTACTCTTCTTTATTCTCCGCCGTCGGAGGTCAAGCTCCGGCTTCTTTCCTGTCCAACACTCTCTCCCTCTTCGTTACTCGTCTTTATTCTCCGGCGACGTCTCTTTCTATTGCAGACCACCGCACCGGAGCTTTTGTTTTTATTTCCATCTTCCCGTGGGTTTACACTGTAAACTGTCTCCATTTCTCCCTATTTCTTCCTTCGGCTCTCTCTCTCTCACTCTCTCTCTATATGACATCTCTCTATATGGCAGAGTACTACTACTCATGCAGAATGTATTCTGGTTATATGTTTCAATGCAAGTATTGTTAAAAAAAAAAAAAAAATATTGTCCCCATGCTTTCCTGTCATCAAGAGCATGCGTGGAATCTATTTGGGTAATGCCCCTAACACATTGATGGGTTTGGAAATTATGATGTGAGCATACGGGGCCCACCAGGGTCTCATTTATGGTTTCGGCTCTCCTATGCAGAGTTAAAAGAAGGTTGTCTCTTTTCTACTGGAACATCAAGTTCATTTTTGGGGTTCACCGATATGCTTGTTTCAACTATACTCCATGTGTTATATTTCTTTTTCCATTTGAGAGTGTTTTTGTTTTAGTTGTTTTTCAGTTTCATCGTCCCTCCCGATAAAACTGTGGGGGGATGTTAGTGTATTGGGTTTGGGCTTGGCCCAATGTCTGTTAGGGTTTTGCTGTATTTATATTCATGTGTTATTGTGTAATGAAACAACGAATCTTAAACGTTATCAACATCTAAATCTCAAAATTTAGGATGATTATCCAATTCCTAATAACACTAGATCACAATAAATAATTAAATAAATAATCAAATAGATTCCCTATCATACTCTAATACGAATTTTTGTTATTAAACTTCTTATAAATGTTTGGCTAAACACAATTTCTCATATTCAATGGAGATGGAGACGAAGAGAATCAGATGTGGCCAAGCGACAGAAAACTTGGCCAGAGAAAATTTGAGTTTAATCGTCCAGCAAATCGACGAAAACCCTAATGTGTCTGACCCTTACCGCCGTGTTTATGAGTGTAAGGACTGCGACAAGAAGTATGATACATTCCAAGCTCTAGGTGGTCATCGGGCAAGCCACAAAAAGGTTAAGACAAACGACCACGACGACGGTTCAGAAAATTCGTCTCTGTCGTCGACATCCCTTCAAAAGTTGCATGAATGCAAGGTTTGTGGACTGGAGTTTGCTATTGGGCAGGCGTTGGGAGGACACATGCGGCGGCACCAAGGAATGAAACTGGAAAACAATTCGATTCTGGAGGTAGACGAGCATCCAAACCAGGTAAAGACTGACGATGAGGTCGAAGAGAAGGCCAAGTATCCACTGGATAGAGCTGACGAGCCACAGAAGAAAAAGAACGATGATGAGACGGCGGAGGGTGACAACAACGATAACTTACGGCGGCAGCAAGAGGTGGACGGTGTGCTGCATGATACGAGAGATGAGTTAAGGCAGCCGGCGGAAGGGGACAAGTATTGGCAGCGAAAGGTCAACAGTGTGCGGACGGAAGTGGTGCAGTATTTACAGGAAAAAGTCGATGACTGTCGGGAACAGACGTCCGGTGAGCATGGCATGGCGGACTCAACTAAAGATTCTGCGACGCCACGAGAAGAATATCAGTGTTGCGATTTGAACTTACCGCCGGATGAGGATGATACACACACTGAGTTTCAAGTACGCACTTATTATTGCTTTCTTTAAGCCTCATGATCATCTCCATACATTGTTAGCTAATTTATGTATTCAGCTGGGAAATTAGGGTTTTGGATTATTATTACATTGTTAGCTTATTTAACTTTGTTCCTGAATATGCAAGTAAAATTTTTGTCTTTGAATTATTATTACTGATTTATCATTTGAATTATTTGGTATGAAGAAATTAAAAATAAATCAACTAAATCGATAAAAGAATAGAGCACAGATGCAAGTTATTATATTTTAATATGATGTTGATGAGCCATTCGAAAATATTGTATCATATATAATTAAATAGCAGGGTAATGCCTGAAAAATTCAATGTATTATTTTCAGTTATTAAAAAAACCATTACACTACTAGAGAAGTGGGTATTTAGCCACGAAAAATAACCACGCAAAATTTGCGTGGTTAAATAACCACGCAATTTCCACGCATCTGCTACACAACCTGAAACCCCAAATTTAAACACGCATTTGTGACGGAACAACCACGCATCAGAAATTCGTGGCTGTTGCGTGGTAAAATTAACAACGCGATAACCACGCACTGATTGAATGCGTGGTAATTGCGTGGTTAATATATCTAAATGCAAATTCGTGGCTGTTGCGTGGTAAAATTAACAACGCGATTATCACGCACTGATTGAATGCGTGTTAATTGCGTGGTTAATATATCTAAATGCAAATTCGTTTTCATTCAATATATCTCTTTCGTTTTTGTTTTTGTTTTCGTATTATTTTTTTCGTTTACGTATAAACTGAAAAATATAAAGTGAATAATTTTTGGCCTTCAAAATACGAAAAATACGAAAACCTCGTGGTTATTGCGTGGTTAATTAGCCACGCATTTACCACACACTGGCTCGTTGTGTGGTAAGTGCGTGGTTAATTAACCACGCAATAAACACAAGGATTTTTGTATTTTTCGTTTTTTGAAGGGTAAACATTATTTTTTTGCGTTCATTTTTTGCACATCCTTATTATACTTTATTATCTTTATATTTCTCAGTTTATACGTAAATTCGAGTTACACACAAGCGTGTACACATTCCAAACCCGTTACTCATTTCAAGTTTTATCCTTTCAAGGTATATAAACGTATGTATGTGTGAGTTTATGGGTATAAGTATGTATGTATGTGTAAAGTATATGTATACATGTGTGTGTATGTGTCTATGAGTATGAATGTATGCACATCAAATGTGTCGGTGTCTTAAAATCACAAGTGGTTATACACCTTGAAATGATAACGTTTAAAATGAACAATAGGTTTGGAAGGTGTACATGCTTGTATGTAAGTCGAATTTACGTATAAACTGGGTAATATAAAGATAATAAAGTATAATAAGGATGTGTAAAAAATAGACTCAAAAAAATAATGTTTGCCCATCAAAAATTGAAAAATAAAAACAATCCGTGTTTATTGCGTGGTTAATTAACCACGCATTTAACACGCATATAGGCAGTGCGTGTTTGTTGCATGTTTAAATGAATTCCGTGTAAATTGCGTGGTTAAATGAATTCCGTGTTAAATGCGTGGTTAAATGAAGTCCGTGTTAATAACTTATTTTTTTCATTTTATATATATATATATATATATATATATATATATATATATATATATATATATATATATATATATATATATATATATATATATATATATATATATATATATATATATATATATATATATATATATATATATATATATCATTGCGTGGTAATTGCGTGGTTAAATGAATTCCGTGTAAATTGTGTGGTTAATGAATTCCGTTGTTATTCCGTGGTAAATTATTTTTTTTCATTTTCGTATTACTTTTTCCGTTTTCGTTCCATATATCTCTTTAGTTTATGTTTTTGTTTTCGTATTATTTTTTTCGTTTACGTATAAACTGAAAAATATAAAGTGAATAATTTTTGGCCTTCAAAATACGAAAAATACGAAAACCTCGTGGTTATTGCGTGGTTAATTAGCCACGCATTTAACACACACTAGCTTGTTGTGTGTTAAGTGCGTGGTTAATTAACCACGCAATAAACACAGAGATTTTTGTATTTTTCGTTTTTTGAAGGGTAAACATTATTTTTTTGGGTTCATTTTTTGCACATCTTTATTATACTTTATTATCTTTATATTGCTCAGTTTATACGTAAATTTGAGTTACACACAAGCGTGTACACATTCCAAACCCGTTACTCATTTCAAGTTTTATCCTTTCAATGTATATACACATATGTATGTGTGAGTTTATGGGTATATGTATGTATGTATGTGTAAAGTATATGTATACATGTGTGTGTATGTGTCTATGAGTATGAATATATGCACATCAAATGTGTCGGTGTCTTAAAATCACAAGTGGTTATACACCTTGAAATGATAACGTTTAAAATGAACAATAGGTTTGGAAGGTGTACATGCTTGTATGTAAGTCGAATTTACGTATAAACTGGGTAATATAAAGAAAATAAAGTATAATAAGGATGTGTAAAAAATAGACCCAAAAAAATAATGTTTGCCCATCAAAAATTGAAAAATAAAAAGAATCCGTGTTTATTGCGTGGTTAATTAACCACGCATTTTACACGCATATAGGGAGTGCGTGGTTGTTGCGTGTTTAAATGAATTCCGTGTTAATTGCGTGGTTAAATGAATTCCGTTTCAATTGCGTGGTTAAATGAATTCCGTGTTAATTGCGTGTTAATAAATTCCGTGGTTATTGCGTGCTAATAAATTCCGTGGCTATTGCGTGTTAAACTATTTTTTCATATTATATATATATATATATATATATATATATATATATATATATATATATATATATATATATATATATATATATATATATATATATATATATATATATATGGACCACCCCTAGCATATTTGATCTTTGTGTTTTTAGCTTCACGTAACTTCTCTTCCGACATTATGGGACCACCCTAGTATCTTTTATTTTTTTGTTTTCAAGTTTAAGTGAAATAGCATCTTTGACCTCTCGGTTATCTACATCACGCGTACCCTGATATATATATATATATATATATATATATATATATATATATATATATATATATATATATATATATATATATATATATATATATATATATATATATATATATATATATATATATATATATATATATATATATATATATATATATATATTGGTATGGATTGTTAGAAGTTTGTTGCAATTAGCTATAACTTGTTTGAATTTGTTGAAATTGGTTTAAAATGGTATAAATTGTTAAAAATGGTTGAAATTGCTATAAATTGTTACAAATGGGTATAAATGGTTTTCTGTTTGAAGTCTTCGACTTGGAGGGTTTGCCGCTTGAAGACATTGACGAAGGTTACGGTTTATTACCTTTTTGGGTTTACAACTTCGATTTGTGACTTTGTTTGATAAAAAACGATTTTCTTATTCTTATTTGCAATTTGAAGCTGACCTGGAGTCCATATAAACATCTAACCGGTGATTTTCAAACTTTTTAAATTATTCAAAATTTTCAATTTTCAAAAATTTTAAATTATTCAAACTAATTTGGTTTGAAAAATAGAAGTATATGGATGTTTTGGATTAAAATTATAAATATTGTGGATGTTTTAAGTTATAATTAAAAGTATTTGGTTAAAAATTAGAAATAAACACTTTCAATGGTGAGGGATATTACTTTTAAACAATCAGAAATAATATATTAAAACGTTTAATGAAATTATGTGAAATACATGATGCATACATGTTCCCGTTTTAAACTATTTTTATTGTTCTTAAGGAATTATCTTTTTTTCTTTGATCGATATCCATTTCACCCCATATTTCTTTTTTCATCTTGCTTTAAATTGTTTTTAAACTTTCTTTTAATCTTCGTTCTAACTTAACTTATCTTAACTGAAGTTTTTGTTTAAATATAATTAAAAAAATTGTTGAAAATTTTATACTTTTAAATAACCCAACCTTTAATTTAACTTTTTTTGTTTTGGGTTTACAAATTGATCTCATCCATAATACATATGCATAAATATTAAATATCTTAATTTATTGTGAAGACATGGTAACTTAAAAGTATCTGGTTAATAAAAGAGAGAACAGTATGCAAAATAAGTGATAACTTTCATATAATTTACCAAGAACAATGTAACTGAAAGAATTCATACCCAATTAGTAATTTTCATGGATACTCAAAACAAACAAAATTGAAAACAAACACAACATATATAATTTAGGTCATTCTGTTTTTTCTTGCTGCAACCACAAAATTGTTATTTGCTTCTAAAATATTTAAGGATATGTCCAATACCCATGACAATTATTAAAGGCAAGTTGCTTTCGGTTTCAATAGTTTGGATAAAGCTAAAAGTCAAGACACCTAAAACATTGTCGTTGAAGCTTTTTAAATAACAAAAGAGTAAAAAAATAAACAAAAAGATGTCGGCTACCTTCCTTGAGCTCCAGTAACCCTAAATTTGTTTTAACCCATTCATCCGTCGCTCCCATTCATCCGCCGCTACCTTCCTTAAGCTCCCATTCATCCGACCTCCGCTGGCTCCCGATTCGTCCTTCACACCCCCGATCTGGAACCGACTTCTCACCCCCGTTCGTCCGTCATCCGGCATACAAAAATCCGACCTGCAACGATCTTCGCAAGTCCGCCTCCATTCCTTTGCAGATGCTGTCGATCCGGTTCTGGATCCGGCGAAGCATCCATCTCCCACCGCCATAGCTCCCATAGTTGTCGGATTCGTTGCGACCTACCGATTCGATCTACGCAAGTCCGACACCAAGCTACCTACCGATTCCATCTACTTAGCCGCACCATCTTCTCCTTCCGGTTCCATGACCGTCGATCTGCTTCTTCTCTCTCGCCTCTTCGATTTACAGCCAAGACCCGCCGATCTGCTTCTTTTTCGCACAGCAACGAAGCACCGTTGATCTGCTTCTTCTCGATTGACAGACGCCTTCATCATACCTGGTACTTCAAGGATGCACCTCTCGATCTCTCTCTCTCTCGAACTCTCTCCCTCTTTCTCTGTTTCCTGTTACATGAGGAACACTACAGCCACCGCCGACGGCGGGTTCTTTCTTACCCTCCCTTTTTTCCGATCTCATTCGGTATATATCTGTATGTCTCTATCTCCCCCTCTGCCTCTGTCTTTCTATTTTGAGCTACACCACCGCCACCGCCGATGGCGGTTTCTTTCTCCCACTCCGGCTAGTAGCCGGTAGTGATGACCGGATTATTTGTGGTGAGTTGTGATGTGTTTATGTTTTCTGTAAAAAATGTAATATTAAGGGGTAAATTAAATAAAATTAGAAGGCCCAGATAGTTAATGGGTGCTTATTTTTCCTATCGTCTTTCTAAATCTGCAGTTGCATCTAAGGTTTTTTGTTTTCTGTAATGGATCTGACCAGCACGTTGGGGTTCTTGAGGTTTTCGTACACCAAGCTAGAGATATACATAATATATTTATTTGACATCGGTTTGAATTCTTGTTTTGATTCTGAAACAGGTAATGGATCTGACCATCACGTTAGGGTTCCATCTCCATCGGCCTCCATATCTGCATCCGGTACTTAATGGTTACCAACCTCCATAGCCGCATCCGGTACCCAACACGCATTTTGACCCGATTGTGCATACAAAATTGATTGTGCTTCCAAAGCCGATGGATCTGATATTCGGTATACTTGATTTTAAGATTTTTGTTAGAACACTGAAATCAAATAGATCTGATGCACTCGTTTTTTAAGATTTTAAGATTTTTGGCATACTTGATTTTAATATTTAACAAAATTAAATATTATCTTCTATCCACCCAACTTGTTTTGTTGAAGTCCTGCAAAAAGATATTAATTTAAAATTTTGTGTTTGTGTGCAGAAACAGATTATGAGGGTCAAAATTTTGTTACCTTGGTGTAATGCAGATATGGATTATGAGGGTCAACAATCTGTAGAGAAAGAAAAGTTGGTGTAATAAAAGTTGGTGTAATAGTTAGTAAGAAGATGGTCATGTGAATGTTGGTGTAATAGTTAGTAACAACAAAAACTACAAAGTTTGTCTAAAAAGACAATTATCCTAATGTTTGTCTATGTGCAGAAACTAAATTCCCATTATTCAAAATCATGGCTTGAATAGTGTGATTTTTAGAGATTTGAAATTTGAAATTGAAGTATTTCTATTGGTTTAAAATTGTTTGTGTGGATCATCATATTTCAAAGGTTCAGATTGATTTAAGAATCATCAACGGTTAAAATCAGATCTAATATATTAATGATTAAATAAGTTGTACATTTTTAAGACATTAAGACAATTGTGTATTAAGGGGTTGTACTTTATATATATATATATATATATATATATATATATATATTATGTGAGAAAAAAAAAATCTGGAATTAAAAATATTTTTTTGTATTTTTTTTAATAAAAAAATTATTGCGTGTTTATTGCGTGGTTAATAATTTGCGTGTTTATTGCGTGGTAATTAATTTGCGTGGTAATTGCGTGGTTAATAATTTGCGTGTTTATTGCGTGGTTAATAATTTGCGTGGTTATTGCGTGGTTAATAACTTGCGTGTTTATTGCGTGGTTAATAATTTGCGTGGTTATTGCGTGGTAATTATTTGCGTGGTTATTGCGTGGTTCGGAATTTGCGTGGTAATTGCGTGGTTAAAATTTGCGTGGTCATTGCGTGGTTAATAATTTGCGTGTAAATTATTTGCGTGGTAATCGCGTTGTTAATAATTTGCGTGTTTATTGCGTGTTAAACAGTTTGCGTGGATATTGCGTGGTTAATAATTTGCGTTGCAATTGCGTGGTTAATTTGCGTGGCTAAAGCGTGGTTACAATTTAGCCACAAGGGGTTTTCCCACAGGTCAGTTTTCGTGGTTATTGCGTGGTTATTTGGCTTCTAACACGCAACAAACACGGAAATTTGCGTGGTTAAACCCCTTGTTTTCTAGTAGTGTTATAATATTTTTATGTATATCTAAACTATTAGGGTGGGGGGAGTAGATCCCTCCCATCCCACTGAACCCACGCGCCACGTCAGCTTTTCTCTCTCCTCTCACTTCCATTTTCCCCATCTTTCACCAATCTTTCACCCATGGAACCAGTACCCACTGAACCCACAATGCCACATCATATATTTGATATTTAAATTCATTTATTAATTTAGTAAATGATTTTTAATATTTAATTTAATATTATAAATAATGATAATATGCAATTAATAAAATAAAAATCACAAATAACATAAAATTAAAAAACCACACCATTACATAAAATAACGGAAATGAAATCCTAAATACGGAATAATAAAACCTAAATAACGGAAATGAAATACTAAAAACGTTAAAACACCTAGTGATCCAAAGTAGCTATGTATGTATGCTCGATGTGGTCTACAAGATCCGCAAGAAGTTTTTGGTGAATTCCTTGATTGCGTATTTCGAGAATCAAGTCAGGGCTAACTTCTTGTTCGTTTGGGGAATCTGGAACATGTACTGGACATATAGCCCTACCTTCATCCTGGATGATCATGTTGTGTAAAATTAGGCAAGCGTACATGATATCTTTACATCGATCGACATCGACGGACCGTGCAGGCTGTCTGATAATAGCCCATTTTGCTTTTAGAACGCCAAAGGCTCGTTCAACGTCCTTTCTTGCCGCTTCTTGGGCCGCCTTGAAACGCTTCTTTTTGGGGGTAATAGGGTGTGAAAATGATTTCACAAATGTTGCCCAGTTAGGGTATATCCCATCAGCAAGATAGTACCCATGCTTGTATTCTTCCCCCTCCAAAACAAATGAACATGATGGTGCTGTACCAAGAATGGTATCATTGAATAGCGGTGATTGGTACAACACATTTAGATCGTTGTTGCCCCCGGCAACACCAAAATATGAATGCCATATCTACAAATCATATGATGCTACTGCTTCAAGTATAATTGTAGGATACCTGTGATCACCTCTCATGTACTGGCCTCGTAGATACGTTGGACAACTCCGCCGATCCCAATGTGTACAGTCAATGCTACCCAACATACCAGGAAAGCCATGTTTGGCTTCGTGTGCAGCATACAACAGTTGAATGTCACTGGTTGTTGGTCTACGCATGTATTCTGCACCATATAACTGAACAACACCAGAGCAATAGTTGTAGAGGCTTTCACGGGAAGTTCGTTCTGACATATTCAGGTATTCATCAAGTGAATCGGGGGTGCTACCGCCCCCCAATTGGCGGATAGCTGATGTGCATTTCTGCAATCCAGTGAACCCTTTAACTCCACCGGCATTATAAGTTGTCTGGAAAATTGGATAATTCATTTCCAAGTCTTGAGCAATCCGCAAAAACAGTCGTCTACTCATTCGGAACCTATTTCTGAAATTAACATCCCCAAACTTTGAATTGGGGACAAAGTAATCTGCCATAAGCTGCTTCTCAGCAGTTTCTCGATCTCTGTGGAGAAAAGTTCTATGACGAGGAACGCTAGAACTTGCAGTATTTTGGAACATGAAATGTGCAGCTTCAGCAATAACCGCGATCGTATTCACATCGGTATCGTCATCAGACGATGACGATACCAACGACATAGGTTCATCCAGTAGTTTGCTGTGAACATACGAACCGGAAGAACTGGAAGAATCGGAAGAACTCATTTCAATTTAAAATAAATTTGAAATGAGGGTTTTTTTTTGGAAAAGGGAAAATAGAGTTATTGTTGAGAGGAAGAAAGAAGGGTAAAGGTGTGATTTGTGAAGGAGTGGAGGTGTGGTATTTATAGGGATGAGGGGAATGTAATTTTTTAATTATTAAAATTTTTTTTTTTTATAAAAGTGGCTGGGATCATCGGGTTCACCATCGTCCCTCACCCGCCACATTGCCGAAACCGCCGAACCCGCAAGGAGGAGGGGTAGCGGTACCGGAGGTACCGGCGGTACCGGCGGTACCGCCCCCATCCCGTGCCAATCTTTCGCCCAGCCCGATACTACTCCGTCCACCCTTAGACCATTGGGAGTACCCATCACTTTGCACAAAAGTGATGGGTGCCACCTCAGCGCCACGTCAGATTTTACATTTATCACATTCTATCACACTCCATCACATTACCCCCTTTATACCCATCACATTTTCATCACACCACCTCATTTTTTTTAATTTAAAAAAATTCAAAAATAAATAAAAACCTAATTTTTAATTTAAATAACATTAGATTAAACATAAAAATTACATTAATTTAAAAAACATTACATTGAAATTTAAAAATGATGCTAAATACCTAAGTGCAGCCGAACATTTTTGTATACAACTAAAACCCATTCTACCTCTACTATCGGGTTTTTGCTTAAAATAATCATATCGCGCCTCTAAAGCGTTGCTTATACGTAAAAATAACTCTCTAGGTAAACGAAAACGACGTCTAAAATGTTTGTCACCATACAGAGGAGGATCGGCAAAATAGTCACGTACCAAAAGTTCGTGTGCAGCTTGCCGATCTCGGTTGATAGAAGTTCTGGTGTGTCTAACGTTTGAAGACCCTTCAGCGGCACCGTGCGCAACAACATTAAAAAACGTATTGATAAATTCGCCGTCGTCCGAATCGAATTCTTCAAAAAATTCCATTTTGTGTGTATATATGTATATATGATAATTGTGTGAGTTTGTGTGGATGAGAGGTGTATGTATATATAGGTGAAAATTTGGTTTTAATTTTTTTTTTTTTGAAAATATAGCCGTTGTTGAACGGCTTTAAATGAAATTTTTTTTTATTTCTTCGTGATACAACGTGAACCGGATCACCCCACACCACGATCACGGCCATCACGGCACACACGGGGCAGTGTGCACGCCGTGATGGTTGGGTGAGCTGGCATCACGGAGCCCCTATCACGGGGTACTCCCAAACGCCTTATGATTTTGGTTATATTAATGATATGATTTACCTTAAAATCACGGGTTGCTTGGTCTATATGAAACTAAAAACTTATATGACATTATTAATTTTCAGAAACTTCGATTTTTATTTAAGAAAATGATGCCATTTTGAAAAAAAAAAAAAAAAAATCTGTAATACAATTAGTTTTTATAACTATCATTGCATGCTATTCTATATAAGTTTTATAACTAAAATTAATAATGTTATATCAATTCCATTAATTAAGGCATAAGTTATCCGGCAACAAAACATTAAATTAACCAAAAAATATATATATCATGATTCCAATAATATGTAGGGTTTTTTTAGCATTGCTGTAAATTGATAACATATAGAAAAATGTTATTTTGTGCAAACGAACTTTAATCACAACAAAATATATCACTAAATAATATATATATAAATATATTAAATGTTCGTTTGAGATTATAATACAAATGATCACCAGACTAAGTTTTAGTTATTACTTTCAAAAAGTTGTTGATTAAAATATAGAATAAAGAAACCATGAAATATCAAAATACATTTTAGCTTCTAACTAGCTTTTTCTTTTATAAAATTAGCCATTCAGAAAAAGATACATTTTAGCTATTTTGGAAAACAGCAAATGATAATTTAGTTAAAGTTTCAATAAAGAAAATGTTGATGTTATTAAAGATCCTGTAAATAAAACTATATATATATATATATATATATATATAAAATGTTTACTTAGAAATACTAACTGACATCTCTATTATGTTCATAGTTTTATATATATTTTGGTTTATGAAGACTAATGTTGTGTTTATATGTCACATCATTGTAAGCTAGTTTTTTTTTTTCCGAGATTTTTTCATTTTACATGTTTGACGTATCAAAAACTAGCTTATAAACTAGCATATAAGCTAGTGTTTTAAATGCTAGTATGAGTAATATCTAAAGTAACGTTTTCAAAATCTTCCAAATTTACCCTTCAAAATATAACTGGATATGGATGTACACTACTGATAAATTTTGTGTATGTACTTTTATGTCATTTTACGTTTCCCAGCTAGTTTATACAACTAGTTTTTACCAAAAGTCAACTAGCTTTTCAGCTGCAGTTAGTTTTTCAGTTAGTCGCTAGCTTTCTAATTACCCGCTAGTTTTTCAGATAACAACTAGCTTTTCAGTTAGTTTGTAAAACATAGCCTTAAACACTCTATTTATTGACTAAGACATACATTTCAAGCAACTCATCTACGGCTAGACAATACACTTGTAAACAGTAAAGATATAATGTAATGTATCATTTTATTTTATAAAAGAATTATATATGTATCAATTATAGAATAAAAATCTAACTTAAAAAGAATATTATGTGAATAATGTTTTATTCGAGTTCTAGATGATAAATAAATAAAACATCTTCCAAAATAATTCTCCATTTTATTTTCTTTTTGTTACTGCATAATACATATACAACACTGCCTAATGTGGAGTCATGAAACTAACACTACTTTTATCAACATATCATATGCCATGTTAAATCATGGGTTAATAACATAAAAACCACTATAGTTTGCCCAAAATTCCGGTTTAACCACTATATTTTATTTTGTTCCATTAAAACCACTCATACTTTCAAAAAAGTTCATGTTGACCACTGTTCATTTTATTTTATAACTTTTAAGCATTATTTTCTTCAAAATATTATGTGAAAAGTTTCTTATCGATATTTGAAACAAATATTGGAACTTCATTACAGTGAAAATGAAACATAAAGTTGTCTACATGTGATTTTGATTTTCGTAAGTGCAGCTTTTCGGCCACTTTGTGAATGCATAAGGTATCCAAATGAATCAACTTAATTTTGAATGTGACGAGGGTAAAAAGTGTTCCGAGTTGACGACATAAAATTTTGACTTTTATTTGTTATAGTGGTCGCAATGTATCTTTTTGAAAATATGAGTGGTTTTTACGATTTTTTTTGAAAGTATGAGTGGTTTTTTTAGAACAAAAAAAATATAGTGCTTAAACCAAATTTTGGCCAAACTACAGTGGTTTTTATGTTATTAGCCCTTAAATCATTTATCTAAATATCCTTGTTTCACAAAATCATTTTAACTACCATTAAATACTGCATGTTATAAGTGAATAACACTAGCAATTTTCATATAGTGTTATTATATTAGTTCTTATAAAAGTAATCTGGTTATTTTTGGTTACTCTGAAAGTAACCAACGAAAAAATGACTTAATCGATTCAATTGAAACTTCTTGGACAATTTCAGTGCACATAAAAGGAATATAGTAGCTGTCAATGCTTAATCGTGGATCAATGCGTCAATAGACTGTTATTGGAGAAAATTATTCAATTATAAAAGCTAGGGGTGTGCGCAGTGCGGTTTAGAGGCAAAACCACATACCGTACGGTAAAGGTCCTAAATCGTATTATGCGTTGCGGTTTGTGCGGTTTTAATACGATAAATTCAATAATATATATATATATATATATATATATATATATATATATATATATATATATATATATATATATATATATATATATATATATATATATATATATATATATATATATATATATATATATATGTGTGTGTGTGTGTGTGTGTGTGTGTGTGTGTGTGTGTGTGTGCGTGCGTGTGTGTGTGTAGTGTAGTGCGGTTTGAACCGCGATTTTGTGGCTATAAAACGCAAACCGCACCACATAGTGCGGTTTACAAAAATTACGAACCACAAACCGTACCACGAAGTTTAAAAACTGCATTATACGGTGCGGTGTGAACGGTTTATACGGTTTGGTGCATATCCCTAATAAAAACTATTGCAAATTACAATAGGTGTTTTTTTATCCATGTCTAGTTTGCATAGTCTAAATTGTTACATATATATTGAGCCTTACATGTTAATTAGTGTACATTCAAGTACAGGTGCACATTGTAACCGGTTTTTTAAAAAAACCAAAAAATTAACCGAATCGGTTTTTTCAATAACCGGTTTTACCCAAACTGGTCTCGGTTTAACCGAACCGCCGGTTTTTAACCGGTTTCCCATCGTAGCGTATACCGGTTTTTTGACCCCGATTTTTTTTAACAAAAAAAAACCGGTTTTTTCCAGTTTTTATTTCTGCCCGTTAAAAAACGAGATTTTTCAAAATTTTGTTGTTTTGTGATTGCAATATAGCCGTTTTTAGCCGTTAGAAACCCTAAAATACTCATTTTACCCCACTATGGTTAGTATATATAGGTGTTGGTTCATTTGGTTTCAACACCCCGCAAAAAATGCTCAATATTCTCGACGTTTTTCGCATTCTCGATCTATTTTCTAACAATTTCAAGATGGCTTCATCTTCTGCTTCCGCTTCCGCTTCCGTTGGTACTTCCGGCTTTACAAGAAACTATACCAACGATGATGTTTTGGTAGTCAAACCAACAACCCGAAACCCGAAGTTTGGTCAAATTTCGATTTTTGCATTATGAAATATGGGGTGAAGAAAGCTCAATGCAAAAAATGTGGGAAGTTTTATGCGGCTGCAAGCAACTCAACATTGAAGACACACAAAGATAGTGTATGCAAAGCGATTCAACAAACTACTAACGATACGACGCAAACTACTTTTGGAACGGACGACGATTTATTTATTTACGACAACGATGCCGTACGAGAAGCGTTTGCCAATTTTGTCATTCAAGAAGCACTTCCATTCGACCACTTCAACAACCCACGGCTTACGGAAATCATCAAAACAAAACTTTAACCTCGATATACCGTTGTAAGTCGTACTACCCTTAGACGTGATGCTATTAGACTTTGGGACAAAGCGAAATCCAAAATAATTGTAGGATTTGAAAACTACAAAAATTCGATTTCGCTTACTTGTGACGTTTGGACCTCCCCCCACTGAAATACAAATTCCTATTTAGCCGTTACCGCACATTGGTTTCATCCCGATAGTTGGCTAACGATGAAACAGACTATTACTTTTAAATTATTTGGTTATCCACATACCGGTGCAAATTTACTAAAGATTTTATTAGACTTTATGGCAGAATTTAAAATAGAAGATAAACTTTTTTCTATGTCCCTCGATAACGCATCAAACAACACAAACGCCAAATCGAATGAAATTAAGACTAAAACCAATTTTAGATGGCGAATTTTTTCATACCCGATGTGTTGCACATATTATCAATATAAGTGTGCAAGCCAGACTTTTCGTTTGTGATGAGTTACGTATGAAATTTAAAAATCTTTTAAACATAATCTACGACTCAAGTAACCAATGACAAGCAAATTACCGTTATTTGTGTGGACAATGTAACGAACCGTGTTTAGGCACTAACTATGACAATAACACAAGATGAAACTCTACTTGTGTTATGTTTGAAAGCATTTTACGACAAAAACTCACACTTAACGCTTTTAACGAAATACTTGTTGAAAAACGTCGATCGGTTTCAATCCCCGAATCGGATTGGGCAATGCTTCAAGAACTAACAGATTTTCTACAAGTTTTTAAAGAGGCAACAACTTTGTTGTCGGGCGTAAACTATCCCACAAGTCCGTTGGTTTTAAATCAAAATTTTCTTATGACGGAAAAAATGGCAAATTACGAGTTTTCGCCAAATACAATGTTTACAAACATGGTTCTTGCTATGAAAACCAAGTTTTTAAAATATTTTTGGGAAATGCCTTTAGTTTTTTACACGTGCCATGACCCTAAATCCGACTATAAATGTGGGTGGTGTGAACGTTTTAATGGGCCAAATTGCGAAAAGCTTGGGGTTAAATGATCTCGAACCAAATTTCGTTCAAAATCAAAATTTTAAATTCAATGACTCTTTCAAAAAAATGTTCGAACCAAGCAATATAATAGTATGGTCAACCAAGCAATATAATAGTTGATCATATTCGGAGAGGGATGGCGGCATCTTCTTCAACGGAAAGAAACATTAATATTAATATTTATAACTACCAAGTATGGTCAACCAAGTAATATAGTAGTTGATCGTATTCGGAGAGGGATGGCGACATCTTCTTCAACGGAAAGAAACATTAATATTAATCTTTATAACACTTTGATGGAGGACGCAACTAAACGCCAACATACTTTTGTCCCAAGTAGCAAATTGGGCAATTATATGACATCAAACTTTTTAGCGCACTTTACCGTCGGAGAATTTCAAAACTTTGACATTTTTGGCTTGGTGGAAAGAAAAGGAACCGCAATTCCCGATTCTAGCCGCCATGACCCGCGATTTACTAACCGTCAAAGCTTCCACGGTAGCTTCGGAATCGGCCTTTTCTTTTAGTGGCATGGTCATAACGGAACGAAGGTCCAAACTTACCGCCGAATCGATGGAAGTATGTGTGTGCTTGAAGGATTATTTGGATGGGGTCAAGATGATACAACATTGCGTTTCGCTTGAAGGGGAGCTTTTACCGCCGGTGGAAGAGTATATCCACGAAAAAGAAGTTGCAATGGGGATATCACCTCCAACGACCAAAGTTGATGAGGGCGAGGTTGAAGAATTTTCGGATTAAAAGCGTTTACATTCTTGAAGATTTGGAGACGACCAACTTGAAGACTATAATTCCTACTATTATTATTATCGACGTTTATGTCATTTGAAATTTAAAACTTTGTTATTTCAAGAAGAAGACTATAATTCCTAGTTTATGTAATTTGTTGGAGATGAACCTAGGTTATTCGATGTTGAACCTAGGTTATTCGAATACTGTAATTCAAAATTTTTAATATTTATGTAATTCGTCGTCGACGTTTGTTTATGTCATTTGAAGTTCAATCTAAGTTATCCAAATCCAAACAATGTTATTTCTTATTTTATATCCTAACCAAATACAATAAAAGTTTTTGTAGTATTTTTTTTTTGTATTTTTGTAGTATTTAAAAAAAACAAATATTCGGTTTTTATACCAGTTTAACCGGAACCGGTTATTAAAAAACCGGTTTTAACCGAACCAGAACCGAAACCGGTTTGTACTTCCCTTGATAAAAAAACCGGCTAAAACCGGTTGATAGAAAACTGGTTTTCCAAAAAACCAATTCGGAAAAAAACCGAAACCGATTAAAACCGGCCTATGTGCACCTCTACATTCAAGATTGTGTACGTATGTGTGGTGGGCTCCTCTCATGGGCTCAATGTTGTTTAATAGTACAAGCCTATTTTGTGTAGATATAAATATATAATACATATAGAGGCATAGTTGCATAGAGCGGTCAACTATAAGTGGAATTTTAGAGTAAATTACATTTTTGGTTCTATATATCTTTCAGTTTTGGTCTAAGTTTTTTTTACAGTTTTGGTTTTATGGTTGTCAAAAGCTTGTACTATTGGTCTTTTGGTCAAAGTAAAAAAACCAGATTACATTTTTTTTTTCTTTTGATGTATATTATTTATTTAGGTAATTAAAAAAAAGAAACACCACACACACACATTATCTCTCACACAATTGGTTATCTTCGTCGAAAGATTTCTGATGAAAAGATTCACATGTTGACCATTTGATCACAGTTTCTGTTTCTTTGTTTTTCCAATGGGGAGAGAAGTTGACTGCCCATGACCTAGGAAATGGCTAGAGAGAAGAATGATGAGAGGAAACACGACGCTCAGTATGAGAAGTAGGCGGCTCGTGAGCACAACGCTGCCCAGGCGGCGATAACCACCGGAATAGGCATCGGAACTCACATGCATTCTACCACCGGTGCTACTGGCCATCATACAAGCACAGGCGGCACCTACTAATTGTTGGATGTGCAGCCGGGAATAGTTAGCTTCTAAAGTGTTTTCAAGACGGGTGTAGTATGTTGGCATGTTGCTATGCTTAATGTGTTTCCAATCAATTCGGGTCCTTTGCAATTTGAATTTGGTTCGGGTGGGTATTCGGGAGTTACAACTTTCAAGTCAAGGATCAAATTGGAACTGGCAAATTAGAAGGAAAAATTAATCCAAGATAAAAGTGAAAAAACTCAAATGGTTTTAACAATTTTATTTTTAAAATTATGGTTTCTCCATAAAGATAGAGCAAAATATAACGTCTTTATACACGTATATTGGAAATTTTCGTTTTATTTCTACGTTGTGTTGGTTCATGTCTGCATGGGTTATAACCAGTTATGAGTCGGAAAGACCTTTTCCACGACACTTGCTCAATATCCAAAAATTTTTGCATCTTTATGAAAAATAGGGTTATCCATTAGGCAAGTGGCATAAGAGCTTATTGCAAACATTCAACAAGGGACCCAATCCCGCTACACTCGGCATTTTGAGTGTCTTACCTTGCCCACTTTTGCAAGCAGACAACTCGGAAACAAAATGCACTATTTACACCTACGGTCAACGCAAGCATCGAGTAGCAAAAACACACACATAAATGCATATACGAAATTGGATGTAATGCTTTAAGTCACCATAAGAACAACCAGATCTCATTAAGCCTTATTTTAGAGTGGTTATAGGGTTAATTTGCGGAGATGAATTATTAAAAAATACACAAACAGCCGATATATCATCACATGCAATTCCTTTCCTCTTCCGTTTCCAGGCTCGCCCCGCACACTCCACCAATCGTTTTGCGGCTTTAGCCTTGTCATCGGTCGACGACACAATCTCCACTGCTTCTTGATTCGAAACCACGTCCCATACCTATACAAATTACCAAAAAAAAAAAAAAAAAAAAACCATACAACTTCTAAAAATCTTGCCACAATTTCAAGACTATAAGGCCCATCTATTACACATTACATGACATGTTTATTTTATCCGGCGTGTATTGGACTGAGACAAATGTTAAAAGGTGAAACAAGACGAGACAGTATCTCCTCCAGGGGCGGATTCAAGGGAGTTCCAGGGTGTGCCCTTGCACCGGCTCAACTTTCGGGCGACTCTATCATATAGTTCATACTCTTAGCTTCGCGTGGATATATAATTCGTTTTCTAATGATTTTTCCTTGATTTGATATGATTTTTACAAGTTATGACCACAAAACAGACTCACCCAAAATGATCAGTGAGAAATGGATATTATCACACTACTTATGTTCATATTCAACTTTCGGGCTCAACTAACCAAAGATACTAAACTCCAATACGGAACTTTTGGCACCAACCTCAACCTCATACGACTTTTCTAGAATTAGTTATGATTTTTACAAAATAGGGACAGATTGCAGCAAAATCAGAAAAGTTTACCAAAAGATGTTCAAGCTAGGGTTTCTATCCGGGGAATTTTTTTTGGATGCACCCCCTAGTAATAATTCCTAGATCTGCCCCTGATCTCGTCATCAAAATAGCCTAGAAAGCTTGTCCAAACCTATCGAGTTCCAGTCATGTCCCGTGTAACAAATGCAGCCTAAATATAGTTTAAATTGAGAACATACCCCATCGGAAGCAAGCACGATAAACTGGTCTTTCCCTGTTATACGTCTTTGTGTTACTTGAGGCACGGATATAAGTCCAAAATCTTTGACACAATAGTCACCAAAGGCTCTCGACATAGCCAGACCAGGTGACTCCTCATTTGGCAGCCATAGCCGGTGCACACCCGGCTCATCCTCTAGACAAAACACCCGTCCTTTGCATTCAATTATCCGCTCAGCCTCATCTGTACATGAATCAGCAATTCAATATACTCCATGACATTTTAGCATTAATTAAAGATGCTTACGAGGAAGATTGGGCTTGAAATCAACAGTAAGTTGTATGGGTACTAAAGAGCCGTCATCGCTAGTTGTACCCAGTACTGCACGTGAATCCCCAACATTTGCTATCACCAGAAGTTCACCCTTAAAAAATGATAAAACCGTTGTTAATAATTTTGGTCAATCTCTTTCACGTTTACAAGACCAGAAAAGAAGTTTGTCGAGTCCATTAGTAAAAAACGACAGAAAACAAGTCTACCTGTTTGACGACGGCTAAACCCGTGGTTCCACTGTGAAACGAATCAAATTTGCGGCAATTTTGTAGATCGCGATCAACAGCAGCACAAGTCTTTACGAAAGAATTCTTCCATAGATTGAATCTGTCGAGCTTTTTAACAGACTGTAA
Source organism: Cichorium intybus (assembly GCA_023525715.1). Taxonomy (NCBI): domain Eukaryota; kingdom Viridiplantae; phylum Streptophyta; class Magnoliopsida; order Asterales; family Asteraceae; genus Cichorium; species Cichorium intybus. The sequence continues at coordinate 644,324 of CM042015.1, read as the reverse complement.
GTCAAGTGAAGCTTCGAGTAGCATCTCTTCTTGCCAATTGCATAGCAATGATGAGGGTAGCGATTCACAAACTCTCTTTGCAACGTAATGTCCCCATGAACCATGACCGTCAAAAATCCCACACAACATCATGTCCTCTTGGCCTCCGAATTCCTGCCATCCAAAACAGAATTATTAGTAGCCATTAAGAAATAAAGATTGCAAAACAAAAAAATCGTAAATTATACCTCCCACACAATGCAACAATCTTGATTCACTCCCTTTTCGCCTCTTTTGGAGCAAACCGAAGCCAAATTATGAACGTGTGTAAAACCAGATGACCTTAAGATCATATCATTCTTCTTTGCATCCTTTACCATGTCATCTGTTGTCTCTTTTCCACCGTTACTCTTCACTTTCTTTGTTGTCGAAAAAGACTTTGCAAGCCCATTAAACATGGACGCAAAACGCCCCATACTAGCACACTAACCTCAGCAATCCTGTTTTCACGAAATATAAATGTTATATATTTGAGTCTACAAGCGGTGAATCTGTACGTAGATTCCAAATAAAAAAGCAACGAATATAACTATCTGACATGGAATTCCATCAATCCACATAGATTCTTTCGTTTTATTAGTGAGAAAATTTGTCATTTTTAACCAAATTGAACTTGGAATCTTCAAAATCAACATTTCTTTCTATCCTAACTGGAAAGATAACTCCTTTCCCAGAACTGAAACTCTGAATGTGACAGCATTATGCCATTTTTAAAAACATAAACCCAGCTCTAAATAATACCCAAAAAGATAAATCAGAACAGGACCCCTCATCTGATAATCGTAGAACCCATTCCCATCCCTTACAAGAATCAAAAGAAATTCCAGAAAACTTTCAACAAAAACGAAAAATATAACCCCTGTTTAGCAAATAACAAATACCCAAGTACTTAAACAAGAAAGTGGCAGAATTTGAGTAGAAAGACCTTGTTCTGATCAGAGATATCAATTAGTGAGAGGGAATCCCGACATGTGCATCTGAGATATCGATAAAATTGATGAGGATAATAATAATAATTCATTTGGGTTTCTAGAGAGGAGAGGAAAACAAAGGAAGCGGTGATGGTATATGTATACTCTACACAACTTTTTTAAAACACTTTCAGCACTTAAATCCATACGCTATCCTTGTTTCGTGACGATTGTACAAGCGTCAGAACTCAGTGATGGTTTTTGCATTATTGACTTGTATGGAACAAGTGAATGATGCATCATAATTTAAAAACTGGCAGAAATTGCAATACACATCTTAAAATTTAATATAAATAAATATATAGTATGCATATCGTGGGTCTCTGATATTTTCAGTTTGGTAAAAGATATTTTCTTTAATAATTCATGAGTTTAAATAACATATGCCGAAGAATATTAGGAGTTAGGACGGTGCACATCAACCACATGACAAAATAATAAGCCACGCAATTAAAAATTAGACTATTATTATTCTTTATTTAAAATGGTGAGATGAGACAATATAATACAATGCAAATGAGGTCTGACTATGATATCTTTCAATAATTAATTCCAGAACATGTTGATCTACCAAAAATGGAAATTCCACATATAATGTAATTATGTATTCATATAGTAACCAGTTTATATATTTTTATTAACATAGATAATTTACAACCTGAAATCTACACAATGACAACATGTCGACATGAAAGCAATTTGAGTCAACATCTGTTAGCTATGATTGCTCCAAAAAAGTACTTAAGAGAATGGGTAACAACTTGAGTAATGTTTTAGTTTCAATGAAGTTCTTTGATTTTCCTCTCCAGTCCCTTTGGCTACAATATGCAATCATTCAACTTGACAACTATCTAAACAATAACCGGTAATCGGTGCTTTAAACTGGATATTGATGATATAAACAGTAAAAGAATATAAGTTCATTGCATTGTTCATATAAATTGAAGTTACTTTTTGTATCGGTAGAAATAAGTATAAAACTATTTGATATAAAAAATAAAGAAATATTTACATCACAATTATAGGGGAAGTAAATAAATCAATGATTTAATACAAGTCAAACTCAAAATTTTATTGATATAATATTTGTTATGAGATTAATAAATGGAGGTATATATCTAAATAATTCATATTGCATATATAGTTAAAATGGTAAACTACATACATGTCGCTTTAATGTCGCACCAATCTCAAAGTTATCACGGTAAATCGTAAATCGTTGATAGAACGTATCTCTTGTGTTGATTCTATGACCATACTTTTAGGTTTTCTCTTTCAGACATCTCGCATTTAGGCCCCATTTGAAAATATAATTATACTATATAAAAGAGTTAACTTCGTTAAAATCAAAGTGAAAAGTCTCAATAGATAAAAACTATTTTAAAACTTCTAAAAAAACTAATAATTGTGAGGAATGTCTAATAAGCATCGTATCAAAAGTAAACTAAAATAAAAGCTAAATATAAAGGCCAATAACAAAATGATAAACAACTCCCAAAAATGTATTTCTCTACATGACATATGCAAGCAACTCATTCCATGTTAAGACACGCATCAAAACTTACGTTATGTTAACCGAAAACCACAAACGATGGCTCACGTTCTTTCATTTAAGTTCAACCAAACAAACGAATAAACATGAATGAACACATAAACAAACGAATTTTCTTATTTGTTTTCATTGTTTTAACAAATAATATTGTTTGTGCTCGTTCATTTATATTCATTAAGATGTTAACCGAACATGGAAGATTATAAACGAATTAGCAAGAATGAACACAAACGAATATAAATGAATATAAACATCTTAATTAAGAACCATAAGTAGATGATAATTTGCATATACGCAAATCCTATAAAATAAAACATTCAAAAAGCCATAAATAATTTCAGCGTAATGTTTGAATATCATTATCTTTGTCCATATGTTATACCGAACACCATCTATCGTGAGAGTCCATGCTAGTGGTGAATCCATGATTCAAGCTCATGTGTGTCCAACTTAATTGATACAATAAAATATATAAGGTCAAAAACTTATTGTTATCGGATCGAGTTGTCAATGATACAATGTAACACAAACATAATTTTAATATCAATAATAAAAAGTAATTTGAAGTGAAATTTTCATAAAGACGAAGGGGCAACAACAAATACATGGTTGATCCAAACATATTTAAGGCCTTACACAAAAGTAAAAAAAATAAAGATATTTATAATGATCAAAGTTTATAATAAAACTACAAAATTAATATATAAAATAGTAAAGAAGACCAAAAATAGTTTCATTATTAAAGATAAGAAACTTAGTTTTTCTTAATATTTTCTTACATGCTTTTTATGATATATGCTTAACATAATGTTGTAGGTGAATATTTACAAAAACTGGTAACAAAATGGAAAACACGACTTGCGTCGATATTATTCATTTTCTTATGTTTTACATTAAAACTTCATATGAATAGTAGAAATTTTCGTTAGTCTTTCTTACATATAAAAACACAAAATATAATAAGATAATATTAGTGTATATAAAAATACACATAAGAATAACATAATTTTGTTTATAAAGCAGAAAACATAAAAACCTATCTTAATTTATATAACATGGAATGTCATAAATAATAATAATAAATTGTCAATTAAACAATGTACTACCACACACACCAAAAGAAAAAAAAATCACCAGATGGGAAGTACTATAGTTTGTATAATTTCATGTGGACTGTGCTTCACTATTCGCACCAAACAAAATTTAAAGTTCCAAACTACTATACTGCCACACTCACTATATGGGCTATTTGAATTTTAAAGTTCTTACTAGATATCCAAAAAGCCATAATATACTCTGATCCCTCATTTGTAGACTAGAAAAACCAAGCTGCCAAGAATGAGAGATATGATTTTAGTTTTTAACTTACTTAAAGGGCGAGAAATGGAGAAGAAAGACAAGAAGGAGGACCACCTCTAGCCTCCATGTAGGCATGTACAAAGGGTGTCTTAGCCAAGATGTGTCCAAGCTCATATACAAATAGTGTCTATCTAAAAGTTAACATGTAATCTTTAAAAAATTGTGAAAGTAAGGTGTGTCCATAAACACCCTTAGCCTCTATGTACACTCGCCCTTGCATGAGACAATTAGGAAACACTTTGATTCTAATAACAACAAAAATGAACAAATACGTAACAATCAGATTGCAGGATTTTGCCTTAATGGTAATCATAGACGAACGTAAACGGACATATATTGACATAATCGGACAAACATAAATGAACGTTAATGGATGTGAATGAACAGCCGATATCATTGTTCGTATCTGTTCGTTTAACTGAAAAACTATATATATATATATATATATATATATATATATATATATATATATATATATATATATATATATGTATGTATGTATGTATGTATGTATGTATGTATGTATGTATGTATGTATGTATGTATGTATGTATGTATGTATGTATGTATGTATGTATGTATGTATGTATGTATGTATGTGCGTGCATGCTGGGTCATTTTTAATAGCTAATATAAACGAAATTCCAAACGAATGATTCACTCATGGTTCATCGAATGTTAGGTTTGTTTACATCCCGAGAGATCCTATTGAGATGCGTATGATTATGACTTCATGAATAATCATAAAGTACAATATGAATTTTAGCGGAATATGACTACATTTATGATTTTATTATCAATTTTCATAACAAATAAATTATGCAACAATTCTTCAATCCTACTAGTGATAATATCATCATGATTATGAAATCATTTTGACAATGATTGAATCGAGTCTCCAATCCTACTGGTGATAACATTATCAATATTTGTATCACCGCATCAAGTAGTTTGACAATTTTACATTTGTTTTTGAAAATCAATTGTTTACACAACTTTTTTTCCTGTTTTTTAAATATAATTATATTAAACCTAAGACAACTAAAATCAAGTTTGTGAAATACCAAAACTCTCTAACACCCGAGGAATCATAATAATCCATTAGGCATGTTATTGTTAGAAGCATGCCATAAAGGCAAATGCAGACACACAGTATGTACCCACCACGAAGGACCAAGTTGCAAGTTACACGAATCTTCAAGGACCGACTTGTGTCAGGGAGGACCAACTTGTAGCTAATGGTGCGGATGTTTCTCCAAATACCACCCAACACTTGCGACAATACGAGTTATTCATCCCTTTGGCCATTATCTCTGATTTACTTTTTAATAAATATATTATTATTTTTACAAAAGGTTAAAAGATAATCATGACAATGACGTGGTTTTCTTACATCTACTTTTATACAACTTTTTTATAGTGGCTAAACCATCAACTTATGGTTAAGAAGCTGTTAGGTGAATATGAACATTTTGAAGTTGTTTTTTCAAAGTTTGGTGAAACAATTTTCAAAGGTTGGTGAATGTGTTGAAACACAACTCTACATTCACATTACCTTCTCATATGTATAAATAGCCTTCATATGTTCAAGGAAAAATTGCACCACAACTCAATACCTATAAGAATTGAGTGTATCTCTTGTAATCTCCTCATTCAAATAAAATCTAGTTGTAGCCCGTGGACGTAGGATTTGCACCGAATCCGAACCACGTAAAAATCCTTGTGTTCTTCTTGCTTTATTTTCGTGAGTTTGTGTGTGTGTGACAGTGTGTTTCCGCTGCGTGTACCCTGTCCGATTCCTAACAACTGGTATCAGAGCTTTGGGTTTAGGAGGAGGTCTCGGTTTTAGAAATTAGAGTATGCTCTGTGGTTGCAGTTTTGTCTGATCTTCCACATCAGAAACTAATTTCTATTAATCGTATTAAAGGTATCTCGGTACTTTGAAGGGTACTGTTCTGTCACACAAAAGTACTATAAAATATTTGTCTCTTGTTTGTCGTAATGGCTGAAGACAAGATTGTAATCGAGAAGTTCAACGGTTCTGACTTTAGCTGGTGGAAAATGCAAATAGAAGCATTGTTATGTCAGAAAGATTTAGACATGGTACTTGGAGACAAACCGGAGAAAATGAAAAAAGCTGCTGAAGATGCATGGAACTCAAAGGACAAGAAAGCTAAGGCGGTTATTACGTTGTCGTTGGAAAGGAGCATCGCTTTCAACATCATGAAGGAAACCACGGCGCGTGGTATGATGGATGCTCTGACGAACATGTATGAGAAACCGTCGGCGGCTAACAAGGTGTTCTTGATGAGGGAGCTGTTCACTACAAGGATGAATGAGGAAGGCTCAGTTACTGTTCACATTAACAATATAAATTCAATTCTGTCCAGATTGTCATCTGTGGGAATTAAATTTGATAACGAGACTCAAGCTTCACTGCTACTAGCTTCACTACCTGATAGCTGGTCAGGAACAGTTACTGCTGTTACGAGTTCCGTGGGGACCAGTGGTATGACGTTTGAAGGGGTTCGAGATTTGGTTCTAGGAGAGGATACCAGACGCAAGAATCAAGGTGGCTCGTCTTCTTCTGAGTTATTAAATATCGGAAGAGGTAGATGGAATAACAAGAATAGTGGGAGCAGTGAGAGTCGGGGAAGAAGTTCATCTAGAACTTGGAAGAATGTGAAGTGCTGGAACTGCCAGGAGGTGGGACATGTTAAGAGTCAATGTCCAAAGAAAGAATTGAACATTGCTGGTGCCGAGAGTGTGTCTGAGGATGATGCACTGATACTAAGTATGGAAAGTTCTGTAGACTCTTGGGTCATGGATTCAGGGGCTTCGTTTCACGCCATGGACAACGGAGAAACGATGGTGAATCTAAAAGAAGGAGATTTTGGGAAGGTACGGTTAGCAAATGACGAGATGCTTCAAGTAACGGGCATAGGAGATATTGATCTGGTTACTTCATTGGGAACTACATGGAACCTGAAGAATGTCAGGGTGATTCCGGGGCTGAAGAAGAAATTGATTTCTGTTGGTCAGCTGGATAAACAAGGACTGGAAGTAAGGTTTGGTGGTGGTAAATGGAGGGTGGTCAATGGAAATTCGGTGATTGCTCAAGGTATGAAGCGTGGGTCATTATATATGGTTGAGGTACCTGCTGAGGGAAGTATGACCGTCCCTGTTAAGCATGACAAAATCTGGTTCGCTAAATCTAGTGCTAAGAGAGTTCATTTTGCAAACATGAATTCTGGAGCCAAGGGGATGTTAGCTGAAAGAGTCGGAAAGTTTAAACCATTCAGGGGATTTTGTGACAGTGGGAGCACGGGGTGTGTTCCGGGTACAGTTACAAAGAGCCGTTGGGTTTTGAAGACTAAGACTGAAAAATTCTCTCCTGTTGGAAGTTTGCAAAGTTTGGAGAGTGTTAGTGGTCCTCGGTGTATCTCTGGATCCGGTGGAGTGTCCAAGCCGGTTGAGACAGGGGATGAGTCGGTGGCGGTATTGACCACGACTGAGTTGGAGCTTGTAGGAGCTTCAACTGGCCCTTCTAGTACTTGATGATGAGGGGCGGCTGCAACTAGGAAATTGGCTGAGTCTTAGCTTGTTATTTGGAACTGGAAGCTTGGAAGACTTGTTATGTTAGGAGATTAATGAGAGATGTTCAAAATCTTCAAGTGGGAGATTGTTAGGTGAATGTGAACATTTTGAAGTTGTTTTTTCAAAGTTTGGTGAAACAATTTTCAAAGGTTGGTGAATGTGTTGAAACACAACTCTACATTCACATTACCTTCTCATATGTATAAATAGCCTTCATATGTTCAAGGAAAAATTGCACCACAACTCAATACCTATAAGAATTGAGTGTATCTCTTGTAATCTCCTCATTCAAATAAAATCTAGTTGTAGCCCGTGGACGTAGGATTTGCACCGAATCCGAACCACGTAAAAATCCTTGTGTTCTTCTTGCTTTATTTTCGTGAGTTTGTGTGTATGTGACAGTGTGTTTCCGCTGCGTGTACCCTGTCCGATTCCTAACAGAAGCATCTTTTCATCATCATGCTATTGCTAGGCTAGAAGCCATTTGATACATTTGTACACAAGTTGATTAAAAGCATCAGTGACAAAACAATTATCTAACAAATTTTTTACACTCTGAATGTCATTCTTAACAAATTATGTTTCTGAATTTTAAGATATATATATATATATATATATATATATATATATATATATATATATATATATATATATCAAACATATAGATCTATATATCTTATTAAGCAACAAAAAAAAAAAAAAAAAAAAAAAAATCTTAACAATGGCATTCTAATTAATGTTAATAAAAAAGGTCATTACAAAATATGAATATATTCTAATAAAATTACATCACTTAAAGTTTGTGTAAATATAATAATTGATATGTGATAGCAGAAAATAAAGGAATATGTTATATGGTAACAGATTAAACTAGTTAGCGCATTAACAAGATTTTTGTTTAAGAAGCCAAGCCACACTATGAAATAGAGGATTGGATAAAAATAAATTGTAAAAAAGAAATATGTGATGAAGAAGCAAGCAAAATAAAAGAAATTATTATTCTAGATTTCAAAAAACAACAACAACTCTAGAGTGATCTCAAATCCCCAAAATGGTGCGGATCTGATCGGGTGGGTGCCTAGCCAAGGACTTAGGATCCGCATAGCCATTGTTGGGATCCAATATGGCATTGTAAATAACCTCATAAGCTTCCACCAGAGACCTCGCCACCTGGACAGAAGCTTCCGACCTCAGCCCTGGAAGCTGCATCTGTTGAAATTCGGGCAGTGAGCTGTCACTTGCCAAAACCAAACCAAAAAAGGCTTTTAGAGACTCTGAGAGAGACGATGGTGATGTTTGTTCCAGCTCAGATAGTGGTGACTCGGACTGGAAGAGTGGCATCTTGTTTGATAGACCACATTTTGCTAAGATGGAGTTGACTTCTTTTTCCACGAGGCTGGACATGTGGTTATCGATCATTGTTCCCAGTTTTTTCACGTATGTGGAAGCCACCTCGTGTCTTAGCAATGGTTGTTGGATTGCGCATAAGCAGTTGATGATGAAAATCTTTGATGGGCTTTCGTTCTTCTGCAAGATATACTTCCATTTATTTCCTACTTTCATTTTCTCATTTTACAATATTCTCCATTGAAAAATATACTCGATAAATAGATAACTCGGTATATTTTTCAAGAAAAAAAAAATTCTTTATAGGAAATCAACAAAGATGAGCATATATATAAAAGGGTTTGATGCAACCTACTTTTATTAATTTGTTTACTATAGCATCCTAATTGCTTTCCTAAAAAATCTTTCCAATTATTCATTTTTCACTGCTAAATCTGGGTAATAAAATGCTCTTTTAAGAAAATAAATGTATAATGCTATAACTGGGTAGATTTTTCACAGTATAATGCTATATTAACAAGAAATTAAAAGCATGATAGAAAGAAATAGAAGCGTATTAAGAAGAAATAAATGAAAGTAGGTTGCTATTGATTCATTTATGCCTATATATATAAATATGAAAGAAAGACGAAAAGGCACCTTAGATAGAGACACTTGGGTGCTTGCCAAAATAGCATCAACAGATGATTGGCCGACTTCAGACTTTGTTCTATTTCTTCTAGAGGAGTCTATAGACCCTTTTGACTTGTATGCTTCCATTGCTTGCTCACAAATCTAGATTTATACAATTAAACAAAAATAAAAGCTCTTTAAAAGAAAATATCTAAACTACCTTTTATCATTAGTACCTGAATTATGGGATCAAGCAAAGCAGATATAACTGGATCAAAGATTGGCTTAATCCCTGATGCAGGAACCATCATGCTGTCATGAATGGCAATTAGTTCAAGCAACAGAGAAACTCCTTCCCTGACTGCTGCTGGTGGTGAAAGATCAACAGCAACTAACGGGGGATACCGCAAAAGCTTCTCCCCTCTAACTCTCAATATGTCAAAAAATGTTTTCTGAGCTGCGTCCTTCAGACCCCAAAGTGTGTTACAAAGAGCTGTTTCTCTCCCTAGCAGATCCGACACCTGTCAAAAAAAAAAAAAATGTTATCAGATTCTGCAGACATTCATAAATCATAATAACTGAGATAACCCTTACAGTGTGGCTGTAGAACTCGAGGGTGTTGCTAAGTTTGTATGAGATTATAAGATTAGGTTGCGACTGCAACACTTGTTCTACTCTCACTTTAAAAGGCCTGCAAACTCCTTCAAAGATTCTATCCAAAACAAACGTCAAATCCGTTTCTGTCTTTTCTTGGTTGGAGAATTTACGCGCAGTTGGTCCCGTATCCACTACTGCATCTGGATCAAGCAACACAAATACAAGTTCTCTTTCAGATGCAAGTGCCTGCACTTGACAAAAGTATAACATAATAAGTCCTTGTTGTAGAATCACCATTTTTAAAAACTTGATACCTGATGCAGCCAACCAAGCATGTCACCCACATAGCGTAGTGGATCATGGGCATGTACTTCAATGGGCCTGGGCATGCCACCAGGACCTCCCCGTGTCAGAGCACTTATAAATCTCCTAAACAGTGCATTGTGCCTCATATTCGCTACCTACAAAGTATCAACTCTCATTGCTTAATAAAACCGGCTGAATGCAACAAATAGCAATGTACTTTCCGGATTATTATACTTTCAAAATCTACCCAATTATAGCAATGGACCACTAAACCAGTTACCCCATTGCTATGATCTAATAAGAAATAACTTACAGGTATAATGCCAATATAAGAAAAAAAATCAAAGTACAATGCTATTAGAAAAATAAATAATACATCGCTATTTCTTGCATTTGGCCCGTGATATTTTGAACATGTAAGACTTACCTAAATACATTTTCATAATTCATATATATTTTAAGTGTTCAAACTATCACGGGCTAAATATGCAAAGAAAAGTGGTGTGTTTTCCAGTTTTTTTATGATAACATTGTACTTTATTATTTTTTTTTTCTTATTATACCATCGTACTCTAAATTATTTCTTATTAGGGCAATGTACTTTGAAAATCCTTCTCATTGTAGCGATGAGGTAACCAATTTAAAAGGTAGTAGGTTACTCATTGCTATATTTGGTAGATTTTTCAAAATACAATCCTGTATGATAGAAAAACTAAAGTGCAATATAATAAATAACTGAAAAGTACATTGCTATTTCTTGCATTTAGCCAAGATTTAAAGGTTGTCTTTTAGGTATATTTACCTCTTCAGCACAATACTTGAACAGTACAGGTCTTTCTTTGAGACAGCGAACTGCCATTCTCAGAAGCTCACTAACTTCAGGATTATCAGTGTCGCCCAATCTCCTACACTCTGTCTGAACCCACCTGAATCAACAATAATAGTCAAATAGTCAAGATACAGCACAAGCATTTGAGACTACTTTTCTTACAAATGTTAGGTGTTGTTTCTTTTTAATGGGTGTTTTCTTTTTTGATGCAGAAAGAGCTACTCAATAGAGAAAGTAAAAGAAAATAGGCTTTCCCCATTAAGTCCTAACTTTCCACAATATTGCATCAAGAGTTATTATCCAAAAATATTTTGATTTTTCATGTGTAGCTTCTTTTCCAACTTTTATTTACAGTAGGTATAGGACACGAGGACTTTTTTTAGTGTAAAAAACCAAAAGACGCATCCCTGCTTTTGAAAAGGCCTATAGAGTGAGAAAATAGAAATTAATCTCAACAAACAAGCCCCTAATTTTGTTATTTAGCACCTAACAATTTAATGATTCAACGCTAAGAGCCCTACTCCATTTAACCTCACAACATGCAATGGACGCATATAAGGAATGATGTAGCCAAATTATTGTAGTCGTTAATTAGCATGTGTTGATTGATAATATACATATTTACTAAAGTAAGCATTATCACAAAGTGTTTCACCTGCAGAGGCGCTCATAGGCACCTTCTTGGTAGACAGCCATCATATCCATGAGCTCCAAACCTGCTCGCTGTGAACATTAAGAAATGAGAAATGATTTTAATGAAATGAAAAGAATCAAAGGTTTTTGCATTCCAGAACATATATGTGTCTCATGAAATTATGCCTGGGTTATCATTTTTAATATTGAAGCTGTGTCAAACTAACAACCCCACCACAAGTGGTTAAGAAGAGCCTTATCTTAACTACTAAAAAGTATGCTAAGTAAAGCATATGCCAAAAAATAGGTCACCTACAAAGGTAAAATAAACAAATGTAATCAACAACTCCATATACTCGAACTAAAATAGTATCCTAAGTTTAAGTAAAATCAAGTAGCAAAAGAGGTAACCTGATGATGGGTCCTGAGAAGGACTTTGCAATTTCCATGGATCGTCTGTACATGGCTCAGTGCCTTGAAAAAGTTCTCATTCAATTCTTCCTCCCTCAGAGCATTTATCTACAAAAGTAATACTACAAGTGAGCACAATCACATTTACCCAGTTTGTAACTCAATGACAGAGTTAAATCACACTATATCAGCATGAAATCCAATAATCCATCACCTCTTCGCTGGAAAGTTGATAATCTCGAAGGAAGCATGATGCAATCTCTTGTCTCTCAGTAGTGATTTCAAGTTCCTGCTTGAGCCTTTCTGTGGTAGTGATAATATCTCCAGTAGTAGCATTACAGTTACTCAAGGATTTAGCGATTCTGCAAGATTTAAAGCACCAGTTATATTTGCGTCTTGAGCTGAATTTTCGATTATGTTCGAGCTTAATGATTTTGAAACATGTTACTTCACATAAGCATTTAACACTATAGCGGTACTTATAATTTCGTAACAGATCTTCTAACCTTCAACCTTGTAGGATTATACGTCAGTTAATCAATTTCTTCCAATTTTATAAAAAATTCAAGAGAAATTAAAACAAGGTAGTGCGTTTGATCCTTGAATGTAGCTCTATTTATATGGGAGATAGTATTAAGATGATGTAATCATGTTTGAAGAGCAGAAATATGAATATAATATCTCACTTGTCACAGCATTCAGCTAGGGAATTAACCTCTTCCTCCACCCGATCCAAAGCCTAAAACCGCAAAATGAAAGAATTAACACATTACATTAATCGACTGATTCGATCATTGATAAGGAAACAGAAAGGAATGTGCAAACCTGCTGGGCGGCATCAGAAGCAAGGAGGAAGTCATGATTAATTGTGAGAGAACGTTTCTCGATGGTTGATCGGAGGTTACGTCGAGCCGGAGCGGTATTATCGGTATAGAAAGTGGAGAGTGTATTCAGAGAAGCCAGCAGATCTGGATTGTCGGTGCGAGTTTCCAAAACCTTCTTCAGCTTCCTTGAGAGCCCCGGCGCTAGTGCCGTCGTCGTCCCCATTTCTCTCCGATTGGTCTTCCTTGAGTAATGTTTGGTCTGATCTGTTTTGCAAGTTTCTTTTCCCGACGTTAACGTCTCGGTCAATTTCTTCTCCGTAGCAAACAGCAACGGATCGGATTTTTTTCTCCTCGGCCTCTTCGGTTTAACTCGGGCCGAATGATGGGATCGATTGTGAGCTGACAAATCTATCCTACTCCTATTTCTATTTTAATTCATCTATAATCCACCTTAAGCAAAACGATTGTAGAATAAGGAGGTCTTGGAGATTAATTTTTAAAACAACTTAATTCATTTTTTGAAAAATTAATAAATTTAAAAAAATAATGACATAAAAGCTCTTAAGTTTGTCAGAAATATTCGATTTTACCCTTTTACGCATTTATGGTTCATTAAAGTCCTTAAGTTTGCTAGAAATGTTAGGTTTTACCATTGTGACATGTTATTAAGAAATAAAATGTGCAAAAAGAAAACTTTTAACTTTGTAATTTTTTCTCGTTTTTACCCTAGTATTTTTTTTATATTATATGTATTTATGAAACAAAAAAATTATTCAAAACATGAAAATACGTATTTATACACTAAAAAGTATTTCATAACATCGTATTTGCGATTTAGAAAACGGATAGTTATGGTATACATTTTTTAGAATTTATAAATATATTTTTACAAGTATTACAATATTTTCAGAAGCATAAATACGTATTTTATATTTTTAGAAATATATAGATATATTTTTAGAAGTATAAGATATATTTATACTTTTTAAAAACATAAAAACGATTTTAAGAATGCTAGATTTTCGTCGTTATAAACCGTATAAACCGGAAAAAAAAATTTACACAAAAATATAAAATTTTAAAACGTAAATACGATGTTTAATGAAATATTTTTTCGTATATAAATACGTATTTTCATGTATTAAATATTTTTTTGTTTCATGAATAGGTATTATATAAAACAAAATAATTAGGTAAAACGTAAAAAAAAATTACAAACTTAAGGGTTTTCTTATACATTTCATTTCATGGTAACCTAAAAACCTTTGATAACAGGTCAAAAGGGTAAAATCGAACATTTCTGTCAAACTTAAGGGTTTTAATAAACCAAAAATATGTAAAATGGTAAAACCAAACATTTCTGAAAAACTTAAGGGCTTTTATGGCATTATCCCTATTAAAAACATGTTTTAAAATATTTTTCTAAGCTTAAAAAAAAAAGATTTTAAAACGTTATAAAATTCTGACTTTTCAGAACAGTTTATGATTTTTTGAAGTTAAAAATCCATAATATCATCATTAAATATCTCTCAAACTTAACCCTGTTACAAAAACTTGTAGATTCACTTCTCGATCCTTACATTACATGTAGAAACTAAACCAAAAAATGTTAAAAACATCACATTTTTTTTATCATTTTACATGTTAAAGCTAAGTCAAACACTTTAAAAAAAACAACTTATTGACTCAGTGACTTTTTCCAAAAAAAACTAATCCAAACAATTTTTTAAAAACTCATTTTTGCGACCATTATAAGTCAATAAAAACTATTGCTCAAAAACACTTTTAAGGTTTAAAAAGCAATCCCAAACACTCCCCCCCCCCCCCCCCCCCCCCAAATTACTGATTCGGTCCCTTTACTTGGTTGCTTGTAGCGTATAAGTTCAAAAGAAACTCCTTTTGTAATTTGGTCCCCGGGAAAAAACTGAAAATTCATATAGAAAAAAAACCAAATTGAATGGTTTTTGGAATCAAAGTTTTGGCTTCGTTTTGGATTTGTGTAAAAAAACCGACCCAAAAAAACTGAACTGAATCGAGAATATATATATATATATATATATATATATATATATATATATATATATATATATATATATATATATATATATATATATATATATAGAGAGAGAGAGAGAGAGAGAGAGGGGAGAAAGAGAGAATGGTTCAAACGAGAACTCCTAAATTTTAAGAACCGTGCAAACCCTTTCATTCATAGTTTAATAATATCGTATTTTAAATTTTTAAAACTTTTTTATCATAAAAAAGATATTAAAGATACAAAAATTCATAATTTTCATATTATTTACGGTTAACGATCAATATTGATATATTTTTACATAAAAAATTATGTTAATGCATTAACAGTTCAATAAACATAGTTTTTCATTCAACTATGAATATTGTAAAAAGTGTTAACAAGAAAATAAACTTTCAATGTTTGATATATTTTAAGATAATAAACAAGTTTAAACAAATAAAAATACAAAAATGAGGCTATTTAATGGTTTAGATTGGTTATCAGAAGTTCTTAACCTTTAGAAGTTCTTGTTTTAACTTTTCAATATATATATATATATATATATATATATATATATATATATATATATATATATATATATATATATATATATATATATATACTAGTGGTGTACCCGCACAATGCGGCGGACACTAATTGGGGGGGGGGGGGGGGGGGGGGGAGGGAATGAGGGGGGGACCAAGGTTGGACGATGAGTTTTTCTTTCTAATGTTAGTTTCCTTTAGGTATGAGTTATTCAGTTTTTGAGTTTTCGGGTAATTCGGCTTGGTAGTCTAGATATACCATTTACGATTAAGCGAAAAGTTTTCTTTTAACATATAGTGTTTTTTTTTGGGGGGGGGGGGGTACCCGTACAATGTAGGAGCGGTGAATAGTTTTTTTTAGCGTATACGGATGCGGTGAATAATTACCGACTGCTGTTAGTTATCTTTCGGCTGGTGGTTGCTTCAGAGAAAAAAAAGTACGTTGCCAATTTGGATTAAAACGAAAAATGCTTGTGAATGTTTTGGTTAAAAATAAAAGTACATTTATTTTGAGTTACAAATAAATACATGTTGCTATTTTTGATTCAATATGAAGGTATGTTGTATTCCAAGAAACATATGTGTACAACTTCTACAATGACAATGACAACCTCGGTGTAATAGGTTTTTACACGTATTAATTATTTTGGTAAACTTAAGCATTACCAAATCTAAAACATTTAGCTACAATGATAAAAGTATAGCTCACGCTATTTAATCCATACCATGTATTTAGTTCCATCTTATGCTCCTTCAAACGGTGTTGCTGGTAGGCGCCAATAATGGTCATAAAATATAGAAGCAATAAAAGATTACCCTCAAACAGTGTTGTTGGTAAGCCCCAATAATGGTCATAAAATGTAAATTAGAGAACTTTATCAAAATGTAAACACCTACAGCCTAGTGACCATGGTTCCCAAAATATTTGAATCAAATAACCCCATAGAGGCCAAGATTGAACATTGCCACCCTCAATGACCAAAATCATAAATGGATAAATGAAAGAAGTGATGTATGATACACACATCAGATACAAATAAAAGTGTTGAAAGAAGGGTATTTTCATAATTACATGGCCTTTAAATTCAAGTGAGTAGTTTCGTCCTTGAAATATTCATACCAAGCATATCAAATTTACAATCCTTGGATTAGAGATGAGCCTTTGGTGTTTCTGCTGTTTGACAAACGATTCTTGGTCGTAACTTATAGTTAACAACCAATTTACATTCAAGACACCACCATTAATAATAACATCAGATGTAATTGCATCCTTATTAGCCATGTTACCTATCATAATTTAAAATAATTATAATCATTTTTGCGTTCTCGTAATAAAAAAATTTACATTTAGCAAGTAAAATGTTATCAATTATCATTTGAGCAAGCAGAAGAAACGTCAAAGAAGGGGCAAAGGTGTCATCCAAATCAACCAAATATACACTTCTAAGGGTTGAATTACATTGCATCTCTGCACAATATCATCTATTTTCTGTAAAATATGATGAATAAAATTTTCATAGCCACAGATAAAGTAAAGCTAGGATAAAAACAAAGAAAAATGACAATTAAAATAAAGGAACCCTCCACCACAAACCACTACTACCACATCACTTTCAAAAAGTAAGCAACAAATGATGGCGTGAAGAGAGAAGCCCCAACCCACAATTTCCTCATGTAAATATAATATAAAGTAATCCAAATACGCTCTTGATGAGAAGTTTCAAGAGGAAATAAGTAGCAGAGGAAGAGCTCTAAAACGTCTGAATGGAAAATTTTGGAAAGCACATCAGAACCTTTTTAGTATAAGGCTGATTCTAGTATATGACATTGTTTTGCTCGATGTCTGAAATTTCCCAGACAAGTATGATGGTTAGTACCCATTAATGCCCTAATAAGAAAGTACAATGCTACAATTCAGTAGAGTTTTCTAAGTACAATGCCCTAATAAGAAAAAAAGGAAGTACAACTGTAACAGAAAATTAAATCTGGAAAAAGGAAAAACAAAAAGGGTTAAATGCAAGAATGAGCAATGTACTTTCATTGATTTTTTTGGTATAGCGTCTTACTTCTTTTCTCCTTGTTATATCATTGTACTTCATATCTGTAAAAATCAAGATACAGGAAATGGTTACAGCTTACCATCGTTGATATTCTGTTCATCCGCCTAATTTGCAATGGTTTCTTCAACCAAAAACTGTACACAAAATTAATCCACAGTCAAACACATAGTCGAACCTGAAAACAAAATCAAACACATAACACTTACCAATTAGATGATTGACGACGATGGCGGTGGCGGTGGCGGTGGCGAAGAATAGTGTGATCAAAAATGTGTGGGGGAAGAGAGTTGTTTGGGATGGAGGGACTAGGTGAGTTAGGGTTTGTCGAATTAGAAAACGATTCTCCCAAAAGAAAATTAATATCTCTATTTTTTCCAGCATATGCTATTTTCTTCCTGAGCGGGAATTAAAATAGAGGGAAATTTTTGAGAGACAAAACGTAGCAGTAACTAAAATAAAGAGAGGGAACCCGGTTATATTGTGGCGTAAAAAAAATATATGCCACTAAAAAGGTAATATAGTGGCACTTCTTGGATATGTCACTGAAAAATTGTGCCACTATATGTAAATTTATTTGTAGTGACAGTAGGTTCGTCAACTATTTTGTTGCGGACATAC
This sequence comes from Cichorium intybus, assembly GCA_023525715.1. Classification (NCBI taxonomy): domain Eukaryota; kingdom Viridiplantae; phylum Streptophyta; class Magnoliopsida; order Asterales; family Asteraceae; genus Cichorium; species Cichorium intybus. The sequence continues at coordinate 626,007 of CM042015.1, read as the reverse complement.
GAATCAGAAGTATCGGAAGAACACATTACAATTTAAAAATTAAATTAAAATTTTGATTTATAGATGCGAGGAATGTGTGACTTTTTTTTGGGGGGGGGGGGGGGGTTTAAAAAGAGTGAATGTTGAGAGAAAGAGAGAAGAAGGACATGTATGATTTTTGAAGTAGGAGGGGGAGTATTTATAGGGGTGTGGAGGATTAAAAATTATGTTGAATTTTAATTATTTTTATACACATCCTCAACCAAAACGGGTTTCATCAACCCGCAAGCCACCCAACACTCGTGAAGCCGCTTTGCACGGTGCAACCACCAGCCGAGTGCCGACGGCCCCTTCCTCCAACTCGAGCGAACCCGACACCAACTGGCGACCACTCTGGCCACCCTTATAGCAATATACTTTTAGTGGTTTGAACTGAGAAATAATTGAGAACCCACGATTTCAAACCGAAGACCCGCAAATCCAAACCGAAATACCAATATTCCAAACTGAAAGACCGAGATATACGATTTGGATTCGATTTTTCCCCAAAAATGACTCAACATAACCCGTGCTCACCCTAAACCCCCACTGTCTTTCTTCCTTAATTACCTATGTGTGCTTTTGTGCAACTCAAACACACATACACACACACACACACAAACACGCCATTTTTTAAAGAGTTTGTAGTGATTAATATATAGTATAATTATATGTATATTCAAATGTAATTGCATGTGATCTCCAGCCTAGCCGGTAGTGATGCATCAAGTTATATACTCATGTGGGTGGATGATCCCGGGTTCTAGCCTGGATGATATGCCCATGTGGGAGATTTTCCTAGGTGTGGTGTAACACCCGACTTTTAAAACAAAAACACCCCTGAAAATTTTCATTTAAAACAAAGGTTTCAATACATAAAACCATAAAAAAGGGGTATATTTTATTAAAAACGGGTACAAGTGTATCAAGGAGAATATAAAATATCATAATCTCCTTTGAAGCCGGGCTGCTACTACAGCATCTATGAGTCCCACTTCTAAGTCACGGACTCTATCTTTTCCCTTATCAGGATCATGCTAACCTGCAGGGACATTTAACAAATAACGTGAGCTATAAAGCTCAGTGAGTAATCATATCTGCAAATAACGTGTACAGTAAATACATCCATATATAATTCTTTATATATGATACATATATCTATTATTTCATCTTTCAATATCAAATTCCATTTTATAGCCTTTTCTGGCCAAATGTGTATATCTGTCTGGATATCAGACCCAGACTACTAGCCTTACCGACTGATCATAAATATATCTTAGGATTTCACATCCTACTGCATAGCCTTACCGGCTGATACGTGATATCATGTGATTTTCAAATCACATCAGTTAATTGTACACTTTATCATATCCAATCTGTTATTTGCATACCAATCAAATCAATTCTGTACCATTTCTGTCCCATCTTTCTTAGTCATATTTGACTATATCATATATCATGGCTACATGAGTCTTATCATTTGTCATGGCTATACAAGCCGCACCAGAACAATTTCAGCATATAAATCATAGCCCGAAGGCCTTACCAGTAGTTCCGTCATTTATTTCATAGCCCAAAGGCCGCACCAGTTTGGGTTCAACGACCCGGTATCATAATCAATTATAGCTCACGAGTTTACCCCGCTATTGCCTAGACTCACGGCTCCGTTCTTGTCATTTCAATGACTCACGGCTTATCCGGTATTGCCTTATTAAAGTGGACTCACAGCTCCGTTCTTGTCTATCGTAGACTCACGGCTTATCTGGTATTGTCGCATTACTGACTCACAGCTCCGTTCTTGTCTATCGCAGACTCACGGCTTATCTGGTATTGTCATATCACTGTTTATCTATTTATTGACTCACAGCTCCGCTCTTGTCTTTCTCAGACTCACGGCTTATTTGATATTGTCTTTTCAATTCATCATTAAGGCTGTCCAATTCGTTCCCGAAACTGTTTCAACCTGTAACAGTTCAATCAACACATATCATATATGATATCAGTGAGATTACTCACCTGGATACTAGCTGCATTTAAATCCCGGTTGTTTCTTGCCTTTTGCGTGCACCACAACCATTTTGTCCCATACCTATTTATCCATTTCATATCAAATGATAATAGGTTAATAATCATTTCAGTTGACTCTAATACATAAGAGTTCAATGTTATGCAACTATAAACCATCTATATATGATAAACTTTCCATTTACCATCTTTTCATGAGTTATACACATTCCCGAGGCATTCGTATCGTTCTACAGTGCCCCCGAGGAGTCGAAAACTCAATTTAATATTTTTCCAGGACTTTTCAAACCATTATGGACTTATGGTTCAAGTTTGAGGTAAATCGGACAAGCCTAACAAAAGTTAGCATTTCTGAACTCCCTGCCAGGCGGGCGCACCGCGCCTGGCACCTGCCAGGAGGGCGCACTGCGCCTAGGTCCGGGCGCACCGCGCCTGGCGCCTGGGCAGTTTCCAGACCAGTCGCGATTTTGCACTGTAGCACCATGTTTTGACACATTAAGTTCTTAATCCAGTTCTTAATCATATGGGGTTTGTTCCCTGACTAAAACTCTCCATTAATACAAGGTTTTAATCCAATGAAACAAACTCAATCAATCAAAATGAAGAATTAAAGTTCTTGATCAAAATTGCAAATTCTCAAGAATAGCAATCTACTTCCATGTTCTTAAGTTATATTCTTAACTAATGACTTATTGGAAGTATTAGCCACTTAAACCACATGATTCATAACTGAAATTATAATTTTCAGTTTCCACAAAAACTCATCAAGAACAACCTAGGTTAGAACTTGAAATACTAACCTTCAAAGCTTCAATTCTTCAATTCAAAGCCTAGAACTCGAAATCCAAGCTTCAATCTTCAAGAATCTTCAAAAATCTGGAAAGATCGCTCAAGAATTCCTCTCCCGTAGCTCTCAAGAATTCTGCACATGAGGGAGAACTATTCCACTATTTATACTTCCAGATTTTATGAATTTAGCCCCTGAAGTTCCATTTGAACTTTGGCCACAATAATCAAGTTTTATAACATAAAACTTTCATTTCTTATACTTTTGCCACACTTGTCAAATTTTATGACAAAAACTTATGTTTATAACATTTTAAGTCCAAAACTCAAAATATTATTACAAATCAAATCCTTTTCTATCTAAAAAACCAAATTACCCTTCTAAGGTAAAATGACCAATTTACCCTTTTTATTATATTTACATAAAAAGAGTGTCTTGGCGTTACAAATTCTCCCCTCCTTCAAAAGATTTCGTCCCCGAAATCATACAAACAAGTGAGGGTAATTCTTTCTCATTACAATTCCATTTTTCCACATCATATGGAAACATTTATGGTATTGCCAAAGCACTTTTACCATACTAGTCTTCTTATTTCGTGGTTACATCACAACTCGCATATCATTCCTCCGGTGATCCCGGGTACCTTGATCACTTATCTACCTCATTTGACATGAGGGATTCGTTGGAATTCATCATTCTATGTTCTCCAAAAATGAGATCCATAGAAAACTTTATAAATTTCTTGAAGTTCATCCAGAAATTTAGATCTTTACATCACAATTCTTACTATTGGGAAACTATGGAAAGATCCAATAAACAAAGGATTTAACTTTCCTTTCGTCCCAAACAGATTTTTAACCTTTCCAAAGGATTACTTTCAGTACTACCATATTCCTTTACTTGGAATTTCAAGGGCTTATATTCAGTAATCCACATACCATTTTTGCAAATTCTTAACCATTCTTCAAATTCGTTCGTACCCATCAAGTCTTCTCTTCAGTTTGTGCAAGAATCTAAGATCTAACCAACGACTTTACTACATCTTCGTTCCAATAAATCGGAGGATAAAACGGTATCCCATACCATACTTCATATGAGTCATCAAACTACTAGCATGTAAGCTGCTATTTCTTGCAACTTCTATCAGAGATAGACAATCTTCTCATCTTCCACTAGGGTCTGCTGTGCAATTTTCATGCATATCTTCTAAAGTCTGCATCATTAGGTCACATTGTTCATCAATATACGGTACTTGCAGAGACTTTATTGCAAAGTCTATAACAAAGTTGTCCCATTTCTTTTCTGGGACCAACAACGGATAAATTTCTTCGCATGATTCTAACAGTTTGACTTTACTTTGTGTACAAGTCAAATACTTTTCATATGTCTTTCAATATCTTTCTTCAGTCCCGGTCACCAATACATAGGTTATATCACCCTACACAGTTTGGTACTGCCACGGGCACTTTGCATATCTACCCCAATATACATCTTTTAAGGGTAAATTTTCATATTTCACTTTGCTTTGGAACTCACATATACAACCCCAAGGGTTTTCAATCGTCGTGAGTTTCTAACTAGCTTCTTTCGGTAGCTAATCATTCATTTACTTTTCCCGTTTTCAGACTTGCACACTTCTTTTTGTGATACCCGAATCAACTCAGGTAATCAATTCGCCACACTCATACATGTGGATGTAATCTTAAAGGATATTTTCTTTTCAATTCAAGGCATCTATAGCCACATCCGTCTTTCCGAGATGGTACAAGATTTCTTAGTCGAAATCTTTAAGTAACCCATCTATCTTTGCTATCTCACATTCAGCTTCTTTTGATCAATTAAATACTTCAAACTTTTATGATCCGTATAAACAGTAAGCTTTACACCATACAAGTAGTGTCTATAAAGCTTAAATACCATAATCATAATTGCTACTGCAATGTTATGTACCCAAAATCAACTCTGGATACTTTTCTGTAAAACAAATTATCTTCTCCGCTTAGCGATAATGCTAACACCGGAGCTTCACACGAGGTTTATTTCAACCTTTGAAAAAAATACTTGTGGTCTTTCTACCCACTCAAACTTTTCACTTTTCTGGGTCAACTTTAGTCAGCTAAACAGCAATCAAGGAGCAGTTTTCTACAACTCTCCTATAATAACCCGCCAATCCAAGGAAACTACAATTTTAGTCAGATTCCCCAGGCGGTTCCCATTTTTATCACAGTATCATTTCCACTGGATCTACTTCATCGTCTTCGGCATTATTTACATGCCCAAAGAATTTGAAACTTCTTTTAGCTAAATTTTATAATTGGAAAACTTCGCATATCATTTTTCTCCACGAAGTAACTCCAATATTTAGCACAATTTTACACCATATTCATTCTGTTTTCGAGAATATCAGATTCTCGGTAGTCAATGTACATACACATCAACTTATCTTTCTTCTTTTCAAACAAGATAGGGCTCCACACGATGACATATTCGGCCATATGAGACCCCAATTCCAAAAACAATTTCTTCTAATTGTTTTACCACTCTGCCATCTCTGCAGAGGCTAATCAATATAGAGCCTAAATAACAGGAACGGCTCCCAAGACCAGTTTAATCATAAACTCTTCTAATCAATCTGATGAAAATTCTGGAGGTTCTTTGGAAGAAACATCCAAGAATTCATTTAAAGTTTTTCACTTCTACCGCCACTTTATTTAGCTTGGCCAATACTGCATATGCCAACTAAAACATCCTTCCTTTACTAACTCTTTTCCGAGTTTAAGCAAAGGAAGATAACCGGTATTCTCAACAACGGTCATTTACCGTGGATTTTCCTCCACTTCATTTCTGATTTTTGAACCATAATGTTCATATTTTCTACAATTCATGTTAGCATCATTCATTGCTAACCAATTCATACGTACATTTTCTTCCAATTCATTGGTAGTCATCGGCTTCAGATTTATAGGGAAAAAGAGTCCCGTATGTAACACCCCTTTCTCAAACCGTATTCAAATACAGTTTACATTACAAAACGTGACTGAGAAATAGTTACTTAAATTTTTTTTTTACAAACTTTATTCTGAAAGGGTATTACAGACTCAATACAGATAACCATAATTTAAACTTACAGTACATAAACCGGTCCCAACTGAAATCTTCGCTCCGTTCACCTAAGTACATAGCATTTCAAAATAATATACGTGAGACATAAAGCCTCGTGAGTAATATGGGTTTTAGACCCAAAATATTTCTGCTCAAAACTTGAATTAATAACAAGTAAACTGATAAACTGCTAAAAACTTATTTTCAACACAAATCTTAAATCTCTTTGCTTTATTCTTTTCAAACTCAAAATACTTTCTTTCTCAAAACTGCTTCTTACTTTAAAACTGTTTTATTCTTTAAAACTGCTTTCTTTCTCATTTACTCATGACCAACTGAAACTCATGAATTAGTTTAATTAATTCATTCAACTAGCTCCCCTCGCGGGACAGAATAGATCCGTCCGCTAGGTTATGCTCATTCTGTCTCCCCTTTGTGACTTGGAACGGATTCAAGCACAAGGGTATACTAAGCTAGACAACTACTTCGCGACGGGAGGTACCATCCCAGTAGTGTCTTCTGATCCCCCGATTATGTGGGTGATCCTAGTCCGGACAACTGGCTCATACTTCTTTCTTTCTTTAATTCTTACTTCATTTCATCTCAAATTGGTCAAAATGGGACACAATTTGTAAACAACTCTTACTCAAACATTTTTATAACTCTTTGCTAAAAATACTTTCAAAACTGCTTTTGACATCTTAGTTCCTATAAGGAACTTCTTTCAAAATACTTTGCAAACAATACTTTAAAAATCTGCTTTTAACACTAAGCCCTTGTATAGAGCTTCATTAAAAACTATTTTCCAAACTTTAGTATTTATAAACATTTGGAAATCATACCTTTCTGAAAATAATATTTTGCTATGTACTATAAAAATCTTCATAAAACTCACCTTGGTTCTATTACGGTTTACTAAGCTTCACGTACGGCTTTTCCCTTCCCGTGCTCAACAACGTTTGAAGCACCACCTATACAAATAGTATATATATATACTCAATATAATTAACTTTATAATGCTAAAGTCTTATATGACATAATTCCAGGTTATAATAAATGTATAACCATTAATACACTCGTTTTATCGTTTTCCCCGAGATACGCGTATACTGCTACAGTAATACCGAGGGGTCGTATTTCAGTTCCGACTCTTTTCCATGAAATCTTATTCCATATTAGACTTGTGTTTCAAATTTGAAGTTCATTGGACAAGTCTAGCTCAAATTCCAAAATCAAGTTTTAACGTGAATAGTGATTTTAGCCACTGCCGCTACAGTGACTTTTCCGCAAGGTCGGATTGCGGATTTGACCATTCCCAACATGTTCTTATACCATTTTAGGGTTATGGCTAAAATTTCAGGTCAATCGGACATGTCTAGCTATGGTTTCTAGCATTTGGAATATTTGAAATTTCTAACAATTTTGGTCCCTGACTGAGGGCGCACTGCGCCTGGGCGCACCCCGCCCTAGTCCTGGGCGCACTGCGCCTGGCGCCTGGGCAGTGTCCTGATCAGTCGCGATTTGGCACTGTAGCATGCAGTTTTAAGGCTTTAAGCTCTTATTCCAGGTCTTAATCACCTGGGGTTTGTTCTAGGACTAAAACCCTTGACTAATAACACATTTTAAGCCATTAAAAACACTTTAATAGATCAATTGCAGAAATTAAAGTTCTTGGCTAAACTTGAAAATTCTCAAGAATAGCATTCTACTTTCATGTTTTTAAGTTAAGTTCTTAACTAATGGCTTATTGGAAGCATTAGCTACTTAACCCACATGATTTATAACTGCAATTTCAGTTTCAATTTCATCCAAAGACCAAATTCAAGCACATACCCAAAAACTAGGTTAGAACTTAAGAAACGTTACCTTGGAATCACTAATTCCAATTCCTTTCTTGATTTCCTTGACAAATTCCTTTGATCTTCCTCTTCTTCTTTGCTCTTTCTTGCTGTCTCTCGTGCCCTCTAGAATTCTCTGGAGAATTTCTATTGTTTTCCTTACATAATGAGGGAAATAACTCTATTTTAGAGTTATATAATTAACATAAAAAATTTACATTTTTGGTCCTTTGGTTTCTAACTTCTCTTCAAAAATGATCCAAGAGTCACAACTTCACCATTAACTTCCAACTTAACATTTTCCTTGACATTTTGGTCATTTTTATGTCAAATGACCAATTTGCCATTTTTGGCCAAATTTTACTATTTACGCGGTAAAACTCCAAATTTCACATAAACTTTTATTTCTCACTTTATTATTTTACAAATACATATTATTACACATAATAATCGTACAACGTGACAAAAGACGGTTTTACCCTTTTTGACTTTTTTCGCGGGTTCTTACAGTCACCCCTCCTTAAGCGGATTCCGTCCTCGGAATCTTTTCATAATCCGTGAATTTCGGATATCTTCTCTTCATTTCTTCTAACGTCTCCCAAGTCAAGTTTGACCCTAAGGGATGCTTCCACTTGACTAGTACAAGGTCAATCTCTTTGTTTCTTAGCTTTTTGGTCTGCATCTCTAGAATCGCTTCAGGTTCTTCGATCATTCTGCTAGGAGTCTCCACTCTCAGGTCGGTATACGGTATTACTAACTCTTCTTTACCCAAAATATTTCTTCAAGTAGCATACATGAAAGGTATCATGTATTCCACTAAGTTCAGGTGGTGATTCTATCTTGAACGCTTGTAACCCAACCCTCTTCAGGATTCTAAAAGGTCCAATGTATCTTGGACTCAGCTTTCCTCTTTTGCCAAATCTAACCACTCCTTTCCATGGCGACACTTTTATCATCACCAAATCCCCTTCTTGCAAATCATATGGTCTCTTCTTTAGATTCGAGTAACTCCTTTGCCGATCTTGTGCTGCTTTCATGTTGGCTTGAATTACTCCAATCTTTTCATTAGTCACTCTAACAATCTCTGGCCCTGTAAGTTTCGTCTCACCCGCCTCTGACCAGCATAAAGGAGTTCTACACTTTCTACCATACAATGCTTCAAAGGGTGGCATTTTGATGCTGGAATGGTAGTTGTTGTTGTATGCAAACTCCACTAATGGCAGGTGTTCATCCCAACTATCACCAAATTCCATCACGCATGACCGTAGCATATCTTCTAATGTCTGAATCGTTCGTTCACTCTGACCATCCGTTTGTGGATGATACGCTATACTTAGCTGAATTCTTGTCCCCATTTTTTTTTCTTGTAGAGTACTCCAAAAGTTAGAGGTGAATCTGGGATCTTTGTCTGACACGATAGACAACGGTGCACCATATCTTCTTAACACTTCATCTGTATACAACTGGGCTAACTGCTCCAATGGAGTAGTTTCTTTTATGGCTAGAAATAGTGCACTCTTGGTCAACTGGTCTACTATGACCCATATACTATCATGACCTCTTCTCGTCCTCGGTAACCCGACAACCAAGTCCATGGTTACATCTTCCCACTTTCCGGCTGAAATGTGAAAATGACTGAGCATCTCCATGCGGGACCTGATGTCCCGCCTTGACTTGTGCGCAAATGACACACTTGGAGATGTACTTAGCTATCCTCTTCTTCATTCCAGGCCACCATTACTGTCATCTAAGATCTTGATAAGTCTTGGTATTCCCTGGATGTGTGAAATACTTTGACTTATACGACTCTTCTAGAATCAGCTTCCTCAAACCTCCTACTTCCGGTACCCAATTGCGGGTTCTAGAAGTCTTTAGCTCTTGTCTACTTATCTCAAACTGCATGTTTTCCTCGTTTCTCATCTCTCAAGTCTATGTTTTTCCAACTTTTTGTTGGACTGCTTTAATCTGTTTTATAATACTGGACACTAGTTATATGCGTATCAATTTTGCATTGATTCTTTTCTCTAAAACTTTTCTACTCAATGCATCTGCTGCTAAACTTGCTTGCCTGAATGGTATACAATCTCGCAAACATAATCACTGATCACTCTAACTATCTTTTCTGTCTTATGTTCAGCTCTATTTGAGTGAACACATACTGCAAACTCTTGTGATCAGTGAATAGTTTGCGCTCTGTTCCATACAGGTAATGCCTCCAGTTTATAAGGCAAATACTATGGCTACTAGCTCTATATCATAAGTAATTTACTTTGTTTCTAGGGCTTTCAACCAGTTGGGAACATATGCTATATTCTTACTCCTCTGCATCTACACACAGCTGAGCCCTCTATGTGAGGTATTGTTGTATACTTCAAAATCTTCTGTCCCATCTGGTAATATAAGGACAGACGCATTACTCAACTTCTCTTTTAATGTAATGAAAACTTTTACTTATTCTTCTTACTTGAGTAAATTTCATATTTTAAATTTACTTTCTCTCTCTTATTTTAGAAGCTCTATCACTTCATACTTTATTATAGAAAATTGACTTTCCAACAGTTAATCTACATTTCTAATTACTTCTTTCTTGTCATTAGACTTAAATCTCATATTATCTTTATATAATTCCTTTAGAAGTTTTATAACTTCTTATATTTATATATACGAAAAAGAATTGACTCTTCAAAGGTCAATCGTTGTTCTTGCTTCTTTTTGTCTTATCTTTCATCTTTAATTCTCAAGAATTTTTCTATGTATATTTTTTTTATAAGCAAAACATTTTATATCCAAGGTATTGCTATAATTATTACTAAATTTTTCTTTGTCTTTACTACTAGTTTTCATACATTCTCATAAGGTTATTACCTTTATCATCTTGTTACCTGCATGTATTACTTTTATAATTACATGTCTTGTATCACTCTTCCCTTATATTATTTTCATCTTTCGACATATTAACGATCTATATACCTCTTTCATTTTTTTTTATAATTTAGGAGATTTCAATATCTTTTATTCATTATACTTTCTAATATAATCTTGTCCATTTCATTTCTCAGCTTTCTTGCTGTACCCTTATGAGTACACTTCTTATCTTCTTAGGTACCCCATGTACCATTCTCATCTTATTACTTATGTTTTAACATTTTCGTATAGTTCTTATTTCTCACACTAATTCTTAGTTTAGCATTCTATCTTTTGCTTACTCTTTACTTGCTATGGCTAACGCCAAAAATAACTTTTATTTCTCTTTTGATCCTGACTGCATTTTAACCATACTTCAATAAAGATTGGCATTTCTGACTCAACAATTTCTTGTTTTATCTCATTATACTTATTAAGCATACACTGCTTTCATAATCATATAGATTACCACCGTTTTTATAAACATTTAGTTTCTATGTCTTATATATTTTAATCATATACTTTCTAGGTTTGATACTCAAAATTTCTTTTATTATTCTTTTTACCATTTCTCTCTATGTGTCATAAGGCTATATGCCCAACACATTACATTGTTCTTTCCTTTAAGCTTCTTTTCTTTACTCTCTTTATTTATGTATATCTTAAAGCGATATACGCTATACACTTTCTTACATTCTATAACTACTAGTCATGTACTGTCTATTTTTTTTAATCTTTGGCTACTTTTACCCGTTACTTCCGCTTAGAGGTAGTAACTTCCTGTCTCTTTATTTTAGTTCTTATTTCATATTTGACTCTTTGTCTAAGACTTATCTGGATATTCACTTTTACTCTTTATCTCGTGTTATTTATGACTTTTAGTCATTTTTCTCACATTCTTTCGATTATCCTTTTATCATTCTCAGTTCTTCTTATTTCTTATTTATATGGTCACTAAATCTGATTTCAAATTACCATTTCTTTGATGACTGTCTTTATATTCTTTTTATTATCATTACTGTCTGTCGTATCTTTAACTGTTCGCCTAACACTTGATTAGGCATTCGATCTTCATTTCTCAACTCATTCTCTTGCATTATAACAATGCATCTTGCTCATAGTCTTTAACGATTTTTTTTAGGTAATTTACTTTATTATATTACCCATTATAGCACAATACTTACAACTTATTTATTTATTCTAATCATTGGATGTCATTTATTGTCATACTTCTTTCGAGTTTGGAAGTCACAACTTCCCATTTCTTACGCTTTCTTTTCTGTCTTTGATTCCTCTTCTAATACTTGGTTAAGTATTTTGCTTTCATTTTATACTATCTTATTTACTCATAGCTTATATATATATATATATATATATATATATATATATATATATATATATATATATATATATATATATATATATATATATATATATATATATATATATATATATATATATATATATATATATATATATATATATATATATATCTTAATCTCTTGGTTGTTCATAAACAACACATCATACTACTTCTCATTGTGTATTATGTACTCTTTTATACCTCTTTTGGGTTTGTCTACAATTGCAAACCCAGCTCATTTCCTTTTTACTTGTTTTACTTAAAGGTTTTTATTCTTCTTTTTTTTATATGAATTTCATTCATATATCTATATTCACTTTCTTTTCCAATATTTCTTTCTTTAGTCATTGTAGTGACATTACTCTTATTTTTATTCCATAATCATAATTCATTTCCGTTAAACAACAGAAATTTTTAGTTATACTCTTTCTTTTATAATTGTGCTATATATTCCATTACTTCCATTAACACTTTCAATACATTATACGGTGGTTATTTTAACCTCAAAATTAAACTTTCTCCTTTATTACTTTGGCATTCTTGTCATCTTATTTTCAATGCATACTTTCTTATGTTTTATTACATATACTTTACACTGATTCATACAAAGTATGGGGTTTTCCCCACTACATACTTCGTATTTGTTACTTCATCTTTAACACTTTTTCTTTTATACTTTAGTATTTCCAATCATACTGGATTTTCTTCCATAGGTATACTGAATTTATACCCCTAAAACCTCTTACACTTATCTCTTACAGCTTCACATAATTCCTGTGTGGTTCCACCAGACTCAAATGTATATCCTGTGATTAGAATAGTACGGACCCATATTATTATAACCACCTATACACATTTGCTTCCCATTTTACCACCAGGACTCATGTTCCGCTGTTGTGGATTTACTCCCAGTTCTACTTACTCTCATCATCATACTCAAGTATGTTCTCTACTTAACTCCTACATAGTTTAAGTCTAGGTTCAAGTACTGACACCTAGTTCGCTTAAACTATGGCTCTGATACCAAAACTGTAACACCCCTTTCTCAAACCGTATTCAAATACAGTTTACATTACAAAACGTGACTGAGAAATAGTTACTTAAATTTTTTTTTTACAAACTTTATTCTGAAAGGGTATTACAGACTCAATACAGATAACCATAATTTAAACTTACAGTACATAAACCGGTCCCAACTGAAATCTTCGCTCCGTTCACCTAAGTACATAGCATTTCAAAATAATATACGTGAGACATAAAGCCTCGTGAGTAATATGGGTTTTAGACCCAAAATATTTCTGCTCAAAACTTGAATTAATAACAAGTAAACTGATAAACTGCTAAAAACTTATTTTCAACACAAATCTTAAATCTCTTTGCTTTATTCTTTTCAAACTCAAAATACTTTCTTTCTCAAAACTGCTTCTTACTTTAAAACTGTTTTATTCTTTAAAACTGCTTTCTTTCTCATTTACTCATGACCAACTGAAACTCATGAATTAGTTTAATTAATTCATTCAACTAGCTCCCCTCGCGGGACAGAATAGATCCGTCCGCTAGGTTATGCTCATTCTGTCTCCCCTTTGTGACTTGGAACGGATTCAAGCACAAGGGTATACTAAGCTAGACAACTACTTCGCGACGGGAGGTACCATCCCAGTAGTGTCTTCTGATCCCCCGATTATGTGGGTGATCCTAGTCCGGACAACTGGCTCATACTTCTTTCTTTCTTTAATTCTTACTTCATTTCATCTCAAATTGGTCAAAATGGGACACAATTTGTAAACAACTCTTACTCAAACATTTTTATAACTCTTTGCTAAAAATACTTTCAAAACTGCTTTTGACATCTTAGTTCCTATAAGGAACTTCTTTCAAAATACTTTGCAAACAATACTTTAAAAATCTGCTTTTAACACTAAGCCCTTGTATAGAGCTTCATTAAAAACTATTTTCCAAACTTTAGTATTTATAAACATTTGGAAATCATACCTTTCTGAAAATAATATTTTGCTATGTACTATAAAAATCTTCATAAAACTCACCTTGGTTCTATTACGGTTTACTAAGCTTCACGTACGGCTTTTCCCTTCCCGTGCTCAACAACGTTTGAAGCACCACCTATACAAATAGTATATATATATACTCAATATAATTAACTTTATAATGCTAAAGTCTTATATGACATAATTCCAGGTTATAATAAATGTATAACCATTAATACACTCGTTTTATCGTTTTCCCCGAGATACGCGTATACTGCAACAGTAATACCGAGGGGTCGTATTTCAGTTCCGACTCTTTTCCATGAAATCTTATTCCATATTAGACTTGTGTTTCAAATTTGAAGTTCATTGGACAAGTCTAGCTCAAATTCCAAAATCAAGTTTTAACGTGAATAGTGATTTTAGCCACTGCCGCTACAGTGACTTTTCCGCAAGGTCGGATTGCGGATTTGACCATTCCCAACATGTTCTTATACCATTTTAGGGTTATGGCTAAAATTTCAGGTCAATCGGACATGTCTAGCTATGGTTTCTAGCATTTGGAATATTTGAAATTTCTAACAATTTTGGTCCCTGACTGAGGGCGCACTGCGCCTGGGCGCACCCCGCCCTAGTCCTGGGCGCACTGCGCCTGGCGCCTGGGCAGTGTCCTGATCAGTCGCGATTTGGCACTGTAGCATGCAGTTTTAAGGCTTTAAGCTCTTATTCCAGGTCTTAATCACCTGGGGTTTGTTCTAGGACTAAAACCCTTGACTAATAACACATTTTAAGCCATTAAAAACACTTTAATAGATCAATTGCAGAAATTAAAGTTCTTGGCTAAACTTGAAAATTCTCAAGAATAGCATTCTACTTTCATGTTTTTAAGTTAAGTTCTTAACTAATGGCTTATTGGAAGCATTAGCTACTTAACCCACATGATTTATAACTGCAATTTCAGTTTCAATTTCATCCAAAGACCAAATTCAAGCACATACCCAAAAACTAGGTTAGAACTTAAGAAACGTTACCTTGGAATCACTAATTCCAATTCCTTTCTTGATTTCCTTGACAAATTCCTTTGATCTTCCTCTTCTTCTTTGCTCTTTCTTGCTGTCTCTCGTGCCCTCTAGAATTCTCTGGAGAATTTCTATTGTTTTCCTTACATAATGAGGGAAATAACTCTATTTTAGAGTTATATAATTAACATAAAAAAATTTACATTTTTGGTCCTTTGGTTTCTAACTTCTCTTTAAAAATGATCCAAGAGTCACAACTTCACCATTAACTTCCAACTTAACATTTTCCTTGACATTTTGGTCATTTTTATGTCAAATGACCAATTTGCCATTTTTGGCCAAATTTTACTATTTACGTGGTAAAACTCCAAATTTCACATAAACTTTTATTTCTCACTTTATTATTTTACAAATACATATTATTACACATAATAATCGTACAACGTGACAAAAGACGGTTTTACCCTTTTTGACTTTTTTTGCGGGTTCTTACACCGTAAATCCTAGGCAGACTACCTTCCAGGTGTTCTATATATTGAACAATTTTGCTATCTGCTATAACCAATTCCAAAATTTCATCCATAATCGTTGATGAAATATTCAGACAAAATATCAAAGTCACCGATCCAAAGCATAGCTCCATGGATCAAATATAACGTATACGGGGAGTATATTCAAAACAATTATATTTGAGACCATATCAGTCTACTCACGAGCTTTTTCCACAGTCTGCTGGAATGCTCATGGTATCACTGGTCCTTTTCGACCATTCGTTTCTTCTTTCTTTCCTCCCCGTTCTTTCCTGGGTTCATCACCCGTCACTCCACATTTAGCATGTGAGTATTTCATAGGAAAATGTTCTATAGCTCCGCGCTAGACACACTTCCGTTCCATCCAACAGACTCGAGCAATATGCTCCTGCTTTCTGCAATTTCAGTAATTCAACAGTAGAGTCTCAACTCTACTAATTTCTTAGTGCTTTTCCTGCACTGCTCAAAATACATAGTTGCTCTGTTTTGGTCCCTTCCCTTTAAAGTTGGACCCAGTTTGTGGTAACTTCTCCTGAAGCGTCCACTAATCTTTTTCTGCTTTTCTTGTAGTCTCAGCTACTTTTCTTTCACCTTGAATATCAGTCAGGGTGAGCACCCAAATTTCTTTTTCTGACCACAGCAGCTACTATTGCTTGTAATGTGGATTTTCTGCTACTTGTCTCGTTGCCCCCGTTCGATGGAGCCTTGAGAAAGGGCTGGTTCACTTCTTAAAGCTGCACGCCCTAAATTCCTCCAAATAAAATTCGCTGCTCATACTTCTTATACGTCAGAAGTCAGCAACGGTTAGGTTATATATATACAATAACAACTATATACACCTAACTATTTGTCATGTCTACTATTTCAAGGTTTAAGTCCAGGAATCTACTCTATAGACACCTAGTTCACTTAAACTACGGCTCTGATACCAACTTGTAACACCCGGCTTTTAAAATAAAAACACCCCTGAAAATTTTCATTTAAAACAAAGGTTTCAATACATAAAACCATAAAAAGGGGTATATTTTATTAAAAACGGGTACAAGTGTATCAAGGAGAATATAAAATACCATAATCTCCTTTGAAGCCGGGCTGCTACTACAGCATCTATGAGTCCCACTTCTAAGTCACGGACTCTATCTTTTCCCTTATCAGGATCATGCTAACCTGCAGGGACATTTAACAAATAACGTGAGCTATAAAGCTCAGTGAGTAATCATATCTGCAAATAACGTGTACAGTAAATACATCCATATATAATTCTTTATATATGATACATATATCTATTATTTCATCTTTCAATATCAAATTCCATTTTATAGCCTTTTCCGGCCAAATGTGTATATCTGTCTGGATATCGGACCCAGACTACTAGCCTTACCGACTGATCATAAATATATCTTAGGATTTCACATCCTACTGCATAGCCTTACCGGCTGATACGTGATATCATGTGATTTTCAAATCACATCAGTTAATTGTACACTTTATCATATCCAATCTGTTATTTGCATACCAATCAAATCAATTCTGTACCATTTCTGTCCCATCTTTCTTAGTCATATTTGACTATATCATATATCATGGCTACATGAGTCTTATCATTTGTCATGGCTATACAAGCCGCACCAGAACAATTTCAGCATATAAATCATAGCCCGAAGGCCTTACCAGTAGTTCCGTCATTTATTTCATAGCCCAAAGGCCGCACCAGTTTGGGTTCAACGACCCGGTATCATAATCAATTATAGCTCACGAGTTTACCCCGCTATTGCCTAGACTCACGGCTCCGTTCTTGTCATTTCAATGACTCACGGCTTATCCGGTATTGCCTTATTAAAGTGGACTCACAGCTCCGTTCTTGTCTATCGTAGACTCACGGCTTATCTGGTATTGTCGCATTACTGACTCACAGCTCCGTTCTTGTCTATCGCAGACTCACGGCTTATCTGGTATTGTCATATCACTGTTTATCTATTTATTGACTCACAGCTCCGCTCTTGTCTTTCTCAGACTCACGGCTTATCTGGTATTGTCTTTTCAATTCATCATTAAGGCTGTCCAATTCGTTCCCGAAACTGTTTCAACCTGTAACAGTTCAATCAACACATATCATATATGATATCAGTGAGATTACTCACCTGGATACTAGCTGCATTTAAATCCCGGTTGTTTCTTGCCTTTTGCGTGCACCACAACCATTTTGTCCCATACCTATTTATCCATTTCATATCAAATGATAATAGGTTAATAATCATTTCAGTTGACTCTAATACATAAGAGTTCAATGTTATGCAACTATAAACCATCTATATATGATAAACTTTCCATTTACCATCTTTTCATGAGTTATACACATTCCCGAGGCATTCGTATCGTTCTACAGTGCCCCCGAGGAGTCGAAAACTCAATTTAATATTTTTCCAGGACTTTTCAAACCATTATGGACTTATGGTTCAAGTTTGAGGTAAATCGGACAAGCCTAACAAAAGTTAGCATTTCTGAACTCCCTGCCAGGCGGGCGCACCGCGCCTGGACCAGGGCGCACCGCGCCTGGCACCTGCCAGGAGGGCGCACTGCGCCTAGGTCCGGGCGCACCGCGCCTGGCGCCTGGGCAGTTTCCAGACCAGTCGCGATTTTGCACTGTAGCACCATGTTTTGACACATTAAGTTCTTAATCCAGTTCTTAATCATATGGGGTTTGTTCCCTGACTAAAACTCTCCATTAATACAAGGTTTTAATCCAATGAAACAAACTCAATCAATCAAAATGAAGAATTAAAGTTCTTGATCAAAATTGCAAATTCTCAAGAATAGCAATCTACTTCCATGTTCTTAAGTTATATTCTTAACTAATGACTTATTGGAAGTATTAGCCACTTAAACCACATGATTCATAACTGAAATTATAATTTTCAGTTTCCACAAAAACTCATCAAGAACAACCTAGGTTAGAACTTGAAATACTAACCTTCAAAGCTTCAATTCTTCAATTCAAAGCCTAGAACTCGAAATCCAAGCTTCAATCTTCAAGAATCTTCAAAAATCTGGAAAGATCGCTCAAGAATTCCTCTCCCGTAGCTCTCAAGAATTCTGCACATGAGGGAGAACTATTCCACTATTTATACTTCCAGATTTTATGAATTTAGCCCCTGAAGTTCCATCTTTTGAACTTTGGCCACAATAATCAAGTTTTATAACATAAAACTTTCATTTCTTATACTTTTGCCACACTTGTCAAATTTTATGACAAAAACTTATGTTTATAACATTTTAAGTCCAAAACTCAAAATATTATTACAAATCAAATCCTTTTCTATCTAAAAGACCAAATTACCCTTCTAAGGTAAAATGACCAATTTACCCTTTTTATTATATTTACATAAAAAGAGTGTCTTGGCGTTACAAATTCTCCCCTCCTTCAAAAGATTTCGTCCCCGAAATCATACAAACAAGTGAGGGTAATTCTTTCTCATTACAATTCCGTTTTTCCACATCATATGGAAACATTTATGGTATTGCCAAAGCACTTTTACCATACTAGTCTTCTTATTTCGTGGTTACATCACAACTCGCATATCATTCCTCCGGTGATCCCGGGTACCTTGATCACTTATCTACCTCATTTGACATGAGGGATTCGTTGGAATTCATCATTCTATGTTCTCCAAAAATGAGATCCATAGAAAACTTTATAAATTTCTTGAAGTTCATCCAGAAATTTAGATCTTTACATCACAATTCTTACTCTTGGGAAACTATGGAAAGATCCAATAAACAAAGGATTTAACTTTCCTTTCGTCCCAAACAGATTTTTAACCTTTCCAAAGGATTACTTTCAGTACTACCATATTCCTTTACTTGGAATTTCAAAGGCTTATATTCAGTAATCCACATACCATTTTTGCAAATTCTTAACCATTCTTCAAATTCGTTCGTACCCATCAAGTCTTCTCTTCAGTTTGTGCAAGAATCTAAGATCTAACCAACGACTTTACTACATCTTCGTTCCAATAAATCGGAGGATAACACGGTATCCCATACCATACTTCATATGAGTCATCAAACTACTAGCATGTAAGCTGCTATTTCTTGCAACTTCTATCAGAGATAGACAATCTTCTCATCTTCCACTAGGGTCTGCTGTGCAATTTTCATGCATATCTTCTAAAGTCTGCATCATTAGGTCACTTTGTTCATCAATATACGGTACTTGCAGAGACTTTATTTCAAAGTCTATAACAAAGTTGTCCCATTTCTTTTCTGGGACCAACAACGGATAAATTTCTTCGCATGATTCTAACGGTTTGACTTTACTTTGCATACAAGTCAAATACTTTTCATATGTCTTTCAATATCTTTCTTCAGTCCCGGTCACCAATACATAGGTTATATTACCCTACACAGTTTGGTACTGCCACGGGCACTTTGCATATCTACCCCAATATACATCTTTTAAGGGTAAATTTTCATATTTCACTTTGCTTTGGAACTCACATATACAACCCCAAGGGTTTTCAATCGTCGTGAGTTTCTAACTAGCTTCTTTCGGTAGCTAATCATTCATTTACTTTTCCCGTTTTCAGACTTGCACACTTCTTTTTGTGCTACCCGAATCAACTCAGGTAATCAATTCGCTACACTCATACATGTGGATGTAATCCTCAAAGGATATTTTCTTTTCAATTCAAGGCATCTATAGCCACATCCGTCTTTCCGAGATGGTACAAGATTTCTTAGCCGAAATCTTTAAGTAACCCATCTATCTTTGCTATCTCACATTCAGCTTCTTTTGATCAATTAAGTACTTCAAACTTTTATGATCCGTATAAACAGTAAGCTTTATACCATACAAGTAGTGTCTATAAAGCTTAAATACCATAATCATAATTGCTACTGCAATGTTATGTACCCAAAATCAACTCTGGATACTTTTCTGTAAAACAAATTATCTTCTCCGCTTAGCGATAATGCTAACACCGGAGCTTCACACGAGGTTTATTTCAACCTTTGAAAAAAATACTTGTGGTCTTTCTACCCACTCAAACTTTTCACTTTTCTGGGTCAACTTTAGTCAGCTAAACAGCAATCAAGGAGCAGTTTTCTACAACTCTCCTATAATAACCCGCCAATCCAAGGAAACTACAATTTTAGTCAGATTCCCCAGGCGGTTCCCATTTTTATCACAGTATCATTTCCACTGGATCTACTTCATCGTCTTCGGCATTATTTACAAGCCCAAAGAATTTGAAACTTCTTTTAGCTAAATTTTATACTTGGAAAACTTCGCATATCATTTTTCTCCACGAAGTAACTCCAATATTTAGCACAATTTTACACCATATTCATTCTGTTTTCGAGAATATCAGATTCTCGGTAGTCAATGTACATACACATCAACTTATCTTTCTTCTTTTCAAACAAGATAGGGCTCCACACGATGACACATTCGGCCATATGAGACCCCAATTCCAAAAACAATTTCTTCTAATTGTTTTACCACTCTGCCATCTCTGTAGAGGCTAATCAATATAGAGCCTAAATAACAGGAACGACTCCCAAGACCAGTTTAATCATAAACTCTTCTAATCAATCTGATGAAAATTCTGGAGGTTCTTTGGAAGAAACATCCAAGAATTCATTTAAAGTTTTTCACTTCTACCGCCACTTTATTTAGCTTGGCCAATACTGCATATGCCAACTAAAACATCCTTCCTTTACTAACTCTTTTCCGAGTTTAAGCAAAGGAAGATAACCGGTATTCTCAACAACGGTCATTTACCGTGGATTTTCCTCCACTTCATTTCTGATTTTTGAACCATAATGTTCATATTTTCTACAATTCATGTTAGCATCATTCATTGCTAACCAATTCATACGTACATTTTCTTCCAATTCATTGGTAGTCATCGGCTTCAGATTTATAGGGAAAAAGAGTCCCGTAAATCCTAGGCAGACTACCTTCCAGGTGTTCTATATATTGAACAATTTTGCTATCTGCTATAGCCAATTCCAAAATTTCATCCATAATCGTTGATGAAATATTCAGACAAAATATCAAAGTCACCGATCCAAAGCATAGCTCCATGGATCAAATATAACGTATACGGGGAGTATATTCAAAACAATTATATTTGAGACCATATCAGTCTACTCACGAGCTTTTTCCACAGTCTGCTGGAATGCTCATGGTATCACTGGTCCCTTTCGACCATTCGTTTCTTCTTTCTTTCCTCCCCGTTCTTTCCTGGGTTCATCACCCGTCACTCCACATTTAGCATGTGAGTATTTCATAGGAAAGTGTTCTATAGCTCCGCGCTAGACACACTTCCGTTCCATCCAACAGACTCGAGCAATATGCTCCTGCTTTCTGCAATTTCAGTAATTCAACAGTAGAGTCTCAACTCTACTAATTTCTCAGTGCTTTTCCTGCACTGCTCAAAATACATAGTTGCTCTGTTTTGGTCCCTTCCCTTTAAAGTTGGACCCAGTTTGTGGTAACTTCTCCTGAAGCGTCCACTAATCTTTTTCTGCTTTTCTTGTAGTCTCAGCTACTTTTCTTTCACCTTGAATATCAGTCAGGGTGAGCACCCAAATTTCTTTTTCTGACCACAGCAGCTACTATTGCTTGTAATGTGGATTTTCTGCTACTTGTCTCGTTGCCCCCGTTCGATGGAGCCTTGAGAAAGGGATGGTTCACTTCTTAAAGCTGCACACCCTAAATTCCTCCAAATAAAATTCGCTGCTCATACTTCTTATACGTCAGAAGTCAGCAACGGTTAGGTTATATATATATACAATAACAACTATATACACCTAACTATTTGTCATGTCTACTATTTCAAGGTTTAAGTCCAGGAATCTACTCTATAGACACCTAATTCACTTAAACCATGGCTCTGATACCAACTTGTAACACCCGGCTTTTAAAATAAAAACACCCCTGAAAATTTTCATTTAAAACAAAGGTTTCAATACATAAAACCATAAAAAAGGGGTATATTTTATTAAAAACGGGTACAAGTGTATCAAGGAGAATATAAAATACCATAATCTCCTTTGAGTTTACCCCGCTATTGCCTAGACTCACGGCTCCGTTCTTATCATTTCAATGACTCACGGCTTATCCGGTATTGCCTTATTAAAGTGGACTCACAGCTCCGTTCTTGTCTATCGTAGACTCACGGCTTATATGGTATTGTCGCATTACTGACTCACAGCTCCGTTCTTGTCTATCGCAGACTCACGGCTTATCTGGTATTGTCATATCACTGTTTATCTATTTATTGACTCACAGCTCCGTTCTTGTCTTTCTCAGACTCACGGCTTATCTGGTATTGTCTTTTCAATTCATCATTAAGGCTGTCCAATTCGTTCCCGAAACTGTTTCAACCTGTAACAGTTCAATCAACACATATCATATATGATATCAGTGAGATTACTCACCTGGATACTAGCTGCATTTAAATCCCGGTTGTTTCTTGCCTTTTGCGTGCACCACAACCATTTTGTCCCATACCTATTTATCCATTTCATATCAAATGATAATAGGTTAATAATCATTTCAGTTGACTCTAATACATAAGAGTTCAATGTTATGCAACTATAAACCATCTCTATATGATAAACTTTCCATTTACCATCTTTTCATGAGTTATACACATTCCCGAGGCATTCGTATCGTTCTATAGTGCCCCCGAGGAGTCGAAAACTCAATTTAATATTTTTCCAGGACTTTTCAAACCATTATGGACTTATGGTTCAAGTTTGAGGTAAATCGGACAAGCCTAACAAAAGTTAGCGTTTCTGAACTCCCTGCCAGGCGGGCGCACCGCGCCTGGACCAGGGCGCACCGCGCCTGGCACCTGCCAGGAGGGCGCACTGCGCCTAGGTCTGGGCGCACCGCGCCTGGCGCCTGGGTAGTTTCCAGACCAGTCGCGATTTTGCACTGTAGCACCATGTTTTGACACATTAAGTTCTTAATCCAGTTCTTAATCATATGGGGTTTGTTCCCTGACTAAAACTCTCCATTAATACAAGGTTTTAATCCAATGAAACAAACTCAATCAATCAAAATGAAGAATTAAAGTTCTTGATCAAAATTGCAAATTCTCAAGAATAGCAATCTACTTCCATGTTCTTAAGTTATATTATTAACTAATGACTTATTGGAAGTATTAGCCACTTAAACCACATGATTCATAACTGAAATTATAATTTTCAGTTTCCACAAAAACTCATCAAGAGCAACCTAGGTTAGAACTTGAAATACTAACCTTCAAAGCTTCAATTCTTCAATTCAAAGCCTAGAACTCGAAATCCAAGCTTCAATCTTCAAGAATCTTCAAAAATCTGGAAAGATCGCTCAAGAATTCCTCTCCCGTAGCTCTCAAGAATTCTGCACATGAGGGAGAACTATTCCACTATTTATACTTCCAGATTTTATGAATTTAGCCCCTGAAGTTCCATCTTTTGAACTTTGGCCACAATAATCAAGTTTTATGACATAAAACTTTCATTTCTTATACTTTTGCCGCACTTGTCAAATTTTATGACAAAAACTTATGTTTATAACATTTTAAGTCCAAAACTCAAAATATTATTACAAATCAAATCCTTTTTTGTCCAAAAGACCAAATTACCCTTCTAAGGTAAAATGACAAATTTACCCTTTTTATTATATTTACATAAAAAGAGTGTCTTGGCGTTACATGTGGCATCTAAGATTTTTCAAATACATATAAATTAGGGTTTGGACCGTCCACGCGATGCTGCAGAAGCCTGGTATATTGAAAAACGTAGCCCGACAAATTTATACAGTCTTATAGTAATGATCTTGAGCAAACATATTTTGATCATATAAAATCAAGCAACAGAACAACTGTAATTACATTCAAACGTTTGTTAATCTTTTATCATATTCAAGAAATAAGAACGTAAGCAGGAGGCTGAAAAAATTAGAGGTCTCAAGATAACATTTTGCAAAATGGACCATAAAAGTATAAAAATAAAGTTTCTCTCTTAATAATTACGTATGAAGGAGACAGACAAAAATAAAATTTGAAACTATCATATTAGATACAATGCTAGAAATAACAATTAATAAAAAAATTAATATTAAGGAAATAAAAACTATAAAAACAAATTATGTAAGTTACGAAAAATGTAACTTTAAAATATAATAAGGGACCGGAATCGCAACTTAACAAATACCAATAATATAACTTTATAATAAATTGGGGTGAAAAAAATTAATTCGAAGTTAGTCGAGGGAAAAAATGTAACTATAAAAGTTTGCTATAAGACCATACAGAATGGGTATCACGAAGCGACCGTGATGACCACGGTGGCAGCCCATCACGGCGTGCACACCGCCCCCGGGTGCTCCATGATGGGGGCTACCGTGATGGCTATCACCCTTGACCTAGGGATGGCAATGGGACGAGTATGGGACGGGTATTGGTGATCCCAGTCCCATACCATATGATAAAACCGTATCCCAAACCCGCTTCCATCCCGTCGGGTACCGGTTAGTAAATAACCATCGGGTTCGTGGTTATACCCACATGTATCTGGTATCCTAATCTATGATAATAATAGGTTGAAATTTACCCATTAAATTTTTCGTTATAAAACCCGATCACAATCTCATCCAAATAATTACTTGAATCTTCTAATAAGAAGGAAATTGATGCATAATAAGAAGAAAGAAAGTAATAATACATGATAACTAATCGAAGAATGAGATCTCATCTATGGGGATGCATGCATAGTAACGAGTTGATGAGTTGAAGGAAGGGACACATGAATTGAAAAATTATATATCACATACAATATACTATATAGAATTTTCGGTAAGTAATAATTAGATAACGGTAGAAAGGGTAAATAGTAATCACATAATAATCAACCGTATATAATATCAAAATATGAATTTGCAATCTCATATATAAATAATAAAATTATAAGTATGTAAAAATATATGGTTCGGGGTCGGATATATGGGATCGGGTAATCGGGCAGGTATCACCTCAATACCAAAACCATCACATACCAATTTTCTTGAAAAATCCCATACCCGGTCCCATAACCATTTACCCGGTTTAAAACCCGTCCCAAAAGTTTCAGGTTCGGTTTTTCCCATCGGGTTCGGGTATTTTTGCCATCCCTACTTGACCATGGCTCATCACAGCCAATAAACTTTTTTCCCTTTTTTTGAATTACCACTCAACTAATTAGAAGCTTAGTATTTTTATTTTTATGAAATTATTTTTATTTAGAAAAGATGATATGGTGTGATGGGTATTACTTGTGTGTTGTGATGGAATGTGATAGGAAAAAAAGCTGATGTGGCACCCATCACATTTGTTCAATGTGATGGGTACTCCCACTAGTCTAAGAAGAATAAAAAATTGCTATTTTCAAATAGAAGCTTATTGAAATTTTGTATCAAATGCAATAACAATTATACTATGATCTGAATTTAGTATTTTGGGTTCTGAAAAAAGTCAAAGAAAATGAACGTACCCTATTTGAAAATTAATATATATATATATATATATATATATATATATATATATATATATATATATATATATATATATATATATATATATATATATATATATATATATATATATATATATTAGACCTGGCAATATGGTTCACGACACGAAAGACACGACACGAGCACGACACGAGTTTTCCGTGTATGGGTTTTTGAAATTCGTGTTTCGTGTCTATTCGTGTCAGACACGAATTTAAAATTCGGGTTTCGTGTCTTATACGTGTCAAACACGAATTAACCTGTTTTGACACGTATAAGACACGGATTACATCCGTGTTACACGTGACACGAATAGACACGTCTAAACACGTATATACATGTAATATAATATCTGTTTTCCTTGAAGTTTAGGGGTTAGTTTTATGTTTACTAAAAGTTTAGGGACCAAATTAAAAAAAACATCATATATTTTTTTAAATTCGTGTTACAATTCGTGTAAATTCGTGTAAAAATTCGAGCAAATTCGTGTTTTCGTGTGACACGGATAAAAAACGTGTTTGTTCGTGTCGTGTCGCGTGTTACACACATTAAATATGTGTCGTGTTCGTGTTTGATATCTAAGACACGTTTTATAATTCGTGTCGTGTACGTGTTTTACAAATTCGTGTCGTGTAAATTCGTGTTTGACACGAATACACGACACGTAGACACAGACACGTAGACACGAATTGCCAGGTCTTATATATATATATATATATATATATATATATATATATATATATATATATATATATATATATATATATATATATATATATATATATATATATATATGTATGTATATATATATATGTATGTAATATATATATATATATATATATATATATATATATATATATATATATATATATATATATATATATATATATATATATATATATATATATAAGGCTGAAGGGTGTGCAAGACACTCATGACAACCCATGACAACCGCCATGTCAACGCCACGTCACAAAGACTTCCAAGACACCCACTAGGGGTGTGCAAGACTCCCATGACTACCATTTTAATTTCCACGTCACATTTATATTTTACGTTTTTTTAATAAAAACCAAACATTTAAAATTAAATAAAAGACATTACATAACAATAAAAATAAAAACGACATTGCACAAACAAAAAAACATAAAAACGACAACTCCTAAATTTTTTTAAAAAAACTACTTATTAAAATATTTATTGCGTCGTTGTTCCGTCATCAATCGGATCGCCTCGAGATCCTCTTCGGTCCCGGAACGGCTAAACAAAACATAATCCAACCGCGATTCCGCAAGATCGTTGTAGCGACTGAATTGTTCAACGAGCCGGTCGACCTTTTATTCGACATCGTCTTTCGAAGACGAGCCGGAGGCATCTCGGCTTGCTCTTTTCGCTCGGTCGCGGCCGATGGGGAGTCGATGCGGAGGCATCTCGGTTTGTGGTTCGGTGTCGTCGTCGAGGTCGATCGGGTCTCGAGCATCCGAAATATCGTCATCCGGGGTCCTCCCACGTTTGGAACTCGTGCTCGAGTGAGGCGAATCGGGAGTTAGTAGCCATTTAGGACCGGTACGCATCAACTCCCAACTTCGCATATGCTTAAACGGTTTCCCGACAACTCGCCCATATTGTTCCATAGCCGTTGTGAAAATCCCGAATTCGTTTTCGCCACTTCGTCGCATGTTCACCAAGTTGTTGTAAATGCCGTTGAACTTGGTGCACTTGATACGAAGTTTCCGCCACTTTCAGTTAATACCGTCGTTGTTTCGGTATACCCCACGACCCATCGCCGCGTGGTAGTGGTCTAAAATGCGTTCCCACAACGATGTGGAACTTTGGCTATTTCCTTTTTGCGAATCCATGGAAATAGCGAGCCACGATCGAACCACTTGAACCTCTTCGTCGGTCGTCCAGGGAACCTTCGCCTCTTGCGCGTTTCGCGTTTTGTTCTTTTGTCTATTATTTTTCTTTTTCTTTTTGGAGGAAGACACGGGGGCTTGTGTTTCCATCACGACCTCTTCGGATGATGCTTGTGGCGGTGGTGATGGAAGCGGTGGCTATTGTGATAGAAACGGTTGTTGGATGGGTGCATACGGGTAAGGTTGTGGCGGGTATTGATATTGGTTCGGTGGTGGATATGGATACGGGTATTGCGGTTGTTGCGACGAACCCGTAAGCATACTCGTAAATGTGTAATTCGTGGAAAAGTTGTAGTTGAATTCGCCGCGGGGCGTGTTCCGATTTGACGGGGCTTGTTCGGATCGTTCTCCATATTTTTGTAAAGATGATATTGTCAACGGCTACATAACGGTCGAATTTTTGAATTTATCCCATCTTCAAATGGAGAGAGGAATTGATGAACCGAAGTAGACCAAGAAGGGAGTGGAATCGCGGTTCGGACGACCCGCTCAAGGAAACTGCTGTTGTGCTTCGTCCCCGGTGCGTAGGGCCGATCCCCGTGTGCTACAAATTGAACACGGTATGGGTAGGAGTCTTAGACGTCCAGAGGACGCAAGCTGTCGAGGACGCCGGGGGGGTGGGGGGCGCGGTATTTGCCGCGTCTTTCCTGCTGAGGTGGAGGACGCATGGAGAGCCGCGTGCGGCATACCGCATGGCCTAATGTTCCAAAATATCCTTTTATTTGTTTATTAAAATACACAACCGACATATACAAACTGAGATCCGCGGAGGAAATTTCCTGTCCGGGTCAAAGTCCAGCAACCATCTCTGTAACAAAGATACGAGATGGTGGTGATCAAAAGTTCTTGATGAAATCATGAATAATATCGGTGATCTTTTGAGGTTGCTCCTGGTGGAGGAAGTGACCAACACCTTCCAATACAGTAACGTCTCTTAAGAGTGGCACGTCCCTCTTGAAACCACTACCATGCACATACGCTTTGGCCCCTGGTGTAGTGTACACAAGGTCTTTGTCCCCTACCACATATATCGTTGGTACTTTTACTTGTACTCCTGTCCATGCCGCCGTAAGTTCCCAGTTCCTGCATCCGATAAATACACGTTAAAGTAGAAAAGTTGATCCATTTTCCGGAATCAAAGGTACTTACAGATCTAAAGCTCGATAATAATTCAATCCTCCTGTGAATCCCGTCTTCTCGAACTTCTGAATGTTGTAATCGATGTCTTCTTCAGATAACCAAGGTGGCAATGGAGGAGGAGCATACAAAGTCTTTGAACCAAAAGGCTCAGACTTAGGCAAGCGAAGGGGCCCAGGTCTGCTTTCAGTTAGAATGCTTTTAAGCACATGTGCTGTTCCATAGCTCTTCATCTCGGCTTCCATCACTCCAGGTTCCTGCAATATATATAGTCCTTACTTACAGATATTCTATTTTTTGAGATTAATTATTTCAAGTGACCGCTCTAGACTATGTGCATATATATGTATATCTTGTGGTGTCCTTTTAGAAATTTCACCGGGATAAAAAGTTATGTTAGGTTCCCGATGATTTTAAATTCTTATTTTTTTTTTTGAACGGCATTTTAAATTCTTATTTGATCCTAACTTTTGTGTGTATATAAGTATATACACACACACACACACACATGTATTTTTGGTTTTATTGATTGTTGTTTTTATTGGGGTTGCAATTACGGAAAGGAAGTTTTCATTTTAACCTGGAAGTCAAAATTAGGTCTGGAAAAACCGTCATATAACAAGGTTATTAGACATCATTGATTATTGGTTTATGAAGGTTTTAACTGTAATGTTACCTAAAGGTACTCTGTACTTGATTAAAGCGACGAATAACTAATCTATGAAAAAACTATACGATATCTTATTGGTCAAAATTTGAGATGAATGGAAGACCTGGAATCTGCAAATATAATAATCTTCACCAA
Source organism: Cichorium intybus (assembly GCA_023525715.1). NCBI lineage: Eukaryota > Viridiplantae > Streptophyta > Magnoliopsida > Asterales > Asteraceae > Cichorium > Cichorium intybus. Next base: position 596,032 of record CM042015.1, on the reverse strand, counting down.
AGAAAGTTCTCAAGGCTTCAACGGGCTTCATCTTAGGTTGCCTTGTGCAATACGGCACAGACAGACAGACGTACGCCTTCACTTTGTCTGGCCTAAACGTGCACAAGTACCACCCTATCATCGCCCCCCAATCGTGTGCCACCAGGTACACCGGATCTCCACCCATGGAGTCTATGAGCTCCACCAGGTCCCCCACAATATGAAGGCAGGTGTAGCTGGTGGCAGAAGGTGGTGCGTCGGTGTCTCCATAACCACGCAGGTCAGGTGCCACGGCATGGTAGCCGAGTTCGGCAAGGGCAAGTATCTGGTGACGCCAACTATACCATAGCTCTGGGAACCCATGCAGGAAAAGGACAATAGGGCCTTCACCCTTTTCTGCGACGTGCATGTTTATCCCGTTGCCTGCCACTGTCCTATGCTTGATGCTCTCCATCACAAACACACGTAAACAAACAGATGTAACGAAAAGTAAATAGTCCAGTGTGTGCAATATGCAGATGTATACAAAACAATGTGAAGTCGAAAAGGGTTGTATACGTGTCTACAGTACGACATGCGAGCCTACACGTAACTACTTAGCTTCCATATTTCCATGCATCTCTTGCTACCGGATAAACCATGCGGATAGAATATCTTCCGGAATGTCTAAAAACTATCAAAAACCTGGATAAAATCTTATATCACACACACACGGACGCCGCGCACGCCCGCACAAATACACGTACTAATGTTGAAACGAAAATTAAAAAAAAAAAAAAATTAAGAATACGAGAACCCTTATTAGTCACACATTTGCCCATTTACTTTTTTTTTTTTTTTTTTTTTCAAAATCAAAATCCTATATACATTATATATAACTAGTGTTATCTCGTGCCCCGCACGGATCCGGGGGAATGTGTTGATATTGAATACGTAAACACTTTTTCCCTTATCTTGCTAGTATTGGTAAAAGAATATAACTATGTTACTTCATGTATCAAAAAACTCAAGTAAGTTGTTATATATATATATATATATATATATATATATATATATATATATATATATATATATATATATATATATATATATATATATATATATATATATATATATATATATATATATATATATATATATATATATATATAGGTGGGTTCAATGCAGAACCAAATTAAATCACCTAACTGCAGAACCATGTTCATCAATGAACATAAATACCAAAAATATAGTGTCATCTTAGTTACGTATTTGAAATCCGATTTAGACCTAACATTCACAGTTTTCACATCCAAGAACTTCAACAAGTTTTTTTTTTGAACAGCAAAACATTATATTATTAAAGCACAACTCCAGCGAGAAGCTGGAAAAGAACAGAGTACAACCGGAAAAAGCAACGTACAATACAAACAAAAGAAGCCCACTAAGGTAATAGCAACAACACAATCACAGACCCCGAGTCAACTAGAAACATGAGATCAGAAAACCAATCAGCAACCAAACCTCCTGAAAAAAGCCAAATTCCAAAAAAAGAGCAAAGGGTAGAATCGTCCAAAATGTCAATATTCCGCAGCAACCAGAAAAATAGCACCAAAGGGGCAAAAAACGCAACTGAATGAGAGGAATCAGCCAGGGAAAAAACTCCAAGGGACAAAACCGCCAAGACCCGTCTAACACCAGAGAACTTCATGCATTTGGTAAAAAAGTACCAAGAACTTCTGAAGGTAAGATCAACTAGCAGCAAACCAATGGCACATCCGAAGAACACACAATCACCAGAACCACAACAACTCCACAACTTTGTACCAATCGACCCAGAAAACGGCAGCAGTAACAGAAACATCAACAAGTAATTAAACCATTGTTCTCAGTTACGTATCTGAAACCATTGTTATAGAATATGTTCATTGGTGAACAAATGTTCATTGGTGAACATATGTTCATTGGTGAACATATCAAACCACAAGTGAATGATTGCGCACGTAATTGAATTCCAATTGAAATAAACCACATTACTAAGAACTACGTGAATAATTGAGCACGTATATTGAATTCCAATTGAAATAAACCACATTATTAAGAACTGTATATTGAAACCAGTTTGTACAAAATGTTCATTAGTGAACATATGTTCATTAATGAACATATGTTCATTAGTGAACATATGTTCATTAGTGAACAACACAACTTACAAGCGAGAATCACAAAAATTGCCCTTGTTGGCATTTTAACAAGCATCTGGTGTGCATCTCAAGTATTCACATGTTGTAGTCCTGATACAAGATGTAAAAACAATCTATTTCAGTGTTATAAGATCAAACTATCTGTAATTGGAAATTTAAGAAGAAAACCTGGAAGTCTTTGTTGAGGTTGTATATGCCCTGATAATCAACTCTGTTGAGATCTATAGTTATGGAGGATCGAGCAGTTGCACAATAGATGATCTTACTGCAACCTTCTACAGCGACTTTGAGAGTTGTAGGATCTCCAACGTCCCCGATCATTCCTTACTAGAGCCTAATTGGAAGAGTAATCACGTTAGAACAGACTGAATTTGGGAAATACTGTTAGCGAAATGTAAGATTGGTTCAATTTTGAGTAAAGGCAAAGAAAAACCTTGACGGAGTAGCCTATGAGCATGAGCTTGCGGACGACGATACGGCCAACACGGCTGGTAGCACCAACCACCAGGACTGTGGTGTTCTGAGCCCCCGGGATTGCGAATTCGCACATCGGACCACCCTCCTGAATCAATAGACTGCTCTCGTCGTTTGTGCGGGTGGTTCTAGAGATCTGTCTCAATTCCAAGAACGAGAAAGTTATAATCGCAAATTCGCACACGCATGATTTGAATAATTGAAAAAGCTAAGGGATTGGTAAGAAGGAATTAGCCCGACACCGGTTAACGATGGCGGATTTGAGAGCGAGTTTAGGGATGACAGTGGTTTTGTGGTTTTTGGGATTTATGTTCATTGATGAATATGGTTCTGCAGTTAGGTGATTTAATTTGGTTCTGCATTGAACCCATCTATATATATATATATATATATATATATATATATATATATATATATATATATATATATATATATATATATATATATATATATATATATATATATATATATATATATATACCTGGGGATCCTTTGGCATAACGCTCTAAGGCAAGTCGTTATGGCGCTTTCTATTAAGTAACAGCAACAAAGTTAGGTTAACCAAAAACAAAATTGCGTTCATAATTATCAAGCAGATTTACAAAGAATTAAAACCATTTCAAGTGTTGTAAGAGCTCAAAAAATGACAAACAAACAACATATCAGAGGATGGATTTTGCCCTTAAAAAAGATATTGCACAACACGAAAAAACTCACTACGTTTTGACCACTTCGTCAGTTTCGAGTGAGATCCAAATAATACCTTTTTCAACACATGTGTCTAGACGTTTTTACGGTTTTACTCCTATAAAAGCTAAAAGCTCCCAATCAACTTGTGCCAAATCAAGAAGCTCAATCCCACCATCCTCAAACATGATCTGTGTGAAAAGATAACCGGTTTTCTTAACCATTAAAACTAGTCACAAATTATATGCAAAAATGACAAATATATATATATATATATATATATATATATATATATATATATATATATATATATATATATATATATATATATATATATATATATATATATACCTACCAAAAGTTTTCTTGTTTTGGTGTCAAACCGCTTGATTATGCCAAAAGGACCTAAAAAGGCATCATCACACAACTCTTTAGAAAATGACGAGGGCATTCACATCTTTTACACACACACACAAATCTAAACAGAAAAAAAATAAAGATATACCTCTTTGAAGCAGGGCGTACTATTCAGAGAACTTCCCCTGTACAATTATGAGGTATTATTGTTTGATCAATCACATGTCTTGGATATGCTATAAACAAAAAAAAAAAATACAAAATAAAATTTCAAGTTAAAAAAAATTCTTCATTCTTACAAAATTAAATTACAGACCGAGTTTAGACTTTGTACCTGTTTGTCGAACACCATTCTTGTAAGCCTCTATAACAAACAATAGCTCAAATTAGTTCACGTATTAATTTTAATGACACAAAACGAAAATGATTTCGGTTTTATATGATTATACAAATTAACACCATAACACATAATCGTTCAATCTTTATAAACAAAAAAAACATACATACATCTTTCCCATAAAGAAGTGCTTTTATTTTTGGAGAATTTATAGCCACCTGACATGCAACGATCTTCAAAGCAGCATCTGAAGAAGGAAACTTTGACTTATTCGGTTTCACTCCCAATTTCTGTCTACACCCAACTGCACCACAATGGCAATCTTGGTCTGCCCCAAACTGCACAAACCTGATATTTTCCATTAAGTTAAATAATGTTTAAAAAAATATTTAATTAAAATCATGTTCTCATACCGGTAATCATAGGTTAGATGCTCGCCCTTCTTTATATTCCGCGTTGCAAAAATTCCAATTCGTGTTTCACCATCAATCTGCCTGGAGATTTAAAATTAAAAAAACTATGGTTTATTTATTATTGAGATTTAAAAAAATTGGGGACAAACCATTTTTGCATTTCGGTGTTTGGTGAACAACTATGATTTATATATCTTGATTGGTTTCCTTTATATGTGGCATCAATCACCATGTCACGGTTAATTTCACACAAATAAAAATTTGTTTCTCGTTGTGTTTTCATTCTCCATAGCCTTTCTTCACATGTTTTGTCATCAATAACTGTATTTCGGGTAAAAATAATATATCATAAATTATGTAAAAAAGAAACAATACCTTTTAAATTAAAAAAAATTACCTTCTCCAACATATTCAATTATAAACTCCCCTTGCATGATATTTTCCTCAGCAACAACCCCTGAGCTACATTTTTCAGTGTAAGAAAACATGTTAGCTTTTTTTTTTCTCATCTTACAAGAAACCTCAATAAACTGTTTTTAAGGATGATAATGATATTACTCATATTAGTACCGGTAATATCTTCATTTCCTTTTTAGGCCGTCTGTGGAATGGTTTATTAAGGCATGATTTATCACATTTACAGTTAATTGAGCAGCTTGGCAAATAGCATCCTGTAACAGATCACAAAATATAAATTAAAAAAAGGATGTAAATTGAGAAAACTATGTTCGTGAGGGTTAAAATTGAAAATTTATTAGTTCTTAGTTCTAACCCACAGTGGCAATCTCTACCACAAACACCAAAAGAACATGTTGTTAAGGTGCAAGAACAGAATATTCCATCATCTTCTACCCGAACTCGTTTGTTAACCAGAAGAACTCGTTTCTTAACCTTCTTTGTTAGATATATATATATATATATTTCTGTCTCTCCTCATGTCTGTTATTTGGTTCACATTGTCTCTAAAACCATAAAACAAAAACTAACCTATCAAAATAAATGTCGTTTTTTAGTATGTCAAAGTAGAAATAAGTTGTCACTATAACCTTATATAACCTCACGTAATTTCTTTTATGAAAATAAATGATAATACAATATTTTGCATAACATACACCATCTAGAAACCAAAGTCTAATTCAGCTATCTTCAATGTTGATGTCACGCTTTTGAAATATTCTGGTTCTTGTTCCTTTATATCTTCAAGTGTAGTTGATTCATGTTCATCCGCCTATTTTTAAAAAATCATTATTTTTAGGGCGTGCAAAAACGGTAAACACTAATTATTTTTTTAATTCTATAAATAAATACTATATTGAAAAATATGATGGCAAGAACTATTATTGAAATAATGTTCCAACTTTTCGAATAAGTCAATTTAGGAGGTTGTAATTTTTTAAGCTTCTCATTAACAACAAAATATAAAATATTGACCAATTCTAACATAAATGGGTTAAAATGGTGATAAATAATTAAATACCTGGGTAAATTTTAGAAGGATCAGATTTGAAACAGATCCCTGGCTTTCATATGTCCCATCTACCACATATAAAAATAAAGGTTAATATATGGTCAACACATTTAAACTCAAAATGGGCAAATTGATTCTATTTCTTTTTTATTACAATCATAGCATTGTACTTTGAGTTTTTTCTTATTAGGACATTTTACTTTAAATGTGAAGATTGCTTTATACTTGGTAGATTATTCAAAGTACAATGTTATAAAAAGTAATAGAAGCAAGATGCTATAATAAACAAATCAAAGAAAATCAAAGTACATTGGTATTTCTTGCATTCAACCTAATCTTTCATTATCTTCCATATTATCACAACACATAAACTTCCATTCTTAATTTTCTTTTTTTAAAAAACATACAAATATTAATACCTGACAAGCATTAATTCATTAACACAACGCCACATTCCACGTCGAACTTGTTTTCTACTTTCATCTCTTGCACTTCTCCCATGCCATAATTCTTTAGCAACATACATCACTTCTTCAACATCAACCTTAAATATTAATTATAATTTATAAGAAAAAAGCAATATTCATAAATAAATATTAATGTGAAACCTAAAAAACATAGTAAAGGTATCAGGTAATAGCACCCTTATAAGGAATGTTTAATTCCATTCTCATCTGTTCGGGGATTGGTTTTGTAAAATATATTACTGTAAAGAGTAAAACGGTAAAATGTAATACTTGAAATTGGATGGATGTGCCATAAATCAAGTCTTCATGCTCAATTAGGCGTTGATGTAACACGCGGTAATGATCCATATCAAAATTTACAATAGGCTCCATGTTGACTTCAAATTCTGCTAATTTTGTCAAAATATATGATGCCATGATTTGTCCAAAAATAGAAAAATAGCAGGTATGGTTCCCAAAACAGGAATTATACGAACCCTAAATCCAGGTACTACCTATTTCAAATTTTTTAATTTCAAAAATGAAAATCCAAGACAAGAACTTGACAGACATTGTTATAAATAGTAATTAAATGTGTAGTGAAAAATAGCGAAAATATCGTTACTTGATAATCTGAAGGATTTTCTTCATCTCCATTAGGCCCCTTAAGGAAGCAACTTTGCCTTTGGTTTTTCCAAAGAGAAAATTACAGGAGAAAATTGGACTTGCACTTTAAAAAATGGAATTGCGATGAGCCAGGCAGCATCACCATATGCTCCACTCAGAACTTGTACAACGACATTAATGACATGTTTGGAGCAACAAACTCAACAAATTGATTGAAATATACAGCTAGGGTTTTGGCAGCAGTAGAAAAAGGAGTTCCCAGATGAAATCAAATTACGGATGAAACCAAGAACAACCTTAAGCAACCATGAATTGTACCCTAAGTCAGATTCTGCTCACCGATGCAATCAACATAGGGATGAACATCAATCACCAACCTCGAAAGAGAATTCGATTTTAGAGTAGAAGGGCAACTTACCGTCGGCGGCAAGAAAAAGGATCGACGGCTGCAGCAGCGTAAGCTGCTGGAAGAATCGACGGTGGCCCAATCTCCTGCAGCAGGAAGACACGAAGGTGAATGGAGCAGCTTCAGCGGCAGGAAGAAGCGAGGGCGGAGGAGCTCCGCCAGCAGGAACTACAGACGATGGTGAAGAAAGTTTGATGAACCCACTCCCGGTAAAAACGTAGGGAATGAGTTAATGCTGTAATCGATTAAATGGAAAAAGGGTTGTTGATGAAATGGCCCAACAAAGTAACAGAGAAAGTTTTAAAAGTCTATTAACTTTAAATTCGTTGTTTTAAACCATTAAACAGGAAAAACATGTGTTTGTTTAGTCATTCATGTTCCAATTAGCCAGTTACCACTTACCCGGTTAAAAATTGGGTTTATTTTAAAATCAATTTATTAAAATCCACGGTAGATGGTTCAACCCGCCAGGTCATACGGTACATGTAACGCCAAGACACTCTTTTTATGTAAATATAATAAAAAGGGTAAATTGGTCATTCTACCTTAGAAGGGTAATTTGGTCTTTTGGACAGAAAAGAATTTGGTTTGAAATAATATTTTGAGTTTTGGACTTAAAATGTTATAAAAAAACTGAAATTGGTCGTTTTACCACAAAAGGGTATTTTGGTCATTTGACCATGTGAAGGACCAATTGTGTAAAATAATTGCTCCTTGTGGTAAAAATATAAGAAATGGAAGTTTTATGTCATAAAACTTGATTATTGTGGCCAAAGTTCAAGAAATGGAACTTAAGGACCAAATTTGCAAATTTTGGAAGTATAAATAGAGAGGTTGACTCTCTTCTTTGACTGGCCATTTGTGCAGCAATGGGAAGGGTTTTTGAGAGCAAAAACCTGGAAATCTTTGAAGCTTGAAGCAAGAAATTGGAATCATAGCTTGGAATTGGTGATTCCTAAGTTAAACAAGGTTAGTAATTTGATTTTCTAGCCAAGTTCTTGAGGTATTCTTGATGGGTTTGATAGAAACTGAAATCTGCAAATTTCAGTTGTGATTATGTGGTTTAAATGGTTTAATACTTCCATTAAGTCATGCTAGAAAGGACTTAATTCAAAAAGATGGAAGTAGGTTGCTATTCTTGAAATATTGAAATGTTGCTCAAGAACCCTAAATCATGAATTGATGTGATTAAGGTGTTTCTAAGGGCTTAAAACTTGTTATTAGATAAAGGTTTTAGTCCTAGAACAATCCCTGATCGTTAAGTCGAGTATTAAGGGCTTAAAATGAGAAAATGGGATTTTATAGCTTGAAAATCGGAGTTTCTGGCCTGCTGATCAGCTCTCGCGACTCGACCAGCATGGTCCTCGCGACTCGAGGGTGAGAACCTTCGCGACTCGACCAGCATGGTCCTCACGACTCGAGGGTGTGCCTTCGCGACTTGACCCGAGTGACCCGAGTAACCCGAAGGCTTGGCCTTTGCGACTTGACCATAGGTTCGGTCGCGACTCGAGCCCTGGGCAGAAACCATTTCAGCCTCTGTTAAAATTTGGTGCATTTTCCAAATTTGATTTCGATGCTAGGCTTATCCGATTGACCTGAAATTTTAAACATAGGTCTAATATGTTGTGAAACTTTATGGAAAATTATCGGAATACGAATACGACCTCCCAAAAGTACTGTAGTAGAATACGCGTATTTCGGGAAGTGTATTAAATTTTATAACGACGGTTATTGATTGGAAATGCTTGGAAATGGTCCCCAATTGAATTGTATAGGACTCTTGTGTAGTAGAGTCAACTAAAATGGTTATTAACCTATTATCATTTGGTATATAAATGAATAAATAGGTACGGGATAAATGGTTGTGGTGCACGCAAAAGCAAGAAACAACCGGATTCAAATGCAGCTAGCATCCAGGTGAGTAATCTCACTGATATCATATATGACATATGATGATTGAACTGTTACAGGTTGAAACGGCTTCGAGGGACGAAAATGACAAATGTATAAATATATGTAAAAGACAAGACCAGATAAGCCGTGAGTCATTGCGATGACAAGAACGGAGCTGTGAGTCAATACATATATATATATATATATATATATATATATATATATATATATATATATATATATATATATATATATATATATATATATATATATATATATATATATATATATAATCTGTGATATGACAAGACCAGATAAGCCGTGAGTCATTGCGATGACAAGAACGGAGCTGTGAGTCCACTATAATTAGGCAAGACCGGATAAGCCGTGAGTCATTGCGATGACAAGAACGGAGCCGTGAGTCTAGGCAAAAGCGGGATAACCTGTGAGCCATAAATGATTATAAAATGAAATGAAATTAACTGGTGCGGCCTATAAGGCTATGATATTTGGTGCAGCCTATACGGCTATGATATTATTACAGGTACATGGTGCGGCCTTTTTGGCTATGATATCGGGTTATTAAACCCAGCTGGTGCGGCCTGCGGGCTATGATTTATATATTGATAATGTTTTGGTGTAGCCTATATAGCTAAGACACAGGGTGCGGCTTAAATAGCCATGAAATACGATACGATCAATTGTGACTAAGAAATGTGGGACAGAAATGTATGCAAATAACAACTCGTAAGACTATGCGATAGGATGTGCAATCCTAAGACATATACAGTTAGCCAGAACGGCTAGGAGTTTGGGACCGATATCCAGACAGAGATATACGGTTAATAGATTTATCATATATAGGAAATTATATATGAATGTATGTTTACATGTTATTTGCAGATACGATTACTCACTGAGCTTTGTAGCTCATACCGTTTGTTAAATGTCCCTGCAGGTTAGCATAACCCTGATAAGGGTAAGGATAAAGTCCGTGACTCAAGAAGTGGACTTGTAGATGCTGTCAGTAGCAGCCCGGCTTATATGGAGGTTACTATATTTGTATACTCCTTGATACGCTTGTACCCGTTTTTATTAAAATATACCCCTTTGTTTATGGTTTTAAGTACTGAAACCTTTGTTAAAATGAAAAATTTTCAGGGGTGTTTTTGTTGTAAAAGTCGGGTGTTACAGTACAACCCAAAATGGTTGACTCGACACAAATGGTTCAACCCGGCTTGGGACCCAATAAAGTCGACTCATGCGACTTTAAGGGTTTATTGGAAAAAGGAAAAATTTCTCTCGCATCCCAGAACCTTGAAAGCTTCAAAGATTCGACGATGGCGCAAAATGGGTACTATCTTGAGCTTGTAGAGAACAATGGTCCGTTACCGGACTGTTATTGTGATCATACGGTGGTTCTGAGAACTTCTACCACCCCCCTCAACCCTCGCAGGAGGTTTTTGAATTGTAGAGACTCGCTGGTAAGTATTGACACCGACAATTATTACCTATAGATACTGGTTATTACGTGTTAACGAAGAAGTCTTTTTTACAAAAAGTGCAGGTTCCTGGTCGGGGATGTCGATGGTTCGAGTGGGTGGATCATGGACTAACACGCCACTACAAGGCAGAGATGAACCAACTGGTGAGTGAGGTTGAAGAGTTGAGGTCCAACTCAGAGGTCCGTCGACTGAAAGAAATAATCAAAGCTGAAAAACAAAAACATGAAGCGAATGTGGATGCAGCTGTGGAAAGGATTGTTGTACTTGAAGAGAGTTTGAAAGATGAAAATGAAAAAACAGCTAATCGCACAATGGTATTACAAGTAATTGGTTTTATGTTCGTTGTTTGGTGTGTGTACAGGTTGTGGTTAATGTAGGAGGGGTAACCGGGTGGGGGTGTTGGTAATGGGATTTTGGGTTATTGTGAAGGGGGTGGGGATGTTGCTGGGATTTGGGGGTATTAGTTATAGATGAAACAGAATCAGCGGTTTTTGTACCCTTCCAAGTAGATTGTAAAAGTTTGTCTTTTGGGCATGGGATGTTAGACACTGGATCCCACATTTTGTAAAGGGTACCCTTTTGTAAATGTTTGTCGTTAGGACAACATGTATGTAAATTAACAAGTTTTTATGAAATACCTGACATGGGAATATTTGTGTCCATATGTTGGAATCTGTGGTTTGTAATTACCCTTATAAAGAATGTTATCGACAAGTGGGGGACCATGTGTGCATCTTCTTTGTTTATTAGACTTTATGCAAGTCTGAATGTGTTGGACCATGTGCACTTGTTTATTAGCATTGTTTATGTGGACTTTATGCAAGCCTGAATGTGTTGGACCATGTGAAAGGGTTGGACAAGTGGGGACCATGTGTGCAGATTGTGCACCACTTTATAGTGGGACAACAAAAGTACAATGCTATTACCCTTGTTTATTATTTATGCACACCTGGGGATCATGTTATTAATGTGTGCAGATTCCATGTGGACTTGTTTATTAGCTTTGTTTATTAGTTATGCATACCTGGGACAACAAAGTATAATGCTAAATCAAAGTACAAAGCTAAAAAGAAAAAAGTGGGACAACAAAATACAATGCTAAATCAAAGTGCAATGCTAAAGTGGGACAACAAAGTACTATGCTAAAACAAGAATTTAATGCAACGTGTAATAATTTACCAAAAGTGGTGGGCACATGCACACCAACATGTTGCAATGTTTTAAACAGACCAAAAGTTAAACATGTCTTTTATCCTAGGATTGAAACACTTGTCTACTAAGTTTACACATTAACAACATATAACATTCTTAATAACATCAACCTAATCTAATGTCACTGGTTTGCCAACTGAATTGCCTTCTCCATTTTTACCAATCACATTCTTGGCCAACTTTTTCTTAACAATTCTCTCTGATTGCCTTATCTTCTCAATCTTCTCTTTCTTCACTTTACATGCCAGTTTGGCAGATATTTGACCTGACATTGGAAGATTTTTAGTTTGTGTTGAGCTTGGTTGAGATAAACCTTCAGTTTGGGATGGCATTTGAACAACTTGAGTTAACCCCTCAGTCAGAGATGGATTTGGAACACCTGAAGTTGGCATGGGAACATCTTGAGTTAACCCCTCACTCTGAGATGCAATTGGAACACCTTCATTTGGCATGGGAAGATCTTCATTTGGCATTGGAACTTCATTGTCCCCATTCTTTTCAACTGGAACCTGTAAATCCGATATCACCTTTATATCAGCATTTGCTTAAAAATATTTATAATAATAAATGAAATTAAACCTGGTTTCCTGGCATGGTCCTTGCACGTTTCACATTTAGTTTTGTAGGTTTGGGCACCTTTGGACATCTTGCTTTGTTATGACCTAGTTCATGACATATACTACAAGACATTTTTTTACCAACCTTTGAAACCCTATGTTTTCCAACCTTTTTAGTTACATCCTTCCTTCTATTCACTGTGGGTCTTCCAGGCATTCTCCTACTCTTTGGTGGAAAAGGTGGGGTAAATGGGGTTTCTGGCCACATGTTGCTCCCATTCATAGGTGATAAAGTATGTTTGTAAGCTTTTAAGTACATATCCCTACTAAAATAATCATGAACATAACTGTCAACCTGTTTATTAATGTAACATATGGCTGCCACTGAATGGACACAACCATATCCATTTAGTTGCCATAGTCTACAAGAGCAAAACCTTTTTTCCAAGTCCACTTCATAGGCTTCTCCTGCACATCTGGTTTCAAATTTATGAAAGCCACTTGGCAAAACCTCCCAATATCTTTGTTGCAACTTTAAGTCATTCAACTTATGTCTAACCCAAGGGGATATGTTACTGGTCCATCCTCTTCCATTCATCTTGAACATCCTCTCCATCATATAAAGCCTTAATTCCTCTAGCATTGTGATGATGGGTTTTCTCCTTGCTTCTACAATAACTGCATTGAAACTTTCACATAAACCATTCTCATTAGAAGCACAGCCTCTTCCAGTTTAAAAATAAGCCTTTAACCAAGTCTTTGGGTCATTGTCCATCAAAAACTGGTTGGCAGGTGGACAAAGCAACTCCAGTTCCTTCATTATATGTTTGAACTGTTGTTCTGTAGTAGCATTGGAAGCTTTCCAGAACAAGTTTTCAAAATGTGCACCATGGAATTTCTTTTTTAAGTTTGCACATATGTGTCTTGCACACTGCCTATGTTCTGCTTGTGGAAGGAGTTCCTTGACAGCCTCCATTAGTCCCTAAGTAAATAAAATTGTAATTCAACCAACAATTTCACATACACAACAAAAAACTAGTTAAACTAATAAAAAGCATGGGAATTTACCTTGTGTTGGTCAGACATCAATGTTACGCCATTGCCCAAAGCAAGTTGAAGGTCATCTATAAGTAAATCCAAAAACCACTTCCAATTCTCTTTATTCTCAACACATACCACAGCCCAAGCAATTGGGAATATTTGGTTATTAGCATCCCTACCTATAGCACAAAGCAACTCCCCACAACAAATTCCCTTTAAGAAACAGCCATCTATTCCTATCACTCTTCTACACCCTTGAATCCACCCTTTCTTGATAGCTTCAAAGCACACATAAAACTTACTAAAGTAATTTTTTCCATCAGGCATTGGATTTACTTCCACTTTCACAGTAGATCCTGGATTAGTCCTTCTAATCTCTGCACCATAAGACCATAATTTTGCATAATGCTCTGTAAGTGTTCCCTCTATCAAAGACATTGCATGTTGTCTTGCCCTTCTACATTGGCTGAGACTAACATGTATTCCAAATTTCTTTATCACTTCAAGTCTAAGTTGCCTAATAGTTAGCTTTTGTCTGTGTAACATCTCTTTTGTGTAATGACTTCCAATCCATGAGTATGTCACAATTGATCCTAACTTGTAGTTTCTTGCACAAGTATGATCACTTTTCAATGATTTTATTTGAAAAGTATGTTCATCTCCCATCCAAGAGGCCCACAATCTAAAAGTACAATCCCCTTTACAACATAACACCAGTAGCCTTTTGTTATCATTTTTGTTGAAACAGAGTTGGTATCCATTAGCAACAGCATAGTTACATAACATGTGTTTAAGCTGTTTTGGGTTCTCAAATCTCATACCTAACACTGGACATTGGTTCCTCCAAGGTATATTTTCATTAAAAATGCAATGTTCAACTCCAGCCTGGGTCTCCTCATGGGTCTCCTCAGAACACATTTTACCTAGGAATTGGTCATCACATGTCTTGTTCATCTTGGGAATTTCTTCTGCACCAATCCAATCATCCAAATCCTTAAAATTTGGAAACTCTTCTTCAACAACAGCCTCTTTTTGAACATCTCCATCTTCTTGATCAACAACTTCATCTTCTTTGTCAACTACTTCATCTTCTTTGTCAACTACTTCATCTTCTTCTTCAGCACTTAAAACAAGATTCATATCTTCATCAAACCATTCTTCTAGCCCTGAACCCGTATGGTCCATATACAATGATATTACCATATTTGACTCATATGCTTCAGTAGCCTCATCTAAAAATTGGGCATAGTCGAGATCATTCTCTATGGGTCTTACACCTTTAGACAAAGGTCTATTCGGGATGCAATAGAACAGTCCCTCACATGGTGATCCAGTAAAACGTTCCAACCAAGTGCCACATGTGTGAAGATTCATAGCAGCAAAATCAAAGTCTGTAAACAGATAACTTTCCCCTTCAGCATAAGAGCAGGGATGGCGAACAAACGTACCATTGTAGTGCAATCTTACTTTGAAATACACTGGATCGGGAAGATTATTAGCCATGCAATTGTGGTTCTCCAGTTTCCCTTCTTCAACCTTGGAATTCCTTAGTCGAGACTGCGAAAAAACCCTAATCTCCTCACTGTTCTTTCAACTACACGAATGAAATGGCAAATGAAGCTCCTCGACTGTAATGTAGTCTGCTCATTTATTTCGATTTTATATTCCAGGTGTCATTTATTTTTTTTAGTTGCAATGTAATTGCCATGTGTATGCCACATGGGATCTTAGACCGTTTCATCCGGTAACCCTTCCCAAAAGGGTAAAATGGATTCGATTTTACTGTCTTTAATGGCTTAAAACAACGTATTTAAAGTTCGGGGACCTTTTAAAATGTTTTATGTTAGTTAGTTGGGCCTTTCGATCAATAACCCATGGAAAAAAGCTTTGAGTGGAGAGAGAGAAAGAGTGAGACAGAGATGAAAGGATCGGAAGAACACGTCAAAAGGAAGGCGGAAACGTGGCAGCCGGGGAAGACGTCGAAAAGGAAGCACCCGCTTAACCCTCCTCACCCCCGCAAAACCTTCTAGAAAATCTTTCCTTTTTAATCTATAGAGTAATTATCATATAGTTTAAAAACCAACGGATTTCTAGAAGACTTTGGGGGTGGGTGAGGGTTTAAGGGGTGGGGTTTTTTTACCAATCACATTCCACCACTTTGCTTCCATCGTTCTGTCTCTTCACGATACGTCTCTGATTCCTCCTTCATGTCTCGCGGCAAGCCAAGAATCGATTGGAAAGACTTCAATCTTGCTCCTGCAGACATCAGCTCTCTCTACAGATCATGTATTGGATCAACTCGGACTCCTCGGCGGTGTTACGAACGGTCGGAGAATGGGTGGTGCCCCTCGCTATCAGGAACCATTAACCAAGATGCGACTTCCTTGAAGATACGATTTCTCCGGCCACGCCGACGCCTGCGGTTTCCTTATTTGGCCACGTAGACTCCAAATTCTTCAGGTAAAATCAATTTTTCTTTCACTCCCTTGAAGATATGATTTCTGGTAAAATCGATTTTTCTTCTCAACATTGCCTGCTATAACTGGTTTCCCTTTATCTGTTTCACCTTGAAGATCGATTTTTGTTTCAATTTCAATTTCTATGTCAGTAGCAATTTTTGTTTCAATTTCAATTTTTATGTTTCTGTTTGTCCCAGATATGATTTTGTTTCTCCCACTTGAAGATACGTTCGTTTTCTGATTTCTCCTGTCAATTAGAGTTCGCTTTTCTCCACCCACTAATTCCATATTCAGACCTTTTGCAGTTGCACTTGGATTTTCTTTTGCCCACCAATTGTTTGATCATTTGATTGAGTGAGTGATGGAGGTAACCAGTTCATATTGAGATTCAACCTAAAATATAAATTCCCAACAATTCGATTTGGGTAGGGCACCATTGTGATTTCTGATTGTTTTCCCTAATTACTTTCACTATGACAATCTGTTATTTTGTTCAAATTTATAGATTTTTATGTCAGTTGATGTGCACCCTTGCCGATTACCAAAGGGTACAAAATTTTTACGCTATTTTTAATGTATAACCTGTGATTGAACTTCAATAATCAGAAAAACAAACGACTAATCGTTTTAAGGGCCCAAAATAAGAACGAAAGACAATAGGAAGCATGTCTGGTGATGGTTGAAACACTAATTTACTACATCGGTAAGTCAAAATAAATTAAAAATTCTTTTTAATGTATAACCTGTAATCAGAAAAACAGATCAATCATCGTTTTAAGGGCCCAAAATTGGAACGAAGGACAAGAAGAACCATGTGTGGTCATGGTTGAAAGAATGGTGTGGTGAAAATACAATACCTTAATAACAAACTAAAAGTACAATGGTGTAATAGAAAGAAATGGAACTAGGATGCTATAATACACAAATTACTCAAAGTAGGTTGCTATATCTTGCTTCGTACTTTGGGAACTACAGTTGATTGATGCAGGGATTACAGGATGCCTGACAACGATGTTGAAGGAACTGATTACATGGCAGATGAGGTGGACATTTTGGATTTTGTGATGGATGATGAAGATGCCAATGTTGATGGAGCTAGATTTGCTGATGATTATGATATGGTTAGTTTACTTTCATTACTGTTACCCAAATTTACATTTTGAAAATTAACTTTTGTACCTTATGAAGGTCACAGATACATCATCAGCTCAAGCAAGGAGAGGCAAAGACATTCAAGGCATTCCATGGGAAAGATTGAATATAACAACAGAAAGTTACACACAAACAAGACTGGAACAATACAGAAACTATGAGGACATTCCGTTATCGGGTGATGCTGTCGACAAGGTATGACTTTTACCATGAGGGTATTATGGTCTTTTAATGCATACTCATTATCTCTTTTGTTTATAATGGAAACTTTGTTGGTATCTGTAGAAATGCAAACAAAAGCAAAAGGGTGGCAATTACTATGAATTTTCCCATAATACCATATTGTTCAACCCTACGATTTTTCACTTCCAGGTATATAGATGATTCTTTGTCTTTTTTATTTTCTTTGACATAATGGATATGGGAATTTTTTAAAATTTACAAATGTTATTTACAGGTAACGAACCTGGGCTAATTCAAAACATGATGTGTATCTCATGTCAAACAACTCAATCATGCATTAGTCATCATTATCACACAACTTGACAGAGATTCTTAACTTTTCTGCCCACATGGCACCCACTGAGGTTATTTCTGTTAACGGGTGAATGCAAGAAATAGCAACGTACTTTCATTTACTTGTTTATTGTAGTATCTTACTTTCATTTCTTTTTAATACAACATTGTCTATTCTTTTTTCTTACTAAGACAATTGTACTAAAAAATCTACCGAATTATACTTGAACAAATCTATGAAAGTACATTGTTGTTTCTTGCATTTAACCCTTCTGTTAATTATGACATTCATTTGAAAATTCATTGTCTTGATATCTAGAAACATGCTGGAAGTTTGTTGGAAGGTTTTACACAAAGTCAGATTACTTGAACTTTGTCGGATTAAGTTTTTTATTAAAGAAGACTGAATATGTCTATGTAGGTTACTAGATTCATATCAAGTCTACAGTTACTGAGGGTTTGGAATTGCTAAATAATACTCTTTAACATTATAATATAAGCCTGCAGCAAGAGAATGTAATTACTTAACCCAGCCGTTCCAATTAACAATGACAAATTGATCACTTAATGAAATGTACAAGTCATTAAAGCACAATGTGTAGCTAATGCTCATTTCCAATTTGTGAGTAATGTAAATGCAGTACCTGATCCTTTTTCACTTGCCATGTTTGAAATAATTCACCTCAGAGTGTTGGTTTCTGAATTCTTAGACCAAAAGGGTATCTCTGGTAATTATTCTTTTCTCTTTTCTTTGGCACAACATGGCATATTGTTTTACTATTCTCATTATCTTGTCCTTTCTCTCACTTCTGCAAATTTAAGGTATACCAAATTCTTTTTTACCATCTATTCAGTTATGAAACTCTGTAAGAAAATATCACTTGCCATATTCTTGCTTAGATAAACACTTGATTGTTTTCCCCAAATAATTATATGTTTTTAATTGTTTATATTTCTTCCACATATCATTACTAATACATAATTTCTTCTGTCATCCAAATTCAGAGAATGAATGTGTAAAAGAACCAAAGATATGTCCTACTTTCCCAAGGTCAACCAAATGCTGAAAAAGATCACAAATATTGTCATATTGTATGTACTCGCAATGAACTCCCATATAATTATTACCCGAACCCGTGAAAAGAAAACTTGTAACCCGACCCATGCGTAGTTCGGGTCCAACTCTAGTTAAATTAAAATGACAAATAAGTAATTGTGATTATTAGTTAAACCACTGTCACCACCAACCCTTTCCCACCCACAATCCTCCGGCTCCATCCCCCACACCCTTACCACCACCACCACTACCACCAACCCACCCACACCCAAACCCCCCAACCTATCCCACCCACCCACTTACCTCACCCTCAACCCACTCTACCCACCCATCGCCAACTCGTCCCACCTCCACCCAACCCACCCCACTCCACCTATCCTATGTGTGACAACGGTTAAAATTGGTCAACAAAAGTCAACTTAAGTCAACTGAAGCGTACATTAGGTCAACATATTGAAAGGTAATTTTCATAACCTTTACGATGTATTATTTGATATTATAATACTACATACGCTAGTTGAAGTCAATTATCGGGTAAACATTGTAAATACGAATAATAAACTACAGTAGCGTAGAAATTCGATAATCACACAAATATTATTTTGGTATTAATAATATTCATAACGCGATGTGTTCGTGCTCATGAATCCGTAGACATATAGAACGTTGAAAACGGAGTTCGCATGTAAAAGTTACAACAATTTATCGCTGTGATAATAAACGTACACAAGAATCAGACACTAAAATACATTACTGGTGCCTTAAACATCAAAAATGAAATAACGGAACACATATTATGAAGCATAATATTGTCTAGTATTTAATTTCATAGCCCGATTGTTTTTCCGGTAAAATGTCAAATACCGCCACTACTAGAAAAAGTTTGAATAGCTACGGAAATGTGCTACGGAAGTGTCATCCGTAGCTATTCTGCTACGCAATATGCTACGGAATAGCGATCTGTAGCAATTTCGCTACGGAAATGGCTACATAATTGCATTACGTAGCTAATACCAAAATAGCTACGGAATGTTGCTACGGAAACCAAAATCATAGCTAATTTTCTACGGATTTTGCTTTGGAATGCCATTCCGTAGCATTTTTGGTACGGAATTTCCTACGGATTTGAATTCCGTAACCGGAACTTGAACACTTACGGAATGTAGCAAATTTCCTACGGAATTTCCTATGGAATACCAGAAACCTAAACAACTGCGGAATTTAGCTACGGAATTAAAATCCATAGCTATTGTTTCTACGGAAATGACTATGGAATGAAGATCCGTAGCATTTTTGCTACGGAATTTCCTACGGAATTGAATTCTGTAGTGCAAACGTGAACAACTACGCAAGTTGTCCGTAGCAAATCTGCTACGGAAAATGCGTTACGGAATTGGTACGTAGCGAGTTTGCTACGGATAATTCGTTATGGAATTAGTCGTAGTAATTTTGCTACGAAAAATTAGTTACAGAATTTTGTCATAGAGAATTTGCTACGGAATTGCTACGTAATAGTCCGTAACTAACTTGCTATGGACTTGCTACGAGAATAAAGTCGTAACAGTTTTGCTGCGGAATTTGCTATAGATTTATTCCGTAGCTAATCTGTTACGAAATAAGTCTGTAGTACATTCCGTAGCAACTTCCGTAGCAGATTCTATAGCAACCTTTAGCTATGAGGTTTTTAGTGACGGATTGTCTCCGTAGCAAATTCCGTAGCTAAACATGAATGGCTACGGAATATCATGATTTTGCTACGGAATTTGTCCATAGCTATTTCATCTTTTTCTTGTAGTGTGCGTATTCGGAAGAATACCACGCTTAAACGCATATATCTTCGCCTAACGAATTGGGAATCAATCTAAATAGATGTTTACTAATATTTTTATGTGTAATATTGATTTACATATTTATTAATAATTATATATCCGGAAACTTATAAAAATACGCAAAACATTTTATCGCGTTTTATAAAAACACACACATTTATATTACATTAGTGTATAAACTATAAAAGACAAAAAACCCTACCCCCACCCCCCAACCGTCGGTCACACCACCACCCTCACCACCATCACCCTAGCTCTAGAAGTATGATGCCTAAAGTATAATAAACAATTATTTGAAGCCATACTCTCCATATCCCATATAAAATGCATCATATCTTCCTCTTGACAAAATATCCCAACTCTCCCTCTCTTTTTCTCTCTTGTGAATTGTAACACCCGGCTTTTAAAACAAAAACACCCCTGAAAAATTTTTCATTTAAAACACAGGTTTGAATACATAAAACCATAACAAGGGGTATATTTTAATAAAAACGGGTACAAGTGTATCAAGGAGAGTATAAAATACCATAACTCCTTTAAAGCCGGGCTGCTACTGACAGCATCTACGAGTCCCACTTCAAAGTCACGGACTGTATCTTGTCCCCTATCAGTATCATGCTAACCTGCAGGGACAGTAACAAACGGTATGAGCTACAAAGCTCAGTGAATAATCAAATCTGCAGATAACACGTATCAAAACACAATCATATAACTGTCTGGATATCGAATCCAAACTCCTAGCCTTACTGGCTGACCATATACACTCTAGGATTTCACATCCTATTCTGTAGCCCTACAGGCTGAATCATAGTGACCTGTAATCAACAAGCCACGTTAGTTATTTGCATCTATAATCATGTCTAACAATTTCTGTCCCTTATTTCTTAGTCACACTGGACTGCATCATATATCATGGCTTACAGCCGCACCCTGTGTCATAGCTGTATAAGCTGTACCAAAACATTATCAATATATAAATCATAGCCCGCAGGCCGCACCAGCTGGGTTTAACAACCCGATATTATAGCCAAAAAGGCCGTACCATGTACCTGTAACAAAATCATAGCCCGAAGGCCGCATTCGGAGACATAGCCCGAAGGCCGCACCGGAGTCATAGCCAACAAGGCCGCACTGGGTAGATATGGCTCACGGGTTAGCCCGCTGTTGCCTAAAATATGTGGCTCACGGGAAAATCCCGCTGTTGCCTAGACTCACGGCTGATTCCGGTCTTGTCTATATAAGTTTTATTGACTCACGGCTGGTTCCGGTATTGTCATTTTATTTTATTGACTCACGGCTGGTTCCGATCTTGTCATTTCATTTTATTGACTCACGGCTGGTTCCGATCTTGTCATTTCATAGTGTATATATATATGTATTGACTCACAGTTCCGTTCTTGTCATCGCAATGACTCACGGCTTATCTGGTCTTGTATTTTACATATATTTTTACACTTGTCATTTTCGTCCCTCGAAGCCGTTTCAACCTGTAACAATACAATCATCATATATCGCATATGATATTAGTGAGATTACTCACCTGGATGCTAGCTGCATTTTATTCCCGGTTGTTTCTTGCCTTTGCGTGCACCACAACCATTTTGTCCCATACCTATTTATCCATTTATATACCAAATGATAATAGGTTAATACTCATCTACATTGACTCTAAAACACTAGAGTTCAATACAATATCATTACAAACAATGCCTAGTTAATAAACTTTCCGTTTACTAACTTTTTATGAATTTTACTATTCACCGAGGCATTCGGATCGGTCTACAGTGCCCCCGAGGGGTCGAAAACTCGATATAAAAATTTTCCCAAACTTTTCAGACCATAACGAGCCTATGGTCCAAATTTGAGCTAAAACGGACAAGCCAAGCAAAACTTAGCATTTTAAAGTTCCTGCCTGGCCACTGCCTTGGAGGCGCACTGCGCCAGGGTCAGGGCGCACTGCGCCTGGGCGCACCCCGCCTGGCTTTTGGTAGTGCGCCTGGCGCCTGGGCAGACCCCCTGGCCAGTCACGATTTATGCACTGTAGCTTGCAGATTTCGTCCATTAAGTCCTTATTTCTGTTCTTAATCACTTGGGGTTTGTTCCTAGGCTAAAACCTTACATTTTAACAAGGTTTTTAACCATCAAAACACCCTCAATCAATCATATGAAGAATTAGGGTTCTTAGTTCTAACAACCCCAAATCTTCAAATTCATCAATTATAACAACCTACTTCCATTTTAATGAGTTAAGTTCTTGTTATAATGACTTAATGGAAGTATCTAACCATTTTAACCACACAATTATAACTGCAAATGCAGTTTTTGCATTCCACAAAACCCATCAAGATAAACAATCAAGAACTTGGAATATTTACCTCAAAAGCTTCCAATTCTACCCTTCAATTGCTATAATCCGATTTTTAGCCTTAAACCTTCAAGATTGCTCCAAAATTCTGCAACTCCCTTGCCAAGAACCTCTCCCGTAGCTCACTAAATTTCTGCACAAAAATGGGAGAAGGTTCCAACTATTTATACCTCCATAAATTGCATTTTGGTCCTTGAAGTTGCATTTCTTGAACTTTTACCACAATAACCAAGTTTTATCACAATAAAAATTTCATTTCTTACATTTTTGCCACAACCAACAATATTTTTCATATTTGGTCTTTCACATGGTCAAATGACCAAAATACCCTTTTTCGGTAAAATGACCCGAATTCAGTTTTTATAACATTTTAAGTCCAAAACTCAAAATATTATTTCAAACTAAATACTTTTCTGTCCAAAAGACCAATTTATCCTTCCAAGGTAAAATGACCATTTTACCCTTTTATTATAATTATAAAAAGAGTATCTTGGCGTTACAAATTCTCCCCTCCTTCAAAAGATTTCGTCCCCGAAATCATACAAACAAACGAGGGTAATTCTTTCTCATTATAATTTCGGTTTCCCATATCGTATGGAAACATTCATGGTTTTGCCAAAGCTCTTAACCATACTAATCTTCGTATCTCGTGGTTATATCACCACTCGCATATCACTCCTCCGGTTGTCCCGGGCACCTTAATCACTTATCTTCCTCATTTCAACATGAGGGATTCGTTAGAATTTATCAATCTATGTTCTCAAAACCATGAGACCCATAGAAAACTTATAAATATTTTGAAGTTCATCACAAAACTTCGTTCAGTACATCACAATTCTTACTTTTTGGGATACCTGGAAAGGTCCAATATACAAGGACTCAACTTTCCTTTTTGTCCCACCTCAATTTCTAGTCTTTCCAATGGATCTTTTGATTACCCCGACATTCCTCATCTGGAATTGCAACGGTTTTACTCTACAATCCGCATACTACTCTTGTCGACTTCGATCTATTTCCAAGCTTTCTCGAATTTACCTAATCTTTTCTTCTGTTTGAGATACAATCTCAGGTTTAGTCAACGACTTCTCCCCAACTTTTGTCTAGCAAATCGGCGTGCAACACGGTAGTCTAAACAATATTTCCTACGAGTTAATAAAACACTAGTATAATACCTATACTTATCTACAACTTCTACCAAGGATATACGGTCGTTTTGTTTTCCGCTAGGGTCTGTTATGCAGATTTCAGGCATCACTCCTAAGGTCTGCATCATTATCTCACCTCGTCAATCTATCTGCGATTCGCACACAGTACTTACTAGTACTTTTGAGCTAATATTTCTAAGAATTAAAGCTAAATTCAGCAAATAATTCTAGTATCTCGATCCGATACAGTCGCCACCTGTAGTGCACGTCAACAATTTTCTTTATATTTGTAGTTTTTCACTACCTTTCCACTCTTAAATTCTTCTTAGTCAGTATAATTCTACACTGATTTCATCAATCAACCTGCAATTCACCCATATGGTGTCATACCCATAGGGTACTTGCAAAGACTTTACTACAAAGTCTATGATATTTTTCGTCCCATTTCTTCTTTAGGACGTACAACCTTATGTTTCTAATGATTTGACAGTAGTTACCCACAAGTCAAACACTTTTCACATGTCTTTCAATGTCTTTCTTCAGCCCCGGCCACCAACACATAGGTTTTATCGACCTATACAGTTTGGTATTGCCCCGGGTATGCTGCATATCTGATACAAAATGCATCTTTTCAAGATGATTTTTATGTTTCGTTTGACTTTGGAATTCACATTCACAACCACCAAGGGTTTTAAATCATTGTGATATTCCAACTAATTTCCGCTACTATTCAATCATTTATTCACTTTTCACGTTTTCAGACTTGCACACATCTTTCTGTGCTACCCGAATCAACTCAGGTAATCAATTTGCCACGTTCATACACGTGGATGTAACCTCCAAAGGTTACTCTTTCTAATTCAAGTCATCTGTAATCACATACGCCTTTCTGAGATGGTACAAGATTTCATACCCGAAATCTCTAAGTAACCCATCTATCTTTGCTATTTAATATATAGCTTCTTTTGATCAATTAAGTCTTTCAAACTTTTATGATCCTTATACACGGTAAGCCTTACACCATATAGATAGTGTCTCAAAAGCTTAATACCAAAATCATAGTTGCTATTGCAACATCATGCATCCACAATCAAAGTTGGATACATTTCAACGATCCAATCCATCTTCTCTGCTTAGTATCATTGCTAACGTTAGAGGTTCACACAAGGTTTATTCCAAACCTTTACAACATATCTGTGGTCTTTCTACCACTCAGACTTTACACTTTTATTAGTCAACCTTAGTCAACTGACCAGAAATCAAGGAGCAGTTTTCTACAACTCTCCTATAGTAACCCGCCAAATCCAAGGAACTACAATGTCAGTCAGATTCCTCAGGCGGTTCCAGTTTTATCACGGTATCATTCTTTCCACTGGTTCTACTTTATCATCTCTGGCATTGTTAACATGCCCAAAGAATATGTAACTTCTTTTAGCCAAATGTTCATACTTGGAGAATTTAACATATCACTTAACTCAGTGTAGTAACTCCAGTATCTGGTACAATGTACCCCATATTCAATCTGGTTTCGAGAATATCATATTCTCAGTAGTCAATGTACATACACATTAACTTATCTTTCTTCTTTTCAAACAGATAGGGCTCCACACGATGACACATTCGGCCATATGAGATCCCAATTCAAAAACAATTTCTTCCAATTGTTTTACCACTCTGCCATCTCTGCAGAGGCCAATCAACACAGAGCCTAGATAACAGGAACGGCTCTCAATACTAGCTTAATCATAAGCTCTTCTTGCCAATCTGGCAAAAATCTTGGAAGTTCTTTTCAAAAGAAACATCCGAAAATTTATTTAAAGTAATACACTACTATCACCACTTTATTTAGCTTGGCCCATACCACGTATGCCAACTACAACATCATTCTTTTACTAACTCTTTTCTGAGTTTAAGTAAAGAAATAACCGGTATTCTCAACAACGGTCATTCACCATGGATTTTCATCCGCTCATTTCTGTTTCAAGAACCATAATGTTCTTATTTCTACAATTCATGTTAGCATAATTCATTGCCAACCAATTCATAAGCACAATTGCTTCAGATTTGCTGGTAGTCATCGGCTTCAGATTCATAGGGAAAAATGGTCCCGTAAATCCTAGGCAGACTACTTTCCAGGTGTTCAATATCTTGAACATACTTGCTATCTACTATAGCTGTTTCAAATATTTCATCCAAAATCATTGATGAAAATTTTAAACAAGACATCAAGTCATCGATCCAAAGCATAGCTTCATGGATCAAATATAACATACACGAGTTATATTCAGAACAATTATATCGGAGATCATATCAGTCTCCTCACGAGATTCTTCCACAATCTGCTGTAATGCTCAAGGCACCACTGGTCCTTTTTAACCAATCATTTCTTCTTTCTTTTCTCCTCGTTCTTTCCTGGGTTCATCACCCGTTACTTCACATTTAGCATGCGAGTATTTCATGAGAAAGTGTTCTATAGCTCCGCGCTAGACACACTTCCGATCTATCCAACAAGCTCGAGCAATCTGCTCCTATCATCTGCAAATTTCAGCATGTCAACGGTAGAGTCTCAACTCTACAATTTTCTGAGTGCTTTTCCTGCACTTCTCACAATACATAACTGCTCGGTTTTGGTCCCTTCCTTTTAAGGTTGGACCGGTCTGTGGCAACTTCTTCTGAGAAGTCCACTAATATTTTTCTGCTTTTTCTTGTAGTCTCAACTACTGTTCTTTCACCTTGAATATCAGCCAAGGTGAGCAACCGATTTCTTTATCTGACCATATCAGCTAATATTGCCCAACATGTGGATTTCTGCTATTCGTCCCCTTTTTGTTCCTATACTACGGAGCCTTGCAAAAGGGCTGGTCTATTTCCTAGAGCTTCGCGCCCTAAATTTCTCCCAGTAATACTCGCTGCTCGTACTTCTTATACGTTAGAAGTCAGCAATAGTTAGGTTATATATGTATAATAAAAACTATATACACCTAACAGTTCATCATGTCTATTGTCTCAGGGTTTAAGTCCAGGAATCTACTCTATAGACACCTAGTTCACTTAAACCACGGCTCTGATACCAACTTGTAACACCCGGCTTTTAAAACAAAAACACCCCTGAAAAATTTCTCATTTAAAACACAGGTTTCAATACATAAAACCATAACAAGGGGTATATTTTAATAAAAACGGGTACAAGTGTATCAAGGAGAGTATAAAATACCATAACTCCTTTAAAGCCGGGCTGCTACTGACAGCATCTACGAGTCCCACTTTAAAGTCACGGACTGTATCTTGTCCCCTATCAGTATCATGCTAACCTGCAGGGACAGTAACAAACGGTATGAGCTACAAAGCTCAGTGAATAATCAAATCTGCAGATAACACGTATCAAAACACAATCATATAACTGTCTGGATATCGAATCCAAACTCCTAGCCTTACTGGCTGACCATATACACTCTAGGATTTCACATCCTATTCTGTAGCCCTACAGGCTGAATCATAGTGACCTGTAATCAACAAGCCACGTTAGTTATTTGCATCTATAATCATGTCTAACAATTTCTGTCCCTTATTTCTTAGTCACACTGGACTGCATCATATATCATGGCTTACAGCCGCACCCTATGTCATAGCTATATAAGCTGTACCAAAACATTATCAATATATAAATCATAGCCCGCAGGCCGCACCAGCTGGGTTTAACAACCCGATATTATAGCCAAAAAGGCCGTACCATGTACCTGTAACAAAATCATAGCCCGAAGGCCGCATTCGGAGACATAGCCCGAAGGCCGCACCGGAGTCATAGCCAACAAGGCCGCACTGGGTAGATATGGCTCACGGGTTAGCCCGCTGTTGCCTAAAATATGTGGCTCACGGGAAAATCCCGCTGTTGCCTAGACTCACGGCTGATTCCGGTCTTGTCTATATAAGTTTTATTGACTCACGGCTGGTTCCGGTATTGTCATTTTATTTTATTGACTCACGGCTGGTTCCGATCTTGTCATTTCATTTTATTGACTCACGGCTGGTTCCGATCTTGTCATTTCATAGTGTATATATATATGTATTGACTCACAGTTCCGTTCTTGTCATCGCAATGACTCACGGCTTATCTGGTCTTGTCTTTTACATATATTTTTACACTTGTCATTTTCGTCCCTCGAAGCCGTTTCAACCTGTAACAATACAATCATCATATATCGCATATGATATCAGTGAGATTACTCACCTGGATGCTAGCTGCATTTTATTCCCGGTTGTTTCTTGCCTTTGCGTGCACCACAACCATTTTGTCCCATACCTATTTATCCATTTATATACCAAATGATAATAGGTTAATACTCATCTACATTGACTCTAAAACACTAGAGTTCAATACAATATCATTACAAACAATGCCTAGTTAATAAACTTTCCGTTTACTAACTTTTTATGAATTTTACTATTCACCGAGGCATTCGGATCGGTCTACAGTGCCCCCGAGGGGTCGAAAACTCGATATAAAAATTTTCCCAAATTTTTCAGACCATAACGAGCCTATGGTCCAAATTTGAGCTAAAACGGACAAGCCAAGCAAAAGTTAGCATTTTAAAGTTCCTGCCTGGCCACTGCCTTGGAGGCGCACTGCGCCAGGGTCAAGGCGCACTGCGCCTGGGCGCACCCCGCCTGGCTTTTGGGCGCACTGCGCCTGGCGCCTGGGCAGACCCCCTGGCCAGTCGCGATTTATGCACTGTAGCTTGCAGATTTCGTCCATTAAGTCCTTATTTCTGTTCTTAATCACTTGGGGTTTGTTCCTAGGCTAAAACCTTACATTTTAACAAGGTTTTTAACCATCAAAACACCCTCAATCAATCATATGAAGAATTAGGGTTCTTAGTTCTAACAACCCCAAATCTTCAAATTCATCAATTATAACAACCTACTTCCATTTTAATGAGTTAAGTTCTTGTTATAATGACTTAATGGAAGTATCTAACCATTTTAACCACACAATTATAACTGCAAATGCAGTTTTTGCATTCCACAAAACCCATCAAGATAAACAATCAAGAACTTGGAATATTTACCTCAAAAGCTTCCAATTCTACCATTCAATTGCTATAATCCGATTTTTAGCCTTAAACCTTCAAGATTGCTCCAAAATTCTGCAACTCCCTTGCCAAGAACCTCTCCCGTAGCTCACTAAATTTCTGCACAAAAATGGGAGAAGGTTCCAACTATTTATACCTCCATAAATTGCATTTTGGTCCTTGAAGTTGCATTTCTTGAACTTTTACCACAATAACCAAGTTTTATCACAATAAAACTTTCATTTCTTACATTTTTGCCACAACCAACAATATTTTTCATATTTGGTCTTTCACATGGTCAAATGACCAAAATACCCTTTTTCGGTAAAACGACCCGAATTCAGTTTTTATAACATTTTAAGTCCAAAACTCAAAATATTATTTCAAACTAAATACTTTTCTGTCCAAAAGACCAATTTATCCTTCCAAGGTAAAATGACCATTTTACCCTTTTATTATAATTATAAAAAGAGTATCTTGGCGTTACATGAATCAGCCCAAACACCCTCCCACACCACCACCGGCCACCGTCCCGCCGACGTCGACCATCGGTTGCCGCTTAAAAACCTCATTATTTCGGAGTGTTAGTTCAAGTCCAAACCCAAGTCGGAGCTCGTTTGTGATAAATCACGCTTCAAGGGTGAGTTGATACCCCTCATTTTCATCTTTATCCAAGTTTTTAGGGGGAGAATACAAGTTACACCATGAAAATTGTTATATATACATGTCTTTAACTATTTTTGTATAAAAATATTTTTAATTGAAATAATGTTATTTCCAAGTATTATGAACATTATTATGTGGTATGTTAAGCAAAAATACAAATCTATGGAAACAATGAGTTTAAACATGTTAGAAGTTTTTAAGAAAAAGTCATAAAACTAAAACTATAAAAACTATGGTTTTTATGAACAAAATTTGAATTTTCTAGCAAAAATGGTTATACCCAAGTTATTACACCATTTTTGAGGGAAATAACTTAAATTATGTTGTTTTAAGCATATAAGGGTAACCTGACTTAAATGTCACAAAAAGGCAAAAGTAATTTTTACAAAGCTTATAATTCAATATTTAACGCTTTGATGTAAAACGGTTAAAAACTAGAAAAATTGATTTTATTATGCTAAAAGTTCACATACTTGTTTAGATGTATGATATATATTATTTATGAACATCTAAGTATGTTTATATATATATATATATATATATATATATATATATATATATATATATATATATATATATATATATATATATATATATATATATATATATATATATATATATATATATGTGTGTGTGTGTGTGTGTGCTTGTGTGTGTGTGTGTGTATGTGTGTGTGTGTACAACGAAACACTTAAAATAAACTATAATATGTATAGTTTATAGATACAAATATTATCATGACATTTTGGGACAAATCAAATAATTATATGAAAGTATATAATTTTTACACACTATTTTATTATCATGGGAAAATGGATAATTACAAATACAAGGGTTTTTCATTTACATATAAAGCGTAAACATGTTGAAAACAATTATGTGAGAGAAGTCTTCACCGTACTTATTAAAGTACACACACTAAAGCCCTGAACTATAACTAGAGTCTCAGTAAGAGAGCGTGATACTTGTGTATAGATCTATACGAGATTGACAATCCCGCACCTAAGCTGCTAGCTACAGCTAGACCGGCAGGTCTGGGGTGACAAATGTCTAACATTCAGACGCTTGAAGAACGTCGCAACAGGCCTACTTCAGTCATAGTATGGTTATAGGGAACTCACATGGGAAATCAACGATACATTTTGTTTACGAGCAAATATGCATTTAAATAGTTTTATACAAGATTAAAACTATGTAATACTATTTTCAAGTACAACAATACTTATACATTATTGGTCTTTGGGCTTTAAGAGTACAATTCGTTTATAAGAAAATATTGGATTTTCTAGGTTCAAATACTATCTTTTACAAGGAAAAAGGACTATGAATTTTCTCATACAAAACTCTTATGAACTCACCAACTTAATTGTTGACACTTTTTCAAAACTACTTGTATTATTAGGAAACTGCTAATTCAGGTAATCGAAAGCTTTTGAGGAAGGGACGCTACAACATCGCACTACTTATTTTGTCGTCATATTGTAATTGTCTTTGAAACAAACAATCTTTTGAACCTATGTAACATTTGCAATTATATATATGATGATTGTGTTTGCTTTGATCACTATTGTACAAATATTGTTGTGATACTGTTCATGAAGTCATCGACCCCCAAACGTTTCCGCCATCCTGGTTTGGGGGTATGACACTACCTGTCATACCCCACCTACCACTACTAGAAAATCACACTATAGACACCAATCTTATAGGGACGACACTTGTCGTCACAATAGACACCTCTATAGCGACGATATGTCGTTTCTATAGAGATGAAAGTCAAACTTTGACGAATGCCTCTATAGCGATGATATGTCATCTGAATTGTGTTTGACGATTTTCTAAATATCTGCATCAACGACATGTGGTTTCCAAAAAATAAAAAAATTATATATTTATTTTTTAAGTTATTTCAATCATTCAAGCGAACGACATCATTTGGGGTTATAGCGACGACATGTCGTCGCCATAGCCTTCACCGAGCCCTAAAACTATCGCGTTTCTCTTTTCTGCCACATTCTTCCACTGCATTTTCTCTCCATCTGGTGCGGCGATTTCAGGCAACCACCGTGTTCCGCCATCGATTGTAGCATTTTCGGCCAAAGAAGGTACTACATTGTCTCTAATTACATCCGACAAGCATTATCCAATAATTAACTTTATGATTTTCCTGTTCGTCGTTGTGGTAGCCCAAGACGGTGTGTCCGTTTGCTGTCGGTTGCTCCGGTGGTGTCTCCGGCTCGGCTATATTGTCGGATTTCAGCAGTGCTTCTTGATCTCTATTTCACCTGAGGTTAGCTTTCTTTTTTCTATTTTTCTGATTTTGAATTGCTGGAATGTGTTCAATGCTATATTAGACGAAATTAGCTGCTTAATATGTCTATTAAGGAGTACAGTTTGTAGATTACGTGTTGATTAATGGATTCTAGTAGTGTTTCTTGACATCTAGGACCTTTATTTAAGAAATTTTGAAATCTGCATAATTTTCAATTAAGCCCTGGATAATGTAACTTGCTAGAATTTCCCCAAATCAGCTTTATATTAATTGTTTTGGTCACGTTATGCTTTTACATGCCTTTGGTTGGATTATATACAGACCAAGCTTCTTAAAATTCCCACTGAGTGCTAGGGGTGAGCGTTATTCGAATTAAACCGCGAAACCGCCCGAACCGAACCTTATACGGTTTACGGTTTCAGGTTAAACGGTTTGCGGTTCGGTTAACGGGTTAAGCGGGTTGCTTAAGCGGTTTACGGTTTGGTTTGCGGTTTGGAAAAAATTAAACGGGCCCCGCCCGAAAACCGATTAAGAGTTATATATTAAATATATATAAAATATATTAATAATTGATATATTGAATTACCTGTATACCCTTAAACCCTTTACTCCTTTTTACACTGAAATTACGTTACGCGAAAATAGACTCCGTCTCCAAAGGACCAAAGCTGTCTCCAAAGGACCAAAGCTGAAAGCTCCGGTCGTGATTTGTTTCTCTCCTCTCGATCTCGCATCTGGGCCTCACTGGCAAGTCGCAAGTCGCAGCAAGCAACAGTCAACCATTTGAATTTGATTCTCGATCTCAATCTCACTCTCGAACTCTCGCAAGTCACTCGATCTCATTCTCGAACTCTCGCAATTCACTCGATCTCACTCTCGAACTCACAAGTTTCTGTTATCAATTTCAACTTTCAAGTATCAGAATGTAAGTTTTAAGTTTCGATTACTCCTTTTTTTGAAGTTTCTGTTATCAATTTCAACTTTCAAGTATCCTTAGAATGTAAGTTTTAAGTTTCGACTTCCGATTACCCCTCCATGTCTGTTGCCAATTTCAACTTACAAGCACATTAAAAGGTCACTTTGTTCTTCTATCTCTTTAGAATATATATGTTGTGCTGACCAAGTTTTTGGTTTTATGGCGATTTTTTCCTTGGGAGACTTTACAGATACAGATAGTGAAGTAAATTTTTTTCCCTGGTTGCTTTTGAACCTTTATTTTTATGTCTCCTTTGGTAATTTTGTTTCGTATGTCATCAAGAGAACTGCCCTTTTGTAGTTCCCTTTATAACTCATTTCTTGCTTCTTCAATTTCTTTCTGTTATGATGGTTACAAGTCAGTTAAAAAGGTAGATTGGGCCAAAAAAATGAACTAATAATATGACTTAAAGTGGGTTTTTGCTTAAATGGTTTAAACCAAACCGTACCCGCCCAAACCGTACCCGCCCAAACCGCAAACCGTTTAACCCGCTTTTAAGCGGTTCGGTTTACGGTCGGTTTGACATTCATCCCCAAACCGCCTAACCCGAACCACCGAAACCGCGAAACCGCAAAACCGCCCGTTGCTCACCGAGGTTGAATATGACTAGATTGTAAAAAGTTTTTATATGTGTCAAGGTTTCAAAATAACCCCTGAAGTTTGCTAAGTTGTTGGATTATTTCCAAATCATGTTTTAGCATGTGTGTCTGTGTGTGTGTGTATGTGTGTGTGTGTGTATATATATATATATATATATATATATATATATATATATATATATATATATATATATATATATATATATATATATATATATATATATATATATATATATATATATATATATATATATACTAGTTGTGAGACCCGTGTATTACACGGGTTGATTAAAAGAAAATGTTAAATAAGAACATCTAAACATCAAGCATTGTACTAACTTAAAGTAAATAATATACTATCTTAAAAATAAACAAAAACACATAAAATATCGATTTGCTATTGGAAAAATACAAAAATACCTAACATATATTCACAATTGTAATTTGATTTTTGAAATCGTAAGACGGAATTTGGAGTTAAATATTTAATTGACAGTTTCGTATTAATAAAAGTGTAATTACGGGAAATAGAATTGTAATGGCCAATTGTAACTCATCATTAAAGAGTACTAATGAACAAAGTAATTTATTTTTTTAAGAAATTCAAAATCATGAGAAAATGACATGTGGTGGTGACATGTGGCTTTATGTTACTTATTTATTAGGATAGGATATATATATATATATATATATATATATATACTAGGTTAGAAACCCGTGTAATACACGGGTTGATTAAAAAATATATAAAATAATATGAAAAATATCAATATTGCAGATGATAAAATTGTCATTTGTGAATTTTGTTTATTTTGATATTTTATATTATATGATAAATTTTGCTGGTTTTATATAGGAATTACGAACGCTATGTTCAAGTAAAATATTATTAAAATAAAGAATAAGTACCAAAAGTAATAAAAAAATAATGCTAAAAATAAAAGACGTAATAATAATTTGTTAGTATACATATAAAGATATTAATAATTAAAATGCTCGAAATACTAATAATATTAATTCAAAATGCTCGAAATACTTCTTTGTATAATATTCCAAGTTCAATTTTTTCATTTCTTTGTTATTTTTCCCAACATAATATTCCAAGTCATAACATCGAAACACGTAACCAATAACATCTATATCAGTTACAAAATAATTTGTTAGTATACATATAAAGATATTAATAATTAAAATTTCATAAAAAGTTTGTGCACTAACCAATTGGTGTTTTCTCCTAAATCTTGTTATCCATAATTGTTTGGTAATCCACAAATGAAAAACCATATAAAGAACCTCGAAAATCAGCACACCTTGTAACTTTCGTTTTGAATTGCAATTCAATTTTGTTTTCATTTTCCACCAACTTATTAAGTGAAACTTGCATACCGAGGGACGGATTCTCCATGTAAAAAGCAACATTTTCTTTAAGTATTTTCTCAAATTTCGGTATACATCTTCTTGGCACACATGCCTGGATTTGATTTCCGTGATAATAAAAATCAAAATAATATAAATAATAAGAATGACATATAAGAAATTAGTTATTTGTTACATAATAAGTCCAAATCTACTATAACTAATAATAAAATTAAAGTAGGAAAATAAACGTAATTACACAAATACCTGTTCGTCGATTAAAATCATTTCGATAGAATATTTTTCATTCGGGTTGTCAAATAGCATTTGGTTCCACATACGGATGACTGCAACTTTTAAGGTGAAGTCGTCTTTCAAAACATGAAGCTCGCTAATGAGGGTGATTTGTTTAGACTCCATTAAACTGTACGTAGAAAAAAAAATTGTAACATGTATTTTGAGAATAAAAATGGCAGAAAAGGTATATTTGAAATTAAAAAAAATAACTCTAAATTATTTTATTCAACTTTAAAATACAAATAAAAGTATAAAAAATAAAGTTGAATAAAACTTAATTTATTAGATCATTACTATGTTTACTTTTTTTTTTAAATCGGTATCTTCAAATCAGTTTTCTTTTCTCTTTTGCAATATCATTCCGTTTTATTTTCTAAGGGTTTTTTCTCGCCTAACTTTTCCGATGGACGAAAGAAGAGTGGAGTTCGGGGGAAGGAAGAGATTCCGACAATACGGTGGTCGGAATGGAACTCCTAAGGGAGTGAAAGAGAGTTAGTGAGAGAGTAAGGATGAGGGGAAGGAAGAAGTGAGACCGAAGGCGGATCATGCATCGGCGTTGGTGAGAGCATGACCAGCTCAGACTCCATCGGCAGAGGTGGAGGATAGTCGGTTTGAATTATCGTCGCTGAGGACGGACAGCGGATCGAGACTGTCGAGTGGGGCGTATCGCCAGTGGGCGTGAATAGCCGGTGAGGGAGGCGTGGAAAATCATGTGACAACCGGAAGTTATGGGTGACGATCCGAACCTTGGCGCCGTAGACAAGTGAGTCGCCGGGATGCGAAGGTGTGGGAGGCCCTTAGGCGTTGCCGACGAGAGGTACTTTCTCTCCCATTGAACTCTGATTCGGATTGTAGATTTAAATTGTTATTGGGATATTGGATTCAATTGCTTTGGGCTCCCATAAAACCCTGTTTGTCAGTAACTTCTCTAAGATCAAAATGAGGTCATTAGCGACTTAATCGACAATGGGAGTTAACAAGTTTTGAAGTAAGATCTGAATATTGTGTGTTTGAATTTGGATTAAATACATATGCTTACAGACTTCTGTTAGAGATTAAAAACATAGCAGTCGACCTAGACTTTAATAATCTAGACTTTAATGATAGACAAAGCCCTCATATTTTTGTAGTTGATAACTTGAACATGATGACAAACACTTTGAAAACCACTATATCTGTGCTACAAAAAGAAATCTAGACTTTAATGATAGACAATCAGGTACAAGCTCTTAACAGGGGGTTGTGTTTTGTCATTGTAACACTAAGGATAAAACTCATGATTATTGAAACCATAGTTGAAACAATCGATAAGGAGAGGCCATGATCTGATTTTTATTATTCCTTATAAATTTTACTAATGCCATACCCAGAAATTTGGAAGTATGTACAATTCCCTCAACCCCATTACCAATTTGCAAATTTCAGTTGGGAATTTAAATTTAAAACCAAAGGGTTAAATAGAAAATGTTACAGAAAGCTATGGTTTCAATAATCGTGAGTTTTATCCTCAGTTGCACAACATTAGATTTTTGTAAGCTAACTACTATTCTTTCAAACACGTTTGTAGAAGCAAACCAATGCAATTTTGTTTGAAAATAACATGTTTCAAACAGACACAAAAATGCAGAGAGACATAAACAAAGAAAATTAACTGGTATTTCTCGTGAGAGTAAATGGATTGCAAAATTGGTGCATGATTACGAGTTGTGTACTTTTAATTGAAAATATGTTAAGTTAACCTTTCTATGGGATGTGAATGATTTTTAAATTTTAATTTCCATTTAGATAACAAAGAATTTGGATTTCAATTTTGGATAGAAGCCGGATTGTTTCAGAAACAGAAACTTATAGTGAGGAGTAGATAATATTGAGAAAGATTATCAAACATTTACGTTTTACAGATCATAACAACTGAAGATTATAACATAGATACATATATGATTAGATTATCAAAGAGATATAAAAAATATACTAACCTGTTGTAGGGTTCCAGATCAATGAATGAGCAGCACTTCTAATGGGGAGAGGGAGACGAAGAAGATGAGTATAATGAATTGTCGTATGCGTGATTTGTAGGTTTGAAATCAAGCGATAATGGTTTGATCTTTCCTGATGATTAGCATTTGTTGTTTTGCTGATTTTGAGGTATTTTTCCTGATTAATAGCATTATTTGTTTTCTGATTTTTATCTATATATTTGAAGTCAATGGAAAAAATCCTGGAGTATTACACGTATCAGCTTTGCTGATTTTTAGGTTTATTTTCCTGATTATTAGTGTTAGTTGTTTTATGATATTATATGTATATACGGGTTAGATATTCAAATTCCCGAAAAATGTGGATTTTTTATCACTTAAACTTTTAATTTTCGTGATATGTATTGCTGATTTTTAGGTTTATTTTTTTTAGGTTTATTTTCCTGATTATTAGTGTTAGTTGTTTTATGATATTATATGTATATACGGGTTAGATATTCAAATTCCCGAAAAATGTGGATTTTTTTTATCACTTAAACTTTTAATTTTCGTGATATGTATTGCTGATTTTTAGGTTTATTTTTCCTGATGTTTTTGAAAATTGCATAGTACACGTGGAGGAAGGAGAATGTGGTTTAAAAAGTTGACACGTGGCAGATTTTATTTTTATTTATTAGGTATAGAAGATATATATATATATATATATATATATATATATATATATATATATATATATATATATATATATATATATATATCTATCTTATCCTAATAAATAAGTAACTCAAAGTCATAGGTCATCTCCTCATTGAATTTGCCACATGTCATTTTCTCATAATTTTAAATTTCTTAAAAAAACTAATTGGTTTGAAACGTTTCTAACTCTTTAATGATCGGTTTAATTATCATTCAATTTTGAAAATTAATTGTTATCATTCAATTTCCAAATTAATTATTTTTTAATAGCATATTATTTTTTAATGTGTAGAATGATTT
The DNA here is from genome assembly GCA_023525715.1 of Cichorium intybus. Taxonomy (NCBI): domain Eukaryota; kingdom Viridiplantae; phylum Streptophyta; class Magnoliopsida; order Asterales; family Asteraceae; genus Cichorium; species Cichorium intybus. The sequence goes on along the minus strand of CM042015.1, from coordinate 557,717 downwards.
GGGAGACAATAGAGAGATAATTGACGTCATAATATTTTGAAGAACGATTCCAATAATAATAATGAATTTGATTTTAGTACCGGTGACATTCTCATAATCAATTATATTTATCAAAATACAAAGTCGTAATAGACTAATAGTAAAAATCAAAAGCAAGATGTCACGATACACAAACAAATTTGTTATGCAAAATTATTAATCTTTAGATATTCTTAATTAATAATTTTTTTGTATCATTGTAATACACGGGTCTTACAACTAGTATGTATATATATATATATATATATATATATATATATATATATATATATATATATACATACATACATACATACATACATACATACATACATACATACATACATACATACACATATAGATGTAGGTTCAAATACGAATTCTAAATACTGTGTGACTGTAAGACCTAATACTATTAATTGATTTCATATGGTTAAAATAGGTATTTTATCTCATTACAAAATTTGAAATTTCAATCGGTATACGAGAAATTAGCATTTTGATTTGATTTTTGTAACTGATATATTATCATCGTAAATTCAAATTAAATTGCATACGCAATCGTACGTTTAAAAATTCCGATTTCATACTCATCACAATTCGATTTATTTATTCAAATTGTTAAGATCGTACAATTTTGAAGTTTTTATTTTCGGATCGAAGTAACCGTCCGTATCACAATCGAACCCATGTAGAAGATGAATTGTGTAGATTTTGGTTTTTTTGAATTTGGGATGTACGAATAGTTACATGATTTTAAGCTTAACATATTTTTGTGCAGGTTAAATATTGTTAAGTCGAAGCCCATTCTTTGAGAATGATCGTTAGTTTCATTGGATTTTTTCCATTCTAAAAGAATTGAGGTGTATGTTTGAATAAGTAGTAAACATATGTGTAAATCGGAATACGAATGTGAACAAGTCATTACCATATGTGATGAATCTAATGGTTTTGTAGTGACACACGAAGAATATTATTTCTCAATGTTAAATTAAGTCAATAGGATTCCCATTTTCAAATACTATTTAAACAATAATGAGTTACTGTATTGGGAATCATTGATGGTGAATATAGAATTCGAAATAATGTTATTGGTAACCACTGATATCAGCAGGTGAATGTAATAGTGTGTACATGAAAAATTCTCTTAGAATGTTATATGCGTTACACTTACTAACTATTCTTGTATAATATTGAAAGTGTTCTCCGCCAAATTTGCACATGGGTTCTATTTTCTATATTGGAATCATTCGAGCGGTGTGGCAATTAATAATTCATGCTTTTGAGAATGTACGTAACATACAAATTCACTACTAGTCATTACCATAAATAACTCACATTACTCTATTATTTAATTTCCGTCTTTTTTGTGTTTCAGTGTAATGTTTTTTTTTCTTTTGGGTTGTCACATTTGTATTTAAAATAGATTCAATATTTATCGATGTGTTTTTAGTGATATGAAATTAAGAGTTATATGAGTGTCCTTTTGTTTATATAATTTATATGTAGGCGTAAGATATTATTAACAAAAGACAACAAGGAACTAGCATAAGAAGTACAAAGATGAACTTAAAAGCTACAAGCAATTAAAGAAGAACAGCACCAAGTATGAGAATATTGGTTTTATGCAAATCAACTAAACTTAAAACCTAAGTTCTGATGCAACCTAATTTGATCTATGTTTTCACTATTTGAACATATAATAAATACCTAGAGGCCAATCGAAAATTACTAGAAAAAATTAAAAATAAATTACTAACATTTAGTCCAATCTTTTGGAAACTAGCACCACAAATGTCGTGCCTCTAATAGAATCACACCCAAACAAGCAACAAGAAAAACCAGGGAGAGGGAGGAGATCATAGAAAGTGGCGCAGAATATGGGATCCAGAACCCCATATTTATAGCCTCAAAGGGATAAGCAGATAAGCCTTAGAGATAAACATTTTTGAATTCAAACTAGATGCACCTTTTATCTTTGATTCAAATCCTATTTATCTCCTATATATATTATCGAAATTCAAGGATAATCATATCCTTAATTTCGCCAACTTATACGCTCATTCCATATTTGTTTACTACTCAACTATTGAATAATTACAAGTCAGCCCCTGTAGTTTTAATTAATTCAATTAATCACCAAATTAATTCCAATTAATTCTTGATTAATTATTAATTAAATAATACTATTTCTAATTAATATTTTATCAACATAATATATTAATAAATTATTTATATTGATTTATTAATCAGATAATAAATTAATCTCTCTCTCTAAAGGTAATTCTATCAAATTGCCAGCTATGAGGGCAACCCAAAAGGACTTTGCTACTATCAATTAAATATATACTAATTATAGTCATTGCTTAGACACCTAATCCAACAGTCTCCCACTTGGATAAGTCTATGACTATAACTATCAGTATAGCTTTCTAAATTGACCAGCAAATTGTAGCTTCCAAAAGCCACTGCCGAACTCTGACCCAGTCAGTTCTGTCCTAAGATAAGTGATCATATGATCCTCCGTTCTACAAGATATCATTCGGACTTGAGACATGGATTAGAATCAATCTCAGTCTGATACTATGTTTCCCGGTACCTGATTTGTGATGATATAGGACTTCTAATTGAACACATCAATTCAGTCCTTGCTAGGCCTAGCATTATAAGTCAATCACCAAATCACCGAGGGGCCCACAGATATCGCTTTTTCCGTTAGGGAAAAAGGAACGAATAAACTTTGACTCATATGCTTGTGTCTTTTACTCATCAAATCGCTCACAACAATACGTTTTATAACATCGAGTTACCAATGCGTTTACGCATTATCAATGCACAACCGACTTGAAAATTTCAACTCATATGTCTTCGCTTCAAGACCATAAGATATTATCGTCTCAGAATTACTCGTGATGAGATCCATGAAGTAATTCTCTGAGCGTGGGTTTATCTAATACTCAAATCTCTATTTCTAAGTATTCATGAATGTTGTTGCTATGTCTAACTCCTTAGACAGTCTACAATCCAATTCATGACAGTCTTAATTCACTCTTACTTCCGAAAGTATGAGCGACTGTGGAATTTTGAATAATCATATTATTCAGGAGGTAAAACATGTAAAAGTGAAACATAAAGATCTGACTGGCAGCTACACCTGTTTATTACCAAGTCTCCATGAGGTAATCACCAAGTCGGATCTGTCATAATACTGTTATGTGTTTCTTGTTTTCTTTTAAACTTTCAATTCAAGTTTTATATCTATGTCTATATTCCCTAAATGACCTTTCACTCTTTCTATGTATCCAAAATGTCTTACATTGATACACTTCATTGCAGATGATCCAATCGGATACTCTTCCGATGATATCTCAATATGTCATTCTGTCTCTCTCTCTTTCAACTCCATTCCTGAAACGGTGATGTGTACTGTGACTTCCCATGGTTCTCGGGGTCTTAAGTCTACATGACTGCACCCTAAGACTATTTCGAGGTGTCATGATGTGTCGGTGAACCATACGCGCTCCATCAGAATACCAACGAAACACTTTAACCACGAAGTCCTTTAGCACCACGTCCTGATGTTAATAATTACAGATTTGAAACTCCTTTCAAATTATTACTCACATTCACCCCAATCATTTCCCAATGATTTCTCACGTGTGTTCAAATAAACCATCCAGTATTCTTAGCCAGATTGTATCCTGAATCCAACTTACTATGCTCCAAGCATCAAGTCATCAGGATAAGTTCATGACACTTGTGATTGATCCTAGAAGCTCGTGGAATCCGATCTATTCTATTCCAAACCCTTTTGGAATCTAAAGATTACTTACAATCCATGTGTCATGACTTTCGGAAACTATTTACTTTTTGGAGATATGAATCTTGAATCTTATCAAGATCTTACAAATACTGGCAGGGTCTATACTGGTATTTTCATCTATCTAATAGATGCTTGAAACTACGTGAATATTTTGTATCTCTTTTAGATCATGCCAGGTCATTACACTTTGTAATGTCAAGAAACTCCTTTCTTGAAGTCACGCATCCTGAATCTTATCAAGATCACACTTACATTGGCAGGATCTATACTGATGATGTCATCTATCTGATAGATGCTTGTGACCACCTTAGTATGTTGTATCTGTTCTAGAATTTTCATAGCGAATCATCTCTTAATGTTAACTCATCACACTCTGCAATGATAAGAGACATTTCCTAGAATGGTATGTATATGATATACATTAATAGACAGATCACAACGACACTCCCACTGGCTTTAACATAGTAATAGGGCTCTTTTGGACTATCACAAAATCCAAACCCTTTGACATATTTTGAGATTCTCAAAATCCAAGCCGTCTGACATAATCACAGGATTCTTTCATGCTATTCACAAAATCCAAACATTTGGCACATTTTGAGAATCCGAATATCCTTCATTACGAGGTCCCCGTATGATGAATCTCGGGCCATGTACCTTGTTTGGATATACTGACATGCTCCTTATGAGTCCCTATTAGTGTGTCAGTAAACCACACACGCTCCACTAACGACTCATAAGGTGTAGTTATATCAAACAGTATCTTTTCAGATTTTCATCTTCTATTGAGAGTGTTTCTCTCGGAATCAATTACTTGACTCTAAGTATCGCCTCACTCAACCAGATGTAAGTATATTTATATATATGTTGCTTTCTTTTGATGATTCATTTACTCCTACTAGTTCTCAGACCAGGTGTAAAATCAGTCAAATTGTCACATAGACAGTGTCTCGCCCTAAGGTTCTCTTATTTGGCAGCAACCGGGCTCACCAATACTTCCAAGTAGTAGGATTGCTTATCCATACCAACTTAGTATTTTACCACTAATCGGTATGTCACCCAGATCATAACACCTTATGACGGTGACCAATACTACTGATCAAGCGAAGAGAAGAGTATGTCAGGTTTAACAGGAATCTGATTCCTGGTCAAGGCCTATTGATGACTAGAGTTTCTTTCACTTGGCTAATCCCTGAACTCCTTCAGGATTATTCTTACTCCCACTGTTTCCTTAGAATATGAGCTCTTCTAAATGGACCCTTCTTTCAAAGGTACAGGTGGGACGACCACTGAAACGACACTGCTGATCAGTATCAGGCATGTTATGAGGTTCGGACGAACGCTACATGACCCTAGACCTTCCATGTATAAGTAGGGACGAACCCTGCTTTACATTTCAGACGGTGTCAGTGCAACCTACTTAGTCTAAGATGTGGTCTGCATATGCTTTTACGATCTGACTGGTTGAATTTTCAATTTATCGAAAAACTAATTGGAAGTGTATCTTATACATCAATGATCGAACTATTTCGACCAATGCTCTATCATCTTCCCTAAGACACATTATAACCATTAATGTTCTTGGAAGATGATGAACTGTGAAACATTTTCTCAGTTTATGTCATCACTCAGGTTCTGTTGATCTTATACTTCCTTTGAAGTTCTTGAACAGTTCAAGGTTTCAATCAATCGCTTATTCTGATAAGCGAAGCCATATTTTTCATACTAATTGGCAAATATTATGAAGTATAACTAATTGTGTTTTGTTTGAAGATTCGAGCAATTCACAATAACTAATGTGTCTGTTGCTCATAATCTTAATGTTTTTTACATCTCCATGTAAATTTAATGACTTTGTTAACTTGTTCAAAATATACATTCATCACCTGACTCTAAGTCAACTGATTCCAAAATCCCTCCCATTGGATCTTTGGGTGATTCATTTCTTGCAACAATTAATTTTATTAAGAACTCAATTCATCATGTGACTCCAAGTTAAATGATTCCAAAGTCCTGTCCAACTAGACCTTTGGTTGAAGTGATTCTTATAAAAGTCACTAACTTTTCTAATTTTCTCGATTTTGACACTGTACTTTTAATTTTTGTAATTAAATCATTATGTTTTCAGAAAAATTGCAGTTAAGTCATTATGTTTTCCAAAAACTTGTGAAAATGATCATATGACAGGATGGCAACAGGTTACCAGGTCATATGGTCAGATTTTCAATTTTTCAGAAACCTAATGACTTAATAGCAAAAATAAAAAAGATAGTGTCAAAATCAAGAAATCTGAAAAAGTTAACGATTTTATGCAATTTACCCTATTCAATTTATACAACTTAATCACTTTACATGCCTCATACGTGTTTTAAATTAAACAGTTGGAATGTCTATTAATCGGTGATAGAATTGCTAATTTGTTCTAACAATTGTTTTAATTTAGGATTTATATCTATTTAATTAATGTACGATAAATTATAATATCCATCATTTGTACTTTATGATATTCTGATTAAATATATGAAAAAGCACACGAAAGTAACATATTTTGGGTTAGTTATGAAATAAAACCAATTTTTCAATTAAAACCAATTTTAATGTAATTTTAGGTTTTAAATTATCTATCTAATGTAACAACAAATTTACTTTTTTGGACACGTATGAGACATGTGAAGTGATTAAGTTGTATAAATTGCATAGGGTAAATTACTTAAAAGTCGCTAACTTTTCCAGATTTTTTGATTTTGACACTATGTTTTTTATTTTTGCTATTAAGTCATTAGGTTTTTTGAAAAATTGCAAATCTGACCATATGACCTGGTAACCTATTGCCATCCTGTCATATCGTCATTTTCGCAACTTTTTGAAAAACATAATGACTTAATTGCAATTTTTCTAAAAACATAATGACTTAATTGCAAAAATTAAAAATACAATGTCAAAATCGAGAAAACTGAAAAAGTTAATGACTTTTATGCAATTTACCCTAAAATTTACTTTAAAAATCATGGAAGACACAATTCATGAATCCAACACACTTTGGATGCATCAACATTCAAGTTATTACCATTTATGCCATCAACACATTTACACAACATTTTGAGGATAATTAAAACAACCAAGTTTTTTAAAGAAAATATAATATTTTATTAAACCAGAATTATCCTCAGAACAATGCATCTATAAACTAATAACATAATCAAATATCTAGCTAAACTCCAAAACTACACGAGCTCCAGATCCAATCTGAATATGATCTTATGCAACAATATCCTATCCTACTGAGTCCCTGCATACAGAGCAAATGTGAGAATCACATCTTGTATCACGGAAATGAGGATCAGGAGTTCCGAGTTTTAAGATATGCCTGAGTTGCCAAACTATTCGACTTCGGAGCATATTTCCAATTTTTTTGTGACTGTGTCCCACCCTGTGGATTCCCAGTTTGAGACATCGAAGAGCCGGTCCAGACGATCTGGATCATTACTTGATGCGTCTTATTACTCTACTCAATCCTGAAGCAGCTGAATTAATGGAACTATGCTTCTCCATGAATGACTCATATAGAGTCAATATTGAACGCATTCCCATGATAGTCTTATCTAGTTACCCTTTCTATATATCTGGATGAACAGATCAGCGAGTCGAGTTAATGCTTAACTCCCGATTAAAAGGGTGACAAATTTTATACAGTTCGCCTATGTTTCCCTCATTATTGAGAACATGCGAACCGATGCTACTTCCTTCTAGCTTGCACACTTCAATCTCTTTGAAGATCCTAGCTCGTCCCTTTTTAATCGGTTCTCGGAACCTTTCCTCAACCAGTTGTGCTAACTTATATGACACTAGGAATTCAAAATCCCTGCGGAACTCGGGGACAATGGTAAACATTATGAGGCAACGAACTTCCTTGGACTCATCAGTCAAGAAGTCATGCTCATCAGAAGCTGTTGTGTGATGCCATGCTTTTGGGAGTGGACACTCAATCAGCTATGGCTTGCCAGCAAAACTAAGAACCATTCTCTATTTGCGAAGCCATACCACATAGTTTAGGCCAGTCAGCCTTTCCATAGACTTTCCATTTATAACAGGTACTTTCTGAAACTCTCAGAAATGGGTGATGGAGGAGAATCGATACTAGATTCAGACATCTATAAAATCAGAATTTATTAGTGCAATTAATCCTTTTAAATAATTACCAAATTTATTATCTAATAAGGCTAGGATCCAAAATCTCCCAACTATGCTGTGAAGAGGGATGCTGTAATCACACCATAATGGTCATTAAGGTAGAAATACATTTATCAATTTCAGTCTTATGAAATTCCTAGATCTGTGAGATTCATTGAACTGTTCAATGGCATGTTTAATCTCGGACTATGCTCTTCCATTTGTGACTGGGATGCCAATGATCACAAACAAGATGTGAATAACCATGCAAATGTGCTTGGTAACCTCAATGTCATTTATCATCTCAAATTGATGTGCCGGTTAACTACACACGCTCCATCAACAATGATAATTTATGAGAAACCCATTACCATTATTTATGAACCCCCTATTAGCGTGCCGGTTAACCACACACGCTCCAATAATGTCTCATAAAGTGTAATGTGCAATTTCATGGATTAGCATATCTTTCACATTTTTCCTAAAGTAACTAGATTTGGGAATTTTATAAAACAGGTTCTAGTACTTTGATTAATAACATTATACTTTTAATGAGATTAAGTTTGTCCTATCAAATCCGTTCTGCTAACAACCCTCCACTAATCAAATGAGCGGTGGGTGAGAGTGGACACCCATTTAACCGCCATTTTATAGGCAGTTTCCTTATACCCCCCTTATAGATCAGCTTCGTGAATGAGGCATACTAGCGATTTGACTGACTGGTTGTTATACATATAAATATTAACTTTTAATAATAATACATATATAAGATGTATTTTAAACCTTTTAAAATATTTTGGTTTATCTATTTAAATTTTTCGAAATTAAACTTTTAATTTATATTTAAATTTAAACCTTTAATTGATTTAATATTTATCTTTTAATTAACAATTAATTAAATAACTTAAATTAGATAGAGATCAACAAATTAATCAAATTAACTTTAATCATATCCTTTAACCAACTAAAATCGAAAATCACATAAGGGTTTAAGGTTGAGAACCGTGAGAACCGCTAATTCACAATTTAATAATGTTGTATGTTTTATTTTTAACACTTGTTTTTTTTATCAAAATAAAATTATCAAACACATAAAATATATAATTATCATTCATTTGCTATTAGATATCAATATTAATGTGTTTTAAATAAAAAAAGTTTTACATTATAGTATTCACAGTTTAATAACTAGAAAATTTTATTATATTGTGAATATTGTAAAATGTATTAAAAAATACGAAATTTTATTAAGTTTGATGCATTTTCACATAATAAACAAGTCTGAAAAAACAACAAAACGAAAAAAAACATGATTCTTAATGTATGAATATCAGTTCTCACGGTTCTTAACCTTTTAGTGGTTCTCATTTGAACCATTTCCTATATATATATATATATATATATATAGTATATATATATATATATATATATATATATATATATATATATATATATATATATATATATATATATAATATGGTTGGTGATTTTTAATTTTTTTTTCGGTTTTTGCTCACTCCTATTGGACCCGCACCCAGCAAAGGTGCAAAGTCACAGTGGCGGTAATCAAGTTCTAGAGACCGACTCTATTGATGATGTTACAGAGTGTGTATAAGTGTCTAATTCATGATTTTAATGATGAGAAAAGAAATATCAGAAAATTAATAATTAATCCTTGTGTTTTTTATATGTTGTCCTAAAGTTTAACAGGAGACAACAAGAGCTACGTGAAATACAGTCTTATTGCTAAAAAGGACTTGAAAAAAAATCCATTTGAAAGCGAGTCACTAGTAGAAAAATGGCTTTTCATGACAGACAATGCCTGTCGTAAATGGCCATAGATGACAGACAAATATCTGTCATTGAAAGCCATGTTATAAATTAAAGATGACATGCATTTGTCTGTCATAAATTTACGACATACATTTATGACGGACAATGTCTGTCGTAATTTTGAAAATATGACAAACATTTATAAATCTTATATGACAGTCATTTGTCTGTCGTAAATTTATGACAGACCTTTATGACATACATTTATGACGGACAATGCCTGTCGTAAATTTGAAAATATGACAAACATTTATAAATCTCATATGACAGACATTTGTCTGTCGTAAATTTATGATAGTCATTTATATATATATATATATATATATATATATATATATATATATATATATATATATATATATATATATATATATATATATATATATATATATATATATATATATATAAATACAAAATAAGATATTAATACACAAAAAGCTACTTCACTGCTCAAATTATAATACGTCAAACACAAAGTATATTACCAAGTTTATTCAAAAGTGATTGACGAATATACAAAATACCCTTCCAAGTTTATCCAAAAGTAATTGACAAATACAATATCACTGATAAATAAAGGTCGTGACATACATAGCTCATTTTTCACGCAGATCATCAAGCTCGGCGTTTGTATATTCATTCTTCCCCCAAAACTATGACATAAATTGATATATTAGCCATAAAAACAACTTTAAACAATTATATGAAATTGGCCAATGTTAAGAAAATTTACTTACGTTGTTATTCAACACTTGAAGTCCTTCATCAACAACCGCTTTCATGAACTTTAAAACATAATACCCACATTCCGTGCCACCTGGCTGAAGCGGACACAATACATACATAATAAATGATTAGCCAAAAGAAAATATGTCTGTATGTAAGATCTGTTTTTTTGTGAAGACACTCGGTTACCAGGTTTTTTACTAATAGACAGTTGTCCCTTCTAACTGTTTCAATACCTGACAATGAAACTCATTCGTCATAAAACATTTTTTTATAAAAAAAAGTGAATAAACACTGTTACTTACCTTTTGTATCCAGCTTGTCAAATTTGTCTGGATTTTTCCAGTAAAGACCAGCATACCTCTTTTTACTGATTAGTAGATACGAGAAATAAACCTTTTCAAACTCTAGTTTGATAGGCTTTTTGCAAAACAAACCAAAAAAAGTCAGAAAAATATTTATATTAAAATTAAATTATAAGAGTGGAAATTACCTTGATGAAAGTGCCACTAATGTAATCAGCAGCTTCCTTACCTAGCTTCATGGCTTCATCTACAGTGGGGACACCAAATTGCACCATAATTGAATCTGTATCCCCATATATGACCTGGAAATTTTATGTAATCGGTTTATTATCTTATGTTCATAGCCCTTAAGTGTTGAGAATTTATCTTCCACGAGTCTTTTTGTATGTTCAATCATCTGTCGCCCTTCAAAAATCATCAAATTATATTATCAAGCAAAAGGTGGCATTTTCGTAATTAAATAATCATGATACGGGTGATAATATATTACCATAGCTTGTAACACTAGATGATATCTCTAAACATGGCAATCGGCCAATTGTAGCTCCTGTAAATCCATACACTGAATTTGCACTTATCTGGAAAATATTCCACAATGTACAAATGTTATTTTAGTGAAAAAAAATTAGATATATGAAAAAATGAAAAAGTGTTGGCAAGCCTTACCTTCAAAGCCAGCTGGCGACCATCCAATACAGCCTTTACTAGGGGATCTTTTGCTTCTCGTAACCCAAAAAACTCATTATTCTACAAACAGAATACCAACAATACACATGTATGCAAGAAATAGCAACATACTTTCACTTTTTGCTTACTATATCATCTTATTTTTATTTCTTTCTATAACAACATTATACTTTCAAAAAAAATTCTTATTAAGAAACTATACTTTGAAAAATCTACCCACTTATTTCATTGTGCAGTTATAAATTATAATTGCTTTGTATTTTGAAGATATTGCTATAGTTGGGTAGGATTTTCAATATAAAATGCTGTAATAAGAAAAAAAATAGAAAGTAGAATGCTATAATAGACAAATAAAAAAAGAGTATGTTGACATTTCTTGGATTTAACATTATTAACATATTGACGTACTTTCAAATCCGCTTTAGCTCTTCTACGAGCAGCTAAAAGTTCTTCAAGAATTTCCGGAAGTATACCCTAAAAGTACATTTGTAAACACTTGTCAAATTTAATTTTTTTTTAAATATATAACACAAAATGTCATCAATTCGGTAAAAACCTTTTGCAAATCCGACTTGACAAATATTTCACCCGATGGAGTTTTATTTACACATTCTGGTGGAAAGTTAAGCTTTCGGGCATCTTCAGAAGTCACCTTAATAAAAACAAACAAAACAAACTTTAAAACATTAAAACATCTCAATCAAACATAACTTGAACACTATAGATTAACAATAAAAATAGAAGAATAACTCACTAGAGTACAGTAGCATAAGTTATATGCCATCATGATTGATGGATATAGGGATGCAAAATCCAATGTTGGAATTGGCTTCTCATAGAATCCCGCCCTGGCTTCCAAAACCTATACAGCATGATAATCATAATCTCAATTATAATAAAATATTTAATAAAGAATGTGAAAATAGTAGTGAAGAAGAATATACTTACAGTTGCACCTTCATATGTTCCTTGTTCAGATCCTGCTTGTTTCACATTAGGAAGGACTAAATTCTTCTCTTTTGCTTTCCTTAAAAGTTGAGAGAGTACCTGATAGACATTCACTTAAGTTTCAAAAACTAATACTTTTATATAATTATATAACAATGAACATTAGATCCAATTTTTTTTTATAAAAGATGACCTTGATACTCTATCCTCTTGAAAGGAGAAATGATATGGGAACACCGGTGACACGAGCCATCTCCACATAATTGTAAATGTACATCAACTTGTCCAAAAGCCGTTGAGGGAGATAAGCATCCTGTTTATATAATGTTTATTGTTAATTAACTTTTTCTATTTTGTTAATTATTTTGAATCTAGTATTGATTTAAAAGAGATATTGTGTTAAATTGGTATGTGGGTACAAAGCTTCTATGCATGTGTCAGTGAGTGGATACTTGATCTGAAAACCATCTCTACTGCTTCTCTTCTCAATGTCTTTACTTTTTGTCTTGTCACCATCGTTATTAACCACAGAGTCATCTTTCGCCATTATATCTCAAGTTATATCGGTGCTTGTTATAATTCTGCACGAATAATGGGATTCTACAACCTCAGCCAATTAAATTTTGGTATATGTATTGTATTCTGAACAATATAAAATTAGGCTAATATGGCACATGCACTAATCAAGGATGGTTTGTCGTTTGCCATATGCAAGATATTAAAAATGATTAAATGCAAAATATGTCATAGTTCGTCTGTCATTAAAAACCATTTTTCTAGTAGTGAGTCGTAAGAGACAAACACTAATATGCAACCTGCATTAATCCAACATCACAATTGTTATTATCCTTCATTCCCCAAACTCACAACGTTACATGTACACTAAGTAGAACTTTTGAAAAACAATACATTTCAAACCCACTCCCCAAAAGAGAAAGTAAGAAGGACAAACATAAATATATATAAATATCATCCTTTGTGATTTCCACGCTGCGTATACATGTTATACTGGATCTGTGAGATTGGAAGTGGAGGATGGGAGAAGCCGTTGGTGCTGCCATCCACCGTCCAACTCATCGGCGATAATCTTAGATGGTTTAGAATTCTTGTAAAATGAATAAAGTGCAAGCTGTGCTAACCCAAGAACAAATCCAGTCCCATTTGGTACCTAATTTAACAAATTGTTGAAGTGATCAGAATAATGACACAAAACACGAGAAATCGAGTATATAATATCTTGTAAATGGTTACAAAAAGGTTTTGTTGATAGTAAATGTATTAGATGTTTTATGAAGATATTTTAAGCAGTAATATTAATGTTGACGATCTAGATATGGTTTTTGTGATACAAACGTACAGCTACAAATGTTATTGAAAAAACAAAACAGTAAATAACTTTTTTTATAAAATAATGTTTTGTTATTCTTTATTTTCTGTATGACAGATAAAATAAGCAAAAAAGACGACTCAAAACCATTTAAGCAACAATAAAAGTTCCTAAAAGGAGACGTATTCATATATTTTGAGATTTAATAAAGTCAAAGGTAAACACATTTCAATTCACGCAAATATTTGTATAAACGCCAATGTAATTACAAGCCAAATAAATGAAGTATAAAAATGGTATTGACAACTAAGAAGGTATCCAGATAAGCTGCAACTTATATTAGTAATTATGATAAAAGAAATTTGATCAAAAGTCTTGCAAAATTTTATTTCGAGATGGTTATTTTTCTAAGTTATGCTTACATTTCCATGCTGGCAACACTCATTTATATGTTTTAATAAAATATATCCGTTTGTTAATAAAAACTGACCATTAATTATGCATGAAGTGACGTAACATAGATGATGAGCTTACAAATCGGTGCGTTAACGCGTAACGTGGCTAAGACTTGTATAAAGTCAAGTTTGAATTGACGTGAAGTATTAATATTAATATTATATATCTTTGTTTAGAAAAATATATCTCAAAATTATACATTTTTGTTTATATAATTAGTGACCTCTAAATTCTAATTAATGTTAACATATTTATATCTATTTCATTGGTTTCGAAAACGTAATGGGAAGATCTAGACATAGTTAATTAATTACAACTTAAATATCTAAATTAAACGTGTTTTGATAGAGCATGATGAGAAAAGAAGTTGTAATGATTTATATTATTTGATGACTTGATATTTATGAAGGAAATGAAGCAAAACCACCAGATCTGCAGATCACCAGTGGGACATCCGTCAGATTCCTGTTCAAATATATATGTGATGAGCGAGGCACAAAGCTGAGCCAGACTTAATATCAATGAGGTGGCGTCATATAATCCTCATATATTTTCTCCACGTTAAAAACACAGCTTCTACTATATATGGTATGGTCCTATGGCTGGGACAACTCAACTGTGTAATATTTAATTCATAAATTAATAAATGAAAAAATATAAAAATATAAGCAAGAGAGAACATGTTCATACCCCAAGGAACCAGTCTTTTACGAGAAACGCATACAAAGTCCACACCCCACCGTTGAGAAAGAGGAAGAGAGAAAGAAGAAATGGCATATACTCCACGCTTTTAGTGCTCACCACTAATCTCTGCATCATTAAATAAATAGTTGTTATATTCATGTTTATGGTCACTTTCGCCCCTTAAATGAAACATCAAATTTGGTTTTACATTTTAATTATCAGATATTCCATATAAAACATACAATTTATTTCTACAGAAACTAGATTATTATAAAAATATTGGCGAGAACTTTAACAAGAGTTGGTGATATATATAATAAAATCTATAGAAAGCTACGTGGTAATTTTACTAATATATTATGTATCTACTCTATTATTAGATTAGAAAAGATATTTTTACCACTATTTTTTATTTGTAATTAAAATGAAACAAAAAGTATTGCTAAAAAGATCATCATTTTAATATATTTTTTGTGTTTACAGTTGGAGATCCTCTTACCATTGCAGAAAGTGGAGACGCATACATGACGATATTAAGGCCAGCACCTAACAACCCTACCACATCAATCCTCATGTCTCCTTCCATTCCCATCTGCGTTACCAAAACAACGCCAACAAATACACCCACATCCACAATCCCAGCAAGCATCGCCGTTTTTGCCTGAATTGAATTAATGATCATATCATCGAACTCACATTAATAATTTACACACATCCACATATATATTTGACACGCTTACTCTTGTTGTTGGAGGTGCATAAATGATGAACAAGGAAATATAAAGAATCTCCACAACAATGCCAAAACCATTAACAGTTGCGACCAGATAACTTCCAGGCTTTGTGATTCCGTAATAAGTCCATAAACTTGAATTCAGCAAAGTGCAAATGTAGGGAAGGCTCTTAAACTCTTCTGTTGATCCGTTCTTTGCTATTCTCCAGAACGTCTTCCTGCACCGACACATATCACCCTTTTCATTCCATCACCAATTAAAAGGAATGGAATACTTATATCTTAAAATCACACCATTACTTACACTGGGGAGAGAAACATTAAGATGGAGATGATGTTACCTGCCAAAAACGCATTATTAGCTCGTCTGTCTACATTGAGTGATCAAAGATTAGAAAGAAATAGTATACCGATAATCCCCACGTAGAAATACAGGTTGTCCATCTTCAAAGATGAAGCAGAGGAGCAAACAAGAAAGTTTGCTTATGGACTTGCAATGGAAGAATTCTACCTGCCCTCTTGATTATATTTTCGTTTTCTAATATTATATTCTTTTAAAATTGGACAGTCGATATGTTGTGCATATTTAATAAAAATGTGATGGCAACTTTCAGCCTTGGATATGACTTTATATTTCTCCTAAATAAATAATGTTGCAAAGAGAATAGCTTTGTTATATACGGTGTTACTTGACCATACGAATCATTTACAACATATCAGTAAGATGCTGTTTGCTTTTAAATTACCCAAACGACCGTAGTCTACAAACCAAATATACAAAAATGATGTAGACTACGGTCTATAAAAAAGAGAGTTTATTTTATAAAATTTACAACTATATAAAAATATATTTTGCACAGATGACTATTCAAATATTACATTATATCAACAAGTAATAAAAAATTTGTCTTTTAAAATTTATTTACATGTACGTGTAATATTCTTTTATATATATATATATATATATATATATATATATATATATATATATATATATATATATATATATATATATATATATATATATATATATATATATATAGGCAAGGGTTCAAATGAGAACCACTAAAAAATTGAGAACCGTGAGAACCACTAATTCACAATTTAATAACGTCAAATTTTTTATTTTTAACAATTGGTTTTTATCAAAATAAAATTACCAAACACATAAATATATATAATTATCCTTCCTTTGCTATTACATATCAATATTGATGTGTTTTAAAGAAAAAAAAATTTACGTTATAATATTCACAGTTTAATATCTAAAAATTTTATTATATTGTGAATAGTCTAAAACATATTAAAAAATAAGGAAATTTCTTAAGTTTGATGTATTTTCACATAATAAATAAGTGTAAAAAAATATAAAAACGAAAAAAACATGATTCTTGATGTGTGAATATCGGTTCTCACGGTTCTTATTATTTTAGTGGTTTTCATTTGAATCCTTTTCTCTGTCTCTCTCTCTCTCTCTCTATATATATATATATATATATATATATATATATATATATATATATATATATATATATATATATATATATATATATATATATATATATATATATATATATATATATATATATCAAGGTTGTAAAAATCGCTTGACGGTAGCTTGGCGGTCGAGTGGGGTTAAGGGACTAATCGGATTAATCAGTGATTAATTGGAGACCCTAAATTATAAAGGAATTCATTTAGACATATATAAATACAAATAATAGCAAAGTTTGATTCATTTTATTCCGATATACACATAAAAAATTATACATTTGTTTATTTTTATTCTTTAATATTAATTTTTTTTTTAGTTTTCTTGAGTTATTAGAGAGTGTTTGTGTCATCATTTAAAAATAAAAAAATAAATAATAAATTAAAAATTAAAAAAATTAAAAAATGACCGCCAAGACCGATTAATCGGCCGCCAAAGCCGATATTTGACCGATTTTTACAGCAAACCGTCAAGCTAACCGATTAGGCCTAATCGTAATCGGTTGAAGACCGTCAAGCGACTAATTACTGATTAATCGGCTGCCAAGGCCGATTTCTACAACACTGATATATATATATATATATATATATATATATATATATATATATATATATATATATATATATATATATATATATATATATATATATATATATATATATACGTGCAATATTAATAAATTCTATTGAAATAATCTCTTTAGTTATCTATTGGATGCAAAGCTCTTCATAAGAAGATGACTTGTGTGTTTGGAAGAGCCATGATGACATGTGGATAATCAGCCTTATAACTTGTTGTGTAGCTTCCTTATATATAATAATTTGTTATTCATTTTGTGGTGAGAGAGATCACATTGTATTGTGTATATTGTTTAGAGAGTATAGTGTGGTTAGATTGATTTTATATAGTTGAGCAAGTTTTGTCTATGCTTCTATCCATTTGTACTACTATCTCATTTATACAATAATTGTGCTTAATCGATAATATTGTTCTTGAGTGTTTATGATCATTCTTATTCCACACATATGCCAAATCCGGGTCCTAACATTGGTATTAGAGCCATAAAGATTCGGGCGATTATTTCAATGCACGATCTCGAATTTAACAATTTTTAACCATAATCGTTCAA
Organism: Cichorium intybus; assembly: GCA_023525715.1. Taxonomy (NCBI): domain Eukaryota; kingdom Viridiplantae; phylum Streptophyta; class Magnoliopsida; order Asterales; family Asteraceae; genus Cichorium; species Cichorium intybus. The sequence goes on along the minus strand of CM042015.1, from coordinate 539,386 downwards.
GTTTTGATTTATTTATTGGGGAGTCTCTCTGTAACGACCCAATTCGTACATAATTCATTTAATGTACTAAATCATAATATACATAAACTGGTCCCAATTTTTTTACATTTCATGTTCACAAAATATTTAGTTTAGTGCATCATCAGGTATTACAAAATGGTATACAAGAGTCATGGCAAGTGTATCATACATATACAATGTAAAAAAATAACTAACTAGTCTAGTTCCCATGTCTCTATTTCACTAGCAAGGTTATCTAGTGTAAAAATTCCGCTGATCTTCATTTTAGTCCTTATCTTCATTTCTTTGGCTTTGGTTCACTGGCTAAAACAAGTCTCTAGTCTTGAGTGCCTTTGTTCTTTACACCTCTTGCCCTTGGAATGCCTTTTGTGACCAACTTGTAGTGAAAGCCTCTTCAAAACCACCCTTGATCCTTAAAGAATTCAATCAAACACACTAAAACCCCAAGAACACACGCGCACACACACACACACACACAAGTTCTTGGGGGAGAGTTTTGGGGAGAGGTTCTAAGGGTTTGTCGGGTGAAAACCTACATTAAATCTATGTTTTCGTTGGGTATACGAAAACTAGTCCTAAAATTTTCACATTTCATGTTAGTTTGATGCATCACCGGGTGTCATAAAATGGTATTCACGAGTCATGGCAAGTGTATCATACATATACAATGTCAACAAAGGAATTTCTAACTAGTCTAGTTCCCATGTCTCTATTTCACTAGAAGAGTTATCTAGTGCAAAAACTTCACTGATCTTCATTATACACCTTATCTTCATTTCCTTGGCTTTGGTTCACTATCTAAGACAAGTCCTTTAGTCTTGATTGCCTTTGGTCTTTACACATCTTTCCCTTAGAATCCCTTGTGTAACCAAATTGTACTGAAAGCCTCTTGAAACCACCCTTTGTACTTAAAGAATCCAACCACACATACTAAAATCCCAAGAACACACACACACACACACATACACACTAGTCTTGTGAGAGTTTTGAAGAGAGGATCTGAGGGTTAATGTGGTGAAAAAACACATTAAATATGTGCTTTCATCAGGTTAAACAAAGAGCCATCGGGTCTACCAACCATGGGGGACCAACTCGAAACCTTGTTCATCATATCTCTCACCAACACACTTAGATAAAAAATGGAAGTGAGTCGGCTCTACAATTCATCCAATTTGCCATAGTGTTGATCTCTTTTTCAGGAACCCTAATTCCCATGACCTTAATCTTGGCAAGGTTAACCCTAAGGTCTGACGCGAGATGGAAACAATGCAAAATACAAATGAGATTGATAGCATTTTCCTTGGACCACTCCCTAAGGAACTTCACATCATCTGCATATTGGAATAGGGAGAGAACTGGGCCATTGTTTAAAAGAGTAACATCTTTCTAAATACCTTTCTCAATTTCCTCCTCAATAACAACTTTGAGGACTTCTACAAGAAGTATGAAAATGAAAGAAGATAGGGGTCACTTAAGGGAACACCCTATTGAAAGGAAAATTGCTTGGTAGGGCTTCCATTGACAAGGACAGAGACTCTAGTAGATGAAATGCTTCCCAAAATCCAAGATCTCTATTTTTCGTCGAACCCCATAATATGCATCATGGTATCCAAGAAAGAACAACTTAGACTATTGAGAGCTTTTTTTAGAGTCAAATTTAAAGATTAATAACTTTTTCTTACGTTTCTTTGCCTATTTTAACGTCTCATTCATCATTAAAAGACCATCTAAAATGCTTCTACCACATATGTAAGTTGATTGCTCGTTGCTACAAGGACTTTGGAGATAATCTTGCTGATGCATCCGATTAGGTTAATGGGTCTAAAATCAGCAAGGATGAGGAGGTTGGTCACTTCCGGCACAAGAGTGATAAAAAGAGGAGTTGTGACGTGTGTTGATGGTAGAGTGCGCTTTAAAAAAATTAACCACAGAGTGAATATCATACCCATTACATCCCAAAACGTTTTAATAAAAGCAAACATATACATGTCCGACCCAGAGCCCTATCATTCTCATAGTGCCAAATCGTCAATCTCACTTCCTCCAAGATGTAAGTTGCCTCTAGCATGTCCGTTTTATTTAATAGTTTTCTATGACTATCACTTTTAATTCTGAACGTTTCCTGGTTTATGTTTTCATTGTGTAGTTCTTAGGCCATTTTTTATACCTTCTAACAATTCTACGAACAATAAATTACAACTTTCAAATTATCCTCTCGTGTATTTGCAACCATGACAAGTCCTATCCTAATAGGCCTTTTATGGTTGGTTTTTACAAGAGAACGTTGTACTTCACACATACATCAACTCCATAATATGACTTAAAAATATTTGTCAAGGTACAATTTAAAAATAATAGAAACTAGAGCCGGTTCCAAAATCGGTTATTTGTTGTCTTAATAACAATAGTTGTTATTGAAGAATTTAAAAAATATAGGAACCGGAACTAACATGCGCAGCGGTCGTCATGCGGTCAAAAATAAGAAATAAACCTCACTCTCACTTAGCACAGTGGAAGTCAGGGTCGATCCGCAGGAGTTTGGTGGTTAGGACAAGACGATAGTATACTAACTGTAGTGTTACTCTACAGTCAGCGGTATTGTTTCTACTTTCCCAAAAACCAATAAAAGAAAAGTATCAAACAAGTGCCAAAACCAAATCAAACATGAACTAACCCAAGTTCTAAACTAAGATTACTTACTGATTCCAGAAGTACATTCCAGAAAAATCAGAAGCAATTACAATCCCAAAACATCCAAACAAGCATTCAACAGAAACAATCCCGAAAAAGTGCAATTAAACATCAAACTGAATGATTAACTTTTATAAATCAAAAAACAAACATCAAACCAATATCCAAACACTCAAATCAGATCTAAAATACCAAGTATTTACTACTGAAATCAGAAACTACAATTCTAAACGAACATCGAGTAATCGACGGAAATCCCGATTGCGGAATACCTCGATACCGAGTTGATAAAACAAGAGAAAAACTAAATTACTAACCAAAATATTTATTCCCACTGAAAAACTGACGAAATAGTGCCTTCGGATCCCTCCTTCGCGTCCCGGGATGAGTGAAAAGTCGGACGGGACTCCGGTATTTATAGTTGTGCAAAATTAGGGTTTCCGCGTCGCAGGTATATAGAATCCGCGGCGCGCGTGTTGCCTTATCCCGCAATCTCGGTATTTGAAATTCAAAAACAAAGATTTTATCCTGTCGCGAGATAGCCGCGCTATCTCAAGAAATAGCGGCGCTATTGACGATAGCGGCGCTATCTCTGATAGATAGCGCCTCTATTTCCGCCAGATCCGATTTTTTGCCTTTTTTGCTCCACAACCTCTCCATAATTGCACTAAAACCCCTGCATTTACACTAAAAACATTTCTAAGCACTTTGACACAAAAGTAAGTGATATTAGCCAATTAATAATGATAAATTAACTAAAACACGGATAAACAACGCCTAAAATACTTGATATTACTAGGCGTTGTCAGGAACCGGTTCAAAAATCCTAAAAATTAATGTATCTGATTTCGATTCTAGATACCCGCCTATGGTCACCTTTACAACGTTTAAAGTTTTAGGATGTAAATTTGTCCGAATTGTAGGTATTTATGATAGGTTTTATGCAAATCAATTAAACTTAAACCCTAAGTTCACATGCAACCTAATTGGATCTATGTTTTCACTATTTGAACATACAAAAAATACCTAAAAGCCAAATCGAAATTTGCTAAAAGATATAAAAGAAAATACTAGCCTTTAGTTCAATTCTTTGAAACTTAGCACCACAAATGTCGTGCCTCAAATGGAATCACACCCAAGCAGCAATTCGAAAACCAAAAGAGTAGAGAGAGAGATGAGAGAAAGTGGCGCAGAGAATGGGGTGGCCAGGTGCCCCTATTTATAGGTTTCAAAGGTTTATCAGCTAAGCCTTATGGATAAACCTTATTTGAATTCAAATGAGATAAACATTTTATCATTTAATTCAAACTCTATTTATCCTTTATATGTATTTCGAAAATCAAGGATTATCCAATCCTTATTTTCGCCAACTACATGGCCTGCCAAAATTGTCACTACTCAACTATTGAATAATTACAATTCAGCCCCCTACACTTTTAATTAATCCAATTAATCACCAAATTAATTCCAATTAATTCCTGATTAATTATTAGTTAAATAATATTATTTCTAATTAATATATTATCAACATAATATATTAATAAACTATTTATTTTATTTATATTGATTTATTAATCACATAATAAATCAATCTCTCTCTCTTAAGGTTATTTTATTAAACTGCCAGCTATGAGGGCAACCCAAATGAACTTTGATACTATCAATTAATTATATATACTAATTATAGTCATGGCTTAGACACCTAATCCAACAGTCTCCCACTTGGATAAGTCTATGACTATAACTACCGGTATAATTTTCTAAATCGACCAACAAATTGTAGCTTACAAAGCTGCTGAGCGAACTCTGACCCAATCAGTTCTGTCCAAAGATAAGTGATCATATGATCCTCCGTTCTACAAGATATCGTTTGGACTAGAGACATGGATTAAGATTAATCTCTGTCCGATTCTCTGTTTTCCCGATTTCTGATTTGCAATGACATAATACTTCTAATTGAACACATCAATTTAGTCATGGCTGGCCAGCACTTCAGTCAATGCCAAATCACCGAGAGGCCTACATATATCTGTTTTCCCGTTAGGGCAAAGGAACGAATAAGCTTTGACTCATATACTTATACCCTTTACTTGTCAAATCGCTCACAACAACACGTTTTATAACATCAAGTTACCGATGCGTTTACGCAATATCAATGAACAATCGACTTGTAAATTATAACTCATATGTCTCCGCTTCAAGACCATAAGATATTATCGTCTCAAAATTACTTGTGATATAATCCATGAAGTAATTCTCTGAGCGTGGGTTTATCCAATACTCAAATCCCTATTTCTAAGTACTCATGAATGTTGCAGCAATGCTATTGCTATGTCTAACTCCTTAGCCAGTCTACAATCCAATTCATGACAGTCTTGATTCACTACTTACTTCCGAAAGTATGAACGACTGTGGATATTTGAATAATCGTATTATTCGGGAAGTAAAACCTAAAAAATTGAAACACAATGATAAACAATTGACAAATAGCTAGTAGTAAACAATACTTATCAATAATTCTCTATTATTAAATCACCAAAAGTCAATTACATTTATATTGTTACAAGTTTCAGAAAACTATCTAACTATTAAAACTAATATCATCTCTTAATCCAATGCTCCTAGCATGCTGATTGTGCTTGATCCTACTCAGAGCCTTCGTCAGAGGATCTGCAAGATTCTCTTCAGATGATACCCTTTTCACAATAAGGTGACCTTCTTCTACCCTATGCCTGATGTAGTGGTACTTTCTGTCGATGTGTCTGGACTTTCCATGATCTCTCGGTTCCTTTGTCAAAGCAACCGCTCCTTCGTTATCGCAGAAAAGTTCCATAGGCTCCTGAATGGTTAGGACGACTCCGAGGTCATCGATGAAGTTCTTCAGCCAAGCCGCTTCTTTTGACGCTTCACTTGCAGCTATGTACTCTGATTCACACGTCCAATCAGCCACCGTCTCTTGTTTGAACTCTTCCAAGTAACCGCTCCGCCATTTAAAAGAAACACCTAGCCCGACTGAGACCGACCGTTGTCTCCATCTGTCTAGAAGCTGGCGTCAGTATACCCACGAACTCTTAACGTATCACTGCCACCAAGGACTAGCACCATATCCTTCATCCTCCACAAATACTTGAGAATATTATTAACAACTATCCAATGAGCTCTATCAGGATTTCCCTGATAGCGACTGACGATGCTCAAAGCAAAGGACATTTTAGGGCGAGTACATGTCATAGTGTACATGATCGATGTAACACCCGGTTTTTAATAAAACATCTTCATTTAAATAAATATCAATTTATTCAATAATTAACATTTTGAAGATATTTAGAAATCATTTAAACATCAATTCACCGCATAAATGTCCACATAAGTAGCATCAGTGTGTACCCGTCATGCCTGTCCGTCATTTTCACCTGTACAACCTGAAATGGTAATTTAAAAGGGAAAGGATAAGCACACGGCTTAGTGAGTTCCAACAACTACACAGCATATCAGCTACACATACTTTACCCCTAACAGGAAAAATACAATCACACGTCACATAATCTGCTCTACCCAGTATATTGGATTATATCCTCATATACGTATCTGCTCAGTAAATCTAATTCCCCGGCTCAGCACTTAGAGTCGCGCATACCCTGTACGTCGAGTCATGCGTATCTGCTCAGTGTATTTTGCACGTATCTCTATATTACTCAGTACGTCGAGCCCACACACACCATAACCCAACCCATACAATTATAACAGGAAGGTATATACACACAACTTGGTACAATTCACCAACATATTATAAACATCTTATAAGCACACAAAATACAGTAAAGGACATACAACGTCCACACAATGTAGTGAGAAACTCACCTGATGATAGTCGACTACAGCGTTTATCTCTGCTTCGTATTCCCTCTTTAATTGTTAACACAGTAAGACATTTATCACTCTTTACTCCTTAACTATACCATAGTTGCATCACTAAACCCTTCCATAATTCCAACATGATACCTCGTGATTTATCAAGTAAAGGATAGCCAGGTAGAAGATTAGTTGGGGTGGCAGGATCCTTTCAGCATTTTAGCCTTTCGGAAAATCCAACAACCAGATCCCAAGTAATCGGCCTAGACACCATCCTCGTAAGTAAATCACTCGGTATTATTTTTGGAATTACGAATAGTATAACCTCTACATATTATAGTTTAACACTTATAAACTACTAGAGAAATACGATAGTGATTACTCACTTAAGATTGGCGTTTTCGCAAAGCCTTGGCACGTTTCCCGTTCCGCTCTTCCAACACTTCCCGAGCACCTCGTTACCAGCTACCGCTCGCTCCTAACTCCTCCCGACCTATTTTCCTCACCAGAACACTCCTCGATATCGTAAGGTTGTTTGGTGTTTGTTGTGGGTTGAAATGAATAAGTTGGGCCTCTATTTATAGGGCTTGAAAACACTATTCACGACGTCATCACGACATCATCGTCGACATCATCACGACGTCGTCACGACATCATCGTCGACGTCATCACGAGGTAAGCGCTTACTTCATTTCTCGGGTACTATTCACGCCGGAGTTACTATTCACGCCGGAGTTACTATTCACAACGTTTTTTTTTTTTGAAAAATGGTCGTTACAAGTTCTCCCCCTTTATAAGATTCCGTCCCCGGAATCTCCAGCGTTGGCCTACACTTATTCTTCCTCTCAATCATTCCCTATTTCAACACAATACGGTTCTATTAGTAAACCCAAAGGGTATTACCACAATACTGGCACATTAACCACCTCTAATCAACTAGGCTATCATATTGAGACTACAAAGTACTCGTTATGTAATCCCATACAGAAATCATGGATGCAAGGTACTTGTTATGCATCGTATAATCACATGTTCACCACATCATATCACAACCCCTACTCTTCACAACCTCAACAGCTCAGCTATTCACCAAACACTCAATTGTATGTGTGTTAGAACTGCCAGCCAATAAAGCCATCACAACACTTGTATGTGGTCCCACCACAATTACTGCTCATAAGATCCACAACACATATGTGGTCTTACCAAATGTGGCCCCACTAAATAAGTGGTCACAACCACAAGTACTATTAACCCCTAGAATAAATGGTCACAACTACAAGTTACCAGTGGCCCCACGGAATAAGTGGTCCCAACCACAAGTACAAGTAGCCCCATAACATAAGTGGTCCCAACCTATGCAGTTATCTCGGCCATAAACCTTATAGCGGTCACCTAGCGAGATTCGATTTAGCGTTTATCGCGGTGGTATAGCGGAGATTTTTTTGTTACTTTTAGACTATTAATACAACGTAGAATTAATATCACAAAAAGTTGCATAAAAATGTCACATAAAACATAGATAGTATTCTAATATGAAAAGTGTCAACGAGTCAAACATAAATCTAATCGCAATCCACGTGTTCGGCATCCGAGTCAACATCGTTTAATGCATTCACTTCTTCATGAAGCTCTTCCACTACATCTCCAATCTCATCATCATCATCATCTCTATAACGATCCCGCGCAATATCGCTATCTCGGGCTCCTAAATCTCCTAAATCTCAGCAAATCTCGGACATCACCGCTATCTCGGGAAAATCTCGGACAATATCGCTATCTCGGGCTCCTAAATCTCGGCAAATCTCAGACATTATCGGCGAGATTCTCGCTGGCGAGATTACTGACCGAGATTTTGATTTCTATCTCGGCCTAACCCCGCGAAACGCTATCTCGGCGCTATCTCGGCGAGATCTCGCGCGATTGACTGCATAGGTCCCAACCACAATACTAGTAGCCCCACCTAATAAGTGGTCCCAACTACAAGTATAAGTGGCCCCACAGAATAAACAGCTTTTCGCTCTAAAGGCTTAACGGTTAACACACATACGACTGCACAGCTCTGCAACCAACCACATGACACCAAGAATCCTCATATCAGCTCAGCCTCCACATATAACTACAAAATATCCACCCACCATAGGATACCATATCCATGGTTATCACCACTTAATACTTACGTATTCGTCCGCACAACTAATATCAACTAGATATTCAACCAGCTACCGACACAGTTTATCTACGGTTACTTGCCTACGAGTTACCTACTTAAGAGGTATTCACTTAGTCTATTACCCAACACACATATATGCTAACAAGATAGTTATCTTGGTCAGTTAGCAATATTTTCTCAACTCATTATTTTCATATACTAACAGATTTTAAGTACATGATACATTGGTATGCTACATCTAACTTATTCTGATACACACGTTGGTAGTATTCACTACCTAAGTGAATACCCTTACGCCATACCACTATATCATCCCTACTCTCACGAGTTGTTATTATATGTCCATTCCGTATACACGTACACCTCTTGTACGGGAATGGATAAGGCTCTAATTCTGCAAACATACGACACCACGTATAGAACCTTATGTTTCTAGCATGTACACGTATATCTGTACGTATATTTTTCACATCTATATACTGCTTTAGTTCGCGTATGTCTTCTTCCAAATTATGCCATCCAGTTAGTGGATCCTAATTTCTGCTGATACGCTCACATACATCCTCAGCCTTTATCATTATCGTACTACAGTCATCTGACACACTTCGTATATAAAACTTGTTAACCAGCAACTGTAGATGACCTGGAAGCCTCACATATATCTCCATATCTGGAAATGAAATTTGCGACTATTGCTCTTCTCTAAATAACATTACGTTTATTTATAGTCAATCAAAATCGACTATTCTAGCAATCAACATCTTCTTTTTATCATCCACTATCTGTGCTTTTCTTAGTAACAAAGAGACTTAACGTGTCACTTTTGCACAGCTCATCTACTATAGTCACATCAACTGTTCATTACTTAATTATTAAGAAATGAAACGTCACTAGATTCTCAATCTCCAGCGTCTTAATTGATCCCAATAAACTCTATGATTGCCAACCAATATAGTTTATCAGCATATAAACCAATTAGTTATACCCTCAGTGTATTGGATTCCTTACGACCAACTCCCGATTCGAATGCGGATCCTGTGCTTTCAATAGTAGGAGCTCTACTACTATCTTCCACACCTACCCTCGTTCGTTTCAGAACTTGTCCAGAAGTCCCCAATTCACTTCTCACGATAATTTTACCACCTATACCCCAGGTTGTTTTACGAACATAGTCGTAGAAAATTTTTCACATAAAAGGATTTACCTTATGGATATCACTTATCAAGGAACATGCAACTTGGCCAACTCAAAAATTCTAGGACTATTTAGTTCCTACTGCCTACACTTTAATGGCATTTAAGCACACATATATTACAGAAATAGCAACAAAGACTAAGCACTTAACCTTTTCCCCACTGACGTCGGCTGACGGTACACACTGCGTCTTTGCAACAACATTCATTTAACCCCTTACTCGAAAAACAACTTATAATTTCTTGTAAAAATATTTCCAAAGAAACTTTTAAGTCTCAAGCTTGAGATCAAAACCCATCAAGTGAGTCTGATTCACTCAAGCCTTGGCTCTGATACCAACTTGTAACACCCGGTTTTTAATAAAACATCTTCATTTAAATAAATATCAATTTATTCAATAATTAACATTTTGAAGATATTTAGAAATCATTTAAACATCAATTCACCGCATAAATCTCCACATAAGTAGCATCAGTGTGTACCCGTCATGCCTGTCCGTCATTTTCACCTGTACAACCTGAAATGGTAATTTAAAAGGGAAAGGATAAGCACACGGCTTAGTGAGTTCCAACAACTACACAACATATCAGCTACACATACTTTACCCCTAACAGGAAAAATACAATCACACGTCACATAATCTGCTCTACCCAGTATATTGGATTATATCCTCATATACGTATCTGCTCAGTAAATCTAATTCCCCGGCTCAGCACTTAGAGTCGCGCATACCTTGTACGTCTAGTCATGCGTATCTGCTCAGTGTATTTTGCACGTATCTCTATATTACTCAGTACGTCGAGCCCACACACACCATAACCCAACCCATACAATTATAACAGGAAGGTATATACACACAACTTGGTACAATTCACCAACATATTATAAACATCTTATAAGCACACAAAATACAGTAAAGGACATACAACGTCCACACAATGTAGTGAGAAACTCACCTGATTATAGTCGACTACAGCGTTTATCTCTGCTTCGTATTCCCTCTTTAACTGTTAACACAGTAAGACATTTATCACTCTTTACTCCTTAACTATACCATAGTTGCATCACTAAACCCTTCCATAATTCCAACATGATACCTCGTGATTTATCAAGTAAAGGATAGCCAGGTAGAAGATTAGTTGGGGTGGCAGGATCCTTTCAGCATTTTAGCCTTTCGGAAAATCCAACAACCAGATCCCAAGTAATCGGCCTAGACACCATCCTCGTAAGTAAATCACTCGGTATTATTTTTGGAATTACGAATAGTATAACCTCTACATATTATAGTTTAACACTTATAAACTACTAGAGAAATACGATAGTGATTACTCACTTAAGATTGGCGTTTTCGCAAAGCCTTGGCACGTTTCCCGTTCCGCTCTTCCAACACTTCCCGAGCACCTCGTTACCAGCTACCGCTCGCTCCTAACTCCTCCCGACCTATTTTCCTCACCAGAACACTCCTCGATATCGTAAGGTTGTTTGGTGTTTGTTGTGGGTTGAAATGAATAAGTTGGGCCTCTATTTATAGGGCTTGAAAACACTATTCACGACGTCATCACGACATCATCGTCGACATCATCACGACGTCATCACGACATCATCGTCGACGACATCACGAGGTAAGCGCTTACTTCATTTCTAGGGTACTATTCACGCCGGAGTTACTATTCACAACGTTTTTTTTTTTTGAAAAATGGTTGTTACAATCGACCCCACAGCCGAAGCGTAAGGTACCCGACTTATTTCAACTATCTCTTCATTTGTACTCGGGCTTTGAGTCTTACTCAATTTTGCATTGCTCTGAATAGGCAGCTATCTTTTCTTGGGATTTTCCATACTAAACCTCTTTAGTACCTTATCCAAGTATGTACTTTGACTAAGTCCTATTAGTCTCTTCTTTCTATCTCTCAATATTTATATCCCGAGAATATAAGCTACTTCTCCGAGGTCTTTTATGGCAAAACACTTCCCAAGCCAAGATTTAACTTCTTGCAAGGTTGGAATGTCGTTCCCATGAGCAATATGTCATCAACAAACAACACCAGAAAAGTAACTACACTCCCACTAGCCTTGATATATATGCAGGACTCATCTTTGCTCCTAGTGAAACCAAACTCTTTGACTTTTTCATGGAAGCAGAGATTCCAGATGTGAGAAGCTTGTTTCAATCTGTAGATTGATTTCTCAAGCTTACACACCTTATTGGGATACTTTGCATCTACAAAACCCTCTGGCTGATTCATGTAAACATCCTCAGCCAACTTCCTGTTAAGGAAAGCGGTTTTGACATCCATCTGCCAAATTTCATAATCATGAAATGCAGCTATGGCGAGTATTATCCTAATAGACTTAATCTTAGCCACTGGTGAGAAGTTCTCATCATAGTCAATCCCCGGGGTTCGAGTAAAGCCCTTCACGACCAGTCGAGCCTTGAAAGTGTGTACCTTTCCATCCATGTCGGTCTTCTTCTTAAAGATCCATTTGCACCCAACTGTCTTTCGACCTAGTACATTATCAACCAAATTCCAAACTTGGTTGTCATACATGGACTTGATCTTGCTGTCCATTGCCTCTTTCCATTTAGCTGCCTCAGGGCCTGCCACTGCTTCCTTGTAGTTAGCTGGCTCATCCAAATTTACCAGTGTCATATCACTGACAAACGTGTCACCATCCTTAGTTATATGGAAACCATAAAACTCGAGGGTCATGCTATGTAACACCCCAAATTTTCACACAAATTTTTTTTTTATTTTACAAACTTTGTTACAACATTTGAAAACAAACCATGTATTTACATTACAAACGGGGTATCACGAATTTGTTTCACAACCATGATTCAAACCTGTTTATTATACATTATTATACAACAGAAGCTACGGTCCCACCCGACCCTTTCAACGTCCTTCCTGTTTACCTGAGTACATAGCATTTTAAAAGAAAATACGTGAGACATAATGTCTCGTGAGTGATATGGGTTTAGACCCAAAAATATCTTTGTCAATAATTTCATTATTCATTAAACGTTAAAAATTCTTTTCCTGTGAGCGCACCCACAGGTATTCCTTATTTCTTATCAATGGTACATTCCTACGAGCGCACCCGTAGGTTTTATACGAGATGCACCCGTATAGCTACTTCCCCAATAGAATGAAACGAATTCATCTATCAAGATAAGACAACTACTTCGCGACGGGAGGTACCATCCCAGTAGTGTCTTATTGCCACCCCTACCGCAGCAGGCCGTGGTCTTTATCCGGATACTAACGCAACTTATCATCATGAGTCAATCACAATATTAGTCACTGTATTTCTGGTTCCATTTCCTTCATATTAAAAATCATACTTTTCATATTATACTTTTAAAGGTCATAAGCCACTTTGACTCCCAAAATACTTTAAATAAAATTCATTTAGCTATGTACTCGAAAATCCACATAACACTCACCTCGAGTCAGTTAGTCTTTTGCACTTCTTTTTCCTTCGCTCGGTTCACCGTATTTGAACCACCACCTATTATATACAAGATATACGTTTATATTCAATTCATATATATAACAACTAACTTACAGCACAAGAGTGCCATACTATGCTACTACGGGTTATACTAAATGTATAATCGTTAATAAACCCGTTTTATCGTTTTCTCCTAAATACGCGTATTCTGCTACAGTACCCCCGAGGGGTCGTATTTCAGTTCCGACTCTTTTCCATGATATATTAGGCTATATTAGACTTGTGTTTCAAATTTGGAGTTCATTGGACAAGTCTAGCTCAAATTCCAAAATTTAGTTTTGACGTGAATAGTGGATTTAGCCTCTGCCGCTACAGTGATTTTTCCGCAAGGTCGAATTACGGATTTGACCATTCCCGACATATTCTTATACCTTGTTAAGGTTATGTCTGAAATTTCAGGTCAATCGGACATGTCTAGCTATAGTTTCTAGCGTTTGGAATAATTGAAATTTTTAACATTTTTGGTCCCTGCCCAGCCTCTGACTGAAGGCGCACTGCGCCTGGCTAGGGGCGCACTGCGCCTGGGCGCACCCCGCCCTGGTCCTGGGCGCACTGCGCCTGGCGCCTGGGCAGTAGCCTGTTTAGTCGCGATTTGTGCACTGTAGCATGCAGTTTTCACCTATTAAGCACTTATTTCAGTGCTTAATCGTATGGGGTTTGTTCTAGGACCAAAACCCTTGACTAATTACATGTTTTAAGCTATTAAAAACACTTCAATAACTCAATTATAGAAATTAACGTTCTTGGCCAAACTTAGAAATACTCAATTATAGCATCCTACTTTCATGTTTATGGGTTAAGTTCTTAACTAATGGCTTATTGGAAGCATTAGCTACTTAACCCACATGAATTTCAGCTACAATTTCAGTTTCAATTTCTTCCCGAGACCAAATTCAACCACATACCCAAAAACTAGGTTAAAGAGGATGAATTCTTACCTTGGAATCACTAATTCCAACCTTTGATTCCTTTGATTTCTTAGCAACCTTCAAGAACTTCTTCTTCTCTCTAGCTCTCTCTCGTGCTCTCTAGAATTCTCTGGAGAAAATTTCTGAATTATGAGAGTAATAACTCTCTTAGTTTATATTTAATATTTATAAAATAATTACATTTTGGTCCCTAGTTTCTTCCTTTTGTTCAAAAGGAGTCTAAAAGCCCACATCTTTACAAACCAAGTTCCATTAACTACCCTTTTAACATTTTCTTGACATTTTGGTCATTTTCATGCCAAATGACCAATTTGCCCTTTTTGGTCAAATTTCACTATTCATGCGGTAAAACTCCAACTTTCTTATAAACTTTTATTTCTTATATTATTATTTCACAAATACATATTATTTTACATATTAATCTCATAACGTGTCAAAAGACCGTTTTACCCTTTTACAACTTTTCGCCCTTTTTACCCGATTATTTTACATATTTTATTACAAGTTTTCACGGGTTCTTACAACCTCTCCCCCTTAAGAGGATTCCGTCCTCGGAATCTTCTCATAGTTCGTAAAATTCGGGTATCTCTTCTTCATGTCTTCTAAAGTCTCCCAGGTCAAATCTGAACCTGAAATATGTTTCCATTTGACTAAAACTAAGTCAATTTCTTTGTTTCTCAACTTCTTGGTTCTCACCTGCAACATTGCTTCTGGTTCTTCTATCAGCTTATTCGGGGCCTCTACTTTTAAGTCTTTCAACGGAATAACAAGTTCACTCTTCCCAAAGTACTTTTTCAAATAGCACACATGGAACGTATCATGTATACCACTCAGTTCACGCGGTAACTCTAGCTTGAAAGCTTGTTCGCCAATTTTCTTTAAGATCTTGAAAGGTCCAATGTATCTTGGACTCAGTTTACCCTTCTTTCCAAATCTTACCACGCCTTTCCACGGCGATACTTTGAGCATCACCAGATCACCTTCTTTTAAGTCGTAAGGTCTCTTCTTTAAATCTGCATAACTCTTCTGCCTATCTTGAGCAGCTTTCATATTAGCTTGAATTATTTTAATCTTTTCGTTTGTTATCCTTACAATTTCTGGCCCAGTTATTTTAGTCTCCCCTGCTTCCAACCAACACAAAGGGGTTCTACACTTTCTACCATATAGAGCTTCAAATGGTGGCATCCCAATACTGGAATGATAGCTGTTGTTATAAGAAAACTCTACCAATGGCAAGTGTTCGTCCCAATTTCCACCAAAATCCAAAGCACAAGATCGTAGCATATCTTCTACAGTCTGGATAGTTCGTTCACTTTGCCCATCAGTCTGGGGATGATAAGCTGTACTCATTTTAATTTTTGTCCCCATACGTTCTTGTAGTGCCTCCCACAATTTTGAGGTAAACCGTGGGTCTCTGTCAGACACAATTGATAAGGGAGCTCCATGAAGTCGTATAACTTCATCCTTGTATATCTGCGCCAACGTTTCCAATTGTGTATTTTCATTAATCGCTAAAAACATAGCACTTTTGGTCAAGCGATCAACAATGACCCAAATACCATTATGACCTCTTCTGGTTCTTGGCAGTCCAAATATGAAATCCATGGTTATGTCTTCCCATTTCCCCGCTGGAATTTGCAATGGTTGAGTATTTCCATATGGGGCTTGGTGTTCCGCTTTCACCTGTGCACAGGTTGCACATTTAGAGATATATTTGACCATTCTTTTCTTCATTCCCGGCCACCAATACTGTTCTTTGAGATCCCGATAAGTTTTCGTACTTCCAGGATGAATGGAATACTTTGACTTATGAGATTCTTCTAAAATCAACTTTCGGATTCCACCTGCTTTTGGTACCCATATGCGATTTTTGACTGTCTTCAGTCCCTGGGTATTTTCTC
Organism: Cichorium intybus; assembly: GCA_023525715.1. NCBI lineage: Eukaryota > Viridiplantae > Streptophyta > Magnoliopsida > Asterales > Asteraceae > Cichorium > Cichorium intybus. The sequence continues at coordinate 523,109 of CM042015.1, read as the reverse complement.
CAAACACCACATCTTTTCCTAGCTTTTCCTTCTTTAAGTCACCTCTTTCCAATACTTTCTTTTGGGCGTCTTTGATGCTTTCTATTAGGCTTGATTTCAATTCAATCTTCATCAACCTCTCTTGACTTTTCTTTTCATGAAACTTCCTGCTTAAGGCATCTGCTACCACATTCGCTTTCCCAGGGTGGTAAGCGATTTCACAGTCATAATCATTTATTAGCTCCAGCCACCTACTTTGCCTCATATTGAGATCTTTCTGAGAAAATACATATTGCAAGCTTTTATGATCTGTGTACAAGGTGCACTTTGTTCCGTACAAGTAATGCCTCCAGATTTTTAATGCAAACACAATTGCTGCCAATTCCAAATCGTGCGTGGCATACCGAGTTTCGGGTTCTTTTAGTTGTCGAGAAGCGTACGCTATCACCTTTCCCCGCTGCATTAGTACACAACCCAATCCTTTATTAGAGGCATCACTATACACCACGAAATCTTCCGTTCCCTCTGGTAGGGTAAGAACCGGCGCATTACATAACTTCTCTTTTAGTGTCTCAAACGCTTTCTCTTGTTCCACCCCCCATTCAAACTTTACCCCTTTCCTTGTTAGCTTCGTAAGAGGTACTGCAATTCGAGAAAAATCTTGGATGAACCGTCGGTAATAACCGGCAAGTCCGAGAAAACTTCTCACTTCCGTCGGAGTCTTGGGAAATTCCCATTTCATCACTGCCTCCACCTTTGCTGGATCTACTTTAATGCCTTGGATTGAGACAACGTGTCCAAGGAATTGCACCTCCCTCAGCCAGAATTCGCACTTCGAAAATTTTGCATATAACTTTTCTTTCTTCAGAACTTCTAGCACCGTCCTCAAATGATTTTTGTGTTCTTCTGCGTTCTTCGAGTAGATAAGGATGTCATCAATAAAGACGATAACAAACTTATCAAGGAACGGCTTGCACACCCTATTCATCAAATCCATGAAGATTGCCGGGGCATTCGTCAGACCAAAAGGCATGACCAGAAATTCATAATGCCCGTAGCGAGTGCGAAAAGCAGTCTTCTCAATATCTTCATTTCTTACGCGCACCTGATGATAACCAGACCGAAGATCAATCTTGGAGAAATAGTCAGCGCCTTGCAATTGATCAAACAGATCGTCTATTCGTGGTAGCGGGTAACGGTTCTTGATGGTAATTTTATTGAGCTCGCGATAGTCAATGCACATTCGCATCGTGCCATCCTTCTTTTTGACAAACAGCACCGGTGCACCCCAAGGCGACACACTGGGGCGTATGAAGCCTTTATCAAGCAATTCCTGTAATTGGGACATCAACTCCCGCATTTCGGTCGGGGCTAAGCGATATGGAGCACGGGCGATAGGAGAAGCTCCGGGTATAAGATCAATCCGAAATTCAACTTGTCTCTCTGGTGGTAACCCGGGTAAGTCATTTGGAAACACCTCAGGGTATTCTTTCACCACATCAATGTCATGTATTGTTTTCTTCACTTTGTCTTCCACCATTACATACGCCACATAGGATAAGCATCCCTTCACCAAACATCTCCTGACTTTCGCTGCGCTGATCAAATTAGACATCCTCTTGGGTTTTTCACCGTACACATACACTTTGCTGCCACCTGGAATCTTCACCGACACTACCTTCTTCCCACATGCGATTTTTGCATCATTGGCTCCAAGCCAATCCATACCAATGACAACATCAAAAGTCTTCACTCCAATCGGAAGAAGGTTCAACGAAAATTTCTGATCATCTATGCTGAGTTCGCAGCCACGGTACACATGTTTTATTTCCACCTTCTTTCCACTTGCCAATTCTACCTCGCATACACGGTCTAATGGTTCTAACGGTATATTGAATTTTAGGCCAAACTCATGGGACACAAACGAACACGTAGCACCAGAATCAAATAATACGTAGGCAGGCATCTGGTTAATTAGTAGTGTACCTGAGACCACGTCTTGTGTCTCCTTTGCTTCTTCTCGGGTGAGTTGGAAAGCGCGGGTCTTCACCTTTTGGGACTCCGTCTTTTTTTGCGCAGTTGATACCATCGTCTCGCTACCCTTCTTCGGACAGTTAAAGCTATAGTGCCCCTTTTCGTGACATGAAAAGCATTCGACTTCGCTGAGCTTCGGATAGGTACACTCCCTAGCCTTGTGACCCGTTCGACCGCAGTTAAAACAAGCTGCACTTCCCATCTTACATTCGCCCGTATGTTCTTTTCCACATTTCTCACATGTCTTCCGGCTGCCCTGCTTGGTTGACATCACTACCGACTTTCCCTTTTTATTCCAGCTACTACTCCCGCCACTGAACTTACGTTTATCCCCAGAAATTTGCCTTTCCACTGTTCTTCGTTTCCACACATCTTCGACATTTCTTGCTGCCTCAAACGCTGCATCCATGGTTACCGCCCGTTTTACTTCCAGTTCATACTCCCAAGGTAGACCTTTCACATAACGGTTGATTCGTGCCCGCTCCGTAGTGTAAATGTTTCCCACGAACGGTAGCATATCACTGAACTTTTTAGTATACTCGGCCACGGTCAAATTACCCTTCTTTAATGTAAGGAACTCATCTTCAAGTTTTTCTATGTCCCGAAGGGGACAATATTTATTCTTCAGGCGGGTGGTGAATTCGGTCCACGACCACTTGTAAATTACATCCTTTCCAACCAGTTCGTATAAGGTGTTCCACCAGACCAACGCATCGTCTTTCAACATTCGTGAGGCATAATAAACTTTATCCTTCTCATGACACTTGCTGACCTCCAGTACTTGCTCTGTCTCCCGTATCCACCGCATCGTGACCTTAGGCTCGTAGCTACCATAGTATTCCGTTGGCTTACATGTCAGAAAAGTCTTGAAAGAACATCTCTTCTTATCTTCTGTCCCCACACTATCCTCATCCGTAACCGAATCTCCATTAGTGGGTCTCCAAGAAGCATCATCTGCTGAAGGATTAGGTTGTGGGTCCCCCAGCCGTGTATTCAACATTTGTCGCATATCCTCTCTCATCTCTGTCTTTAGATTGCTAATAAGATTTTGAATAGCCTCCAAAGTCACGGGTGGAGGTTGCGGTATTGGGTTTGGCATATCACCCATGTTATCCGCATCATTGACGGGATTACTCTCACGAGATGGAGTATGACTTGCTGCCCGTCCCCCACTTGAAAGGCTATGATCACCGCTCGCCATTTACTATATAAAATAATAAAATTCACGTTTTGTTACTTCACATATATATATATATATATATATATATATATATATATATATATATATATATATATATATATATATATATATATATATATATATATATATATATATATATATATATATATATATATATATATATATATATATATATATATATATATATATATATATATATATATATATATATATATATATATATATATATATTTATCAATATACTCGAAAGCGGTAGCATGTGATCTTCCTATGGGACTCATGTTCCCAAGTTTCTCTATATTAATTTCCACAACCAAATTCTTCAGGTTCCCTAGTGACTTCACCATTTCCAAAGCATATCCTGTGGTTACAATAATACGGGCCCAATATTACTTTAACCACCTATATACTTTGGCTCTGATGTTATCACAAAATCCCCTAATTCATCAGTTTCTGTGGATTGCAATACTATATTTTACCGACTCTACCCCGTTAGTTAGTACTTAGTACTACTACTTTAATTACTATTAATCCACTAGTTTAAGCCTAGGATGGTCACCCAACCTAATTCGCTTAAACCATGGCTCTGATACCAAATTGTAACACCCCAAATTTTCACACAAATTTTTTTTTTTTTATTTTACAAACTTTGTTACAACATTTGAAAACAAACCATGTATTTACATTACAAACGGGGTATCACGAATTTGTTTCACAACCATGATTCAAACCTGTTTATTATACATTATTATACAACAGAAGCTACGGTCCCACCCGACCCTTTCAACGTCCTTCCTGTTTACCTGAGTACATAGCATTTTAAAAGAAAATACGTGAGACAAAATGTCTCGTGAGTGATATGGGTTTAGACCCAAAAATATCTTTGTCAATAATTTCATTATTCATTAAACGTTAAAAATTCTTTTCCTGTGAGCGCACCCACAGGTATTCCTTATTTCTTATCAATGGTACATTCCTACGAGCGCACCCGTAGGTTTTATACGAGACGCACCCGTATAGCTACTTCCCCAATAGAATGAAACGAATTCATCTATCAAGATAAGACAACTACTTCGCGACGGGAGGTACCATCCCAGTAGTGTCTTATTGCAACTACTTCAAGACGCCACCTAGGACGTTGACGGGCCTTCCTGACATTTTTGGCTTGCTTTTTCCTTGAAAATTGGCCCAGAGTTCCAGGCCAGCGTCTGGGACGCTGGGTGTTTTCTCCCGCTTCCGGTGTCCGTTTAATGCGTGGTTTTCGCCCAAAATTCCTGTTTTTCAATCCCTGCATGTAATTCACTCAATTCCATCAAAAGTAGGGCCATTCTTGGTTAAACAAAGCTTAATTTATCCTGTTAATTACATTTTACTTCAAACCAAAATGGCCCAATCAAACCTCCCCAACTTATCTCTTTCTCGTCCCGAGAAAGACTCAACGAAATCAGAATTCAGGTCCAGTCCATAATATAACAAGCAATCAAACAAAAGTAGACATTAGAGTATTGCATACGTCTGTGTCCATTGCCAGCCCAGATGTCCGTTTATTTGAAGTGCAAAGCACTATTTAGTGATCTTAAAATTTCTTCACCCTGCAAACGGCTAAGTCAAAAATTCATTTTCCGAAAATCCCTCCAAAGATACCAAGCTTACCTCCCCCCTGCGGTTTTTCCAGTGACGTGGTATGGTCAGTCTTTTTTTTGTTACCGCATTATGTCCAAATTCCTAAGGTTTTTCTTTTTATTTTTATTGGTCCTTTTTGCCACATTACAACCATATTAAATTTTGTACTTTTACTCCTTTGCCCATATTTACTTTTCCATTTGATTTAAATTTGTAGAACTTCATTTGTGATCTATGTCTCAGAATATTTTTCTCTGAATATAATATTCATATTTAAAGTTGATGGTGGATGTGAAAACCTGAAATGGAGTACACCAGGTCCCAGGTACACAACAACCCCAAATAGCGGAATACAAATCGTTAATTTAAAATCACTTATATGTAATCTACTTTTCAAGTGAGTCCTGCCTTTTTTCGCGACTTCCAAGAGGGGTCACCTATGGGTTGCCGGTTACTTAGCAAGATACTTATCAATGTCCCGAAGGTATATTCATATTCAAGCGGTTGTGGACGGTGGAAACCTGAAATGGGGTACACCAGGCTCCAGGTACACAACAACCCAAACAGCGGAATATAGATTACAACAATAGGGACATTTAAGGTCGTGTGGTCATAGAATGCAGTAGGGATCTTTACAAGCAAATTCGAGAACCGGGCCATCAGGGTTCTTTAAACAGGGTATCTCTAGAGGAACTTTTGAAACATAAATTTTTAGAAAAACCAGTTTACAACTTGAAGTTAAAACATTTTTGGTCCAGTTGTTACTTGAACCGGACAGGCAACCATAGAAATATACATTAGCCAGAATGTCACTTTTATCTCATCACCTGTTATCCCATGTCCAGTCCCTTTTGTTCAATCATTTTTCGTTTTGCCAAGTCACAACCGAGACAAAAAGGAAGAAAAACTCAGGGACAGTTCATCAAGTTCCAAAATTTCATCATCAATGTACATCCAAATCCATATTAAAAGTTTTCAACTAACACAACCAAAACAAACACAGCCGAGAGAAATAAAAGTAAAATTAGCATAGGAGAGCGATTCACCTAGTAATTTGATGGTAGAGGAGGCTTAAAATTTTCGTTTGGGTCCGAACAAAACCGAAAATTTAGGATTTTTTTTAAATCTGTCAATTTCTTCGATCTTCCATCTTTCTTCAGTTTTGTTGTTTCTCGTTCAAGTACACCCCTCCCTAACTTTGTGCCTTTGGATCGCCCCCGATGCAACAAAACAAAATCCTACAAACACAAAAACAAAACTGCAAGCAACATATTATATAAAAAATAAAAAATAATAACCATCAATTTCGCCAGGGATCGCGATTGCACTTGGCACGTGCAACAAGCCTTTTGAACCCCTAGGTTGCCCCTAGTGGACGAGTGAAGTCTCGTGAGGGTTTGCAGTGAACACACCCATAAAGTTCGCGGGTTGCCTCCTGTAAAGCGCTAAGTTTAACGTCTTCAGCCAGACAAATACGTGGATCATGGTTCACGGAGGATCGTATGTTAGTTGACTTTTTTGAAATCGAATCATGTTGTCATTTACCTCACATTGGATGTTTGAATATGAATATGGTGTCATATGTTTCTCTTTATCTTGAACAAACTCACATTCTTTAGTCTCACCCGGATCAAATGGCATGCCAACTTTGACCTTATTGAATCCCAATCTTTTATGTTTAAGTATTCTAAAAGAGCACTTAAACCTTTTTTTTGAAAGGACATGCATTTGTGCTTCGAGTAAAGTTCGACAATCGAGTCTTGAGACCACCGACCACTTTCATCTTTGATTTGTATGATCGTGTGGTATAATGTTTCTTTTTCCCCATTCTTTTCTTCACATGTTGACTCCCAATATTATCCATGTCCTTTGACCTGTGACAAGAGAAACGTTTCTCCAGATCATGGGTAGTGTCAGCGAGCATATTTGCAGTATGCTCATAAAAGTAATCATCCATGGTATTGATTACAAACAAGTCGCCACCGATCGGAGGATCATTAGTAAATCCAAATAGTTGAAGTTTAAATTTCTGGTTTCCAAATATCATATCAATGACACCTTCTTGACAACTAATTTGGGAGAAAATAGTTGTCAAAAAGGGACGGTTGATGATGGCATGCAGTTTTTTGAATATGTCCAGCTTTTTAGAATCCAGCACAAAAATGTCAACAAGAATTTGCTTTTTGGGTTCTTTGAAATTCTCTAGGTCGGGGGTGGTATTAGACTCCACTGAGCCCTCCCCAACTTTGGGTGTTTCCAGTTCATGGAAAATCATTTGAGATGTTTCCTATTCAATTTCATATTTTTCTTGGTTAATTGTTTCTAATACAAAATTTTCCTCATCAATTGATACATAATCCTCCACCACAACCTCATAATCAGGTGGTGTAGGTTTATGTACATTAATGTCAAAAGATTCATCACTACACAAGATAGTTACCTTATCCGTTTGCATAGTATCTGAATGATCGTCTAATGGTTGTTGTTTTAGTTGCTCCACCATTTGTTCCAATTGATTTTCAAGAATTGAAATTGCTTTGGAGTTGTTTTCCTCTTGTTTCAACCCTTTTTTCAACAATTCCATAATTAGATCCAACTTCTTGTCAAGTGACGACTCGCATGTTCCTTGATTTGCTAGAAAATAGGATGACTCGTCATCTTGATTTGGGTCCGAATTATTGCTCCCCAAAAATCATCATCGTATGGATCTTGTTGCGGTGGTGGACTATAAAAGTCATAATAACCCAGATCCATGGTGATATAATCACCCATTATCCTTCGTTCATCCATGATGCAAATAACAATAAAAAGAATTGTCCCAAATTGATAGTATGCAAGAAAAACCTATGAGAATCTGAAAAGACAAACACAAAACAAACACGTAAAGTAGAAAAAAATTACACAAAACAGAACTAAGTTGCTAAGCACAATAGCTCCCCGGCAACGGCGCCAAAATTTGATCGCAGTCGTTGATGCAATCAAAAAAACCTTAAAAGCACTAACTAGTCAGGGCAAGTAAGGGTCGAATCCACGAGGAGCTTATGGTTAACAACTAGTTCTAACTGATTTAAAAGTAAACAAATTCAGAAAACAATGCTTGCAAAGGATTTAATTCAAGAATAAAATGAGGTGATCACTCCCGGTTTCAGTTTTGATTCCTAAACAATGTATTATATCAGATTCTACTAATTTTGCGTTCATTCAGATTACATAGACATAACTGTACTGTTACTGACTAAATCTGGGATCAAACTATGTAAAATCCGCACCCTCCGTCCTACACACCACTGTGGATGATTTGGCACGGTGGGGAAGATCACAATAGAGTTGTCTTACACTCAATCAACCAACGGTTTAAGAACAAGCAATGGAAGTCTAATCATTTGATTGAAAAACAAACAATCCAAACACTGTGTTCATGAATCTAAAATGTTTAAATCTAATACAATACTGGAAAAGAAATCAAAACCTACTCCTGGTTATGATCACGGGATGATTTAGCTACTCATGATTGGAACTGATGCAAACATTGTGCTGTAGATGTTGAACATGGTTGGATCTTCAAAACTTCAGGACTTGTGGCTTGATCTTGATTCAAAAGAGGTTTAATTTGAGATTGGGAATTGTTTGGGGATGATTTGGGAGTGTTTTAGACCTTGGAAAACTGTCAAAACCTTGAGAAAATCGTCTGGAGGCTTCCTTGGGTCGATGGGATAAAGTTTCATTAAAAAGAGTGGCTTAAATAAGGCAATTTAGGGCATTCTAAGCGGCGGCGTCCTAGGCCAGCGTCCCAGACGCCCCTGGGACGCTGTGTGTATTTCTTCAACAGTTAAGACGAGCAACGTCCCATAAGGAGATGCTCCAAAAACGCTGGGCGTCCTAGGCCAGCGTCCCAGACGCCACCTAGGACGTTGACGGGCCTTCCTGACATTTTTGGCTTGCTTTTTCCTTGAAAATTGGCCTAGAGTTCCAGGCCATCGTCTGGGACGCTGCCTGGGACGCTGGGTGTTTTCTCCCGCTTCCGGTGTCCGTTTAATGCGTGGTTTTCGCCCAAAATTCCCGTTTTTCAATCCCTGTATGTAATTCACTCAATTCCATCAAAAGTATGGCCATTCTTGGTTAAACAAAGCTTAATTTATCATGTTAATTACATTTTACTTCAAACCAAAATGGCCCAATCACCACACCGTTCAACTGTGGTATTCTGGGAGGAGTCAACTATGAAACAATTCCACATTCCTTAAGATAGTCTAGGAACTCGATACTAAGATACTCACCGCCTCTATCGGATCTACGCATCTTTATCTTCCTGCCTAATTGATTCTCAACTTCATTCTTAAACTCTTTAAATTTTTCAAAGGTTTTCGACTTATGCTTGATCAAGTAGTGTAACACCCGGTTCCTCAAATTTAGGATATACCAATTCCTTTAGTCAAACATAATATCATTAGAGGTATAATCCCAAAAAGAGTAACAAGTATACACAAGGTTGTCATCAAAAGCTTAGTTCAAGTCCCAAACTATTACATCAACTGTTTACAATTATTAAACAAAACCGGGTTTACTTCATATTTCAAAGCAACAAAAGTAAATCTAAGTCAAAGTCCAAGTCCATATGTAGCTATCCATCCATGTTCCGCTTCCCGCGGTCACCACTACCAGAACCTAACACAAATCACAGTAACAAACAATTTATGAGCTTTGAAAGCTTAGTGAGTAATTTAAAGTTAGTTGAATCGCATCATTCATCATCTCATTTGATTGTATCTCAATGGACTATCTCAGTCCATAGTGTGTCTCACACACTATTCCTCTTTCTTCCATATACTCAAAATTTAGTTATATTCAACCAAATTAAACATAGTTTACTTCTTATCTGTAAATAACATCATAATAAGGCATAATCATCTAATAATTAACTACTCACCTGAAGTTGAGTCGATATGTGGAACTCCCGAACCTCGTGTGTGTTCCTGTCTAGCTTTAGCTATAACACAATGACTCAAACTCAATACTTAATTTCAAGAAAATCTCAATCATACTCAATATTCATATCAATCAAGGAATTGGAATCATAAGAGAGGGTTACAATCAAAAGATAGAAATACTATCCTAATTGTAACTTCCAATTTTACAAATTTAGCTCACGTAACCCTAAAAACACAATACAAGTGCTTTACTAATTTGGGTCTCGAATTAGAACTCCATCACACATACTAATCCAAGTAAACTCACTCTAAATCATACTAGTAGCAGGTGGTTCATCAATACCACTTGGAACTATCTCAAAACGAGAAATCTAACCGTCAAAACGAAGTAAAAATCGAGGAGAATTACCTTTCAAGCTCAAAGTGTAAATCCCTAGCTTCAATTCAAAAGAAACAAGCCTTAATCTCGACTTTGGAGGGTTGGAATCAAGTTTCTAGGGTTAAAAAGGGTTTTGGACGAAATGGGTTTTTATCCCAAAATGAAAGAAAATTTCCTTTTAATTTTGCCCTGTTGCGACACACGGCCCGTGTGGAAATCCACACGACCCGTGCAGATCCACCGCCTCAATCAAAATGGTTACTGCCGGATTCTACACGAACCGTGTGGAATCTGGCACGACCCCGTGTGATAACTTCGCACAATCCGTGTATAATCTGGCACAACCCGTGCAAGTCTGGAACTCAACCTTTTGCTCACTACATGATTCTACACGACCCGTGTAGAATCTACACGACCCGTGTGAATCTGGAATTTTACTTTTAAGTTCAAACTTCTCCTAAATGAGTTTCTAACCCTCTTAATCCATATCAAAACTTGTTTAACCTTATTTACACTAAAATTAACGCAATCTCACTACTATTTAATATTACGGTATTACAAGTAGATATACCCATATCTGCTATAATCATCCGTAAAAGTCACATAGAAGCGATTGGCATCCCTTGTGGATGATCTGAAGGGTCTACACACATCTGTGTATATGATATCCCAATAGACCTTCACCTCTTTCACAAGTCCCTATGAAAGGTGATTTTGTCATATTTCCCAAAAGACAAGATTCGCATACATCATCCGACTTGAGGTCAAATGATTCCAACACTCCATCCTTTTGGAGTTGGGCGATGCGTTTCTTGTTGATGTGCCCAAGACGACAATGCCACTAGCATGCCTTTTCTATACCATTAGAAGAATCAATTTGTAATACACTATTGCCTAAATTGTCTACACAAGTCACAGTTTCATACACACCATCACAAGGTAAAGCTTCAAATATAAAAACACAATTTTTATATATTGAAATAGAACCATTCAATTTATTAAAAGAATATATAAAACCTTGTTTGAACAATGCATGAAAAGAAATAATGTTTCAAGCCATTTCTGGAAAATAGCAACAATTTATTAAATCTAAACTAACTTCACTACTGAGCACTAGACTATAAACTCCGATCTTGGCGACATGTGACGATCGCCTATTTCCCATGATCAAGTTTATTCTTCCATGCTCCACCTCCTTACTTTCCTTTAGGCCCTGCAAATCAAAACAAATATGAAAACCACATCTTGTATCAAGGACCCAAGAACAAGAAGATGATGAGTTTTTAGAGATAGTGTATATACCTGCTGACGATGGCTTCACTTTGCAATAGTTTTTAGAGATAGTGTATATACCTCCTGCAAGTATTTAGGGCGGCTTCTTTTCCAGTGGCCCTTCTCTTTGCAATAGAAACAGTCGGCCTCTTTGGGGTTCGAGACATGAGGAGTGTCAGAATTGGGCCTGGCTCTCGGACCATTACTGGATGACCCGTCTTGAGCCTTGCCCTTCCTATTTTGCTTGGGAGGAGCTTTCATCTTCTTTCCTCTTCCCTGACCAATAGCCATGATAGGAGCGTTGGCAGATGGTACACCTTTACCTTTCAATTCGTCTTCTGCAGTCTGCAACATATTATGCAGTTCAGCCAAAGTGGTCTGGGTGTTGTTCAAATGATAGGCTAAAATGAACTGATCATAACAACTCGACAAGGAGTTAAGGACCATGTCAATGGCCAGATCCTCGTCGATCTGCATGTTGAGCTTCTGAAGCCTTTCCACATATCTCTGCATCCTTTGCATGTGGGTGCAGACCAACTCTCCATCCTTTAGTTTACAAGCCATAAGGGCTCGGACTACCTCATATTTTCCTGACGAGCTCGCTTGCGGAACTTTTCCGCAAGGTCCTTGTTCATCTCATATGGCCAGTAGTCCTCGTAAAAACGTTGCAATTACGGGACCATTGTAGCAACCATGATGCAGGCCACTTTGTTCGCATCATCGTAGTGTTTCTTGTACGAGGCATATTCCTCAGGAGTAGCTGTATCGGGATCAACTTCAATAAGCTCCTTTTCAAGGACATACTCTCTGTCCTCAAACCTCAGAGCCATCTTGATGTTATGCATCCAATCGTTGTAGTTGGTGCCATCCAATAGCACCTTAGAGCACAACGAGAGGATCAAAGAGAAGTTGTTGGAGTGGGGTGCGGGTTGGGGAGCAGAAGTATCAGTATGGGAAGACATCTATAAAAGAAGGTAGTTTTAGTTAGATATAAATATTCCTTAATGTATTAACCCAAAATAATTATTAAGGCTAGGATCCAACTATATAATTCACAACTTAGAAGTGGGATGCCGTAATCTAATTGTAAATTTTATAAAGGTAGGCGAATGACGATTCACCAATTCCACCGCGGAAGATAATCATATTAAGTAAAATTCCTAGATCTCTGAAATTTATTGAACTGTTCAATAGCATGTTAATCTCGGACTATGCTCTTCCGTTTGTGACTGGGATGCCGAGGATCACAAACAAGATGCGAATAACCATGCAAATTAGCTTGGTAACCTCAAGGTCGTTTATCATCTTGATTGATGTACCGGTAAACCACACGCGTTCCATCAACAATGATAAATTATGAGATACCCATTACAACTCTTTACTAGTCCCTATTAGTGTGCCGGTAAACCACACACACTCCACTAACGACTAATAAAGTGTAATGTGCAATTTCATGGATTAGCATAACTTTCACATTTTTTCTAAAGTAACTAGATTTGGGGTTTTATAAAAATGGTTCTAGTACTTTGATTAATAGCATTATACTTTTAATGAGATTAAGCAGTCCTATCAAACCCGTTCTGCTAACGACCCTCCACTGATCAAGGGAGCGGTGGGTGAGAGTGGACACACATTCAACCGCCATTTTATAGGCAGTTTCCTTATACCCACTTATAGATCGGCTTCGTGAATGAGGCATACTAGCGATTTGACTGACCGATTCTTATGTATATATATATATATATATATATATATATATATATATATATATATATATATATATATATATATATATATATATATATATATATATATATATATATATATTAACTTTTAATTATAGTATATATAAGATGTATTTTAAACTTTTAAAATAATTGTGGTTTATCCATTTAAATTTTCGAAATTAACTATTAATTTTAAATTTAAATTTAAACCTTAATTGATCTAATATTTATCTTTTAATTAACAATTAATTAAACAAATAAATCAGATAGTGATCAACAAATTAATCAAATTAATTTAATCCTATCCTTTAACCCACTAAATTTTGAAAAACACATAAGGGTTTAAGGTTAATTAATCACAGTTACCAAAAATAGAAAACCTTTAACCCACTAAATTTTGAAAAACACATAAAGGTTTAAGGTTAATTTAATCCTATCCTTTAACCCTAATCCCTAAAATCGATTTAGGCCAATTTAGGGTTTAGATTCAACAAACCCTAAAATCAAGGTATAACTATTATAACAATTCAAACAGAAAACAACCAAATAGCTCTGATACCACTGATAGGTTTTATGCAAACCAACTAAACTTAAACCCTAAGTTCACATGCAACCTAATTGGATCTATGTTTTCACTATTTGAACATATAAAAAATACCTAAAGGCCAAATCAAAATTTGCTAAAAGATATAAATGAAAATACTAACCTTTAGTTCAATTCTTTGGAAACTTAGCACCACAAATGTCGTGCCTCAAATGGAATCACACCCAAGCAGCAATTCGAAAACCAGAAGAGTAGAGAGAGATGAGAGAAAGTGGCGCAGAGAATGGGGTGGCCAGGTGCCCCTATTTATAGGTTTCAAAGGTTTATCAGATAAGTCTTATGGATAAACCTTATTTGAATTCAAATGAGATAAACCTTTTATCATTTAATTCAAACTCTATTTATCCTTTACATGTATTTCGAAAATCAAGGATTGTCCAATCCTTATTTTCGCCAACTACATGGCCTGCCAAAATTGTCACTACTCAACTATTGAATAATTACAATTCAGCCCCATGCACTTTTAATTAATCCAATTAATCACCAAATTAATTCCAATTAATTCCTGATTAATTATTAATTAAATAATACTATTTCTAATTAATATATTATCAACATAATATATTAATAAACTATTTATTTTATATATATTGATTTATTAATCACATAATAAATCAATCTCTCTCTCTTAAGGTTATTCTATTAAACTGCCAGCTATGAAGGCAACTCAAATGGACTTTGCTACAATCAATTAAATATATATACTAATTATAGTCATGGCTTAGACACATAATCCAACAATTTAATGTTTCGAAAAATATGCTAAGAGCCATAGACATGGCCAATAGTGATGCATAACTAACTTCTACATGTGGGGGATTTTCCTGGAAAGGCGAATTAGGTGGAGGGGAAAGGCCTTTGCGCCTTAGGTAATCGCCAACCGCCCTGGGTTGCGGGGCTGATTACCCTCAGGTGAAACCATATATCTATTCGCTGGTTCCAAAAAACTAACTTCTACAATAAGGAATAATCATTGATAACGCTTTAGGATTAAATTGTTTGGTAACAAACACGTGAATGAAATAGTGGGCCGTTTGAAAAGATCCTATTCAATATTTAATTTTAATTTAATTATTTGATTATAAAAGTTATAAGTTGTAGATATATTTAGTGAAAACTATTCACTGAATATGTACATTAGTTATAGACATAATTTTAGGATAATTGATAACTATCGATACATTTTGTATTATTTGGAATATTGTATGTTTACGAAGAAAACTAATTCTAGAAGGAAACTATTCCCCGAGAGTAAATTATATTTGGAGATACACAACGCGTTATTTGGAATATGACATGTTTCCAAAAGAAACTAGAGTAAATTACATATTTGGTCTATGTGGTTTATACGAATTTATACTCCAAATCCACGTTTTTTTCACGCTGAAGGTCCATTTGGTGACAAAAAGGTAACAGATTTGGTCCATTGTCCATGTAAAAAGACCAAACTACCCTTTTCAATTTCTTTTTCTTTTTTTAATTTATTATAATTTGGCAATTTAAAAAAAATACAGCCAACCCTACCCCGTCTCTTTCTCTCTTTCTCTCTCTCTCTCCCTCCAAACCAGTGCACCACCATGAGATTGGTTAGTGCTTGTTTCTGTGTGTGTACATCGGCGTGTTCATAAGTTCATAAGTCCACACCGATGTGTTCATAAGTTCATAAGTCCACTGCACCTAAGTCCCCAATGAGATCAATGCAACTGCACAAACGCAAGTCAAGTGATTCAAAGTGATATTCAAGGTGCCTTAACCCTGGTAAAGGCGATCATCTTCATTTTTTATTACAATAAGCTCACATACCTATCAGCAACATATTCAAGAAGTCGATCAATGACAATAATATCAACAATGGTCATACCGACCAATTGGCCTTGGCTTCTATCGACAACATGCTTACATATCTCCCATAGTCTGTGCATTTCATGGGGCCTTATGTAACCGTAAAATTTGTCCAGATAGATATGTTGGGAATCCTAAGCTCACTGTTCAATCAACTAAGATAGTGCCAGACAAATTGATTGAACAGTGTCCAATTTGTCTCTAACATTTATACTTTCCAGTTTATATTTATACATGTATATCGAGCTATGAAAACATAGAGTTGTGAGAAACACAGACACCGGGTTTTTGAGTGATATTCCCCGGGTATAATCAAAGAGTTTATTTTGATATTTGTTTGTGTGTGTGCAATTCTCATCTTGAATTGGTATCAGAGCTCAAGATCGGAGCTGTGAAATCAAATCCATACCTTTCATCATGTCGGATGGAGGAGTTGGAAGAAACGAGCAGCAGCGAGTGTTGCTCACTCAATCGACCGGTGGCTATGGCGGATCGAAAACCGAAGGGCGGTGGAGCGATGCCATACTTGTCCGATCGGTTGTTGGCAGCGGTGATTCGGTCGGGAATGCCGGTTACTCGAGTGGAGGCAGCGGCGGAGGATCGAATAGCGGTGGCTGCGGATTGAATCGAGAAGACGGAGGCGGCGTGAGGAACTCCGAAATCGAAAGAAGCAGATCCAGTGGCAGCGGTGGTTATGGATCGCATCGAGATGGAGGTCACCCGAGAATTATGCCTGTTTGTTCGAGTGGTGCCGGTGGCAGCGGAGGATCGCGTGGTGGTGCCGACGGATCGAGAACGGATCGGAGAGAGAAATACCGAGAGGGTGAGAGAAGAGCATACCGGAGATGGCGGCTCGAACGAAGGCACCGGCGGAGATGGCGGATCCAATGGTGGCTAGAACGAAGGCACCGGCGGCTCAAAAGGTGGAGGCGGTTCTGGTTCGGCAGGATCGTCGGGAAAGAAGATAGAGATCGAGTGGCACCGAAGGAGGATCGGTGGCTGGCAGCGGTGGAAGCTCGAACTCCGGCGGAGGCGGGGTCGCAAGGAGGAGGCGGGGAAGGTCTTCCGATTGCGACAGAAGCAGAGGCGGCGACAGAAGCAGAGGCGGCGGTGGTGGCTCGAATGCCGGTGGTTCGAGGGGTGGAAGCGGCGGAAAGATGGCGGATCGAGAGGAGAAGCTTGGGGGAGTTCCTCCGAGTCCGAGAGAGAGAAGCAGAAAGGGGAAGACGCGAACTGGGAGAGAAGAAGAAAGGGGAAACGGCGGCCTAAGTGAAAAAGAAACCGGGTCGGGTGGATCCGGCGGGTTCGGGTCAGCGGATCCGGATCCGGAAACGGGTCTTGGTCCAATTCATTTAATTCCAAGCCCAAACAAAAACAGCCCAATTCTTTTTTTTTAAAATAAGCCCAAAAATAATTCCAATTTGAATTCGGACTCAAATCGAAACCCGAAGAAAAAAAAAATCACAAAGGATCTCTAGAAGGGCTTAGAGATTCGGGGGTGATTGTTGGGAATCCTAAGCTCACTGTTCAATCAACTAAGATAGTGCCAGACAAATTGATTGAACAGTGTCCAATTTGTCTCTAACATTTATACTTTCCATTTTATATTTATACCTGTATATCGAGCTATGAAAACATAGAGTTGTGAGAAACACAGACACCGGGTTTTTGAGTGATATTCCCCGGGTATAATCAAAGAGTTTATTTTGATATTTGTTTGTGTGTGTGCAATTCTCATCTTGAAGATAACCCTCCACATGGCCGGGTCATTGCAGATTTTATGCCAAGTAGTGCAGACTTTCTGAACATTCTTAAGTATGTCAAAACCTTAACTCTGTGTAGAATGTTGGCTGTTTCATCGCATGGGATATCCAACAAATTCTGTTTCTGTTGCTTCACCTGCCACAGCTGCTTTGGTTTACTAGAGATTGTAATAACTTAACATAATTAAATTGAATACATACTGTGTAAAGAATATATGAACTGAAACTAAGTGCGTTCTCAAAACCTCAAAATGAAGAAATCATCAATAGCAAAAACTTTAGTACAACACCTTGAAAAAGAGAATCGTATCTCTGTTTTCCGAATACAATATATAAAAAGGAGGTCGAAGTCACTCAGATAGGGATCTTGCTCTTGCTGGAGACGTGACCGACAGGCGAAGTATAGTAGGAATGACATATTGGTGTGACAATTTGATCACATGGGCATCCCAAAAACAAATATGCATAACACACTCCTCATGTGTGGCTGAGTTTATGGCTGCCAAAACAATTTGGATACATCGTTTTCACAGTGAAATAATAGGAAGGTATATTAGTCTTGTTATCCTTTACCTCAACAACAAATAAGCTATAGATCTTGTGGAAAACCAGTGTTCCATGGGAGGAGTAAGCACATTAATACTATGTTCTATTTCATAAGAGAGTCTATTGAGAAAGGGGATATTTATAAGTAAAATATGTGTGTAGTAACAAGCTAATGGACAATATTTTCACCAAATAATTGGCATAATTGAAATTCATGGAGATGAAAGAGTTGTTGGTTGTAAAGAACATCTAGAATTCTGAATTAAAGAGGAAATGTTGAAGTAATCCAGAATATAAACGTCTGAAGTAACCTGTTTTGAGTTATTTAGCTTTATCGTTTCCTGATATTTAGTAGGGATATATATAACATGGTTTGAGTTGTTCATTTATTATTTTGTTTGCTGTATAAGTCTTTACGGAGTAAAAACGTTTTTAATTTGTTTTTGGTGTGTGAGCCTAATTTCTTTTGATTAAAAATTTAATAAAACAAGTGCATTAGTTTGTTTGTTAGTCCCTGTTTCTTTGTTAGCCCTCTCGCTACTGCTTGTATCTGCACAAACTCAAACCGCCGGCAGCGATACGTCTCACCAACAAAACATACAGGGCAGCGATACGGCTGGGTTTATTTCCCAGCGCCTCACCAACTTAAACAAACGCATACAGGGCCTGAAATGAATACATACACAAGTCCACTAACACAACTATCCCCACAAAACCCGGTCAAAGATAGGACCAGTTCTTTTCAAAATTACCCAACAGAGGTTGCTTCTCGGACAATGCAGAACACAATGGAACTAGACCCTGTCCCATATTGTTGAACCTTTTTGTGAGACAAACAATTACAGTTTTCGTCCCCATTAACATTATTCATAGCCGAGTAGAACCCTATATGACAAACAGGGCCTTAAATACTTGTAGAGGGAGAGAAACTTTGGAGGTAGAAAAGCAGACAATGTTACAAGCGCCACCGGCTTACAAAGCTTACAGGAACGTAAACCTAACCAGAAAACGTCAAGACAAGTTGAGCATACATATATATTATACATTATACAAACACTACATAACACAGACACCCATTAAACGCCTCCATGAGGAATGTCGTCAGATAATAAGCATCATATAAATCTCACAGCTCGTAAGGTGGACGAGGGCTCCTACTTCCAATTCCACTTGCCTTCTCGAAAGCGTCCGATGCTGACTTCCTGCGAAACCTGAACGGCTCTGACCCTCCCACTCCTGAAAAATTAAATAAATAAAAACTCCCTTTTTAATATGTATAGTAGGCGACAAAAGTCTCCCATGTTTTAGCTGAATATGGATTGATACCAAACTTTATCATTGTATTTGCTGACAAGGACATGTATATATATTATTTTAATAATTTCTCATTCCTTCTAATCTTCTGGTAGGGTTATATTGTTTATAGTTAAGTTAGGTATGTGATGTGACATGTATGTGAGTCAACTCATATAACACATTCACCTACGGTTTTTTTTTAAGATCACCCTTAAGTTATTACTAATGATATCATTAACTGCAAACAACCAGACAAACAAATATGGCTGTAATCCAACGTCTGCAAATTGGCATTAGTCAAATGAACACAATCACTATACTAGCCTTTTTAATATTTATCCATCTTTCCAGAATCTAGACCACCACCCTTGGAAGGCCGGATTCCGCCATTTGTCACTCATCCTTCCCAAATATAACAAGTGGTGTCATAAAACTTAAAGCTTACCGGCAAAAGGAGATACCGGAGGTGTAGATCCAGCAGGAGATGCCGGCGGTGTCTCGCTCAGGCTTCTCTCAGGTTTTACAATCATAATACTCCGTGATACTCTCATCGAAGGATACTCGACTGCTGTATTTCCCCCCGTTTCCGCTTCTGTTTAGAGATGATTATTTTCAGGATGTATAACAGATGTTCCAGCTTTATGTTTAATGACATGTTTTTACGCTTCCATCTACTGACATACAGTTTGAACGAAACAAACCCTAGGTTCGATGATCTAAAAATCATAAAAGGAATTAACTATATATAACTCTCCGCTGCCACTATTAGTATCTGTCATCTCAGATCTGTCAAATTAGAATTCAGCTGGGTTTTGAGAAAATGAGATAGATGTTGAGAACCTAACCACATGCATAACAATTCGAATATGTTAACACGATTGTTACAGGTACCAGAAATGAAAACGTCTTTGATCAGATTAAGCAAATGACCAGTGAATCAGTGACTCGATTTAATTAAGAAAACTAATGATGGTAGCAAAAGCTGAACGCCTGTATAAAAACCTTTTTACTTGTTAAACGAAGGTGATGACACTTTTTTTTCTATTTAAAAATAGACAGGTAATTGCGTACCCTTGTCTGAATTCAATGATCGGAAACTTAGATTAGATTGTTTTCGCAGCTTTCCAAGTCCTTTATCCGGCGGAGGTCCGGCGATAGTGTCGTCCCAGAGCTTGGTGAGTAAGCTCATGGCTGAGTTTAGAGAAAAGCGTACGACTAGGAGTAAAAAAAAATCTAAGCGAGCTTTGTAAAACTCACCACAGAGTGGTGCGACCGGGGAGGCCCAGCAAGGGTTATTTATCGAAATATCGGAGGTTAAAGATTGAATAAGTTAGTTGGATGTAGATTGAACGATAGCCGTCGATTATAGATCTGGTTAATCCGAAAAGGATCCAACGACTGATCTTGAAGCACGTAGATAAGACCAATGGTGACGAAGCAAAAGTTCAGATTAGATTGTCACGTGTCGCTTCGAGCGGACTAGCGGGCCCTCTCACGTGATGGCGATACTCTCGAGAAGTAAGGTTGCATATTATTGCTCCTTCTATTAAAGAAGAGCACTCTTCCTTTATTGATTTAGCCTCCAGTTTATTAGGAATTACGCAAGTGGCAGTGGGTTAAAATGATAGTAGTGTCTGCCTGTCGGGGTTTAAATTCATGGTTACAATCAAACTGAAAGAGTCGATCGATCTCTGTGTCAATCAAAAATTCCAAACGATAAACAATAACAATAATGCAATCAACTTCAAACAATAGCAACCAAGCACCAATACAAAGATTTTACAAGAACCCACTAGCAATATGATATTGTAATTTGTACGGTAGATGACTTTGTATCAATGAAGAACCACACCCCCCCCCCCCCACCCCCCAACAAGACCATTACTAAAATGTTTCACAGTTAGAGATGCAAACGGGGGAGGATAGTGGCGGAGGTTGTAATATCCGTCCCCGCACCCGATATCCTATCCCCATACCCATCCCCGCCTCCGCCTCGTCTAATCTCCAACGGGTTCGGGTAAAAAAATCCCCGCCGGATATGGGGAACCCGATGGATACCCGTTACTTAAAAAAAAGTCCAAGTTTTGTAAATTTAAAAAATATAAAAATACATAAACCATAACGACAACAATTAAATGCTCAACTTTTATACTTTATTCTCATAGATAATTTTTTGCTAGATACGCTTCATATACAAACACTGAAAATATAATAAATTTAGAAATAATAATTAGATATAAACATTTAGATTATGGAAAATTATTTGCTATTCTATTGTACTTTTAAAATTATGTACTTAAACATAGCAAAACTTATGGAGCACATTTAAATTATAATAACCAAATGGAAAATAAAGCGCATCACATCCCCTCGTTTCCGCATATTCGACCACCGCATCTACATGGAATTTGTTGTGCCGCAACCCCTCCAACATCGGCCTCTCTCTTTACCGTTCCAGGAAAGCTCTTGTCAAAAGCATCGAGGCGAAACATTTTATGCTTTCCATTATGTAGAATTTCAAGTCGGAAATCGAGATGTAAATTTGTAATCGACACCTTCTGCTTCCCTCATGTCATGAATGCACATCAAATCAACATCGTTCTATCATCTTTCTCCTCTCTCTTCTCGTCGTTCCCTCCTTGCCGTTTCTTCTTCACCGGATGATTTCAATTTTGCAGTTAAACAATGGTTGATTAGGTGTGTATTTGAAGCGAATAAAAATGAACTATGCTAATTGAATTTTTTACATACGAATTATCATGTCTACATAATCAAAGGTCATACAAATTCTTGATTGAAATAACAAAGACAAAGGGAAATATTGAAAGATATCAAGTGCATTTTGGGTTTAAAGAGTTTAAGTATTTATGTTGTCTTGTCTCGAACAATGAAAAGTCTCAAATTGAGAAGTTTAAAAAGTCGAATTTAATGGGTTATGGGACTGTGAAGCTGAATGTGATTTCCGATAATATATATATATATATATATATATATATATATATATATATATATATATATATATATATATATATATATATATATATATATATAATAGGTTAATAACCCGTGTATTACACGGGTTGAAAATAAAAAATAATAATAAAAAAACAATAAAATATAAATTTATACATATAAAAACTAACTAATAATTTATAAAACAAAAAATATTTATATTGTAAATTGATATTATACTAAAAGACCCAAGTATGCAACATTAAAATTCAATATAGTACATACATATAAATTCATGTGAAAAGTCATGGATTCCAATATAATTGGAGTTTGTGGATCCAACGGAAATTGGAGTTCGTGGTAACATTTCATGTTGTATTTATTTTCTAAATTGATGCGATTCCTTTGGAATTCTAAACAAAATGATGCTGAACAATATCTGACTGTTATATGAATATTGTTATGATTTGAATTGTAAATGATGAATTTTGTAAAAAAATAAGAACGTTTAAAGAAGTTTATTATCCAGTGTATTTTATTTAATTTTAATTTTATTAACAAATGACTACCCTTTAATTTGTTAAAAAGTTTCTAATGTGATTATTTATTCAAGGTTAATATGTCAAAATTTTCTAAATATTTTAATAAACATAATAACGAACATGTATATTTTTGTTACTAATGATTATGCTAATGATTATGGAGCATAGCTAGTTTCTACCTCAAAAGTCAAAATACAGACAAAGGAGTTATTTAGCAAAAGGAAAATAACATGAGTGGAAGATTCAGACACACCAAACAATCAAGTTCACATAAATGCAATCCGAGTTTATGATTCGATCATTCCAATTATTTTCAAAACATGAATTAACGTGACAAACAAAAACGACAGTAAGGATATTTTTTTCTTAGATTTATACAGACACAAACACATACAGATTTACACATACACAAAGATGTATACGTAGATACAATTTTATACATATATACAGAGATTTATACACACTCCTACTTTAATACATACATACATAAATTATGAGATGACCCCATTTACCCCATTTGCAAATGTGTCGTCTTTTATCAAAATCATTTGCATGCATCATCATTATACCTAGAAAACGATTCCAGGCATAAAATGCATTTAACATGTAATAAAAATGGGACTGAAAAATAGGATGTTGTAATTAACATAAAATCAGAAAAGTAGGATGATATAAGCAACACATCAAGGAAAGTACCTTGCTATAATCAATATAAAATCATACCTTTTCTCAAAATAGGACAGTCACAAAATAGGGGATAAAAGTAGGATGGCATAATCAACACATCAAGGAAAGAATTTTGCTATAAAATCAGACATTTTCTTAAAATGGGATAGAAAATTAGGATGATATAATCAACAACGAAAATACCTCGGACATATATAAAGAATGCATGATGAGGTTTTTCATCAGGTGGGCAGGGTAATTCCTAGTCAAAAGATTAAAAAAAGGTTAATCTTTGTAAGTTAAAACATAGTTTAAAAAGATCATTTTAGGGCATTAATGTGACATACCTCACAGAATGTAGCATAAACCAATTTCACTTCCACTCACTCCTCCCATATATAAAAAAGATCCAACGTTTATTATTGAGTAATTCAAATATTTGGTCCGTAAGTATTGCTGATTTTTTTCAATTTTGGTCCCAAAAAGATTGCTCTTACAATCTTGATCCTTATGTAAGGTTTTTGGTCCCTTTCATAGACAAAAATTGCAAAAACCAGGTATACTTAGGGACCAAATAAGTAATTTAAACAAAAGTAGGTGTATTTTAAAACCAACTGAGTAGAGATGTTTCCCTTGATGTTAACAATGGGTTGATACATGACTCCACTCTCGAGATGGTATATGTGACCAATGAAAATGAATCCTTCGACCACCACTGTCATAAGGACCACCATCAGTTGAAAGTTGACCAGACTCACCAACAGACAAATCATTCAAGAGCAAAAGAAGAAATGATTATTGATTATATTACCCGTATTGCACAATATATAAGCCTACACCAGCAATTCCCCAAGATGCTGCATCCTGGACAAAGAAAATGATTAGATTAATTTATAGGGAATTTGGTTACCCATGAAAGTGTATTTACCTGTAGCTTTTGTGCAGAAATTCTAGAATCATGGCCAATTGAGATTTTGATACATTTAGACGAATCAGCTTTTTTCTTATCTAAAATCCATGAAGCAAACAACCAAAACTAACTGAATTAGTTATTATGATATTATAGTATGCTTGATTCTTGCGTTGTTTTATCCCATAAGTAAAGATAACATTAACTTACAGTCCACTAAATGAAGATCTCTTTCACAATTTTCACATATTAAGAAAACACAAATCAATATCATATTTTGTGAAGTTTAGTAATTTGAACGATGAAGTTAGTCTCATACTACAATTTGTGGCGCAATGTTGAAAACCAATTAAGCTAATATAGACAATAATGATATTCCCTTACATGATTTTTTTCTGAAAATTTAATTCAACTGAATCCTAGTAATCAAACTTTTATTATGAGTAAAACAAACATCACAATAATCATTTATATTCAAAAAATTCAGTCAGACATTTCACCAAACACTTACTGTGCACATATTTAGCGCCAGTAGGCATTGGTGATATGCCCTCGATGAACCAGATCTCTTGATACAATTGGCTCCACCATGTAACACATCCACCTGCAAAACAACGTCATATTGAAATTGAAGGAGAAAGGATAACAGGTACAACATAACCACCATCAAAGTCAACCCAGGTTTTAGAGATTCACTATTGAAGTTGCAAGTTTGAGACGATGCTATGAAATCAATAGCCTCAAAAAATTGCCTTTTTGAGATCATCAATCCTAAAAGAAATGAGATGGATCAGAGTTTATCATCCAGTTCATGGATTAACTATTCCCGTTCCCTTTCTTTCTCATTCCCACTTTGACCAACATAGGGTTTTCAGCAACAATTAGAAACAATTGGTGGAATGAGCGGGATATGATCATAAGAAGAAATTAGAATGCCTTTTTAAAACCAGAAGCACTCATTGAAACGATAAGAGAGAAGAAGCAGGGATCTAATTTAGTCGGTGATAAGGTTTAGGAATAAAAGCTTCGAAACTACTGTGATTATGGTATTCGCTATTGAAAGTTCACCCTCTAATCAATTTGGCCGAGATTTAAGCGATCGTGGCTTTTTCAAATTGATTGAATCCGATCTTTTGGGATCTGCAGAGAATTGAAACCTAAAATAATGAGCAGGAAAATTAAAACGTAAGTGCTAAGAAAATGACATCTGGCAAAATATAGCATTAGAAGATTGCCATGTGCATGTAAGGTATTCCTTTATTAGAATAGATATATATATATATATATATATATATATATATATATATATATATATATATATATATATATATATATATATATATATATATATATATATATATATATATATATATATATATATATATATATATATATATATATATATATATATATATATATATATATATATAGGGTTAGGTTCTTTTAAGAACTCAAATATTCATGAGATCTTAAGAACTCAATGTCATCCATTAGATCATTATCTAAATCAAAAAAGGTTTGATCGTCATTTTATAAATCTAATTTAATTTTGATTTTTTTTTATTTTTGGCAACAGAATATCAATTCCTAAAAATAAGCACAATCAAATTCAAATTTTAAATTTTAAAAACTTTATGATTTTCGTTTTTTTAATATGAGAATTTTTGAAATTTGAAAAAAAACATAAAAATTTTAAATTCAATAAATAATCAGATTTGGATTTAGAAAAACATATATGGTCATCTATTTGCAACTGGATGCATATATGCATATTTTCAAAAATCGTAGAAACATATTATTATGTATAAATAGTTGAATACATCCTATAAACAAACCAATTTATTAAAAACAATAATTTACAATTGTTTTGAACGATACATATATAAAAAAATACAAAAAACAACAAAAACTACTTATATCTTCATTGTTTATTCGTTGACTATCTTGTTTCTTCGTTTTATCATTTTCACTTCTTCAATTTGCTCTATATATATTTTAAACCTGCAAGAACAATAATAAAAATGCATATTAAAAATATTAAAAAAAAAGATAGTTACATGCATATACGCATATGCACATGGGCACATATGTGTATGCATATATGCAAATATGCACACACTTATACACATTTATATGCATATGTGCACATACACATTTATATGCATATAAACATATAAACATATGTGCACATACGCATTTATATGCATATAAACATATATGCACATATGCATTTATAAAACTACGTATTAAAAAACCCCCCAACAAATACTTACATGCATATACACATATGCACATAGGCACATACGCACAAATGCATAACTTTTGTGCACATGTATTAACATATGACGGATATATGCACAAACATGGAGATAAACATATGAATCTATGCACATATATACATGTGCATATATACACATGTATATATATTCAAATATACACATGAACATATTCAAAAACATTATAAATAATACATACATGCATATTGGATGAGATGATAATACACAGATGCACAAACATGGATATAAAGATATTGACATATGTACACATATGCACATGTAAATACAGGAAGCTTCATATGATAAATACAGGAAGCCACACAACCAACTGAATGGGGTGAACATACCAAGGAACGATCACTAAAATTTATTTGTTACCGTAATACCTTAAAAGAAGCCCCAATTTTGAGTAAAATTAAAATGGAAGATGCAAATTGAACAGTACGTTAATTCAAATAATAAGAGCAATGAATATCGCTTTCGTCTACAAAAACCATTGAATTCCACAAACTTGTGGATAAGGAGGATTCTTTAAAACGGAATTTGTGAACGAGAGATATGATAGATATTCAAAGCCATAAAGGTAAAAAAAAACATGACCTTTTGTTGTATTAAACTTAAAGACGAAGACAAAAAAGAACCGAAAACCTCATAAATTAAAAAGGCTATGGCATTCACTCAATTGCCGGAAACTGATAAAATTAATAAAATTAATACTACTTACGACCATAACGACCATACCACCGTGAACTTCATTACTTCATGTGCAAACCGACTGGAAAAATAACATACGGGAATCGAACATTCAGAGAACATAATAATGCAAAAGGGGGTTAACATACGTGGGGCCAATTGATTGCTTCAGTCGCCGGACGCCGGAAAATCACCAACAGTAGCAGTCACCGTCGCCGGCGATTTGATTTCTTCAGTCGCTGGAAAACCCTTTCCTACGTCGTCGCTCCGGCCACCTAAAGACGACGCCGACAGCAGCAATCCGCTGCTGTCTTACCGTTCTTTCTGACTTGAAACACCAAATCGCAAGCCATAGAGACCAATTCGGGCATCAGTCGTCTCTGATCTTCATTCTCCTCTCTCTTTCTTGTTTCCCGATCGAACACACCGAGCGGGCTGTATGCGTGTGCGTACAATTTCTTGCCCCTCGATTCCCCTTTCCCGTTTTCTATTTCAGAACACGAATCAACTGGAAGGCTGAGAAAGGAAGCCGACGAGGAAGACGTGAGAAAGCGGGAGTGGGTTTCGAAGACGAGAGAGAGAGAAATGTGAGAAAGAAGGAATCGTTTCCTTGTTTATTGCCTATCAATTAACCCCAATTTTAGGATAATTAGTTTTGTGACAAATTTACCCTTCTTAAATCTTTTAAAAATACTAATATACCACTAAAGCTTCTTACAATTACAAATATGCCATTGTCGATCTTGGCCATCAAAAAACTTGATCCAACGGTTCTGATTGAGTTCTCAAGATCTCATGAATTTTTGAGTTCTCACATTAACCTAACTCTATATATATATATATATATATATATATATATATATATATATATATATATATATATATATATATATATATATATATATATATATATATATATATATATATGGCTAAGTTATAATAAGAATGACAATTATTGTGTTACCTTGTAACCAAATCCTGGCTATTAGATTTCATTCTCGTAACAATGAAAAAAACACATTCTTAACAGAATAAGTTTTTGACATAATGAGTTCTAACCATTTTTAAAAGAATGAACTAAATTTTATACATTCTTAAAAGAATGTGTTTTAAATGAATGGTCCAGATTGAGTTTCAAGGTTACACAATACGTGTAAGGATATATTTGATCATATCCCTATATATATATATATATATATATATATATATATATATATATATATATATATATATATATATATATATATATATATATATATATATATATATATATATATATATATATATATATATATATAATCGGGTCTGAAACGGGGCGGATAGTATCTTATCCGTCCCCGACCCGTCCCCGCTTCGGATATAAAACTTAAGACCCATCCCCGATTCTTTACCCGTTAGGGTCGGGTCCCCGCGGGTACCCGAATCCGCGGGTCAAATTTGCATCCCTATTCACAGTACTGCAAAGCAAAATCCCAATATAGTCACAAATCTGTCTCAATTTCGCCATGCAATGTGCTTAAAATTCAAGGTGGAAAATTCTAGAAACTTTTGCCTGACAAGTAAAAAACATATATATCGGAAGGGCCTGTCAAAAGGTGGGTACGGTTGCAGTTGCCTGCCCAAGGCCCAAAATTCAGAGACCCTACAATATTTTTTGTAATATGTATATAAAATCGTCACTTGTAACTTGTAAGTTGTAACATGCAATGACCCATAAAAGTAATTTAAATGTCAATTGCCATCATTTTGTGAAAAATAAAGAAATAGCCATATTTTACTAGCCCGTGAAGAATGAAATTTTCAAATTTTAAGACAAAATATAATTCAAAAAGAGGAAACCCGATTATAATAAACAAATCCAAAATTGCAACAATATGGTGTTATTGTTATCATTTGGGACATGATTCGTAAATCATGGATTTATGGATGCAACTTTTACTTTGAATAAAATTTTAGCCATATAAAATTTGAGACAATAATCATCAATCCCGGGATTATGAAAATAACATTCATCTTTGAATAAAACCGTTTAGTTCGCAGAAAGTGTTTGAAGGAATTGGAATCTATCAGGAATTGAAATCCAATTCCATATTCTGTTTGATTGACCGGAAATGGAATTGGAACATGTGAAACTAGTGATGTTACAAAAATATAATCTGCATTCCGATTTTATCTATTTTAAGGTTTCTCATTCAAATATTTATTGTGATGTTAGGAAAGGATCGTAGTCATTTATTTTAATATAAGCTAAGCAGTTAACGCGGTAAAAAACCAAATAGCGTTCACTGACGCTATTTGAAATCGCGATTATCGCGGTGATATAGCGCTGCTATAGCGGTTTTTTTATTTCATTTAAAATTTTTACTATATAGAAATTTTATATTAGAGTACTAGACTGTTAGGTGAAGATTTGGTGAAGATTTTTCAAAGGAAATTAGGTGAAGATTTTTTCAAAGCCTCTTTCTTTGATTTGAAAATTTACATTTTCACACTAAATTAAGTATATTATATACATTCTCAAATGTATATAAATAGGTGGTTCTACTTGTAGAGAAATGTACCACACAACACAAAAAACAAAGAGCAATAAAACATTCCTAGTTATCCGCCGTGGACGTAGGTCATTTTTGGACCGAACCACGTTAAATTCTTGTGTTCTTAATTTGTGAGCTGCGTG
The DNA here is from genome assembly GCA_023525715.1 of Cichorium intybus. NCBI lineage: Eukaryota > Viridiplantae > Streptophyta > Magnoliopsida > Asterales > Asteraceae > Cichorium > Cichorium intybus. The sequence goes on along the minus strand of CM042015.1, from coordinate 493,199 downwards.
TGTGAGTTTAGTGTTCGTATGCTAAGTGTCTCGATCCTAACAAGTGGTATCAGAGCCTTGGTATAGCTCCAGAGTCCAGAGGGTGATTTTATGTTTTTGGTCGAAATTTTTTTTGTCTCAAAAACGATTTTGGTTTACACCATTGGAAAGGTCTCGTTCCGCAGATTCCGAAAATATATTTTTTCGAATTTTTTGAGCGTCGGAAGACCTCCAAATCACCAGTCAAAGTTGGTCAAAACTCGTCGGAAAGTTGGCCGGAAAAACCAGTTCATCGGAGAAGACGACACTGTAGCGTCGGAAAGTTGGCCGGAAAAACCAGTTCACTGTAGCAGTACTATAACAGATTTTCAGAAAATTGCAAAACAGATCCCTGAAGTTCCAGAATTTGCAAAACAGGTCCCTAAAGTTCTAGAATTAGCAAAACAGGTCCCTGAAGTTCCAGAATTTACAAAACAGGTCCCTGAAGTTCCAGAATTTGCAAAACAGGTCCCTGAAGTTCCAGAATTTGCAAAACAGGCCCCTAAACTTTCAGGAAAATTGCAGTTTGGTCCCTGAACTTCGGGAAAATTGCGGTTTAGTCCCTGAACTTCAGGAAAATTGCAGTTTGGTCCCTCAACTTTGTCAAAGTCGCAAAACAGTCACTCAAACATTTGGTTTGGGCAGTTTAGCCAGAAAATAATTTGGGTGGGGATTATATTTTGCAAATAACGAGCCAAGAACAGTTGAATCAAAATTCTATTTAATCGGTGAAGAACAGTTGAACTCAGAAGAAATTTAAAGAAATCGAAAACCAGTGCCAACAGCGTTCGTTGGGTTTTATCGATTCAGTTTTAATATTCAGTTTCTGATTCTCAGTTCGGTATTCCGCTGTAGTTTAAATAGGTTGATTATTTAACAGAGTTTAGAAGAACAGTCGTTAAGATCAGACAAGGCTTCGTTTAGTAAAGATTGAAAAGTTTGTGGAAGACGTAGATTGAGGCTTTATGTGTCAGAAAGTTCAAGATGTGGTATTAGTAAAGGGAGAAAATTAGAGAATTACAGAAGATCAGACGTTCAGACAAATCCAGTGATGATCAGAGTTTCACGGGCTCAAGAACAGATCATGGGATGAACAGATCAAGTAATTAAGATAAAATCCGTTTTCGGTAGATCCAGCAGTGATTAGAAAGTCAGCAGACTTAGGTGTAATCACGGGATCAGAAAGTTCGGTGTTATTCATGACGTTGAGGTGTGGACATTCTTTAGAGTCGATGTCCAAATAAGAGGAAATTCTGCTTCTGAGAATGTGTCTGGGTTTGATGCATTGGGACTCAGTGGAAGGCAGTGAAGACTCTTGGGTCAAGAATTCTGGTGCTTCATTTCACGCTACCCACAGCAGTGAAGCACTGCAGAATCTGAAAGTTGGAGACTTTGGAAAGGTAAGACTTGTGAACGATGAATGTTCGCTGTATATGGTCGGATTACCTTCTGAGGGAGTGACCGTCCCAGTTCAGAAGAGAAACAAAGTCCGGTTCACAGAATCTCATGGGCAGAAGAGGGTGACCTTTTGCAAGTAGGAAGCCTAGAGCTACAAGGAAGATTCAGGTTGAACGAGCATGGAAAGGTTCAGAAAAATCAGTCGAAGGATATTGTGGCAATAAGAGCACAGAGTATTGTTTCAGTTGCAGGGTTTTGCAACAGTGGGAGCATAGGTCGTGTTTCAATCATAGGTCCAGGACGACAGTGGATTTAGAACCAATTTTTCAGCTATAAAAGTCTCTCTGGTTTTGATAACTTGCTAAATATGGAGAGTGTTGTTGTTTGTTCTCAGTTTGTTTCAGGATTCGGTAGTTCGTTTTCAGTGGGAGCCGATAGGGACAGAGAACGGGTCAAGGGCAGTTTAAGTCATGACGAACATGTTGAAACTCATGGGAGTTTTAACGGGCCTTTCAGGTTAACTGATGAGAAGGCCGGGGTAACTAAGAAGGAGCTAAGATCAAAAGTGTTTTTGGAATGCACAGTTGAAGCACAGGTGAAGATTGTTCCGTGGCTTCAAGTGAGAGATTGAAGAATTGTTGCAAGAATTGGACGGTAGAGAAAGACTACGTTGTTCAAAATCTTCAAGTGGGAGATTGTTAGGTGAAGATTTGGTGAAGATTTTTCAAAGAAAATTAGGTGAAGATTTTTTCAAAGCCTCTTTCTTTGATTTGAAAATTTACATTTTCACACTAAATTAAGTATATTATATACATTCTCAAATGTATATAAATAGGTGGTTCTACTTGTAGAGAAATGTACCACATAACACAAAAAACACAGAGCAATAAAACATTCCTAGTTATCCGCCGTGGACGTAGGTCATTTTTGGACCGAACCACGTTAAATTCTTGTGTTCTTAATTTGTGAGCTGAGTGTGTGAGTTTAGTGTTCGTATGCTAAGTGTCTCGATCCTAACATAGACTTTTTATGAGTTGCAAGAATTCAACAACACCCAAACATAATCCAAAGACCAATTTAACTCACCAAGTAGTATACATACAACTATAATTACATAAAAGAACCCAATCACAATTACAAGAACTCAATCACAATTACAATAACTCTCTTGGACAATTTAACAAACATGGTGTGCATAGGAAAAATTGGAATGAGAACTTGTGCTTAAACACTTGGTATCCTAAACACGAACCTGAATTTCATATATGGCAGGTATCCAACTGAATTTCACATTTAACTATGGAATCGGAACAATGCTTAATCAAAATTAAACTGAATCAGAACTCTACACTTGTTCCTGCAATGCTTAATCATACTTGAATACATTCCAATCGGACTGTTAACTAAATGCAAATCAATTAAACTGAATCAGACTTGATACGAATCAGAAGCTTGAAATAAAATCGGACTTGATAAATTCGTAGTTGGAAGCTTCAATAAATTTGTAGTTGGAAGCTTCAGTAAAGTTGAGATTCAAATTCATCAGAAGCTTCAATGAAGTGTACGCCATCAAAAATCGCAGAATTGCTAACCTGCAATCAAAAGATGCAATCGGACCTGATTCTCGTAGTCGATTCAATCATTCCCCATAGCTTGCATATGTAATCGGTTTCACTCAGTAAACAATCAGACCAAGTCAAACCTGCAATCGGGAAGCTGCAATCGGAAGTCTAACCTGCATAGGGAAATCAAACATGGAATCCGAAAGCTGCAATCAAACCAATTCAAGTGAACCTGCAATCAGACCAAGTCAAGTGATTCAATTGCAAACCTATAATCGCACTCGGACCTGCATCTTGTAAATAAAAAAGTGCCAATCGAAGTGTCGGAAGCTGCACACCTTCAATCATTCGAAGAAGAAAAAGAAGCATAGATAGAGTCGAAGAAGCAGAGATATCGTAGAAGAAGACGGAATGTGGTTGTATTAAGAAAAATACAATTTGCCTCTAAAACATATCCCATATCGGCTCGAATAAAGACCCAAGAGGCATGCATCTAGTTATAAATAGGGGTTATCGGGGTATAGCAGATTACTCGAACCTTTTAGGACCAACGTAACTCTTGGTTTTGATTGGTTATATCAAAGTATTAAAATTTTTAAATAGCGTGCTAAATGTGTTATAGGGATTTGTTAAATTGCGTTAAATAGCGGTGATTAGCGCCGCTAATAGCGGATCCGCGATTTTGAATCGCTAAGTCAAATATTATCGCGGTCAAGGCCGCTAAGCGTTATAGCGACGCTATAGCGCACAGAATATAAGGTAAACTTTTTGTATTTTTAAGGTCTTCCTTCTGTTTTCTCCCCAAAATTAAAATATGTTTGGATCGGCCGTGTATGTTAGAGGTATCTATAAAAACAATAACCTATACTCAAGAGGAGGTTAGACGACCAACTTCTACTTCTTTACTATCTTATTCATTTAGGATATGAGGTTTTATTTTAGAAGAATAATTCATAAACAATAGTTGATCTGACAACAAACTTGCATAAAAAATAGTGAAGAAACAGACATAGATTTGCACTAGCTCGAGAATAGTTTTGATGTGACTGCATACTGAAAACCTTGGAGAAGAATTTATAGATAAAGTGGAAGCGAAAAATGAGACACAAAGCATCCTAACTAAAAACATATATAACGTTTTTGATCTATTACGAGTTTGAATCCCCACTTTATATCATCGGAAAGCTCTTTGTGGGCTAGAGCTGCTAAGAAATGTTAAAGGCGATTTGCCCACATGCCTTTCCCAAAAACAGCCATTTAGACCCTTAATATATAAATTATTTGGAATCTTGGTATTCAAAAAACTAATTTCATAAAACCGAAAGTTTGAACAATAAAAGGCGGCGAAAGAAAACTTGTTTTCAAAACATAAGATCATAGTTTCATTTTCATAAACAAGTAAGTGTTACATGCATGTAAAGAAAAAAAACACAAAACAACCATAGAAATGGAAAGAACAACAACCTTTGTAGCCTTTGGTCCAACTCAAGAGTTGGAGGTGTTGAAGTGCTGACAAGGACCAAAAGGTGCTCCTCTCTAAAGGTATTCACCAGAAACTCTTGATAACCTTTAAATGCTAGTTCACACTTGTGTGAAACACTATCTCTTGAGCTTGAATACAAAACCAAATTTGGTATTCAAGAGAGATAAGTGTTTTTATACAACTACAACACTTGAAGTTTCAAGAACATGAAGAAGATGAAGGATGAAACTCACGGCCAAATGGAGAGAAAGCAAGGGAAAAAAAACTTTTCAAAATGACCATTCTCTCACCCGAAATGCATGTTGACCCAATATTTTATATGTCAATATCCTAACATCCAATAAGGACATGTATTCGTCCTTTGAATCATTATTCAAAGCACAACTTCCCAAGGTAGTGGGGTTTGCATGATTTACCAAGAGAGAGAGAAAGAAAGGAATATTCTCTCTCTCTCTCTCCCTCTTCCTTATTATTTATAAACTTTATATAATATGCAATATCCTTTTCTTTTTGAAAATAACTCTTTATATATATATATATATATATATATATATATATATATATATATATATATATATATATATATATATATATGTATGTGTGTGTAGGTTCATATGTGAACAGTAAATATTGTGTGAATGTAGGACCAATTCTGGACCAATCAACTGATTAGGGCAATTTCGGAACTTTACATTAGTTAAATTATTATCCTAAAATAAAAAATACAGTAATTAATTAACTATCCAAATTAAAAACCTACAATTATGGAATTAAACCAACACAACCCTAAAAATACGTCAATCTAGTTTCAATGATGATGATAAAATACAAGAACACACACATACACAATCAACAGATGATGTTGAAGATTCAAGCGACAGGAATTCTCGGACTCATTTAGGAAGACGACAATGAAGAAACAAAAGAATTCGGATGAATTTAGCGGTTTGTTGCTTCGTCGCTATAGATGGGAGAGGACGATTTTATTCATAGAAGAAAATGATATGGGTTTAATAGAGAAGTTATCTGGCGGTCAAACTTTCAATTCAATTGTTGAAATTTTCTTTTTGATACATAACGTGTTCTTGGAAAAGTGGTGTGCAATTAATGCATAATTGTCATTATTCTCTCTTTTGGCAATTGTACTTCACGTACTTCTCCTTCTCTGCTTTTGAAGTAATTCAAATTCCAACATAATAGCCTACGATACCAAAGGCAAAATCCGACCACCACTGGACATTCATCGGCCCTAAGCGATGTCGAAGAAGGAAAATTAACACATATTTCAAGAACCTTATTGAGATATAATTATGTATTCTTTGAGAATACACATGTATTCTTTGGTCCTGTTTGGTTTAATTAAGATATAATTATGTATTCTTTGAGAATACATATGTATCTTTGGTCTCCTTTTTCTTGCCGACGTCGTCGGCTTCTCAAAAACTCAGATTAAAAAGTATGCAGATTTATGTTTATGTTTTTCTTAATAAGTTTTTTGTCAATTTTTTTGATGTTTTTTGTTTTGGTGTTAAGAGTCAAACACAGATACAAGTATTTCAAGTACCTTATATATGATTATGTATTATTTGAGAATACATATGTATTCATTGAGAATGGAATATTAAAAGCAACATACGGCAAGAGTAATCTTTTAAGAATGAAAGCCTGAAACTAATGCATTCTTCAGGAATTCTTATATTCTTTGAGAATGAGATACTGAAAGCAACATACGGCAAAAGTTTTCTTTAAGAATGAAAGCATGAAACTAATGCATTCTTCAAGAATGCTTATAATCTTTTGAGAATTGTAACGTATTAGATCAAGAACCTGTGTTTTTTAATTTGTAGCAAGGTTATCAAACTCCTGAGTTTACGCTTAAACTCTTACGAGTTTACGATCCCGGATTCCAAAAACGATCCCGATTCTACTAAACTCATTTTTTATCAAACTCGTATGTAAACTCGTAGACTTGGATCGGGGATCGTATACTCGTATACGATCCGAGTCTACTAAGTTTAATAAAAATATGATTTTTGACTTTATTTGACATTTTAACTAAAAAATTAAATTCTAACTTATAAAAAGCTGTAACTTGTGAACTAAACTTGGGAGAAGAAAGTGTGGATGTAGAAGAGAGAAATGATATGATGGATGATTCGTTTGTTATTTTAGATTAAATTAGATTGAATATGTTTATTAGCTATTTTGAATCTTTGAAACTTTTTTTTGTAACTTGTAAACTTATAGTATGATATGTATTTCTTCATTTTTTGTGCTTTTGGTAGAATCTTACGATCCGATCCGATCCTACGATCCCAATTTTGCAAAACAAAAAACGATCCTATGTAGGATCTCGAGTTTGATAACCTTGATTTGTAGTTTTTATTCAAATAATAAACTTTTAAATTTTATATAATAAGATAAATACATATTAAATAAAAATCCCAAAAAATTAGGAGATAAATTGAGTATTTCCTTTTTAAATATTGATTAATAGACTAAAATACCTTTTATAAGGGTTTAATTGTAAAATTTGATTAATTATTTGTCATAAATTTACAATTAGGCCCTTGAATCTAACACCGTTGATCGTTTCGATTGGACGCTCCACATTTGGTCCTACATTCACACAATAATTGTTGTTTTTATTTTAAGATAACTTATTCAATATCATTTAACTTTTAAATGACATAAATATTTCTACTAAATATTTCAAACACTTCTTAATTAATTAAATCATACAATATGAATTAATTCCTTAGTTCATTTTTTCACATAAAATGATAAGCACATGATTATGATATTTTAATCATGAATCAAAGTCAAGCTTAAAATGATTATTTAGGTGCCCAACTTGTTATTGGTGTGACTCTAATAGGATTATATGTTATTAACAATATCATTATAAATTGATTATTGGGAATTAGTTCCAACAGTCTTCCACTTGTACAAGATTCATTATAGTTTGATATCGACGATGGTGAACGTCTAGTAATATTTCACTGCCCTAGTAACATACGACTTAGTACCATTCAATAACAACCAATTCCCGAGAGCTGAAATCTACAATTGGTGTGTAAGGTGGTTTATCAATTATCGCTTTGTCTCAGACATCATGTTGAACATGAGATATAGATATCGATCATTCTCATTTGTGTTCAACTTTTAACTAGGCGCCTTAGATGTCTTACTCTTAACACAAAATAGGAACAAATCCTTTCTTGACCATATATGCCTCTTAGACGATCTGATATACATATCACGAACCGAGCATGATGCCAAGGTGGCACCATATCACGGTCGTGCATACCTCCGTGTTTCCCTTCACAACACACCATAACCAATCACATATCACTAGCCATTTAACACCCAATCACATATCAGAACACCTAATCAATTTGTTTTTATTATTTATTTATTTTAATTAGAAATGATGATGTGCTATGATAGGTTTACCAAAGTTTATGTGATGTGATGTGATGTGATGTGTGTGCTTGATTGTTGATGATATGTGTATAAGGGTTCACAGTGTGTTAGATTGTGTATAAACTGAGTAGTCACATAAGGGGTTTCTTATGATTACGTGTGTTAGGGATTTGTGGTAATAATATGTAGTAAGTGGTACCGAGACGAGAACCTTGTGTCAACTTATGGTAAGGCTTACATATCGCTTAACGAGTGCCTTGCGATTATGTGTAATTGGGATATTAGTGGTTTTCTTAGCGAGTACTTAGCAACAATGTGGCAGGTTTGTATGTAACGAGTGTACATGGAGAGACATATACATAAAAAGTATGATGTTGCGTGCATATTATGCTTGATGTTTGATGGGTGTGAGGAATTAATATGTGTTAGTGAATGTGTAAACTCAATTGTCACAACATGGGTATCTTGTGATCTTGTGTACGAGTATCGGTGGTGAAGTGTATACATACAGTCTAGGAATAGTGAATCCTAGAAATGTATGATAAATATAATAGCGAGACGAGTACCTAACAGTTACAAAGTGAACGTAGTTATAATCACATAATGAGTACCATGTGGTTTGGTGGTAACGACTATAAGCAATAACTATAGAGGTGACATGTTGCTACATGTGAACTTCGTAGTTATATACGAGTTGATGGTCTAGAGTCAAGTGAATGCACAATGGGTACCTTTGCCACATAGAGTAAGTCGAATGGTCACATAATGGGTATTTTGTGATCATGTGTGAGGGTATAGAGATGCATGTGATTATAAGTGTCAGGGACATTTGTGTGATTGTCTAACGAGTACATTGCAGTCATGATATTGAGCCTTTGTGGCTTGGAATTGTGACATAATCAGATCTTTGTGATAGAGATGTCGGGGGACATCTATGTGACCACATAACGAGTACCTTGTGGTTTAGGTTGTGAGGGCCTTTATGGCTGGTTGTTGTCACAAAAGAGAGGGAGTACGATATGTCACACCCCGATCCTTGGCGGAATCGATCAAGGCGTGATATATTGTTCAAAGTCTCATGACAACTATGTTATAATATGATTAGATTCAATTAAGTACTAAGTATGCAAACATGATCCACAACATGCAAATACAAATCAAAATACAATAACATTTATTACATCAAATTTAAATAGTCTTGTGGGTTTCTAAGGTAAACCCTACTTTTCATCAACTTCATTCTTCAAATCTGCATCATGGGTAAAAACAGGTCAACTACGAGAGTTGGTGAGTAATCTAGTTTTATTAAAGAAAATTGTGAGTTTGAATAATTTGGAATTTGTTTTCTTTTGAAGTTGGCAAACAAGTGTTATTGAGATAACAGTTTATAAATCAAAAATTGATTAACAAATGATAACAACAACAATAAGTCCTCACCCTATATATACATATATATGTATATATATATAGGATGGAGCATCTAATCATCATACACACTCAACCACGTGCAATCAATCACCTTAGCGTCCCAAGGCGGGGTGGTCAACCCAATAGCGCTATTATTGTCCATAACGTACCTTAAGAATACGGGCATAGTCATGGAGATTAGACTAAGAATGGTAATGCACTACAAGTACATGTAGCGTAAACAAACAATAATTATACAAATAATGATTCACATATAAATGTCCCAACAATGTCTCAATGGTGAAAAAATAATAAAATGAAGTCGGAACATATTAAAACCACATGATACACCCCAAAAGTATTGAAAATTATAAAATATGGGGTAGATTACTCACTTTAGTCCAAACGGAATACGCGTGTCGTACGATAGACGGCCCGGGTCAAAATGTCGTAGAACCTAATATAATTAATAGTTTTGGTTTAGGAACTGCTAAACGGGAATGGAATATTAATAAAAATAATTAGACACATATTTTTATATTAGATGAATTAACAATAATCCATTTTGATTTGAATATTAAGGTATTTATTTGTTAAATGAATTTTAAAATGAATTAATTACTTTGCATAATTAATTTATATTTTCAATTTAGAAAAGATTTTAATAATTTCTTATTAAAATAATAACTTGCCCAATCATAAGTATTTACAGATTTTAACAATTATTTATATTGAATAATCATTAAAATGCATTTTTACATGCTTAAATACTTAGGAAAATGGTTTTAAATAGTAAACAGTATTGAAAATTTCTGAAATTATTAGTAAAACATTAATTCATAAAATAGTAATTACTGTAAAATTTTCATATTTTTCTGAACTGTTTTAGTATTTATTTAATACTTTAATGATTAAATAACAACAAAATCTAGGAAAAATAATAAATGAACCCCAACAATTCTGGGAAATTAACCATAGTTTTCTAACATTATATAGAGCCTATTTTAAGGGTGTTGGACATTTTTGACTATGGGAAGTATTTTTTATATGTTTCATTATTAATTAATCAATAAAATCATAAATAATAGCAAAACGATTAAGGGAAATTCATCAAACTTTTTATTTATGATTATTATGTTATATGTGACATTAGGATAAGTTTTTATAATTTTTGGACATGTGTAGGTATTTATTATCAATTTAAACCATTAAACAATCATTAAATCAGGAAAATTAAGCAAACATTCTTAAAAAATTATTTAAATTTTGTCATGGAGTCTTTATAATGTGAATAAGGTGCGAAAAATATAAAATCTAATTTTGGACCTAAATAACTATATTTTGCTATTTATTTATCTATAACAAAATAAAATACACAATAAGCATAAAACAGTAATATAAATGAATGAAACTTCATAAATCCACTTTAATCAATATATGGGTCCTTGCATAATGTTTCCAGAATTTATTGACAGTAAAAAGTATTTTATGTGAATTATTGCCCAATTATATTGCAATAATTATAGTAATTCAATAAAAATAAGTTATTTTCTGAAAATTTCCAGAACTTCTTATTTTATTGATGGGATTCTGAGAAAAATCAGGTATATATATAAAATGAGTTTTAGATATTTTGGTGGATTTAATTTGTTTCATTAATGAATTTGAAACTTTTTACAACATACCTTGATGAATGCTTCAAGAGGGATGGAGATTTGAGTATGAGGGATTGTTCTTGGCTGGAAAATTGATATTTCTTGGAAGAATTTCGAGATTGAGAGTGAGAGAAAGAATAGAGAGGGTTTGAGTGGTGATGAGAATAATGTGTTGGGAGAAAAATGAAAGGAAAGATGATGGGAGGTGTGAGTGGGAGACCATGGGAATAACTTTTGGCTTTTGGTAGTCTTCATAATTTCCCACTAGCACAAGCATCTCTATGTAATACACTAATTAATATAAGAATTTTATAAAATTTAATGTAGAGTTTATAAAAATAGAGTTTTATAAAAAAAATAGGTTATTATTTGATTATAACAATCTACTTTGATTTGAAGTTTAATTATAGCATTCAAGTTTGATTCTTTTAATTTAATTAGAGCATCATACTTTGATTTTATTTTAATATGGTATCATAATTTAATTTGATTATAGTTATAACGTTATACTATGCTATATTGCTATTAACGTCAATTTATATCGTATTGTATGGGTTTTGATCCTATTAGCGTCAAGTAATCTTGAGTAGGGTTTATTAAATTTCCAATTGGGTTGGATTGACCCGAATCCATTTTAGGCGGATGTCACAGTCTCCCCTACTTTAGTAAATTTCGTCCCGAAATTTAAGAAGAAAGTACCTTAAGAGAAAAGCTGCGGGTATTTGGTACGCATTTGATCCTCACGCTCCCATGTATACTCGGGTCCACGTGCTGACTGCCACTTGACCTTGACCAGGGGAATGCAACTTCTTTTGAGTTGCTTTTCCTTTCGGTCGGCAATTTCCAAGGGTTTCTCGATAAATTGCATTGTCTCGTCGATTTGGATATCCTCGAGAGGAACATGAAGGTTCTCGTCTGCTAAACACTTCTTGAGGTTGGCTATATGAAATACTGGGTGAACTTTATTAAGTTCTGTTGGTAGATCCAACTCGTAGGCTACTGGTCCGATCCTTTTCAGGATCTTAAACGGCCCTACGTAGTGGGGTGCCAATTTACCCTTGCGTCCAAATCGAACCACACCTTTCCATGGGGACACTTTTAACATGACCATGTCACCCACGGTAAATTCAAGCGGTTTGCGTCGCTTGTCGGCGTAACTCTTTTGTCGGCTACGAGCTGTGAGAAGGTTATTGCGAATCTGAGTGATTTTGTCGGTTGTTTCCTGGATAAGCTCAGGACCAACGATTGGAGAATCCACTGTTGCGCGAATTACGTGTGACTCGCCAATTTCATGCCAGCAAATAGGAGATCGGCATTTACGGCCATACAATGCCTCAAATGGTGGCATCCCGATGCTAGAATGATAACTGTTATTATAGGAGAATTCCACCAACGGTAAATGAGAGTCCTAGTTTCCTCTGAAATCTAAGACACACGCCCTCAACATATCTTCGAGTGTTTGAATTGTCCTCTCAGATTGACCATCGGTCTGAGGATGATAGGCGGTATTGAGATCGAGGCGGGTTCCCATGGCTTCTTGAAGTGATTGCCAGAACTGAGAGAGAAATCTCCCATCACGATCTGAAATGATGCTGAGAGGGATGCCATGCCGACTAACTATCTCATCGATGTAAATCCGAGCAAGTTGTTCGACCTTGAAATGTTCACGGATGGGGAGGAAGTGAGCAGATTTAGTCAAACGGTCAACGATTACCCAAATGCTGTCATGTCCCTTTGTGGTACGGGGAAGTTTGGTTACGAAATCCATGGTGATCGCCTCCCATTTCCACTCGGGGATTACCGGTTGGACCAATAGTCCAGAGGGTCGTTGATGTTCTGCTTTGACCCTGGAACATGTAAGACATTTGGCTACGAATAAAGCAATATCCTTTTTCATTCCCGACCACCAATAATTGGTTCTCAAGCCATGATACATCTTGTCAGCGCCCGGATGAATGGAATATCGAGTTTTATGGATTTCTTCCATCAGGAATGTACGAAGATTGTCGCGATCTGGGATCCAGATGCGATCTTGATAATAGAAAATACCATCAGATTTAGATTCCAACTCCCCATCAATTCCCGTGGGCATGTCATTTTCGGTAATTGTCGAGTGTTGGGCTCCTCGAATTCGGTCGCTGAGATTGGACAAGATAGGAGAACATATTAAATGAAATGCTTTGGCATGTTCTTTTCGGCTTAACGCGTCGGCTACGACGTTCGCCTTGCCCGGATGATAGCGTATTTCACACTCGTAATCATTTAGGAGTTCGACCCATCGTGTTTGCCTCATATTGAGTTCCTTTTGATTAAGAATATGTTACAAGCTCTTATGGTCGGTGAAAATTACGCATTTAGTGCCGTAAAGGTAATGCCTCCAAATTTTAAGAGCGAAAACCACGGCACCGAGCTCCAAATCATGAGTCGTATAATTCCTTTCGTGGATTTTGAGTTGTCGCGATGCGTAAGCTATAACCTTTCCCCTTTGCATCAAAACACAACCTAGACCGAGATTGGAGGCATCGCAATATACCACGAAATCTTCGGATCCTTCAGGGAGTGTAAGAATCGGAGCGTCACACAACCTTTGTTTAAGGGTTTGGAAAGCGTCTTCCTGCTTGGGTCCCCAATCAAATGGCGTACCCTTGCAAGTGAGAGAAGTAAGCGGTAAAGCGATCTTTGAGAAATTTGAAATGAAACGCCGGTAATAGCCGGCTAAACCGAGAAAGGACCGAATTTCCTTGGGGGTACGTGGGGCTTTCCAATTCTTGACTGCTTCAACTTTTGCGGGGTCGACTAAAATACCCTTGTCACTTACAATATGACCGAGGAATTGTACCTCATTTAACCAAAACTCGCATTTCGAAAATTTGGCATAGAGCTAATTTCCTTGCAATGTTTGGAGAGTTAGACGAAGGTGTCTTTCATGGTCTGCCTTTGTCTTGGAGTAAATGAGGATATCATCAATAAAGACGATAACAAAACGGTCGAGATAAGGTTTAAATACTCAATTCATCAAGTCCATGAATGCGGCAGGGGCATTCGTTAGGCCAAAAGGCATAACGGTGAACTCGTAATGACCATAGCGGGTTCGGAAAGCGGTTTTGGGAATGTCTTCTTCCCGTACTCGATGTTGGTGATAACCCGAGCGGAGGTCGATTTTTGAGAAGCATGAAGCTCCTTGAAGCTAATCAAAAAGGTCGTCAATCCGAGGTAACGGATATCGGTTCTTGATGGTCAATTTATTTAACTCCCGATAATCGATACACATACGAAACGAACCATCTTTCTTTTTGATGAAGAGAACCGGGGCTCCCCAGGGTGAAGTACTAGGGCGGATAAATCCCTTATCAGTTAATTCTTGGAGCTGACTTGCCAATTCTTGCATCTCGGTTGGAGCCAACCGATATGGAGACTTGGCTATGGGAGCAGCTTCAGGAACGAGATCGATGCGGAACTCTAGCTCACGTACTGGAGGGAGTCCAGATACGTCATCGGGAAAGATGTCGGGAAAGTCTCGTACAATCGGAATATCTTCGATCTTCTTTTCTGTGACCTTTGTTTCCACCACATGGGCTAAGAAAGCCATATATTCTTTACGTAGATATGATCGAGCTTGAGTACATGACATAAGACTAAGCTTTTTCGAATGAGTCTCGCCATAAATACGAAGACTTTGACCGTCGGCAAGAGGAATACGAATGAACTTCTCGTAACATACTATTTCAGCATGGTTTTGGGATAGCCAATCCATTCCCACGATGATGTCGAAACTACCAAGTTCCATAGGAACTAAATTTACGGAAAATTTATGACCGCTAAAATCGAAAGTGCAATCTTGGATGACTGCATTGAGTGAAACGTATTTTCCATTGGCGACTTCTACGGTAAAGTACTCATCAAGAATCGTGCGAGGTGTGTGAAGTATGGGCTCAAATTCCAAAGACACAAAACTTTTATCGGCACCTGAATCAAAAAGTACTGAAGCGTAGCAGTCATTTATGAGAAACGTACCATTTACGACCTTATTATTGGTTTGTGCTTGGGTTGCGGTAATGACAAAGGCTCGGCCTTTGGGAGCTGGAACCTGCATTGTTGGATTTGCCTGGGCTTGAGTGTTGATGATATTGACTAGCCTAGGACACGCGTTTCTGAAATGGGTGGGGTCACCACAATTGAAGCATGTTCCAGTTGGATACCAGGTTTGTGTTTGCTGATTTGAGGGTAGAGCGAATGGTCGTTGAGATTTTGGTGCACGACATGTGTCCGCCAAGTGGCCATAGCGACCACAAGTCGTACAAAGGCGACACGGGCTGGTGGTCATATGGTGATAGTTACAGTGGTTACAGAGGGGGTGAGGTCTAGTATACGGCTTTTTGTTTGGTTGGGCTTGTGGGGTGACTTGGGTGATAGGAGTGGCAGGGGTAATAACAGCATGGTTGTGGTGATGGCTTTTCCGCTTCTTTTTGTCGTGTCGGTGTGAGGACTCGGACTTGATAATTAGGGGAGTCTCAATGGTCGGATTTTCAGTTGCCATCTTTAAACCCTTGCGTGGGAGGACACCATCGTTCACATTGTCCTCGTTGAGTTGACCTGCTATTTCAATAGCGGATTCCAGGGTAGATGGCCTGCTGCTGGTCACTGAATCACGGATCTGGCGCGGTAACCCTTTGATGTATCGGCGTATTGCAGTTTTCATGGGTTGAACCATGTGAGGTAGGAGTCTTGAGAGATCATGGAATCTATTTGTGTAGGTCGCGTTGTCGCCTCCCACCTGTTTCAGATTCCAGAATTCCTCCTCGAGAGTTTGCAATTCGCTGTCAGGGCAGAACTTCTCCATCATGCGTTCCTTTAGTGTTGACCAGGTCATTCCCAAGGCAACAGCCTCTCCTTTTTCCCCTTTTTCTAGGTTCCACCAGGTAAGAGCATGACCTTGGAGGCACCATGTGGCATGACGGACCATCAGGTCCTCAGGACACTCGCTATGGATGAAAGTACTCTCCATTTCTTCGATCCATGTAAGGAGTGCGGTGGCACCATCGATGCCTTTGAAGTAAGGCGGATTGCAGTTACGAAAGTGCTTAAACGAGCAAAGAGGAGTGGTTGCTGGAGCTTGCGGCTGAAGATCTTGAAGTTGGGTTGCAATTGTTGGGATGACGTTTGCTACCTTCTTGGCGATAAGGGCGGCTAGCCTTCGGTTGTTGCGAGCAGCGTATGGGGGTCGTAATGCCATCTACGAGAAACACGCATATGGACTTGTGAGTTATTTGTAAATTGAGTTTGTAGACATTGTTGGGTAAAATGATTGTAAAACACTTGTTGGGCCATGGTTAGGAGTGTTGGGCACCTTTTGGGCTTTCCATGGGTACTAAATGTGAAGCATGTAGCAATTGCGTGGGCCCCCACAATACTAAGTTTTCACATGTTTTTCCCATTTCAAGGCCCATTAGGGAACTTAATAGTCCAATGAGTTGGCCATTTTGGAGTGTATCATTTCGGATACGTTTGATAAGGTCGGGTATTTTGATGGCTCAAAAGTAATGTGAATGACGCGCTTTGGCCTATAGGTTTGGGAACTCTCGACTTTGGTCCCCAGGTAAGCAAACTGGTCCCTCGGTTGATTGGGATGTATACGAATGCTTACCTAGTCAGGACTTTCGGGCTACCGGCACCTCCCCCTTCCAGTTACTACGCGTCCATTACTTTGATCCTACCCAACTAGAGTGGATGACTTTTAATTTCCTATTAGCTCTAAGGAATATATATATATATGTATAAATTTTTTATTTTGAAACCATTTGAGTATGTGTGTGATTTTAAGAGAAAGAAAAGAAAATTCACAAGTGTATGCACACATATAAGTGTCGGGAAAAATACGTAAGCACATAAGGGAGAAATTAGCACACAAAGGTATTCCTAGGATTTTCTAAGTGCGAATTGCATGCAGTTGTGTGTGCATTTTATAAACTAGCATACGAGAGGACCCTAGAGGCTACAGACTAGGTCAAGGCAATTAACCTAATTCCCTATAGTCAAGGGCTCTGATACCAATCTGTCACACCCCGATCCTTGGCGGAATCGATCAAGGCGTGATATATTGTTCAAAGTCTCATGACAACTATGTTATAATATGATTAGATTCAATTAAGTACTAAGTATGCAAACAAGATCCACAACATGCAAATACAAATCAAAATACAATAACATTTATTACATCAAATTTAAATAGTCTTGTGGGTTTCTAAGGTAAACCCTACTTTTCATCAACTTCATTCTTCAAATCTGCATCATGGGTAAAAACAGGTCAACTACGAGAGTTGGTGAGTAATCTAGTTTTATTAAAGAAAATTGTGAGTTTGAATAATTTGGAATTTGTTTTCTTTTGAAGTTGGCAAACAAGTGTTATTGAGATAACAGTTTATAAATCAAAAATTGATTAACAAATGATAACAACAACAATAAGTCCTCACCCTATATATACATATATATGTATATATATAGGATGGAGCATCTAATCATCATACACACTCAACCACGTGCAATCAATCACCTTAGCGTCCCAAGGCGGGGTGGTCAACCCAATAGCGCTATTATTGTCCATAACGTACCTCAAGAATACGGGCATAGTCATGGAGATTAGACTAAGAATGGTAATGCACTACAAGTACATGTAGCGTAAACAAACAATAATTATACAAATAATGATTCACATATAAATGTCCCAACAATGTCTCAATGGTGAAAAAATAATAAAATGAAGTCGGAACATATTAAAACCACATGATACACCCCAAAAGTATTGAAAATTATAAAATATGGGGTAGATTACTCACTTTAGTCCAAACGGAATACGCGTGTCGTACGATAGACGACCCGGGTCAAAATGTCGTAGAACCTAATATAATTAATAGTTTTGGTTTAGGAACTGCTAAACGGGAATGGAATATTAATAAAAATAATTAGACACATATTCTTATATTAGATGAATTAACAATAATCCATTTTGATTTGAATATTAAGGTATTTATTTGTTAAATGAATTTTAAATTGAATTAATTACTTTGCATAATTAATTTATATTTTCAATTTAGAAAAGATTTTAATAATTTCTTATTAAAATAATAACTTGCCCAATCATAAGTATTTACAGATTTTAACAATTATTTATATTGAATAATCATTAAAATGCATTTTTACATGCTTAAATACTTAGGAAAATGGTTTTAAATAGTAAACAGTATTGAAAATTTCTGAAATTATTAGTAAAACATTAATTCATAAAATAGTAATTACTGTAAAATTTTCATATTTTTCGGAACTGTTTTAGTATTTATTTAATACTTTAATGATTAAATAACAACAAAATCTAGGAAAAATAATAAATGAACCCCAACAATTCTGGGAAATTAACCATAGTTTTCTAACATTATATAGAGCCTATTTTAAGGGTGTTGGACATTTTTGACTATGGGAAGTATTTTTTATATGTTTCATTATTAATTAATCAATAAAATCATAAATAATAGCAAAACGATTAAGGGAAATTCATCAAACTTTTTATTTATGATTATTATGTTATATGTGACATTCTGATAAGTTTGTATAATTTTTGGACATGTGTAGGTATTTATTATCAATTTAAACCATTAAACAATCATTAAATCAGGAAAATTAAGCAAACATTATTAAAAAATTATGTAAATTTTGTCATGGAGTCTTTATAATGTTAATAAGGTGCGAAAAATATAAAATCTAATTTTGGACCTAAATAACTATATTTTGCTATTTATTTATCTATAACAAAATAAAATACACAATAAGCATAAAACAGTAATATAAATGAATGAAACTTCATAAATCCACTTTAATCAATATATGGGTCATTGCAGAATTTTTCCAGAATTTATTGACAGTAAAAAGTATTTTATGTGAATTATTGCCCTATTATATTGCAATAATTATAGTAATTCAATAAAAATAAGTTATTTTCTGAACATTTCCAGAACTTCTTATTTTATTGATGAGATTCTGAGAAAAATCAGGTATATATATAAAATGAGTTTTAGATATTTTGGTGGATTTAATTTGTTTTATTAATGAATTTGAACTTTTAACAACATACCTTGATGAATGCTTCAAGAGGGATGGAGATTTGAGTATGAGGGATTGTTCTTGGCTGGAAAATTGATATTTCTTGGAAGAATTTCGAGATTGAGAGTGAGAGAAAGAATAGAGAGGGTTTGAGTGGTGATGAGAATAATGTATTGGAAGAAAAATGAAAGGAAAGATGATGGGAGGTGTGAGTGGGAGACAATGGGAATAACTTTTGGCTTTTGGTGGTCTTCATAATTTCCCACTAGCACAAGCATCTCTATGTAATACACTAATTAATATAAGAATTTTATAAAATTTAATGTAGAGTTTATAAAAATAGAGTTTTATAAAAAAAAAATAGGTTATTATTTGATTATAACAATCTACTTTGATTTGAAGTTTAATTATAGCATTCAAGTTTGATTCTTTTAATTTAATTAGAGCATCATACTTTGATTTTATTTTAATATGGTATCATAATTTAATTTGATTATAGTTATAACGTTATACTATGCTATATTGCTATTAACGTCAATTTATATCGTATTGTATGGGTTTTGATCCTATTAGCGTCAAGTAATCTTGAGTAGGGTTTATTAAATTTCCAATTGGGTTGGGTTGACCCGAATCCATTTTAGGCGGATGTCACACGATAAGCCTTTATGGCTCAAGACCGAGGGGGTCGAGGAGGGGACAAATATGAAGCCTTTGTGGCGCACGACCACGGGGGTCGTAGAGTAGAGGGATCTTTGTTGAAAGTTGGTGTAACAGAGTACCGTGTGGTAATACAGAGTTAAGATTTTGTGTATGCCTTGTGTTCTCTTGTGATACACATTGATTATTCATTGATTTGACTTAGGTGTTGGGGGAAACATGTGTGACTACATAAATAGTACCTTGTAGTCATGGAGAGTGAGTATGGCTGGTTCTATATGCTTAAATTAACAAGTACCTATAAGCTGTTATAGGGATTTGCGACACCCACGAGTTGGGTGATGTGTTATGCTGTGAATGTGTTTATTCTATACTATTGTATTGTTGCTCACTAAGCTTTATAGCTTGTGTGTGTGTTGTGTTGTGCAGGTTAGCATATTGTAGCGCCCGACTCTGATTGTGGGATCGATCGTGAAGATATCTACTTGTGAATTCCGGGGTTTAAGTATACATATCTAGTGATAATTGTGTTTAAAAAATGTGTGTATACTCGGTGCTGATTTTCAGGTTACATGTCTTGTCGCGACAAGGACAACTTACACAGGATGTGTCACGATCGCGAGCCCTTTCCCGTCGCGAAGGATGAACATCCAACCTTTCTATATGTCTCGAGTCAGACCAAATACATCGATTTTGGGGCTTTTATTAGCTAGGTTTTGAACTCAAACTACTGCATACACAATACTACTTGATCATTCTAACATGTCTAAATTTATTTTTACGTATAGTCAACGATGTCACATAAACATGTCTGAATTATTTAGACAACATGTTGATGCAAGTGGTGCAAAAGGTTTTAGTCTAATCCAGAAATGTGCAGTTGCCGTTCGTCAACTAGAATATGGTTCCGTTTCAGATTCATGGGATGAATATTTTCAAATGTCTGAACGGGTGTCACGAGAAAGCTTGGAGGAGTTTTGCCGATGTGTTGTTACAGTTTACGGTCGAAGAGATTTACATAAACCTACATTTAGTGATGTTCAGGCTTCATATAAACATCACGCAAATGTTCATGGCTTCCTTGGAATGTTTGGAAGTCTAGATTGTCTTCATTAGCCGTGGGGTAGTTGCCCAAATTCATGGAAAGGGCAATATACACGGGGTGATAAGGGTTACCCAACGGTTATACTTGAAGTAGTTGCATCGCAAGACCTTTGGATCTGACATGCGTTCTTTAGTGCTCCCGGTTCACTAAACGACATCAACGTTATGGGTATGTCACCTATATTTGACTGTACTTGCAACGGAACCACACCTTATTGTCCATTTCAAGTAAATTGAGCAACGTACGAGTGTGGATATTATCTTGTTGGTAGTATATATCCAGAGTATGATATATTTATGAAGACATTATCGTGTCCTTATGATCCTAAATGCATCAAATATAAAGCAACTCAAGAAAGAGCTAGAAAAGATGTCGAGCGAGCATTTGAAACTCTAAAAAAGCGTTGGTGGATATTACAAAATCTGGCATGTCCACGAAAGCTCAAAAAACTCAGACTTATTATGTATACATGTATCATTTTACATAATATGATTCTAGAGTTCGAGGAAAAAGCAGTATGCGAATATCAAGAAAATAAAAACGTCACTACAAATGTCCCAATAGAAGCGGGTACTCCACCAAACGCCGCGATAGGAACGAAATTACGTGATACTCAAACACATCACAAGCTTCGCGGTGATTTGACAGAACATATATATCGTATTAATCATATCGATTTGAATTCGGAGCCACTTGATGACATGGAAGAATTTTCTGAATGACCGGCTTCGTTTAGTTTACGTACTTCATGTTATATGTTTTTTAATTTTAATGTAATGTTTTTTTAATTTTAATGTATTGTATTTTTAATTTTAATATAATATATTTTTAAATTTAATGTTTTCCATTTTAAAAAAATCTTAAATTAATTTATCAATGTTTCTGGCACCACCCCTGATAGAAACATTTTTCAGAAACGTTTCTAAAAATCTTTATGGCGCCTACGTGACATTGTTGCCTACAACACTATGGGAAGCACGACAACGTTTAATCTTAATCGGTCGTTTTAATAAGTTGACAAAAAAACTCTCATTCCATTACTTTTTTATGTTTTTGAATTGATGAGTTGGTTCTTGTATGTAATGAAAAAATGTAACATATAAGTTCTCGTTTAATAGATGCTCTTATGAAAGTTGAATATGAGTTCTTCACCAGCAATGGAAAAATGACCTAAAAATTGTGTAAATGAGTTGATATTGAAATGCTTACGTAGATAATAAAAGAATGAAAAATACGTCAAACCGTGAAAGAATGTAATGTGTTAAAAGCGCAACCTTGAGTGGTACCAATATGGCTTAGGTGAAATTATAATGGTATGTTGTCAATGTCTAATTGCAAACAATATGATCATTAAGTTTGTAATACACGATTCATGCTACATAGTAACAAATAAAAAAGTTCGTATCAAAACTTACAAGTCATGCTAATTATTATGGATGCACTTATATAGGTCCACGTTGTAGTTCAAAAAATCGTTGTAAGGCTGAAAGGAGTGGTGCCTCCAACATTTGGGAGGCAAGCCCGCCATGTAGACGCCACATAGGAAAAACGTTTTTGTTGTTGAATGGCGTTGTGGTCAAGGAGTGGTTGTTGACAACATAATATATATATGTGTGTGTATATATATATAGAGAGAGAGAGTATGTGAGAGAGATCTAGATTCAAAAAGGAGAGAGAGCAGCGGCAAATACATGCCGTTGAAGGCATGCCTCCCAAAAACGTTTGGGTAGCGGGGTGGTGTTCCTTGGCAACATTGTATGCCACATTGGATGCCGCCGGCACCACATAGGACCACTCCGTTCAGCCTAATATGGTAGAATAGTTAGATTTTCTTGAATAATACAAGAAAGAAGAAATAAAAATCAGTAGTGTCTATCTGTTCATTGCCTTTACCTTTTTAGGTCCTACCAATCATACTCTTTTTTTTTACTTTACCCCCTCAATGATTACTTTTTTGGTAGAATAAATATTCATTGGTTGGTTTATTTTATAATTTCTAGAATAACATCATTGAAATAGGATTGATTATTTATATATTTTTTAATTTTTAAACTTTCTTTTTATTCATTAAATCTAATTTTTTTAAATAATTATAATTATTACATTTATTTTTTTAATATACAAATTATTGACATAAATATTTGTAATAAATAATTAATTATTTCCAAGTATCATCCATAAATATTTATTATTATTATTATTATTATTTTAGATAAAAGAGCAAATCTTTAATATTTCAATACATAACAAAAAAAACTACATGATCGTTGTACACAGGTGAATAGTATTCGGACCGATGACATCATTTCCTCAAAGCAAATGCAATCAATTAGTATTCTTCCGATTTTTCCGTTCTTCATTTACTTTGTTTTTTTACTTTTCGAAGCAAATGAAAAAGCATAAGAAACTTAGGAGATCAAATAAAATTGCAAAGCTTATTTTTTTATTGTGTCTTGTGCTTCTCTTTCAACGGCGGAGAAAGATCATATTTCTTTTGCGGCGACGTCATCGCCTCCACCATGTTATGACATCCATATGCCACCACCACAATGGTTCATTTCTTTATTATTTAAAATAATAGTTTTCTTATTTTCACCGGCGACGGTCGTCCGTAAAATCGGAAGAGAGTCGAACTGATGAGATCGATCGATCGTGAGGTCGAGTGTGCCGGCGGTGAGACGATAAATCATTTGTGTGTCGACGGTGCTATGGTTCCGTGTCGACGGTAACATTTTATTTTATTTTATTAATTGTATATAATAAAAAATATTAATTTGCATAATAAAAAATAAATCTAATAATTATTAGTTAATAATTTATATAAATAATAATTGTATATAAAATAACCATAATTAATATAAATAAAAAAACTAAATCTAATAATTATTAGTTAATAATTTTACAATAATTATAAAATAATTAAATTATTATGTAATCATTATAGTTATTTTAAGAAAAAGATTGTTGTAATTATTAATAATAAATTTACAATGATTATAAAAAGAAATTATTATCTAATGACTATAATTATTTTAGGAAGAGAAAATTGTATTGGTTCCTAATTTTTGTTCCTAACTTTATTCCTAACCATTTGAAAAAATGACAAGTGTAAAGTTTAATAAAATTAATAATATTTTAATCCACTTGTCATCATTTCAAATGGTTAGGAATAAAATTAGGAACAAAAATTAGGAACCAATACAATTTCTCTTTTAGGAAAACAGATGAAGTGATTATTAGGGGTAAGAGGTAGAAAAAAAATGGTATGAATAGACAACCCCTCATGTTCGGATTAAGGATACATAAGCTTTATGAGATTTCAAAATCTCCCAAAAGATATCAACTTGATCATCATCAAGAGTTTCATAAATGTATTGCCGCTGATGGAGGACAATTATCGATTTTTCCAACCATGCGACCGCCAATGGCGTGCTTCGATTCTTGTTAAAAGTAAGCACCTTCTTAATTGCCTGCCGCCAATCTTCTGATGATAAACCCCTTCTAGAAATCTATGGAGTTCAGACCAAAATATATTTTATGAATTTGCAATGGGCAAGTGAGCTGTCAGCTGAGGCAGGCCCGGAAGGGAAAAACACGGCTGAAAGACTTGCAAGATGTGTACGAAGGCAGGATGCTAAATATATATTTAAACCTTTTCAATTGTCAACCAAAAGGTTCGTTGTTGCCATAAAACAATTGGAAACGTAATATACCAATAGGCAATAAAACAGAGTAACAATTTTCCTTTTAACTTTTCCATCACATAACAACGGAATGTTTTTTTATAACTACAGTAAATAATTACTTTTTTAATCTTAATCAACGGATAAGTTTCTTCCTGATTTCAAAAAGATAGTTGTTCATTTCCAAAAAAGACATATCGCGATAATATAAAATGATCACCATAATTACTTCTAATTTCGCCACGAGGGTTTAAATTGCATCATCCAACGCTCCATAAATTTTGTCCATATCATTTGATGATGCAATTGTTTGCTTCAGTGGCTGCCATAATGCTGTCTTAGCTTGGATAATTGCTGCCGCCACACCGGCACCTGCTGCTATTGCTTCAGCCATATGTAGAAGTAAAGCCTAGAAAAACAAAGGTGTGTCAAGTATATTATAGTAGGAAATATGGAGCTTTAAAGACATAAGATCTATAGGTAACAAATAAGTGGTTAGTTTTTGACGGTGCCTCGTCACATTAATCTCACTTATTGGGGAAATGATGTGTTTGTTGCTATCTTAGCACAGAAGTTTGTTCTTAAGTTTCTATCAAGTATCAAACAGGCATAGTCTCGACACTTGAAAAAGCACCAACAGTTCGTTTATGGCCTTCACGTTTGCAAGAAGCACCAACACCCTCTAGAAAAAGCTGTTGCTAAAAGAAAATAAAAACTTAACGCTCGTTACGTTAATTACAATAGTTGAAAATTCCCAATAAAATATTCACCAACTAATTATTTCGATGGTAAGAAGTTGTGTATTACAGTATTAGTGTATGGCAACTGGTAGATACGAAACTTGCTTCCTACCTTCCAACACAACCAACAGAAATGCTGAATCTGCAGAGAATGCAGAAGGAGAAAGAGTGAAAAAGTGATGTTGGAGAAGGGGAGCACGTGCACAAGTATAAGGCTTTGCACGTACCCTGCTTCTCCAACGACACCTTCTCCCCTACGAATCTTCTTCATTTTCTTGGTTTCTTGGTTTTGAGTATGAAAGTAAGGAAGAAGCTTTTACTTGGTATTTATAGACCACATATGTACCCCCCCCCCCCCTCCCCCCTCTCTCTCTCTCTCTCTATATATATATATATATATATATATATATATATATATATATATATATATATATATATATATATATATATATATATATATATATATATATATATATATATATATATATATATATATACTCCCTCCGTCCCAAAATGATAGTCCATGTTTCCTTTTTAGTTTGTCCCAAAATATTAGTCCACTTCTAAATATAAATGACATCTTTACCAAAATACCCATAACTTTAATTGTAACAGCCAACACATCTAGTGCCGGCATTAAATGCAAAGGAAGGGTAAAACAGTCATTTTGTGGGAAAAAGTAAGATGCATTTAATGTTTTCTTAATTTGTGTGTTTTTTGTTTGTGGACTATCATTTTGGGACGGAGGGAGTATATATATATATATATATATATATATATATATAATTAACAAGAGATTGAGTATAGGAATGGCCATTCTTTAATGACACCCCATCCTCGATCCATGGTAGAAGTAACTGAGTACACATGCATTTTAACACTCTCATCAACTTCGTAAATGGAACTATGTACTTTTGCCATACGGTAAAAAATACAGTCGACTTAAAAGTTCATGAATTTTTCCTGTGTCAACTGTAATGTAATATATTTAAAGCTTATCACAAACTTAAACAACGTTTTGATGATTAGTATTAAATAATGATCACTAGAAATATATAACTTCTTCCATATGGCTCCTTTGTAAAGTCAATAAGAGACAACGCGGTCTTTCTACCCCGTGCAGTATATACAATGGCAGCTTCCACACACTCACTCATCCTTGATTTGGTTCATTATCTTGGCCATTTTTTATTTTACCTTAATCTTGTAACATAGAAAAAAAATATATATATCATGGTTGCCCTTTCTTTCGTAAGTAACGAGTAGAGGACCTTCTCTCTAATCCCAAAACAAACAAAACTGTGACATAAATAATTTGGATGAAACATACCTGACAACAATGTATTTTAATTAATTTTTATTTTAAACAACATATCTTTCAATCACAGCATAGCTTTATTTACATTCAGTTCCAGCGAAGTACTTTTGTATTTTGAACTAAATAGCAACATATAACTTCAATTTCTAGAATAAGATTCACCAAACGTGAAAATGAATGTAAAAAGATGCACCTTTAAATGTATGCTATATATCTAAAATGAAAGTAAAAAGATGCACCTTTAAAGAAACGAAAAAAAATGTTTTCTAGAATAAGATTCACCAAACGTATTGCGCTACTGTGGGCGATTACCCTATATGATTTTTGTCCTAACAATTTCGTGATATTCAGTTTAATATATAAATTGATAAAATTATTGGCCTTTTAATTTAATACTAAAATGATATGTTATTTTGTAAATAAATTTGGACAAACAACCATCATACTTTCCATTTGCGTCGAAAAGCATTTTGCAAAAAAAAAAAAAAAATTGTTATTTTTTATTTTTATTTACAAAATTAAAGAGTATGATTTACAGATTAGTTTTAGAAATGCGGGAGTTTTTATGTTTAATAGTTCAATCTCTTGTTAATAATATATATATATATATATATATATATATATATATATATATATATATATATATATATATATATATATATATATATATATATATATATATATATATATATATATATATATATATATATATATATATATATATATATATATAAATAATGAGAATAATATATTAATTAGAAATTGTAATATTTAATTAATGATTAGTCAGAAATTAATTAGAATTAATTTTGGAATTAATTAGATAAATTAATAGTGCAGTGACTGAATTGTAATTATTCAATAGTTGAGCAATGGATAATTTGGGCAGGTATATATTGGACGAATTCTAAGGCTTGTGCCTTAAGTAATTCGAAATCTATATATATGGATACTAGGACTATTTATGGTAATGATAAGCAAGTTGAATTATATGATAAAAGGCTTATCATATCAAGAGTTCGAATAAGGCAGTTATATGTCTTATGACTTATCATTCCAAGGCTATAAATAGGGAGTCCTAGAACCCCCTAAAGGACACGCCATTCTCTCATTCTCCTCCTCTCTTTGAGTTGGTTTCTTGCTTGCTTGGTTCTGAGTGTGAGCCATCAGAGGCACGACACTTGTGGTGCTTGCTTCCAGAAGATCAAAAGGTATTAAATCTTTTACATTCAATTAGGAATTTTCGATTTATGCCTTTAGTGTTCTTATTATGTTCTTAGTTATAGATTCAATCGTGAAAACATAGATCCTTTAGGTTGCATGTGAACTTAAGAGTTTTAAGTTTATTATTTGCCCTATTCCACAACAGTGGTATCAGAGCAAATGATTGTTTTTTGTTGAATAGCTATAATAGTAGAACTGTTATTAGGGTTTATAGATATTAAACTTTTGGCTCATATGGTTTGACTTTTGGCTAGGGTTTTGAAAACCCTAGCCTCCACCCCTGTGTTTTACGAAAATCATGTAGCCTCCATAGGGTTTTTCTATTTTTGGTAAATATGATTATTTAATAAATGGAAACCCTTGGCTTTATTTTTGGAAAACTTAGTGGGCAAAGATTAGGATTAAATTAATTGTTTTAATTTAATTTGATGATCCTAAATTGCTTTGATTTAATTTAATTAATTGTTAATTGAAAGATAAACATTAAATCATTATGGTTTTAATTTTAAATTTATATTAAAAGGTTTAATTTCGAAATTTAAAAGGATAAAAACCAAATATTTTAAAATGTTTTAAATACATCTTGTATAATATATTATTATTAAAAGTTAATATTTGTATGTATAAGATTAAGTAAGTCAAATTGCTAGTATGCCTCATTCATGAAACTGGTCTATATGGGGGGTATAAAGAAATTGCCTATAAAATGGCAGTTGAATGGGTGTCCACTCTCACTGAAACACCCTCGCTTAAGGCTTTTCATAAAACATCATTTTAATCCATGGTTTATCATCATTATTCCAAAAATCATCATCCTTTAGTAAAACCTTAGTTTCAACATCTTCAAATAAATCATTTTCTTTCAAAAACCATTTTAAATCACATGGGTTTTAATGAGAAATAATCTAGGTTTAAGTTGCGGAAAACATCGTTTGGTCCCATTTAGATAAAACATTTTAGTTTTTAAAGTTGCGAGGTTGTTACAATTCAAATACCATTACGTAGTTTAAAATGAAACCACACAACCAGTGGCCTTCTAAAACATCCCGCTCCTCTAAGATCCTCTAAACTCCTCAACCTGAGTACACATCAAAATAAGTTAGGCAATTGAAATGCCTAGTGAGTTTACCCGCGGTTGACCCATTTCGAGTGAGCAGTGAACTACCACACTCGGGACAAACCCCCAAAAATAGTTTTGACACACTTTAAAAGTTGTTTAAGACATCATAAAGATTTACTCAAAAATGGATAGTTATGATATGCAAATGCAATGCATGATGCAACTATCCCAAACCCACGTCCATCTCATAAAAGTCCATCTCACCTCAATGGCACCCACCTAAATTCACAAGCAAACGCACGAAGCATAATACTTGATTCCCGTATGGGTTGAAACTAAGACTAGTGGCTATTACACTAGCCTCATGAGGGGTAGCAATTCCCTCATGCAATTCCCTAATGTCGGGAACAACTACTTCTCACCCTCTTTATTTTAGAGAAGGGTCAAACTCATAATAACTCCTCACCCTCTTTGATTAAGAAGGGTCAAACTCGTCCTCAAGGTATCACACGGTCAATCCCATCCTATATGAAATGCAATGCACAATAGGATGCTCAAAACGTCTTTCAAAAACAACATCATACTCTTTATTTGAAAACATCTTTAGAAACCCATTTTCATGCAATGCACAAGTAGTAATCATATAACACATTGCACATAATAACATGCATGGAAAGTAATTGATAACACACACAAAAATAGTGGGAAGGATGTGTACTCCCAGTAAACTCACCCAAGGTCAACTGACGAGTCAACACTAACTCCACACACGATTGAAGCATTTGAAGGCGCTCCTAGACATCATCTCATCCATCACATCCTCTTAATTGAGTGTTAGCTCAAATCCTTAGTCTCACCTCCAAGTCACTACAACATATCTCCTTCCTACAATACAAGAACGGAAGATATCATACTCGTTTCATCTAAAAGTCGCACTATAATTACTTCTTTAGAACTAAGAAGGAACAATAATCCATCATCCAAAATGAAGTCCTTGACCCTCTAATATAAGGAAAATCTTAGATAAAACATTCCCAAAGATTGGCATTAAAACAAGGACCCAATGCCCAAACCGAAAAGCTCAAAACCCAAAAAGTGCCCAAAATCCGGACAGAGGCCAACACGGGTCGTGTAAGGGGTTACACGGGTCGTGTAACTTACTGTAAGGGAAACAAGGGTCGTGCTTCTACAGCACGGGTCGTGTTACGCCCAGGTGCAACTCCGATTTTGGTCATTTTCACTCATTTTTGACCCGATTCAAGTTCTAAAACCTCCCAACACTCATGGACATCAAAAGGACATTATTCCTTCTCAAAATACACATCATTAGACTCAATTAAACTATTCAAAACCATTTCAAATGGATCAATTACATGCCATGATCACAACTTCAATCTATAAGCTTAAACCATGGAATACCCAATTCCATTCTTACAATTGATGATTACAAGTGGAGATTCCTTCTTCCATTCCATGGAATCATTAGGAAATGATCCTCACTCCACTTATACATCCAAATTGATACATTAAACTCATTCATCCATCCATTAAACAAGAGATCCAATCATCATCTACATGAATAAAACCCATTTCAACACCCAATTCCCATATTTTAGTGATTCAAGGTTTAAGGTTACAAATCAAGGGTTGGAATCCTTAGGGAATCATTAGAAATGAATCCCTTCATCCAAAACTACCATAAACACCCATCAATTTCTAGATTCCTCAACAATTCATCAAATCCCCAAATTCTAGGGTTCATAACACCCAATTCAATCAAATCTAAGGATCTAAATCATCCATGGATTGGATGTTGATCCAAACAACTTAGAAACATCAAATAAAAATTGGGGAATCATAGGAAGAACCTCAACCCATCATAAAACTCGTATTGGGTCAAATCCCCAAACTCAAACTCGAAATCTAGGGCTAGAAAAGTGGGTTTATACCTTAGATTGCTTGAATTCTTCAAGAACTTTGATCAATCTTCAAGTTCTAGCATCTTATCCCCCATGATCTCTCAAAATCGCCACTCTCTCCTTCTCTATCTCTCTAAATCGTGTTTTTGCTGAAATAGGGGAAACCCCCATAAAAAACAAGTCATCTTTCAAGAAGTTGCAACAATAGTCCCTCTAGTTTGGTTATTCTCCACCCAACACCCCAAAAGTCCATTTCTCTAACTAGAAGTCTCTAAGTTCACACTTATGCCCCAAATATAATTATTTATTTCACAAGAGTCATTCTACAGGTCAACACTAACCCTTAGTTTCCCAATTTGGCACAAATGGTCCCTTACACTAAAATTCTTCACAATTTAGGTCCTTAATATTAATTAAAGGAATTATTAGTCCTAATTTAAACTCTACATAAATTCCTTTAATATATCTTCTAATTTTCTAAATCCATGACTAGTCAAATATACTTAGGGTAAGTTTGGCCAAATTGACGCTTTTAGTCCTTATGACAAAATTTCTTACATTTGGTTACAAATTGATTTTAAAACTATATTTGGCCCATTTATTCACAATATAAAATATAACAAAGTATTAAATTTAGTTATTCATTTATTTTTCTTTATTTACAAAATAGATTTTATTTGTCGGTTTAAGCCCAAAACTCCTAGGCCCAAAACACGGATGTTACACTCACCCACCGCTTCCTTGATCAGTGGAGGGTCGGTAGCAGAACGGATTTGATTTGACAACCTAATCTCATTAAAACTATAATGCTATTAGACAAAAGTATTAGAACATTTAATAAAATCCCAATCTAGTTACTTTAGGAAAATGTGAAATGTATGCTAATCCATGAAATTGCACATTACACTTTGTGAGTCTTTAGTGGAGCGTGTGTGGTTTACCGGTACACTAATAGAGACTTAATAAAGAGCGGTAATGGGTATCTCATAAATTATCATTGTTGATGGAGCCTGTGTGGTTTACCGGCACATCAATCGAGATGATAAACGACATTGAGGTTACCAAGGAATTTGCATGGTTATTCACATCTTGTTTGTGATCCTCGGCATCCCAGTCACAAATAGAACAACATAATCTGAGATTAAACATGCCATTGACCTCAGTCAATAAATCTCACAGATCTAGGAATTTCATAAGATTCAAATTGATAAAAATATATCTACCTTAATGATCATTATGTTGTGATTACGGCATCCCTCTTCACACCATAGTTGGAAGATTTTGGGTCCTAGCCTTGTTAAATAACATTGGGTAATTATTTAAAACGATCAATATTAAACTAATAAATTTTGATTTTATAGATGTCTGAAGCTAGTGTGAACTCTCCTCCTTCTCCTCCATCACCCATTTCTGAGAGCTTCAGAAAGCACATATTGAATATGGATAAGCTGATTGGACTAAACTATGTGGAATGGCTTCGCCAGTGGAAACTGGTTATGAGATATGAAAGAAAGTCATATCTGATCGAGTGTCCACTTCCCTGCCTACCAAAACATGGCCTCACACAGCAGCTTCATGATGATCATGACTTCTTGATTGATGAATCTGAATAACTTCGTAGCCTCATGCTATTGACCATTGACCCCGACATCCGCAATGATTTTGAATTCCTGGGGCCATATGAGTTAACACAACTGGTTAAGGAAACGTTTCGAGAGCCGGTTGAAAAGGAACGAGCTAGGATCTTCAAGGAGCTTGGAGTGTGCAAGCTAAAAGAAGGAAGTAGTGTTGGTCCGCGTGTTCTCAAGATTGAGGGATACATAGGCGAGCTATGCAAACATGGTCACCCTCTTAATCAGGAGTTGAGTATCAACATCTTACTCGCCTCACTCACTAGCCAGTACGATCTGTTCATCCAGATGTAAAGAAAGAGAAACCAGGACAAGACCATCATGGAAATGCATTCGATGTTGACTTTGTACGATTCATTCATGGAGATGCATAGTTCGGGATTGATTTCGGTAATGAAACACATCAAGAAACCGTCCAGACCGGTTCTGAGGTGCCTCAAACTAGGAATCCACAGGGTAGGATACAGTCACAGAAAGATTGGAAGATGCTCCAAAGCCAAATCTTTTGGCAAGTCAGGTATATCTAAAACTCAAAACTCCTGATCATTAATTCCTTGATACAAGATGTGATTCTCACATTTGCTTTGTATGTAGGGACTTAGTAGGATGTGGGACATTGACGCATAGGAGCACATTCGGATTGGATCACGAGCTCGTGCAGTTTTGAAGTTTAGTTAGATATTGGATTTTGTTATTAGCTAGTAGATGCGTATGACATTGGTATCATACATTACATTGTTTGAGAATATTTCTGATTTAATAAAATGCTGATTTTTCTTTTTAAAACATGGTTGTTTAAGTTATCCTTGAAATGTTGTGTGAATGTGTTAATAGCATAATTAGTAATAACTTGAATGTTGATGCATCCAAAGTGTGTAGGATTTATGAATTGTGTTATATGATTGTTAAAGTTAAATTTTAATAAGAATCACTTCAACCAAAGGTCTAGGTGGACAGGACTTTGGAAACATTTGACTTGGAGTCACATGATGAAGAGAGTTCTTAATAGAAAAATTGATTGTTGCAAGAAATGAATCACCCAAAGATCCAATGGATATGATTTTGGAATCAGTTGACTTAGAGTCAGGTGATGAATGCATATCTTGAACAAATTAACAAAGTCATAAATTGCATGGAGATGTAAAAGACATTAAGATTATGAGCAACGGACACATTAGTTATTGTGAATTGCTCGAATCTACAAATAAAACCACAATTAATTATACTTCATAATATTTGCCAATCGGTATGACAAATATGACTTCACTTATCAGAATAAGTGATTGATTGAAACCTTGAACTGTTCAAGGACTTCAAAGGAAGTATAAGATCAACAAAATCTGAGTAAAACATAAACTGAGGAAATGTTTTGCAGTTCTTCCTCTTCCAAGAACATTAAATAGTTATAATGTGTCTCAGGGAAGAAGATCGAGCATTGGTCGAAATAGTTCGATCCTTGATGTATTAGATACACTTCTAATAGTTTTTCGATAAATCAGATATTCAACCGGTCAGATAGTAAAAGCATATTCCGACCACATCTTAGACTAAGTAGGTTGCACAGACACCGTGTGAAGTGTAAAGCAGGGTTCCCCCCACTTGTACATGGAAGGTCCATGGTAATATAGCATTCGAAAAAACCTCATAACAAGCCTGAACCTGATCAGCAGTGTCGTTTCATTGGCCATCCCACAAGTACCTTTAAAAGAAGAGTCCTTTTAGGAAGAACTCATATTCTAAGGAATCAGTGGGAGTAAGAGCGATCCTGAAGGAGTTCAAGGATTGGCCAAGTGAAATAACCTCTAGTCATCACTAGGACTTGACTAGGGATCGGATTCCTGTTAAACCTGACATACTCTTCTCTTCGCAGACCAGTGGTATTGGTCACCGTCATAAGGTGTTATGATCTGGGTGACATACCGATTAGTGGTAAAACACTAAGTTCATACGGATAAGCAATCCTACTACTTGGAAGCAATGGTGAGCCCGATTGCTGCCAAATAAGAGAACCTAAGGGCGAGACCCGGTCTATGTGATAATTTGATTAATTTTACACCTGGCCTAAAGAACCAGTGGGAGTAATTGAATCATTAAAGGAAAGCAACATAGATTGAAATGTACCTACATTCTAAGCAGGAATGGTTGAGTGAGGCGATACTCAAGGTCACATGATTGATTTTGAGACACTCTCAACAGAACAGAAACAAATCTGAAAGGATATTGTTTTCTATAACTACACTTCGTGAGTCATAGCAGGACTGGATGATCTGAACCACTTTCATTAAATGGAAAACTACAAGGGTTGTGTATAAGACACAACCAAAGGGGTTTAGAACATGCCGATACGAAAGGTACATAGCCCCAAAGATTTATCTAACGGGCACCTTGCAAGGAAGAATCTTCGGATTCTCAAAATATGCTAGAAGTTTGGATTTTGTGAATAGTCCGAAAGAGTCCTACAATTATTTCAAAAGTTTGGATTTTGGATTCTCAAAAATATGCCGAAGAGTTTGGATTTTTTAAATAGTTCGAAAGAGTTCCAAAACTATGTCAAAGCTAGTGGGAGTCTCATTGTGATCTGCTTTTCAATGTATGTCGGTTACATACTATTTCTAGAAAACATCTCTAATCATTACAAAGTATAATGACTTGGCATTAAAATATGACTCGCTATGAAAGACCTAAAGGAGATACAACGTACTCACATGGTTACCAGCATCTATCGGATAGATAAAATCGTCAGTAAAAATTCTACCAGTATAAGTATGATCTTGATAAGATTCAAGATGCATGACTTCAAGAAAAGAAGAGTTTCTGAAAGTCATGACACAGTATTAATGAGTAATCCTCATATTCTGAAAAGGTTTTGGAATGGAACAAATCGGATCCCATAAGCTTTTGCAAATTGGATTGATCATAAGTGTCATGAACTTTTCCTGATGACTTAATGCTTGGAGCATGGTAGGTTGGATTCAGGACACAACCTGACTGAGAATACTGGACGGATTATTTAAGCACACGTAAGAAATCATTATGAGATAGATAGGGTGAATGTAATAATAATTTTAAAGGGTTTTCAAATCTATAATTATTAGCATCAGTGTGGTGTTGCCAAGGGACTTCATAGTTGAAGAGTTTCATCGAAATATTGATGGTTGTCCTCAACATCATTATCACCTTGAAATCTTCTTGACACCAAAGGGTGCAGTCACCTGGACTAAGGATCCCAAAACCTATGAGAAGTCACAATACACACCATCATTTTCGGAATAGAGTTAGGAGAAAGAAACAAGATGACATATTGAAATATCATCGGAAGAGTGTCCAATCAGATTATCTGCAATAATGTTTATCAATGTAGGACATTTTGGATACATGGACAGAGTAAAGGTCATTTTGGGTATATAGACATATAAAACCTTACTTGAAAGTTTAAAAGAAACCAAGAAACGCATAACAATGTTATAATAGATTTGATTTGGTGATTATCTCGTGGAGACTTGATAATAAGCAGGAGTAGCTACCTGTTAGATCTTTATGTTTCATTTTGCATGTTTTACTTCCTGAATAATATGATTATTCAAAGGTCCACAGTCGTTTATACTTTCGGAAGTAAGTAGAGAATTAAGACTGTCATGAATTGAATTGTAGATTGGCTAAGGAGTTAGACATAGCAATAGTATTACTGCAATGTTCATGAGTACTTAGAAATAGAGATTTGAGTATTGGATAAACCCATGCTCAGAGAATCACTTCATGGATAATATCACGAGTAATTCTAAGACGATAATATCTTATGGCCTTGAAACGGAGACATATGAGTTGAAATTTACAAGTCAGTTGCACATTGATAATGCGTAAACGCATCGGTAACTCGATGTTATAAAACGTATTGTTATGCGCGATTTGATGAGTAAAAGACACAAGCATATGAGTCAAAATTTATTCGTTCCTTTTTCCCTTACGGGAAAAGCGATATCTTTGGTCCCCTCAGTGATTTGGTGTTGACTAATAGTGCTGGCCAGCCAGGACTAAATTGATGTGTTAAATTAGAAGTCATATATCATCATAAATCAAAAATCAGGAAACGAAGTATTGGACATTGAGATTGATTACAATCCATGTCTCATGTCCGAATGATATCTTGTAATGGAGGATCATATGATCACTTATCTTAGGACACATAACTAAATGGATCAGAGTTCGTCAGCGGCTTTTGGAAGCTACAATTTGCTTATCAATTCAGAAGCTATATAGTGTTATAGTTGTAGACTTATCCAAGTGGGAGACTCTTGGATTAGGTGTCTAAACCATAACTATAATTGATACATATACTTGAATTGATAGCAGCATAGTGTTTTTGGGTTGCCCTCAAACCTAGCAGAGGACAAGATAACTTATAGAGAGAAAGAGATTAATATATTATGAGGATAATATATTAATTAGAAACAATAATATTTAATTTGTTGATATATTATGAGAATAATATATTAATTAGAAATTGTAATATTTAATTAATGATTAGTCAGAAATTAATTAGAATTAATTTTGGGATTAATGAATTAATTAATAGTGCAGGGGCTAAATTGTAATTGTTCAATAGTTAAACAATGGATAATTTGGGCAGGTATATATTGGACGAATTCTAAGGCTTGTGCCTTAAGTAATTCGAAATCCATATATATGGATACTAGGACTATTTATGGTAATGATAAGCAAGTTGAATTATATGATAAAAGGCTTATCATATCAAGAGTTCGAATAAGACAGTTATATGTCTTATGACTTATCATTCCAATGCTATAAATAGGGAGTCCTAGAACCCCCTAAAGGACACGCCATTCTCTCATTCTCCTCCTCTCTTTGAGTTGGTTTCTTGCTTGCTTGGTTCTGAGTGTGAGCCATTAAAGGCACGACACTTGTGGTGCTTGCTTCCAAAAGATCAAAAGGTATGTAATCTTTAACATTCAATTAGGAATTTTCGATTTATGCCTTTAGTATTCTTATTATGTTATTAGTTATAGATTCAATAGTAAAAACAAGATCCTTTAGGTTGCATGTGAACTTAAGAGTTTTACGTTTATTGTTTGCCATATTCCCCAAAATATATATATATATATATATATATATATATATATATATATATATATATATATATATATATATATATATATATACACACACACACACACACACATACACACATAGATGTAGGTTCAAATACGTTTTCTAAATATTGTGTGATTGTAAGACCAATTGTGGTCCACTCATTTATAAGGGGTATGATGGTAAAGTTATCTCTCTCTCCTCTTCTTCCCTTCTTACACGGGAACATCTATCAACCCTAATTAGAAATCATGCACCGTATGCCATCATCGACCACAACACGTCGTTGACCACCACGTTTGCCATCATCGACCACAACATGCCGTCGACCACCACGTCTGCCGTTGGCACCGGCGAATCTATCGTCGTAGACCAATTCTCCTTCAAAATATGAGATCATGCATCCGATTGTGGTCGATTGCCCACATCCATTTCTAGGTGAGAATCGCTTGGTGCCGACGGCCCCCAAACAACGTCGATTACAATCATCGGAGATGTCGCAAAGTAGAGAGAGAAAGACGGTGGACTTGTGATTTGTACATCATAAGGCGGTGGCAGCAAAAGGGTGGAACCGGCAATTGCAAAAAAGGAACCTGGTATAAAATTCACCAAATTAATCGATCGAAACCTGGTACAACTGTTCGTCAAAAAATTTTCATCTCCGCCTTTTTTTCTTCTGGATTTTTGAGAGGTGTTCTATGAGAATGTCTATGAGAATGGTTCAAGTTCATTATCATAGAATGGGGCATTCTTAGAGAATGGGTCATTCTCAGAGAATGGAGCTTACCCATACTGTGAAGATACAGACGTTGATTTGGTTTCGTTTTTGCTGTAAGTCATTCTTAGAGAATGTCTATGAGAATGGTTCAAGATCATTCTCAGAGAATGGGGCATTCTCAGAGAATGGGGCATTCTCAGAGAATGGGGCTTTCTATACTGTGAAGATACAGATGTTGATTTGGTGTCGTTTTTGCTAATAGCTTTTTGTACCATGAAGTATAAGTCATTCTTAGAGAATGGGGTTAGTTACTATGTAGCTTAGTGTAAGACCCATTTTCATTTTAAGATGCTTACTAAGGTAAGTAGAGTTATTACCTTTGAATTATGAGTTGTTTAATTAGTGAGAAGAGATTTAAAACCTTTCTTATGTACTAATCTTGGTGGGAATAAGATTAGTCAAGTTGATGTATGAATTTGAGTGGTTAAAAATCCATTTGGAAGAAGTTTGAGCCTTAAAGATGCCAAAATAGAGTACACGGGTTGTGTCCAAGTCACGCGGGTCGTGTAAAGGATTGTTAGGGACTATTTTGGGCATTTAGTAGCTAACCCGGGCTGTGTTACGTGTACAGACCCTTTAAATGTGCAGAAAATGCTCATTTCAGGAAAAACATTTCCTTTTGGGTAAAATTGAAGCTGGAGATTCGTAGGCAAACATGGGGAGATGCGGATCTAACCCCTTAAACACGTTCTCGATTCCTAATTCGTCGAGGTGAGTGATTTCTCTATTTTGGGGGTTTTGAAACCCTAGTTTTGATTTCAGTTTTTTAGTTATATATTGTTATATATGTTGTTAGTAGATTGTTAGTGGATGCCTTTAGAGTTATTGGTGAGAGTATTGTCGAGTTTCTACGGTTGAATTAGTAGA
Organism: Cichorium intybus; assembly: GCA_023525715.1. Lineage (NCBI taxonomy): Eukaryota > Viridiplantae > Streptophyta > Magnoliopsida > Asterales > Asteraceae > Cichorium > Cichorium intybus. Next base: position 454,071 of record CM042015.1, on the reverse strand, counting down.
ACCGCGGATTTGGGGTTTCGATAAATATAGAGTTGATATTTACCGTTTATATTCCTTTTTCCTCTTTTGATTCATACATCTTGAGATAGATGTTATTGAGATGATTGTGAATATTGGAGAATTGATTTAGACTATGACGATATAACCAAGTCTAGAGAATAGGAGCCCGGTACGCACAAATTGGGGGTTCCACATACTAAACCGATATCAAGTGAGTACCTTTGAATACTTGAGTAAGAATTATACCTTGATATATATATATATATATATATATATATATATATATATATATATATATATATATATATATATATATATATATATATATATATATATATATATATATATATATGTTGTTCATATATGTGTGTATTATGTTGATATTGCGGTAACATGGAATTAGAGTGGTTCTGTTATCTATGGATAACAAGAGACGAGTTACAACTTAAATTTGAGTATACGAGTAGAGTATATGCTAGAGTGAGCGAGTTAAAGAGTCTTTGAGTTTGACTACTACAATCATGAGGATTGTTATAATTGGGTATAATTGATTGTGAAATGAGTATATACGAGTGTGTTTGATTGAGTTTATGAGTAGTGTCAGTCGTGATACTTATAATTGAGTTGATGATACTAACAGTTAGCTGGTGTTTGTTAAGCTTATATGTTTACAGGTTTTCGAATTATGAAAAGATGAATCTAGCTAATGAGAATAGCAAGAGAGGAGGATGAGGATGGTTATTGAGAAAGATTGTGAAAGTTAATTGAGATTACTCACTAAGCTTTATAAGCTTACACTTGAGTTGTTTGTTGTTTTGCAGGTATCTGTAGCAGTGATAGGGGAAGGCATGTAATAAAGAGAGATGGACAACTTAGAGCATGTCCTTTAGTTGTGTTAGGTTTATTTGTAATTCCTGGTCAAATTGTAAGGACCTTTTGTGTAATTAATGTTTGATAACATCTTGTTTTTCCTAGGTTGAGTGCAAGTATACCCATTTTTAATGTATAAGTGTTTGAAAATTTTTGGGTGTACTTCGTATGAGAAACCGGGCATTACACTTAGGCCATTTTTAGAGAATGGATGTGTATATGTTATATTGTACCTAATTACTTGAGTCTGTTTGCATGTTTTTTAGTCATTCTTAGAGAATGGATGGTAATCGCACATTTTTCTTGTTAATCGCAAGAATTCCAAGTGATGATCGATGTTCATTCCCAGAAATCGTTTTTATGGTAACTTTTATTCCAATCATCACTGTAAAAATCGTACATTGAGTAGATAATGGAACCCAAATTGAGAAGACGTTCCGTAATATATATAAATATATAAATATATATATATATATATATATATATATATATATATATATATATATATATATATATATATATATATATATATATATATATATCATTGTACAAGTCTCATTTAATGTTAACTTTTTTTGGCAATAATAATATCAATTCAAAAAAATAAGCCTAAAAAATTTGAATTTTTTTAATTTATAAATAATATAGGATTTTCGTTTTTCTTTAAATCAGTTTTTTCCGGAATTAAAAACATACAAATTTTGAATTTTTTTTAAAAAAAAATCAATTTTTCAAAACTAAAAAAAATGCATATTAGTTAATGTGTTTGTAGGTGTGTATATGCATACTCGCATGTGCATATATGCATATTTTCATAATTCATATAGAGATTTTCATATTTTAAATATCTAAATGTAAATAATGAGCAACGCAATTTATTATAAACAATAATATATAACTGTTTTGAACGATACATACATAACATATAATACATACAACAAAATTTCATAATATTTTTATTGTTTATTATTCGACTGTGATGTTTCTTCACTTTATCACTATTCTGTTTTCACTTTGCTCGATAAAGTATTAAAATCTGAAAAAACAATAATATATATATATATATATATATATATATATATATATATATATATATATATATATATATATATATATATATATATATATATATATATATATATATATATATATATTTGTGTGTGTGTATACATTATGCATATATGCACATGTCTTTAGATGAACATATGCAATTATATAACTATGCACCAACATAAATATATGTATATAAAATATAAACAATTTATCATATGCATACAATTATGCACGAACATGAATATAAACAAATTATCATATAATGCACATACGCATATACGTATATGCACATATGCACATACGTATATGCATATATGCGCATACGTGTATGCATATATGCACATTCGTATATGCACACAATACCTCACGCATCTCCTCAGACGAAAGTGCTTTGGATTCAGACTTAGTGGGCAGAGTCGAGAGTGTAGCATTAGAGAGCTAGCGTAGAGGTTGGGTATCTACACCCAAGCGGAGACCACCATCATACACTTCTTGCCATTCATATCGAATTATATCACCATCCAACCATAGCACTTCATTGAACAGGATGCATGTCTTTGATAGTTAATTTGATATTTTTTTGGTTATGTTGATACTTTGGTATTTTAGTACTTTGATAATTGATAGTTTGATTTATATTGATACTTTGGTAGTTTGATTTAAGTTGATACTTTGGTAGTTTGGTTTATATTGATATTTTGGTAGTTTGGTTTAGGGATATATTCAGGAAAGTCCTTACATTTTGACAATATATTCGATTAAGTCCTATTTGTGTTTTTATATTCAATTAAGCTCAATATTTTGGTTAAATGTTTACAATTTTAGTTATATATAAATGTTTACAATTTTAACAACTTATAGTTGAATTTTCAGTGTTTATTCAATTAAGTCCTTAAATTTTGACCCTATACATCCTCAGTTGTAAAAATATAAAAATTGTATAACCAACTACTATCCAAAATTGTAAACATTTAATAAAATGTTGGGATTAATTGAATATAAAAAAACAATTAGGGTTTAATCAAATATAAGGTCAAAATATAAGGACTTTCCTAAATATATCTCTTTGATTTATATTGGTATTTTAGTTTAGAGTAAATTACAGTTTTGGTCCCTGTGGTTGACCAGAAATTACAGTGGGAGTCCACCTTTCAAATCCCACATCCAGGGTCCCTGTAGTGACCAAAAACTTGCAAAGATGGTCCCTAGAGCCATTACCGTCTATTTCCTTCCATTAAGTGACTATGAATTTTCTAAAATGCCCTTAGGGACCAAAACTGTATTTTATTCTTTCTCTTTCTCTCTCTATGCCAAGGCCATGGAGGTGATAAACAAATCGGAAAGCCAGCAGGGATCACTTCACCATCATCACTCCCAATCAAACCGATCACTCATTTCTGAAGATCGTTAGACGGAGAGAAATAGAAGGAACGAGAAAAGCGAAGAAGGGCGCCGGAGGAAGGAATGGTAGTACAAGGAAGAAGGCGGTGAGCTGTTCAGTCAAAGCTGGTTTGCAGTTTCCTGTAGGTAGAATCGGTCGTTTTCTAAAGAAGGGTCACCATTGCTTTGCTCTGGACAACAACCTCATCTTCTCTAACACATCAGGTGTAAGCTTTGGAATGACATTAATAGTTTTTCATGTTCTCTTATATCTGAATTTGCTGCAACCAAAAGGATGATGCTAAAGCTTTAAGAAACGAAAGAGGGGAAGATTCAGAAAGTGATGCATCTGTGATCTGACCTGATACTTCTTTGTAGCACCAATAAATGACTGATGATATATTTGGGTTTTCAGCACACCAAGGAATTGCAAGTTGGGATAAAGGGACATCTAGTTTATCTACAACTGGTTTTAGGTTTAGTAAGCACATGTTGGACAAATGATTTACTCGCCAGATTCTACAGTGGTGTATAGAAATTTGGATTAAGGGGACTCAAACCAGAAATATAGATACATTTAACTTTACCTTTTCCAATTAAGTTTAAAGATTCCATCACTAGAGCGCCTTGGTTTATCGTAAATATTGGTAATTTGCTTCAGTTACATTCTTTTTTTGTTTTTAATTTCATTTTGCTGTTGATCATCCATGGTCGTATCAAAGGAACTTTACAGCCCAAAAAGAAGCAATGAAAGGCTTCTTCGATCACTATTGCTTCAATCAAATGAAACTTTGTCTCTAAGACCGATTCCTTTTGTTCAGCATCGGAATTCAAAATTGAGAATTCGCAAAACCAAGCTTTTGACGTTGTTGCTCAAGGAATTGGTTGTCGATCATGTTCTATCAAGCTCTACATCTATTTACAAACTAAGGCTTTTGATTCACCAACAATCAGTCGCCATCAAATCATCTTGCAAAGTATCAACCTTGATTGATATATTTACAGTAAAGCTATGAATCTCAGCCAAAATGTTGTAGAAATTGTCAATTTGATCTAGAAAAAGTGCTCAAACGGAGGATTGGATCGATGAAAAATACATCGATCTTTGAAATGATGTATTGGGAAAAATAAATGAAATCAAGAGCGAGGTAGTTCCCCAGCAATAAAATACTCAACGAGAGAGATATATATGAAATTGTGAGGTTTCCAAGTGATGTTATGTGAGCATCAACCGGGAAAGAGAGAGCAATAGAGAGATCATAAAAGAGAGAGCAACATAGAGATCAGAGAAGAGAGAGAGAGAGGAATTTAGACTGTAATGGCTCTAGGGACCATCTCTGCAAGTTTTTGGTCACCACAGGGACCCTGGATGTGGGATCTGAAAAAGTGGACTGCCACTGTAATTTCTGATCAACTAAACAGACCAAAACTATAATTTATTCTTTAGTTTATGTTGATACTTCAGTAGTTTGGTATATTGCTTTATGTTAATACTAGACGAATGCCCGCGCATTGCGTAGGAAAAAAATTAGTTAGAATATAAACAAATACATGTTATTTTATCCCAAATTAAAAAAATTATATAGAAAAATATTTTCATTATTTTTAATTATATGATAATACATACATGTGTTATAAATTTGGAAGACAAAGAATTTTAATAATTTTAATGAATAAATACAATGTATCAAATAAAAATCAAATTAATATGGTTTAAATTAAAGAGTTATTTCAAAGCACATAAGTTTGGTAGTCTACCAACAGTTTGTGCTTTGATAAAGTTTTTGTAAAATTTCAAATTTAATTTTACTTTTATCTATTTTAAAATCAATTTAAACATTGTGTATTTGGTCATGCTTTTAATTTCAAATATTTAATTTAAATTAATAGTATACTCTTTTCTAAATAATGAAAGAAAATTAATTGTATTATATACGAGAAATATAAAATGGCATATGTGTATGTAAAACAATATGAGATAAAGAAAAAAACCTCAAATTGATGTGGTAAAAGATAAATCATTTATCTTGAACCATATTGATTTGAATGACTTCATTTATAATAAAAAATAAATATAGTTAGAATACTCAAAGTATATTTATTGAATGACCTTTGAGAAAATTAGAAATCGTCATTTTTGACCAATGATATTGCATAATAAATAAAAGTTCAAATTTACATTATTCAACACAATGTATGCGATTTTGTGCAACTTGATGAACGAATCCATATCTCATCTCGGATCGACTTGCTAAATATTTAAAGCTCAACTTCATTAAAAAATAATAAAAAATTAACTATATATTTCCTTGAACTTTACTATTTGGAAATGTTTCCAACAATAAAAAATATATAATGATCTATATAATTATTTTAATTTGAGGCAGACCTTTATTTATAGAATAAAAATGCTTCTTGGGTTGGTTTATCATGACGATGTGGGATCAAAATTTTCTTCATAATGTGTTATTTTGTGTTATTTTCTTATCCCATATCGCTTAAGAACACAAATGAAGAGAAATCAAAAATCTATTAGTAAAAAGACTAATCTATTTCTCATCCCACATAGCTTAATATACAAATTTCAAGGGAAAGAAAACATCTATAAGTAGAGTGGCTAAAATGATTTCTCTAATATCTTTATTCTTTTGTGTTCTTGATTATAAAAAAATTAGGAATCGGTTGCAGCATTCCAGGAACATTTGGTTTCAGTTTTAAGACCATTTTCCTAAAATTTCGATGGGTACTCACCGATGTCCACTATGATACGATTTTTTCTAATAAATTCAAATTAATGTGGTATATGATAAAATTTGATTAATAACATCTATTATAATATTTATATAAACAAACTTTTTTGAACTTTAAACGATTACCTTTTAGAAGTTTCATGTGCATAAATCTTATGAAAGCAAAATAAAATGTTTAAAAATGGTCATCACACATTGAACTGTGGCACACGACTTACTATGAACTTATAACTCAATTGATTTTTTAATAGTTTTTAACTCTTTTAAATATTCATCTTTTCGTTTAAATAATTTTTGAAATTAAAACAAAATAAGATAATTGTTGAAACTTTGAGATAAAAACACTAATTAACAATAGACTTTGAAAACAATGGTACGCTAAAGATTGATAAGAGAACCTAAAAAGTGGTACCATATAATGGAAAATTAAAGGTTATATATGTGCAACGCAACATCATTGTCACTATTTTACGACATACTTTAAACTTGTAACCTAGCAAGTTTTCAAAAGTTTTTTTTTTCAATATTCATCTTCATTTTGAGTTTTAATATTTTTGGAAACTAAAACCTATAAATAGAAGCCTTTATCACTTTGAGAAAACATGTTTGTACGATAATATGATATTTAATTAATATTAGACTTTGAAAGTCATATTATGATCAATATTAATGTTAAACCACATTGTTTTGAATAATCTCCTTTATAATAGATGGTTAAAACGTTAACAATTGGAAATTTGTACGTATATACATATTTGTGAATTGAAAAATGTTTACACCGGTGTCTCTTTTTACAAACAACGTACTATAAACTTCCAACCTAGCCAAGTTTTTAAAAGTTTTAAGTAATTTTAAAATCTCTACATATATACATTTTCGTGAATCGAAAAATGTTTACACCGGTGTCACTTTTTAAAAACGATATACTATAACTTCCAACCTAGTCAAAATTTTAAATGTTTTAGTAATTTTAATTTTAATTTTTGGGTTTCAATACTTTTTATAGTTGAAACTAAATAGTAAAATTTTTTAAAACTTGCGATAAAAACATGTTTTATGATAAAATAATCACTAACTAATAATAGACTTGAAAGATCAAGTTTGATGGAGAAATGAAGCAAATGCATTGTATTATATAAGAGAAAGATAAATGATCATATATGTATGTGAAGCAATGTGGGATAAAGGAAAAAACTTCAAATTAAAAAGGAAGTTGAAAGGTTGGGGGTTTCAAATGAATGTGGTGATAGGAAAAATGCTTCTTTTATAAGATATAAGATTTGGTAATTATTAGTTTGGTTTATGTTGCTTGCTTGGCAAATCGTTTTATTTTAGTTTGTCTGTTATAATTTATAAGTTTATTATATTTTAACGTTTTGATTAATGCTGGTATATATTTACTTTGTAGCCTAACCATTTTTATACTATTCTTAATTGAAGCTATGATTCAATTGTTGTCGACCCAAAATAATGGTGGAGGGAACTAGGGGGGCGACGATAATGACACATCCAAATAGTTTTATGTTTTATTTTATATTTCGTATGTGTTCATGTATAAAATAACTTTAACATTATACTTTTCTACTAGTTTATGTATTTTTATAATGTTGTTTTTTGCATTTTGTGTCGGTTTGTATTTAGAACATTTATGTGGTGATGGGAATATCGGATATTTAAAAAAGGGTGCTACTAAATAGACACCCAATATATATCTATAAATAAAAGTAAAACATTCTTAACCAATCATATCCGTTTTTTCCGGAAAACATTGTAATTTCAACAAATAAAAAACAGTTGACCTACTTAAAAGTAATTATTAATGTGTCTAAATGGTAAAAAATGGTGTCTTTTTAGCTATCCCCTTAAAAAAACAATAGTTGCGACAATGATTAAGAAATGCGACGAATTAGGGTCGACAATAGAGCATTAACCACAAAATATCAGGGACAATTCCATAAGGGCGATATATCAATAAAGACAATAGAAACGAGAAATAAAATATTAGGGAGACATCTAACGCCCCTGTTGTCCTAAAATCTTACGGTATCCCTTTAAAATAGGCATACAAATAGAGTAAGCCATGAGTACGGTAGTCAAATCATGGATTGATGACTACTGTCAAAATATGAAGAGCAAAGCCATATTGATGATCTCATAGGTTGGTACGTAACCTCCGCTTTTATACCATAACGTCTTTAAATGAACATATTCAAATTAGTTTACACTATAAGATATGGGAATTAGATAATAAGCTATAATAAACATATAGTGTGATATGATAATTTATTGAAGTTTGTAAAAATCATTTTGATAGTTGTTGATCGTTTTTGATCAAATCTAATAGAAGATATATTCAATCGTTTTCCATAATTTTTTTGTCCCTATAATAATTATCCGTTCGGAGAATGCGATTTACCATTTTTTTTTTTCTAATACATACAATGGTTGTGAATTAGTTTTAAGGTCACTAATGCATGCAAAGCTGGAAAAATGTGAGCGCAATTCTTAGATAACCTCACCAGTTGATCACATGGCTTATATGGAAAAAGTAAAATCCTAACGTCTTAGAGCAATAAAGATATGCCTAAACTTACATGTAACTCCACTTATGAGTTCTTTCTTATTACAGTTGAGATAAAAACACAAGGATCTAACTAATATAAATATAATACAATAAAAAGAAACTAGAGTATTTACTTGTTCAAACGTTATCAAGAAACATTATAACTAGAACAATATAACTAGTCAAATACACATATGATATATACATAATAAGTTATGATAATAATGCAATAGTTAACATCAACCAACACAGATCCATATATATATAATATATATTCATTTGAATTGCATTAGTTCAATAATCACCTCTCATATCAATTACGATTTCTTGGATATACACTTCTGTCTTCTTAAGTTTCGCTAGTACTGCTCTATGCATGAGCTGGCTAGTAATAAAGCGTTGAGAATTAAAATGGTTGACACTTCATATTATGCTTGAACATCACCTTCCTTGGGGACATTTTGATTTGATTTTCATATTGATCGTGAGAACAATAGTAGTGTCGTACGTCCAACATGACTTTACAATTTTATAAGTCATTATAAGGATTATAAGATTCTTTTTTATTCCATATAAAATATTACTTTCCAAATTACCTTTCAATTACATCCATAGTTAAACATCTTTTTGGGGCTATAGAAGTGGAGGTGGTGGATGAGGTAGGTGGGGAAGTAAACCTTGATTTAGTTAAAGTACATGATTTAATATATACGAAAAAAAATCCATAAAATAATAGAATAAATAAAATCGGTGTTGATATTTTATCAAGTTAACTCTTTTTATTGCATATACTCCATTATATGTTGGAACTAAGGCAATGCGATGAGATAGAAATGAAAGTTGGGGGTTGCGTGTGAGACGGGAGAGATGATGAGATTGCATATTGATGATGAGGGTAAATATTAAGGTGGATATGATTATTAGCAGTGGGGCAGTGGCAGTAGCAGATGGTTTACTTGTTAACCTGACCTTTCTTCTTCTACCCCCATGGACTAAGCTGGTTTTTCCCTTTTTTTGATTTCCTCATCCTGCGTCGTCTTCCTCTGCCATTGTCTTCTTATTCGACTACATCATCATAACTTTTTTCAGTTTCTTGCGGATAACTTGTTCCTTCTTCCATAGTCAACATGCACCATAAATAACCTTGATCTCATCTCACTCCCCTCATATATATATATATATATATATATATATATATATATATATATATATATATATATATATATATATATATATATATATATATATATATATATATATATATATATATATATATATATATATATATATAGTGAGAGTGTCAATTGAGGACATCAAAAAAGTTGAAAACGTAAGGACAAATCTGAGTCAATTATTTTATAGGGACAAATGAAATTTACAATGCATCTAAATATGGATAATCAAGATAATTAACTAATTCCTAGAGCAGTGGGATCTAATATAATTTAATGATTTTTTCCCAAATTTCGGAATATATAAATTCCATTTTTTAATTATCAAAAATTAAAAAATTTATCATTTAATATGATTTTTAAATTTTTTTTTTCCTTTTTTTATCCATTAATCGTAATATTTGTAATCATAGATGAATAAAATATAATTTTAATCAGAAATGAATACGGCTGTATTCATAAATAAATAAAAAACAATTTAGAGAAAAAATACAATACTTCATAAATGTATATACATCTATTCATAAATGAATAACACAACAAAGGAAAAAAAATACAATGTCATAATTAGGTATTTTTTATAATCATAAATGAATACAATAAAACACAGAGAAAATTCCCCCGATCATCTTCTAGGCCTGCGTGTGTTTGCTCCTTGTAAGTATGACTTTTTTGTGCAATCTGGAAAATTTTGAGAACTAAGTTTCTAATGTGGCTAAACTTGATAGAACTGCCCATATAACCATCAATCAATAACATATATAATCATTAATGAATATAACTGAAAGTTATACATCTATACATATAATCATCAATAAATAAAACACATAATCATTAAAGTAGACGTATTCATTGATGAATATATATTAACATTCATTGATGAATACTTGTATGTATAATCTTTACAGGTGTATTTATTGATGAATATATATTAACTTTTGTAAAAATGATCGATATGCATCTTTGATACAAATATTCATCAATGGATGATGATCAAGTTGAATGTCTTTGGTGCTATCATGCATGACATGACTTAAAGCAAGTAAAGATGGAGAAAACTTGACTGTAAGTTAATACGACTGGGAAGATGAATTCATCGATGATTAACATCAAAATTCCTACATTTTAAATTATATTCATCAATGAATACAAATACAAAAAAAAGAAATCAACACGTAATGTGATTATTCATCATTGAATACGACCTTAAAAAATAAAAATCAACAACTAATGAATACAAAAGCAGAAATTTCATATTCAGACCTCATACCATAAATTGTAACAACAAATTGTTTTTACATTAAGTCATTTGAAATCAGAAATAACAGGAACTGATTTAAAAGCCAAGAGTATTTAACCTTTACACTAATGATTTAAAGCTTATTGCCAAGTATTTAACCTTTACAATAACGATTCAAAGCCAATAGTGATCACATACCTCTGTTGCAATTTTTAGTTATACACAGATGGATTTTAATGCAATATTTGAGTCGATAATACGATAAGATAAGATTTAAGGTAAAAAAAGCTTGATTTTCGTGATTTGAATTCAAAATTGATCAAATTTGGGTAATAAATTATTTGAGTCGGTCATATAGAAAGATAAGATTTGAGATAATAAAACTTGATTTTGTGATTTGCATTCAATTTGTTAGACGTGATTGGTGGAAATTCAAAATTGATCAAATATGGGTAATAAACAATTACATTCATATCCTTACGAGCAAATTGTCCATTTCATTTATGAACATGAAATTGTACCACCTAACCATAGAACCACGTGAAAATTGTCCATTTCATTTATGAACATGAAATTACATATGTTCATAAATGAACATGAGCAATTTTCACGTGGTTTATGATTAGATGATATATAATCGGGTGAAGACTCCAATTTCGGTGAGGACAAATCTAGACCTCTAATATTGAAAATTGGGTGGTTAAGATTCAATGTGATAGAATTGACATATCTTAAAATTTTGGGGGCTAGTTGTCAAAAATCTAAACTAGTGAGTATATATGACAAATTAAGAAGAGTAATATGGTAATCTGAACAAGTATTCCACCTCATTGCGACACTTGTCACCGTCTGATTTGTTGAGTTTTTTTTATTCCACCACTTTGTTTTTGGGTCATAACTTTTTTTCTTTGTAAAAAAATCATTAAAAAATCAAAGTTCTTAAAATTTAATTATCTACAAACCAAGCACCATCATGAAAATTTGAAAAAATATATTTTTTTATTTTTTATATTTATAAAAAATCAAAAAAAAGCTTCAAAAATTATGAAATTTTAAGGGATCATTCTAGATATTATATTAGTAAATTTGTCAAGACAATTTTTTGAAAATAAGTTTTTTTAAGTGTTCATTTTTTATTTTTAAGTAAAAAATCCACCAAATTAGCAAAAAAAAAAAAACATGATCCAAAAATACTAATAACCAAGTCACCAACATATGCTTTATGATTCAAACTGTTATGAACTAATTTTTTATGAATCAAAACTTATTATAATCCAAAAATGTGTCTTAAATTTTGGATCATTTCAAAAGCCACATATGTTATAAATCAAAAAGTTATATAAGAAACTTATAATTATCCAAAAATGCTACGAATCAAAACTTATTATGTCCTAATATTATAATTCTTAAGTATAATGATCCAAAACTTATGATCCAAAATTCAAAACTTGTTATGATCCAAGATCAAAAACTTGTTATGATCAAAGATCTAAAACTTGTTATGAGTCTTAAGTCTAATAATAAAAACTAAGTTAAAATGACAAAAATGAGTTCTAAACGAAATAAAAAAGTTAAAAAACAAAAAAAAACACAAAAAACAAACAAAAAATGGAAAAAAAACTGGAAAAAATATTACATAAAAACCCTTAAAAAGTAAAAAAAAAAAAAACTAAAACTAAAACTCGAGTTTATTAAAAGCTAAAACTATATTTTAAAAAATAGAAATAATAAAAAAAAACCGGGTAAATTATGTTGTACAGACATGCGTAAAATTAATTTTAATTAATTTATCATAACATGAAAAATTAATAAACTAATTTCTCCCAATATCATGTTTTAAGAAGTATTAAATAACAAGTTGATTGGAATCTAAATGTTGTTTATCTATATATCTATATCTATATAAATCTTATAAAGGAGGTCATCCAAATGTTATGGTTCAAGATATGTTTCATTCTTGTACCATATTCAATTGAAACCTCCACAACTTTTCAACTTTCAAGCAATTAATTACTACCACTCAAAAGTTTTCTAACTTATGGCTTCTTATTATTAGATTTAATAGGTTTTAACTAATTGTTTCTTCATATTTATAAAACTAATGACTTTTTATCTTCCTCTCATTAATATGTAGTGAGTATATTAGTAGTATATAAACAAGATTTTCTCACAAAAATCATCATATTTTGAAGAGTTTGTGATGCAAATATGAAGACGAAGAAATGGGTTTTGAAGCATCATTGGTTATAATGTTAAATTTCTTGGGATAATATAGTTTGAGATGAGATGTAAATCTACAATACCGATAATCTTCCTTTTTAGTTAAAGGATAAAAAAACGAGAGTTTGATAAATTTTCTCAAAAAAGAAAACATGTCAAATGTATGTTGGTGCTTATATGATCTTTTTGTATGATTTATGAATGTTCAATATGCTGTTTTTGAATATAAATGTTATCATAGGTGTTTTAAGATTTTTATGTTATTAAAAGTTGTTGTATTAATTTTCTTTCGTATTATTTGTTCTTTGTTATGTATAAAGATCAATATGTTTGATATGTTTGTTATTCAATATATACATATACACACATCAATTTAATGTGATAGATGATCAATGAGTCGTTCAAAAAAAAAAGATGATCAATGATTTAAAAGTATGATTAACAATTATTTGTTATTGTTTATTTATTAATATATTAATTTAATAATCACAAAAACCATTCATATTATTAGTTTGTACTCATAAATGTTATGATAAAGTTATATATATATATATATATATATATATATATATATATATATATATATATATATATATATATATATATATATATATATATATATATAATGATATTATAATATTTATTATGCTAACTCATTTAACGTTAGCTTTTAGTTGTTAAATTTGACGACAAAATATATTTTTAATGTTATTGTATATGTAATGTGTAAAATTTGTTGAATCGGTATACGATAGCCTCTAGCCTGATCAATTGGCATATTGTTATTATTTTGTATTTAAACAAATTATTATTTAAAATTGATATCAACATTCAACAACCAATTTAGTTGAAGTTGAAAATACATGATTTTTTATATTTTATGTTAGTATTATTCATTATTTTAAATTTCATAAGTATCAATTAACTATATTAATGTTAAAACCATTTGGAGTTATAGTGATTTAATGATAAGTAAGATTAGTTAGAATTAAACAGTTTTGACATTAAAATAACTATTTAATGGAATCAGTTAATTTTCATTGAATATGTGGTTTAATATAAATAGTTAACTTCAACCACATGAAAGGCGATTGAATTATTTTAGTGCAATTGTGTAGGATATGAGAAGCAACAAATCTTAAAATTAAAAATGTTATAATGAGACCAGGGATGGTATTTGTTTATGATATAATATATTTGTCTTTATTTTTGTATTTTTATTTTCTGTTGCAAATAAATGCAAAATAATTATGATGCAAAATAACTAAATATCTATTTTCAAGCATATTAATTTGAATATTATTTGTTAATTACATTATATTATTATAACTACTTTAAAATATTTAATTTTCAGCTTTCTAATAGATATCGATTTTTTTATTATTGTTAAATATAATGTCAAAAGTGTATATCAACCTTTTATTTTAGTAGAGTATTATTTTATAGTTAACAACAATAAACTAATTATTATTCACAATATATATTTGTTAGTATTTTGATTATATAAATTTTATTCCTGCGCAACGCGCGGGTATTCGTCTTGTAAATAAATATTTGTAGCAATATGGATATGTTTGATGGTTGACACTTGGATCATTGCTACTGGCTCAATGGTATCACGTGAGTTACACTAACTCGTCTATTATGTTAATGGTGATATTTGTAGGAATATGAACACGTTTGATGGTTGAAAGTAAGGAAGATCTAAGGGCTGAGGATTTTCGGTGGTTTTTTTACTTACCGGGAACCATTACAAGAAGAATATTGTCAAATGTTGACCATCTTTGACTTGTGAGTTAACTTTGTTGACCTACGAATTTAAATGAGGAAATTTGTATTTTCTGACAATATAGCAACTAAATTTCTGGAGACTTTTAAGTGTGGGTGAACCAATGCGAGATTAGTATGTGAAAACACAATCAAATGAAGAACCAATGGGGAATCTAACAGTTTTCATCATCAAGCTTGAGAATTGAAGGTATTAGCTCATTACCTTCCTTGTCAACATCAATTGCATCGACAAAAGAAATGCGTTGTTTTGTTTGAGTTGTGCACAATTATTCAAAATCATGTGGAGTGGTATCTTTTGCTGCGTCCTCAAATGGTGGATTCGAATCAAAACTGGATTGACCGACATATGTATTACAACATTTTACTCCAACATTTTATGATTGTTTTTAATGTGAGGATTGAAGATCGCTTAGAATGGGAAATTTCAAGAGAGAAAGTGTTTGGGTGGAAAAAATGATTAGAAGGTATGAGGTGTTTGTAAGGTAATTTTTTGGAAAAAAATAAATAAAAACTAATTGTTTTATAGTTGTTTCAGTTTAGACCAACTATAGACCTGACCCCGACCGAAAACTAGTCGTTGGAGTGAAAAATAAACATTACCTTTAATACTAACCTTGACTTGGGACCGGTTTTGGACCAAAACCGATCAAACCTTGGACCTACTTGAGATTGACCTAAAGGCAGATGGATAGCTAAATATGGGGACTACCCCAAGACCGTCAATCAGACCGGACCTGGACTCCTAGGTTGTAGACCGATCCGGCTTGAGTTCATAATTTGAAACCTGTCTAAACCGGCTACAATGTTCACGCCTACTTAAATTTCTGTCTACTAAGAATTATGTAAATAAGCTACTTGGCACGGCACAACGTACCACATGCGAATTGATTCTTAATCTAATTACATTCTCATTTGATGAAGAATATAGACATTAAGTATACGCTCATGAAGTGACGAAACTATATGTGATAGACCATTAGCTATATACAACACTTGATGAGACGGAATTACCCACTCGCTAATAGATACTATGAACTCGTGAGTAGAATTAACGGGGAACTGTTCATCTGTAGGACTGTTAATATCCATTCACGAGTCACAAAGTATCGCAATCCGCATGGTTATGTTGTGATATTGACCGAGAAAATGGTCATGTGGTAATTTTAGTGAATAGCTCAATGTGTATGGATCAAACTGAGACGCTCAAGTCTGAACACATGCGCGATTACAGTAAGAATCCTCAAAGTGTGGTATCTTCTTAGATCAAAACTCCATATTCAACATTTGTATGTAAATTACAATTAAACAGTATGAAAAAAACACAATTGCAAAAAAGACATAAGTATCCAAACTTTGAATGCTTGATATGAGTTGCATTTAGTCTTTGTGGGAGTATGAATCGATAGGGGGGAGAAACTTGGCATAGCGTTCTGACTTTGCGCCTGATTTGTGATCATAGTACTCAACAACTGCAGCTCCAGCTAATGCTGCCAATGTGAGAGCCTGTGCATGCAACCTAAATCAAAACAAGCAACCACCATCAGATTTTACCATTCTGGTTTCCTGGTTATTTAGGGTATTTTCGATAATTAGGTTAAGAATCATGGTAGGAAAAAAATAAAAGTTCCATGTTAATTCCTAAAAAATCTGGAAATCAAACGACCACTTTCAAGTCTTACATCCAAACCCCCAATCGTAGAACCATGGGTTCAACAAAGCAAAGTACACAAATTGGTTAGGACAAATCCCATGGAATTCAAGTTGATTCGAAAAACAATTTAGGATGAAACATTCTAAGTAAATTGTCAGGTGAGAATCTCACGCGTGCTAGGGTTTTTTTACCCCAATTCCTCTCATTTATAATTCATCATCGTCTTAAAGGAAATTTTCTTTTCGTTATAATCGGCAATGACCTGAAAGAAGTAAGGTAAAGCATGATTTTTCATACCTTGCGTGAATGATCCGAACACTGGTTTTCATGCCGGGCTGAGACCAATTGTAAGCGATTGATCCAGCAATACCACTCAGCCATAAAGAGCCTATCAAATATAAAATCAAGCATAAGAATTAATAGAAAAAACATGATAACGTAATGAATACAAAAGTGGAAGTTTGAAATTACCAACAGCCCGAAGTTTATGATCAACGACCCATTCACGCATGCTTTGAATTTTGGATTTGGTATTAGAATCCGACATGTTGCAGAGATTGAAGATGGCAAGGATGTAGATTAGTTATGCAAGGAAATGATTAGAAACTGGTTGGGGAAGAGAGAAGGGTATAAATTTGCACATGGAAACAGAGGGGAAAGAGAATGAGAAAGAGGAAGAGAAAAAGGACTTTGGTATCCCCCGTGAAACGGTGGGCGGGAGACCAGGTATTTAGCAGACGCCACCGAATCCTGTACCGTGCACCCAGGTTATAGCGGTCCCCACCAGATATAAAAGTGTAATAAATTAATATAATCGTAGAGCTTTTTATTTCAATGCGTCAAATTTTATTGGTTTGCTGACTTCTTCTGCGAGTTAGGGCCCGTTTGGATGTGCTTATAAAACTCCTTATTGACTTATTGGTTTTTTGGAAAAGCCATAAGTCAATAAGTAAGGGCCTCCTTACTTATTAAAAACTGCTTATAAGTCATAAGAAAGGGGAAATAAGCAGTTTTTAATAAGTAAGGAGACCCTTACTTATTGACTTATGGCTTTTCCAAAAAACCAATAAGTCAATAAGGAGTTTTATAAGCACATCCAAACGGCCCCTAAATATCTTTTCTAAAGTTGTGCTGATTTAAAAATTCATTCATTGGTTTCTTCTTGTTTCTATGTAAATGCTTTCAATTTGAACTTTGGGGTCCAATTGAAGTTCTCGTCGTAAACTTATGATCTGATTTTTATTTTCAAAGCCACACCATCTTGGCATCTTGCAACAGGAAACAATAGAAACTTCTAATGTGTTTAGATAAATTAAATAGATTTGTCAACAGATACTTCTTCATATTATAATTTGGATGATTATGTTAAAAGTTAATAAACAACTAGACCAATACAAACACGATAATTAGGTGCGAAGATTAAACAAATATACAAAGATTTAACGTGGTTCCATGGGCGGAACATAGAAGGGGCCAAAGGTGGCCATGGCCCCCTGGTTTTTGACCTTCTAAATACCAATAATTATAGATTCAGTGATATATATCTCACTTTCTAGAAAAATAAACTATCGGCCCCTCAGATTTTTTGTAAACGGCTCATTCCATCGGCGTTCTTATCTACTGAATCACCGATAATTATGTAAGTTAATCTAAAAACAAACCAAAACTAACTTATGTTATCAGAAACCTTATCAAATGGAAAGCAAACTTAACTAAGAAACCAAACAACCAATCTTTAAAACATCAACAAAATACAAAATACGAACCGTAAACTCAAACTTTTCACTCGAGTTTACACCGGATAAGACCAGAAGATTACGACTATTTCTTCCCGGCTTTGGAACCATGACTCTTCCATCGACGTACAGCAAACCAGACTTCTTTCTCACCTCATCGGGTTCAGCCATCTCCTCTCCAACGTGTTCTTGCTCTCTCTCTCTCTCTCTCTCTCTCTCTCTCTCTCTCTCTCTCTCTCTCTCTCTCTCTTAGTTGCTAGACCGGAATGCAATTGGATTGTACTCGTGGTTCACGATCCTCTTCGCCGGTTGCGGAGTGCTGCTATGCACTGCTTCTCTCTCTTTTTCCTTCGCTCAAAGCCACCACACTTTCACTACACACATTTGTTTTATATTGATCGGTTTCTTAGTTCCAGAAAAAGCCAGAGCAAATAGTGTAAATGTAAGGGTATTAAAGTTGTATGTTACACCGTAATTTATGATGTAGGTGCACTGTGGGTGGTGTAGGTACGCTACAAGAAATAGAAATTCTGATCTTTTCACAAGATATTATATTTACTTGTTGTTATTTAATTATTGTGTTTTGTATTTTTATACTTATTTTCTCAAACTTATTTGTTAGTTGTTCTTTTTATTTTACAAAATATTAATTTACAACTAATGTTATCCAGTGTACATTAATGAAAAAATATTATTAGTGTTTTTGATACGATCGGCTTCATATGGTTTCGTCTACTGTTTTTGTTTCCGGCACCCTAGTTTTGATGTTTGTGTTCCGCCCCTGCGTGGTTCACTTGATCAGAGTATCAGACTTCATCCACAAACGAACTAAAGAGAGATGTTATTGATAATCTTGAAAACACGCTAAACTGCGGCTTCTGCCTTCAATCGTTACAATGACATTCATCAATATTAGGGTTACAATCACATATATCTATATATAATAATCGTTCGATCAAATTTCTTCTAGATTGCAGCTCATGGGTCTATGACATGACCGACTTAAGATGGGTTATGATCCTACAAATCAGACCTGGTCCCTAAGTTAGTATGTCAATCTGAAGCTCAAACTTTAGTGTTGCTCCGGATCATCAAATTTCAAAGCATGATGTACACCAAAGGGCGAAATTCAAATGTTGTGCCCTGCAACCACAACTACGCTTCGATATTTGGCTTTCCTGCCACCATGACTTCTCCCTAGAGCCTCCATTTTTTACATTGTGTGCAACCTCGCTCTTCAC
This sequence comes from Cichorium intybus, assembly GCA_023525715.1. Classification (NCBI taxonomy): domain Eukaryota; kingdom Viridiplantae; phylum Streptophyta; class Magnoliopsida; order Asterales; family Asteraceae; genus Cichorium; species Cichorium intybus. The sequence continues at coordinate 434,404 of CM042015.1, read as the reverse complement.
TAACCCCTTGATTGCACTTCAGATGCTCTCAAAGCCACTGCTTATCTGCAGATACTGCTTCGGGGCTAAAACCATTATATCAACCTCCACACTCAACAATGTCTCACTTGGAGGCTGATTAAGCCTTTTGTCACTGATGCATTCAAATGAATCCCCTAGAAAATGCTAAAAGCTTGAAGTGCAAGACCTCGTTTTAAATTTATAAAGCTGATATTATCTCAACTAAAAATTATTACACACTGGGTAGTGTACATAATCGTGCAGCAATATAGTTTTGGTAAAAACACAAGGTGAACTCTTGAGGAACAGGAATGAAATAGAATAGATTATTTGATTACTAGTTAATACTGGAAACATAAAATGAAAAGGGAGCTTTGATGTAAAACACAAACCAGAAACAAACAGAAAGCAAACAAAAGGAAAACTGATATGGAAACACATCTCAAGGTGTTTGTGTGTGTGTGCGTGTGTGTGTGTGTGTATATATATATATATATATATATATATATATATATATATATATATATATATATATATATATATATATATATATATATATATATATATATATATATATATATATATATAAACAATGATCAATTGAGGACCAAAACAAAATGTTGAGAACTTGAGACCAATTCTAGACCATTAAAAATTAAATTTATATGGCTGATATTAATTGTTATAAATATGTTATGTTTGATAATATATTAATTAATTAAAATTATAGAATCTCCATAAGGGTATAAGTGTACTTATACATATTTTATCATTCCTTATATCACACGAATATAATGCTTCATCATCATCATATATCCAAGAAAATCAATCCCTGTTTTCTTGGAACGGATTTAGCTTCAAAGGGATTGTATATAAAAATATAATATACTGAATATCAATCTTAATTTTGACGGGAAAAACCATAGGCAATTATAAAATCACTAGTGTCGATTTTTCAAATGGAACCAGAAGTTGGTGAGGATCAAAGAAAGCTTTATCCAAATAGCAGAGGTAGGTTGTTCGTTGCGTTCGGTACACATAAACAAAATTAATTGCAAATTCATATATTTGTGATGTTAATAGACTTATAGTTGCATTTGGTATATTTGTTGTTTAGCATTTAGGATTGCCCTAATTATCGGTTTCTAGGTTAGAATGAATATGCAAATTGAAGTTTTATTCGTGTAATCATTGTATTTCATACTAAATCGTTGATGATTGCGCGTGTTAGGGTTAATAGTAAAATACCAAACTGAGTTCCTAAGTTTAGAATATATACCATAAATACTAGGGGGAGTAGGTGGTTTATAAGTGTTGGATTAGGTGTCTAAGCCATGAATTATAAATTGTATTTATCTTATTAATTGAAGCAAAGTCCATTTGGGTTGCCCTCATAGCTGGAGGATTTGTATAAAGTTAAGTAAAGAGAAAGGTTGATTTATTAATTGTTTAATAAATCAATAAAAATAAAATAAATAGTTTATTAATATATTAGAGTGATAATATATTAATTAGAAACTATAATAATTAATTAGAAATTAATCTAGAATTAATTGGATTGAATTTAGTGATTAATTTAATTAATTAAAAATGCAGGGACTGGTTTGTATTTATTCAATAGTTGAATAACTGGCCAGCCAGTGGGAGGGGCCAAAGTTGGCGACAATATGGAGGCCACCTCCATACTTGGCGAAACCCTAATTAGGGTTTAGAAGCCTTAGTCCAAATGGTCAACAGGCTTGCCCATTAAGGAGGCTCCTCTAGGGTTTTGACTGTAACCCTTGGAGGCTATAAAAAGAACCTCCTGGCCACCATAAACCCTGCGCCATCTCTCTGTCTCTCTGAAACTATGTTGTCTTCTCTCCTCCATTGCTTGGGTGTGACACCATTTGAGGAAGGACAACTGTACTGCTAGCTTCTGGATCAAGAATCAAAGGTTGATTTTCTTATCCAAATTCTTTAGAAATTTATTGTTGGCCTTAGGAATATTATTATATGTTCATTGATAAAAACATAGATCTCTTATTAGGTTGCATGTGAACTTAGGTTTATTAGTTCATAGATTGCCTTAAAACCTTTCAGTGGTATCAGAGACTTGGTTGTTTTTCTATGTGAATTGCTATAATTGATTTCTTAGCTAAGGGTTATTTTGGAAAAAATAAACCCTTGGATAGCCTCATCGATTTTGGTGGCTAGGGTTTTGAAAAACCCTAGCCTCCTCCCACCCCCCCTCCTTTTTGCGATTTTATGTATGCATGGTAAGTAGGTTGTTATTTTTGGTAATTGTGATCAATTAAATAACTAGAAACCTTTATCCCATTGCTTGCAATTTTCGATGACTAGGGGACAAAGATAGGTAATTAATTTGATTAATTTTGTGATGCCTATCTTTGATTTAATTAATTTAATTAATTGTTAATTAAAAGATAAATTAAATCACTTAAAGGTTTAAATTTAATTTTTTAAATTATATGATAATTTGCAAAAATTAAAGGATTAAATCTTAAAATATTTTAAAAGTTTAAAATACATCTTATACATAGTATAATTAAAAGTTAATATTATTTGTATAAGATTAAACTGGTCAGTCTTACCGTTAGTAGGCCTTATTCACAAAATTGTCCTATAAAGAGGGTATAAGGCGACTGCCTATAAAATGGTAGTCTAATGGGTGTCCACTCTCACCCACCGCTCTCCTGGTCAGTCGAGTGTCGTTAGCCGAACGGGTTTGATAGGACCGTGACACGCCTAGGTCGTCGTGCGGTCAAAAATAGTAAAATACCTCACTCTCATTAGTACAGTGGTAGTCAGGGTCGATCCACAGGAGTTACGTGGTCAAGGTAGGCAACAGATTTCCAATTGTAGTGTCACTCTACAACAAGAGGATCTAGTTTCTAACTTTTACAGAAAACAGTCCCGAAATCACAAAATCCAACAAATCCAAAAACCAACTCCAACATTAACTAAACCAATTCAATTTCTAAACTAAAAGGAGTTACTGAAATCAGAAAGTATAATCTAAATCCAGAAACACAAGAACAATCAAACATCCAAATTCATCCAAAAGCATTCCAAAGCATAAAAACCGTAAAAAGAGCAATTAACAATAACCGAATGATTAACTATTAAAAACTCAGATCCCAACTTGTTCAAAATAGAAAACATAAGATTTCATAAACTTAAACCTAATGCTAATGGTTTTCACACCCAATAACACTAGCCAAGCTACTAAAAACTACTAACTACTTGAAAATTAAAAGAGAAAACAATAAATACCAATTATGGTCAACTGAAAACTGAAACTCGGAGTCAAAGAATCATTGGGGGTCGTTCCTATGCCAGGTCTTTGATGCTGATTTCGACCTAGAACCCTCTATTTATAGTTTTGAAAAATAAAAGACCGCGCCGCGCGCACTTAGAATCCGCGGCACGCGTACGAGTTTATCCCTGTTTTTTCGGCATTTGAATCTTCTCCACAGCCTCAATCATGACTCAGCGCGTCGCGCCCTTGTACATCACCGCGGCACGTGTGCTTATTCGACTCTTTTGTCTTTTTCTCCAAACTTCTTCCATTTTTACGCATTTAGCCCCTGTTTACATCTTTTCTTTCCAAACAAGCACTGACACAAAAAGTGAGAATACCACAGCATATATGATATAAATTCACCAAGAATAGGGCTCAACAACGACTAAAATACTTGATATTACTAGGCGTTGTCAGACCGCTTAAGCCTCTTAAAAGTATAATGCTATTATTGAAAGTACTAGAACAATTCATTAAAATCCCATTCTAGTTACTTTAGGTTTAAAATGTGAATTGATGCTAATCCATGAAATTGCACATTGCACTTTGTGGAACGTTGGTGGAGCGTTTGTGGTTTACCGACACACCAATTGGGGTCCACAAAGAGTTGCAATGGGTTTCTCGATTTTACCATTATTGACGGAGCGTGTGTGGTTAACGGCAGGTCAATTAGAGATGATAATTGACTTCGAGAGTACCGAGCTAATTTGCATGGTTATTCACACCCGGTTTGTGATCCTCGGTATCCCAGTCACAAACATTGGGGCATATCCGAGATTGAAACATGCTATTAAACAGTTCAATAAATCTCAAAAGAAACTAGGAATTCCATTATAATATGATTATATTTCCGCGGTGGAATTGGCTGATCGTCATTCGCCTGTCTTTATAAAATTTACAAATAGATTACGGCATCCCTCTTCTATGTTGTGAATTGTTATAGTTGGGTCCTAGCCTTATTATTACAATTGGGTTAATTCTAAGGATCATATTTATATATCTAATTAAAACTACCTTCTTTTTATAGATGTCTTCCGTTGACCAAACCGTTCCCCACTCAAACTCCGGTAACGTCACTTCAATCTTGTCATTGTGTTCAAAAGTGACGTTGGACGGCACTAACTACAATGACTGGATCCGTAACATCAAGATGGCTCTGAGGTTTGAGCAAAAAAAGTATGTTCTCGAGACCGAGCTAATTGAAGTTGACCCAGATACCGCTACTCTCGAGGAAGTTGCCTCATATAAAAAACACTCGGATGATGCGACCAAAGTGGCCTGCATCATTATCGCTACCATGAACCCTGAATTGCAAAGAATCTATGAGGACTACTGGCCCTACGAGATGCACAAAGAGCTTGCGGAAAAGTTCCGCAAGCAAGAGCGTATCGAGAGGCGCGAAGTGGTAAAAGCCTTCACGAACAGCAAGCCTAAGGACGGAGAGTCTGTCTGCACTCACGTGTAAAGGATGCAAGGTTACATGGAGAGGCTGAGGAAGCTGGAAATGCCTGTTCATGAGGAGTTAGTCATTGACATAGTGCTTAACTCCTTACCGAGTTCTTATGACCAATTCACACTGGCGTATCATTTGAACAACACTCAGACCACTTTGGCTGAGTTGCATCACATGCTTCATACTGCTGAAGACGGGATGAAGGGCAAAAGTGTACCCTTGTTAACCAGCCCGTCCTGGCTATTGGCTCTGGCAAGGGAAAGAAAAGGAAGGGCCCTCCGAAAGGAAAATTGGAAGAAAAAGGTTCATGTCGGGTCATCTAGCAGTGCCCCGAGAGCTAAGTCTTCCGGCATTCTGCATGCCACGAATCCCAAAGAAGCCGACTGTTTTTATTGCAAAGAGAAGGGTCACTGGAAGAGGAGCTGCCCCAGGTACTTGCAAGATATCAAGGATGGCAAAGTGAAGCCATCACAAGCAGGTACTTACACTATTTCTAATAACTCATCATCTTCCTGTTATTGGGTCCTTGACACTGGATGTGGTTTTCATATATGTTCTGATTTGCAGGGCCTAGAGGAAAGTAGGGAGCCGGAGCACGGTAGATTGAATCTGGTCTTGGACAATAGGCGAACGTCACCTGTTACAAGATCGGTGTCTATAGACTAGTGCTTAGTAGTGGAGTTAGTTTATAATTACATAATTGTTGCTATTCGCCAGATATGGCTAGAAACATATACCCATATGTATATATTACAAAAGTAAGCAATCACATATTAAACGAATTCACAATTACTAATCATTTTATAGTATGCTAAAAGCATTATGATTGAATCATCAATGCTTAATAATATCAATCAAAATACATTTTAAACAACTTTTCATTCAGTAACCTCTTTACATAATGATGAAAACATTACTAATTGATCATTATTGATTAACAAAGTTCAATTTAACAGATTTGTGTACTCGTAATAATTAACAACTACTGTCTTAACACATGTTCATACATTTTTTGTTACTCATACTAATCGCCTAATCGGTAATATAACATCGATATGATCACTTCTGCTAATAACACCATTATGAGATAATCAATTCAAGAAGAAAAAACATTAGACAATTACATTACCTCCACTATCTTGCTATGAATTTTCAATACTCTCTAATGATTTATTGTCCCAATCTTCATCATCATCGCTGAAAGATAAACTCGAATCCATAATATATGAAAAATCGGAACTTTTAGTGCTTTTTAATCAACTGGTAAATTATGTGTTTCACAACTTTGACTCGATTTTTATTGAAGAAATTGAAAGGTTTTCTGCAACTATGAACTAAAAATCCTAAGTTCACATGCAACCTATATAGATCTAGGTTTTCTTCTAATTAAACATATAACATATCCTAGAAAGCCAGAAGAAATTAACTAAAAGAATAAAATAAGAAAAACTAACCTTTTAGGATTTCTTGGAAACCAAGCAGCACAAATGTCCTGCCTCAAATGAAGTCACACCCTTAGCTGAGGTCTTGGCCGAAAATTCCTTGGGAGAGAGAGTCAAATTTCGTGGCCCTAGGGTTAGGGAGAGCCTCCCTATTTATAGCCTCCATGTGGTGATCAGATAATCGTTACAGATAAGCCTTTTTGAATTCGAATTAAGATAAACTATTATTTTAATCATTCAAACACCATTTATCTATAATATATATATATATATTTCGAAAATATATATATCTATATATATATTTTCGGCCACCACATGGTCACTAACACTGCCACTTACTCAACTATCGAATAATTACAGTTTTAGTCCCTGCACCTTTAATTAATCAATTTAACTGCCAAATTAATTCCAATTAATTCCAGAAAAATTTCTAATTAATTATTATAGTTTCTAATTAATATATTAACACTTAAATATATTAATAAACTATTTATTTAATTTCTATTGATTTATTAATCACATAATAAATCAACCTTTCTCTCTACCGGACTTTTTGCCAATCCTCCAACTATGAGGGCAACCCAAATGGACTATGCTACTATTAATTAGGTAAATACTAATTATTAGTCATGGCTTAGACACCTAATCCAACAGTCTCCCACTTGGATAAGTCTATGACTAAAATTACCAATTTACCCTCTAATTAATTTAGCAACTGTAGCTTCCTAGAAACTGCTGCCGAACTCTGACCTAGTCAGTTCTGTCCAAAGATAAGTGATCATATGATCCTTCGTCCAACAAGATATTTTCAGACACGAGACATGGATTGAGATCAATCTCTGTCTGATACTCTGTTCCCCGATTTCCGATTCTACTTATGACTTTAGAACTTCTAATTGAACACATCAATTTAGTCCAGGCTGGCCAGCACTTTAGTCAACTTCAAAATCATCGAGAGGCCTACAGATATCTGTTTCCCATCAGGGTCAAGGAACGAATAAGCTTCGACTCATATGCTTATATCTTTTACCAGTCAAATCATTCACAACAACACGTTTTATAACATCGAGTTACCGATGCGTTTTCGTATTATCAATGAACAACTGCCTTGTAAATTATAACTCATATCTCTCTACTTGAAGATCATAGGATATTATCGTCTCAATATTGCTTGTGATATAATCCATGAAGCAATCTATTGAGCGTGGGTTTATCCAATACTCAAATCTCTATTTCTAAGTACTCATGAATGTTGTAGCAATCCTATTGCTATGCCTAACTCCTTAGACAGTCTACAAATCAATTCACGACAGTCTTGATTCAATACTTACTTCCCAAAGTATGAGCGACTGTGGACCTTTCTGAATAATTAAATTATTCGGGAAGTAAAACATGCGAAAGCAAAACATAAAGATCTGACTGGCAGCTACTCCTGCTTATTACCAAGTCTCCACAAGGTAATCACCAAGTCTGGTCTTGTCATAAACTATTATCGGTTTCAAAAATTTCTTTTAAACTTTCAATTCTAATTTTGCATCTATGTCTTTATGAACCTTACACTCTTTCTATGTATCCAAAGTATCTTATACTTGTACACTTTATTGTAGATGATCCAATCGGATGCTCATCCGATAACATCTCAATATGTTATCCTGTCAATTTCTCTCCTAACTCCATTCTGGTAATGTGTACGGTGACTTACTATGGTTTTGGGGTCTTTAGTCTACTTGACTGCACCCTAAGACTATTTCGAGGTGCTGTGATGTGCCGGTGAACCACACGCGCTCCATCAGAATACCATCGAGATTCTTTAACCATCATGTCCTTCAACATCATGTCCTGACGTTACCCATTTGAAAAACTTTCAAATTAACACTATCACCCCAATCATTTCCTAATGAATTCTCACTTGAGTTCAAACAATCCATCCAGTATACCTAGCCAGGCAATGTCCTGAATCCAACTTACTATGCCCTAAGCATTAAGTTATCAGGACATGTTCATGACTTTATGATCGATCCAAAACTTGTGGAACCCGATCTAATCCTATTCCAAACCCTTTCGGAGTCCAAGGATTATTTATAATCCTTTGTGTCATGATTTTCGAAAAACTATTTTCCTTTCGGAGACTTTTCTCGTGCATCTTGAATCTTATCAAGATCATGCTTACAATGGCTAGGTCTATGCTGGTGATTTCATCTTTCCAATAGATGACTGTGAATTACATGAGTATGTTGCACCTTCTTTATTTCTTTCATGCCAAGTCATCACACTTTGCAATGACAAGAAAAAAACTTTTCCTAAGTCTATGTATCTTGAATCTCATCAAGATCATCTTGGCAGAATCTGGATCTATCTCATAGACATTGACAACCACCTGAGTATGCCGTATTTCTATTAAGGCTTTCATAGCGATCCGTCTCTTAACACCAAGTCATTACACTTTGTAATGAAAAGAGACGTTTTCTAGAACCATTATTTATCCCACATGTGGGGATAGTGGATAACGGCGACTCCCACTGGCTTTGACACGGTTATAGGCTATTCACAAAATCCAGAACTTATGGCACATTTTGAGAATCCAAACCTTTCTGACATTTTAATGGAAATCTTTCAGCCCTTTCTCAAAATCCAATCCTATGGCATATTTTGAGAATCTGAATATCCTTTCTTGCGAGATGCCCGTGGGACGAAACCCGGGACTATTCACCTTTGTACCGGGACTCTCTTTGTGAGTCTCTATTAGTGTGCCGGTGATCCACACGCGCTCCACTAACGATTCACAATGTACCGTACAGTATTCTTTCAGATTCCATCCTCTATTGAGATTACTTCTCCCGGAATCAATTACTTGACTCTGAGTATCGTCTCACTCAACCAGATGTTCTGAAGGTATGTATTTGTCCATGTTGCTTTCTTTTGATGATTCAGTTACTCCCACTGGTTTTTAGACCAGGTGTAGAATCAAACAAATTTTTTTCACATAGACTGTGTCTCGCCCTAAGGTTCTCTTGTTTGGTAGCAACCGGGCTCACCAATGCTTCCCAATAGTCGGATTGTGAATCCGTACTAACTATAGTGTTTTACCACCAATCGGTGTGTCACCCCAATCATAGCTACTTATGATGGTGATCAATACTACTGGTCAAGAGAAGATTATGTCAGTTGTAGAACAGAAATTTGATTTCTGCTCCAAGCCTAGTGATGACTAAAGGTTCTTCCACTTGGCTAATCCTGAACTCATTCAGGACTGTCCCAACTCCCACTGTTTCCTTAAAACATGAGTTCTTTCTAAAAGAGCTATTCTTTTAGAGTTGTAGCGGGATAGCCAACGAAACGACATTGCTTATCAGGTTCAGGCTAGTCATGAGGTTCAGACGAACACTACAGGACCCTGGAGTTTCACTGTGCAAGTAGGATAATCCCAGCTTTACATATCAGACAGTGTCAGCAAGACCTACTTAGTCTAGGATGTGGTCGGAATATGGTTTATATAGACTGACTGGTATAGAGTTCAACTTATTTAAAACTAATTTGCAATGTATCTCATACATCGAGGATCGAACTGTTTCGACCAATGCTCCATTATCTTCCTCAAGACACATTATAACCATTAATGCTCTTGAAAGAGAATGAACTGTGAAACCTTTTTCTCAGTTTATGTTATCGCTCAGGTTCTGTGAAACTTGTACTTCCTTTGAAGTCCTTGGAATTTTCAAGGTTTCAATTCAATTGCTTATCCCGATAAGCAATGTCATATTCATCATATTGCGAAGTACAAACAATTGTGTTCTATGTCTTTTACATATCTATGTAGACTAATGACTTTGTTAACTTTGTTCAAGACTTGCAATCTTCAGTTGACTCTAAGTCAACTGATTCCAAAATCCTATCCTCTGGATCTTTGGGTGATTCATTTCTTGCCACATGTGCTTTATAAAGAACTTAATCATCATCTGACTCCAAGTCAGATGATTCCAAAGTCCTGTCCAACTGGACCTTTGGTTGATTCATTTCTTGACACATTAAGAAATCAATTCATCAAGTGACTCTAAGTCAAATGATTCCAAGGTCCTGTCCAACTGGACCTATGGTTGAATTGATTCTTATAACTTTTGTATTAACAATCATAAATGACATAATTCTTGAATCCAAACACTTTGGATGCATCAACATTCAAGTTATTACTAATCATACATTCAACACATTCATATAACATTTCAAGGATAATTTCAGACAACAGGTGTTAAAAGAAAATATGACAATTTTATTAAAAATAAAATCCTTGAACAATGTAATAGACAATGTCAAAAATGTATCTAAAGACTAATAACAATATTTAATATCTATCTAAACTTCAAAACTGCACGAGCTGGATATCCAATCCATATGTGCTCCTATGCACCAGAGTCCCGTGCCTTCTTGATTCCCTGCATACAAGCCAAAATGCGACTGTCACATTATGTATCAAGAAATCTTGGAACAGGAGTTTTGAGGTTTTTAGATATACCTGAGCTTTCAAAAGAGTTGGAGCGTCTTCCAATCTTTCCGTGACTGTATCCGATTTAGCGGATTCCCAGTTTGAGACATGTCCAGTCGATCTTGACCGTTTCTTGTTACGTCTCTTTACTGGACTTAATCCAGAAGTAGCTGAGCCATTGGAGCTATGCATGTCCAAGAGTGACTCGTATAAAGTCAACAGTGGACGCATTTCCATGAGGGTCTTTTTCTGGTTTTCCTTTCTATACGTCTGAATGAACAGATCGTACTCATTTGTCAGCGAAGCGAGCAGGATGTTAACACTCTCCTCCTGACTCATGGGATGACCAAGTTTATATAACTCGCCTATGTACCCTTCAATCTGAAGAACATGCGAATTGATGCTACTTCCTCCCTTTAGCTTGCACTCTGCAAGTCTTCCGAGGTCAATTTCTCTCCTAACTCCATTCTGGTAATGTGTACGGTGACTTACTATGGTTTTGGGGTCTTTAGTCTACTTGACTGCACCCTAAGACTATTAGGGTTTATAGTCTCTAAACCCTAATTTTGGGCAAATTGACAATTAGGGTTAGGGTTTTGAAAACCCTAGCCCCTCCCCTCTATTTTGGCGATTTTATGATTAGGGTTTAGAAGGTATTCTATTTTTGGTAACTTTAAATTGTTTAAAAGATAAACCTTAAAACCTTTATCCTAAAAAATCGAAAATTAGGGGATAAGGATAGGTTTTAATTAATTTGATTAATTTGATAAACCTATCTACATTTGAATTAATTTAATTAATTGGTAATTAAAAGATAATTCAAGGATTTAATTTAATTTAGAATTTAATTGTTTAAATTGGCGAAAATTAAAAGGATAAATCCTAAAATATTTTAAAAGGTTTAAAATATCAAATTTAATTAATTTAATTAATTGGTTAATTAAAAGATAATTAAATCGGCTTTAAATGGTTTAATTTAATTTTAAATTTAATAGCTTAAATCGACAATAAATTAAAAGATAAACCAGAAACAATTTTTTAAAGGTTTAAAAAATTACATCTTATATATATTATAACTAGGAAGTTATTTTTATATGTATGAGATTAAATGGTTAGTCAAATCATTAGTAGGCCTCATTCACGAAGCTGGTCTATAAAGTGGGTATAAGGAGACTGCCTATAAAATGGCGGTCTAATGGGTGAACACTCTCGCCCACCGCTCGCCTGATCAGTGGAGGGTCGTTAGCCGAACAGGTTTGATAGGACCACCTAATAATCACTAAAAGTATAATGATTCAAAGTACTAGAACACTTAATAAAACCCAAATCTAGTTACTTTAGGAAAAAATGTGAATTGGTGCTAATCCATGAAATTGCACATTGCACTTTATGAAACATTGGTAGAGCGTGTGTGGTTTACCGGCATGCCAATAGGGGTTCATAAAGAGTTGCAATGGGTTTCCCGGGTATTATCATTATTGATGGAGCGTGTGTGGTTTACCGGCACATCAATTAGAGATGATAATTAACCCGAGAGTACCAAGCTAATTTGCATGGTTATTCACATCCAGTTTGTGATCCTCGGCATCCCAGTCACAAACAGTGGAGCACATCCGAGATTAAACATGCCATTGAAGAGTTTAATGAATCTCAACAGATCTAGGAATTTCATAAGATGAAATTGATAAGTGTTTATCTACCTTAATGACCATTATGTTGTGATTACGGCATCCCTCTTCACACCATAGTTGGGGTATTTTGGATCCTAGCCTTATTAAATAACATATTGGGTAATTATTTAAAAAGGAAAAATTAAGCTAATAAATTCTATTTTCTTTATAGATGTCAAGTGTCAATTCTCCTCCTTCTCCTCCTTCACCCATTTCTGAAAGCATCAGAATGCACCTGCTTAATATGGAAAGGCTGACTGGCCTCAACTGTAAAGAATGGCTTCGCAATTGGAGACTGGGTCTCGGCATTGCTGGCAAGCTACATCTCACCGAGTATCCGATCCCAGTTCCACCGGAACAAGTCATCATAAAAGGTCCTTATGATGAATCCGAAGAGATTCGTGACCTCATGCTATCAACCATTGACCCCGAGTTCCGCAAGGATTTTGAATCCTTGGGGCCATATGAGTTAATGCAACTGGTTGAGAAAAGGTTCCAGAAACCAGTTGAAGAGGAACGAACCAGGATCTTCAAAAGACTTGCAGAGTGCAAGCTGAAAGCAGGAAGTAGCGTCAATTCGCATGTTCTTCAGATTGAAGCGTACATAGGCGAATTGCATAAACTTGGTTATTCCATGAGTCAGGAAGAGAGTGTTAACATCCTACTCGTTTCGCTGACAAATGAGTACGATCTGTTCATTCAGACGTATAGAAAGGAAGACCGGAAAAAGACCCTCATGGAAATGCGTCCACTGTTGACTTTATACGAGTCACTCTTGGACAGGCATAGCTCCAATGGCTCAGCTACTTCTGGATTAAGTCTAGTGAAGAGACGTAACAAGAAACGGTCGAGATCGACTAGACATGTCTCAAACTGGGAATCCGCTAAATCGGATACAGTCACGGAAAGATTGGAAGACGCTCCAACTCTTTTGAAAGCGCAGGTATATCTAAAAACCTCAAAACTCCTGTTCCAAGATTTCTTGATACATAATGTGAGAGTCGCATTTTGGATTGTATGCAGGGAATCAAGAAGGCACGGGACTCTGTCGCATAGGAGCACATTTGGATTGGATCTCCAGCTCGTGCAGTTTTGAAGTTTAGATAGATATTAAATATTGTTATTAGTCTTTAGATACATTTTTGGCATTGTCTATTACATTGTTCAAGGATTTTATTTTTAATAAAATTGTCATATTTTCTTTTAACACCTGTTGTCTGAAATTATCCTTGAAATGTTATATGAATGTGTTGAATGTATGATTAGTAATAACTTGAATGTTGATGCATCCAAAGTGTTTGGATTCAAGAATTGTGTCATTTATGATTGTTAATACAAATGTTATAAGAATCAATTCAACCACAGGTCCAGTTGGACAGGACCTTGGAATCATTTGACTTAGAGTCACTTGATGAATTGAGTTCTTAATGTGTCAAGAAATGAATCAACCAAAGGTCCAGTTGGACAGGACTTTGGAATCATCTGACTTAGAGTCAGATGATGATTAAGTTCTTCATAAAGCACATATGGCAAGAAATGAATCACCCAAAGATCCAGAGGATAGGATTTTGGAATCAGTTGACTTAGAGTCAACTGAAGATTGCAAGTCTTAAACCAAGTTAACAAAGTCATTAGTCTACATAGATATGTAAAAGACATTGAGATTAAGAGCAACGGACACACCTGTTGCGGTGTGTTGCTCGAATCTTGAGATAGAACACAATTGTTTGTACTTCACAATATTCATCATTCGGTATGATGAATATGACATTGCTTATCGGTATAAGTAATTGAATTGAGACCTTAAACAGTCCAAGGACTTCAAAGGAAGTACAAGTTCCACAGAACCTGAGCGATAACATAAACTGAGAAAAAGGTTTCACAGTTCATTCTCTTCCAAGAGCATTAATGGTTATAATGTGTCTTAGGGAAGATAATGGAGCATTGGTCGAAACAGTTCGATCCTCGATGTATGAGATACAATGCCAATTAGTTTCCAATAAGATGAACACTATACCAGTCAGTCCATATAAACCATACTCCGACCACATCCTAGACTAAGTAGGTCTTGCAAACACTGCTTGAAATGTAAAGCTGGGATTATCCCACTTGTACATAGAAAGTCCAGGGTCTTGTAGTGTTCATCTGAACCTCATGACCAGCTGAACTTGATCAGCATTGTCATTTCATTAGCTATCCCACTGTAACTAAAGAGCTCTTTTAGAAAGAACTCATGGTCTAAGGAAACAGTGGGAGTTGGGACAGTCCTAAATGAGTTTAGGATTAGCAATGAAAGAACCTTTTAGTCATCACTAGGCTTGGAGCAGAAATCAGATTTCTGCTTTACAACTGACATAATCTCCTCTTAACCAGTAGTATTGATCACCATCATAAGTAGTTGTGATCAGGGTGACATACCGATTGGTGGTAAAACACTGCAGTTGGTACGGATTTGCAATCCGACTACTTGGAAGCATTGGTGAGCCCGGCTGCTGCCAAATAAGAGGACCTTAGGGCGAGACACGGTCTGTATGAAAATTTGATTGATTTTACACCTGGTCTAAAAACTAGTGGGAGTAACTGAGTTATCAAAAGAAAGCAACTTGGACATATACATACCTTCAGAGCATCTAGTTGAGTGAGTCGATACTCAGAGTCAAGCAATTGATTTCGAGTAAAGCACTCTCAATAGCAGATGAAATCCGAGAGGATTCTGCGTGGCATAGTGTGAGTCGTTAGTGGAGCGTGTGTGGTTTACCGGCACACTAATAGGGACACACATAGAGCATGCCATTACAAAAGGTACATGGCCCCGGGTTTCGTCCCACGGGGATCTCGCAAGAAAGGATATTCAGATTCTCAAAATATGCCAAAGGATTGGATTTTGAGAAAGGACTGAAAGATTTCCATTAAAATGTCAGAAAGGTTTGGATTCTCAAAATGTACCATAAGTCCTGGATTTTGTGAATAGTCTATAACCATGTCAAAGCCAGTGGGAGTCGCCGTTATCTACTATCTCCATACGTGGGATACATAATGTTTCTAGGAAATGTCTCTTTTCGTTACAAAGTGTAATGACTTGGTGTTAAGAGACAGATCGCTATGAAAGCCTTAATAGAAATACGGCATACTCAGGTGGTTGTAAACGTCTATGAGATAGATCCAGATTCTGCCAAGATGATCTTGATGAGATTCAAGATGCATAGACCTAGGAAAAGTTTTCTTATCATTTCAAAGTGTGATGACTTGGCGTGAAAGAAACTAAGAAGGTGCAATATACTCACATAATTCAAAGTCATCTATTAGATAGATGAAATCACCAGCATAGACCTAGCCATTCTAAGCATGATCTTGATAAGATTCAAGATGCATGAGAAGAGTCTCTGAAAGGAAATAGTTTTTCGAAAATCATGACACAAAGGATTATAAATAATCCTTGGATTCCGAAAGGGTTTGAAATAGGATTAGATCGGGTTCCACAAGTTTTGGATCGATCATAAAGTCATGAACATGTCCTGATAACTTAATGCTTAGGGCATAGTAAGTTGGATTCAGGACATTGCCTGGCTGGGAATACTGGATGGATTGGTTGAACTAAAGTGAGAATTCATTAGGAAATGATTAGGGTGAAAGTGATAGTATTAATTTGAAAGATTTTCAAAGTGGTAATTATTAACATCAGGGCATGATGTTAATAGACTTCATGGTTACAAAGTCTCGTTGGTATTCTGATGGAGCGCGTGTGGTTCACCGGCACATCATAACACCTCGAAATAGTCTTAGGGTGCAGTCAAGTAGACTAAAGATCCCAGAACCATAGGAAGTCACAGTACACATTCACAGAATGGAGTTAAAAGAGAAATTGACAGGATAACATATTGAGATGTTATCGGATGAGCATCCGATTGGATCATCTGCAATAAAATGTATAAGTATAAGATACTTTAGATACATAGAAAGAGTGTAAGGTTGATAAAGACATAGATGTAAAATTAGAATTGAAAGTTTAAAAGAAATCTTGAAACCGATAACAGTTTATGACAAGGTCCGACTTGGTGATTACCTTGTGGAGACTTGGTAATAAGCAGGAGTAGCTGCCAGTCAGATCTTTATGTTTCACTTTTGCATGTTTTACTTCCCGAATAATTTAATTATTCAGATAGGTCCACAGTCGCTCATACTTTGGGTAGTAAGTATTGAATCAAGACTGTCATGAATTGGTTTGTAGACTGTCTAAGGAGTTAGACATAGCAATAGGATTGCTACAACATTCATGAGTACTTAGAAATAAAGATTTGAGTATTGGATAAACCCACGCTCAATAGATTACTTCATGGATTATATCACAAGCAATGTTGAGACGGTAATATCTTATGATCTTGAAGTGGAGAGATATGAGTTATAATTTACAAGGCAGTTGTTCATTGATAATACGAAAACGCATCGGTAACTCGATGTTATAAAACGTGTTGTTGTGAATGATTTGACTGGTAAAAGATATAAGCATATGAGTCAAAGCTTATTCGTTCCTTGACCCTGATGGGAAACAGATATCTGTAGGCCTCTCGATGATTTTGAAGTTGACTAAAGTGCTGGCCAGCCTGGACTAAATTGATGTGTTCAATTAGAAGTTCTAAAGTCATGAGCAGAATCGGAAATCGGGGAACAGAGTATCGGACAGAGATTGATCTCAATCCATGTCTCGTGTCTGAAAATATCTTGTTGGACGAAGGATCATCTGATCACTTATCTTTGGACAGAACTGACTAGGTCAGAGTTCGGCAGCGGTTTCTAGGAAGCTACAGTTGCTAAATTAATTAGAGGGTAAATTGGTAATTTTAGTCATAGACTTATCCAAGTGGGAGACTGTTGGATTAGGTGTCTAAGCCATGACTAATAATTAGTATTTATCTAATTAATAGTAGCATAGTCCATTTGGGTTGCCCTCATAGTTGGAGGATTGGCAGAAAGTCCGGTAGAGAGAAAGATTGATTTATTATGTGATTAATAAATCAATAGAAATTAAATAAATAGTTTATTAATATATTTAAGTGATAATATATTAATTAGAAACTATAATAATTAATTAGAAATTTTTCTGGAATTAATTGGAATTAATTTGGCAGTTAAATTTATTAATTAAAGGTGCAGGGACTAAAACTGTAATTATTCGATAGTTGAGTAAGTGGCAGTGTGAGTAACCATGTGGTGAACGAAATTATATATATAGATATATATATTTTCGAGATATATATATATATACTACAGATAAATGGTGTTTGAATGATTAAAATAATAGTTTATCTTAATTCGAATTCAAAAAGGCTTATCTGTAACGATTATCTGATCACCACATGGAGGCTATAAATAGGGAGGCTCTCCCTAAACCCTAGACCACGAATTTTAACTCTCTCTCCCAAGGAATTTTCGGCCAAGAGCTCAGCTAAGGGTGTGACTGCATTTGAGGCAAGAGATTTCTGTTGCTTTGCTTCCAAGATTCACTAAAGGTTGGTTTTTCTTGATCTTTCTTTTAGTTTATCTTCTTCTGGCCTTCTAAGATATGTTATATGTTTAATTAGAAGAAAACCTAGATCTATATAGGTTGCATGTGAACTTAGGAATGTTAGTTCATAGTTGCAGAAAACCTTTCAGTGGTATCAGAGCAATAATATATTAATTAGAAACCTAGATCTATATAGGTTGCATGTGAACTTAGGATTAGGTGTCTAAGCCATGACTAATAATTAGTATTTACCTAATTAATAGTAGCATAGTCCATTTGGGTTGCCCTCATAGTTGGAGGATTGGCAGAAAGTCCGGTAGAGAGAAAGGTTGATTTATTATGTGATTAATAAATCAATAGAAATTAAATAAATAGTTTATTAATATATTTAAGTGTTAATATATTAATTAGAAACTATAATAATTAATTAGAAATTTTTCTGGAATTAATTGGAATTAATTTGGCAGTTAAATTGATTAATTAAAGGTGCAGGGACTAAAACTGTAATTATTCGATAGTTGAGTAAGTGGCAGTGTTAGTGACCATGTGGTGGCCGAAAATATATATATAGATATATATATTTTCGAAATATATATATATATATTATAGATAAATGGTGTTTGAATGATTAAAATAATAGTTTATCTTAATTCGAATTCAAAAAGGCTTATCTGTAACGATTATCTGATCACCACATGGAGGCTATAAATAGGGAGGCTCTCCCTAACCCTAAAGCCACGAAATTTGACTCTCTCTCCCAAGGAATTTTCGGCCAAGACCTCAGCTAAGGGTGTGACTTCATTTGAGGCAGGACATTTGTGCTGCTTGGTTTCCAAGAAATCCTAAAAGGTTAGTTTTTCTTATTTTATTCTTTTAGTTAATTTCTTCTGGCTTTCTAGGATATGTTATATGTTTAATTAGAAGAAAACCTAGATCTATATAGGTTGCATGTGAACTTAGAATTTTAGTTCATAGTTGCAGAAAACCTTTCAGTGGTATCAGAGCGTTTTGGTGTGTTTTCTTGTTAAATTGCTATAACTGCTTTCCTGAAAATTAGGGTTTAATTGTTTATAAACCCTAATGTGGCCAATTTCGAAATTTAGGGTTTGTTTTAGAAACCCTAGCCCCTCCCCTATGATTTGGCGATTTTTTGTGGATTAGGTTAGAAGGTATTCTATTTTTGGTAACTTTAAATTGTTTAAAAGATAAACCTTAAAACCCTTTATCCTAAAAATCGAAAATTAGGGGATAAGGATATGTTTTAATTAATTTGATTAATTTGATAAACCTATCTACTTTTGAATTAATTTAATTAATTGGTAATTAAAAGATAATTCAAGGATTTAATTTAATTTAAAATTTAATTGCTTTAAATTGGCGAAAATTAAATAGATAAATCCTAAAATATTTTAAAATGTTTAAAATATCAAATTTAATTAATTTAATTAATTGGTTAATTAAAAGATAATTAAAATCCATTTTAAGGTTTAATTTAATTTGAAATTTAATAGTTTAAATTGGCAATAAATTAAAAGATAAACCAGAAACAATTTTTAAATGGTTTAAAAAAAATTACATCTTATATATATTATAATTAGGGAGTTATTATTATATGTATAAGATTAAAATGGTTAGTCAAATCATTAGTAGGCCTCATTCACGAAGCTGGTCTATAAAGTGGGTATAAGGAGACTGCCTATAAAATGGCGGTCTAATGGGTGAACACTCTCGCCCACCGCTCGCCTGATCAGTGGAGGGTCGTTAGCCGAACATGTATGATAGGACCACCTAATAATCACTAAAAGTTAATGATTCAAAGTACTAGAACACTTAATAAAATCCCATATCTAGTTACTTTAGGAAAATGTGAATTGGTGCTAATCCATGAAATTGCACATTGCACTTTATGAAACATTGGTGGAGCGTGTGTGGTTTACCGGCACGCCAATAGGGGTTCATAAAGAGTTGCAATGGGTTTCCCGGGTATTATCATTATTGATGGAGCGTGTGTGGTTTACCGGCACATCAATTAGAGATGATAATTAACCCGAGAGTACCAAGCTAATTTGCATGGTTATTCACATCCAGTTTGTGATCCTCGGCATCCCAGTCACAAACAGTGGGGCACATCCGAGATTAAACATGCCATTTAAAAGTTTAATGAATCTCATCAGAACTAGGAATTTCATAAGATGAAATTGATAAGTGTTTATCTACCTTAATGACCATTATGTTGTGATTACGGCATCCCTCTTCACACCATAGTTGGGGTATTTTGGATCCTAGCCTTAATAAATAATATATTGGGTAATTATTTAAAAGGAACAGTTAAACTAATAAATTCTATTTCTTTTATAGATGTCAAGTGTCAATTCTCCTCCTTCTCCTCCTTCACCCATTTCTGAAAGCATCAGAATGCACCTGCTTAATATGGAAAGGCTGACTGGCGTCAACTGTAAAGAATGGCTTCGCAATTGGAGACTGGGTCTCGGCATTGCTGGCAAGCTACATCTCACCGAGTATCCGATCCCAGTTCCACCGGAACAAGTCATCATAAAAGGTCCTTATGATGAATCCGAAGAGATTCGTGACCTCATGCTATCAACCATTAACCCCGAGTTCCGCAAGGATTTTGAATCCTTGGGGCCATATGAGTTGATGCAACTGGTGGAGGAAAGGTTCCAAAAACCAGTTGAAGAGGAACAAGCTAGAATCCTCGGAAGACTTGCAGAGTGCAAGCTAAAGGGAGGAAGTAGCATCAATTCGCATGTTCTTCAGATTGAAGGGTACATAGGCGAGTTATATAAACTTGGTCATCCCATGAGTCAGGAGGAGAGTGTTAACATCCTGCTCGCTTCGCTGACAAATGAGTACGATCTGTTCATTCAGACGTATAGAAAGGAAAACCAGAAAAAGACCCTCATGGAAATGCGTCCACTGTTGACTTTATACGAGTCACTCTTGGACAGGCATAGCTCCAATGGCTCAGCTACTTCTGGATTAAGTCCAGTAAAGAGACGTAACAAGAAACGGTCAAGATCGACTGGACATGTCTCAAACTGGGAATCCGCTAAATCGGATACAGTCACGGAAAGATTGGAAGACGCTCCAACTCTTTTGAAAGCTCAGGTATATCTAAAAACCTCAAAACTCCTGTTCCAAGATTTCTTGATACATAATGTGACAGTCGCATTTTGGTTTGTATGCAGGGAATCAAGAAGGCACGGGACTCTGGTGCATAGGAGCACATATGGATTGGATATCCAGCTCGTGCAGTTTTGAAGTTTAGATAGATATTAAATATTGTTATTAGTCTTTAGATACATTTTTGACATTGTCTATTACATTGTTCAAGGATTTTATTTTTAATAAAATTGTCATATTTTCTTTTAACACCTGTTGTCTGAAATTATCCTTGAAATGTTATATGAATGTGTTGAATGTATGATTAGTAATAACTTGAATGTTG
This sequence comes from Cichorium intybus, assembly GCA_023525715.1. NCBI lineage: Eukaryota > Viridiplantae > Streptophyta > Magnoliopsida > Asterales > Asteraceae > Cichorium > Cichorium intybus. The sequence continues at coordinate 413,083 of CM042015.1, read as the reverse complement.
ATGCATCCAAAGTGTTTGGATTCAAGAATTATGTCATTTATGATTGTTAATACAAAAGTTATAAGAATCAATTCAACCATAGGTCCAGTTGGACAGGACCTTGGAATCATTTGACTTAGAGTCACTTGATGAATTGATTTCTTAATGTGTCAAGAAATGAATCAACCAAAGGTCCAGTTGGACAGGACTTTGGAATCATCTGACTTGGAGTCAGATGATGATTAAGTTCTTTATAAAGCACATGTGGCAAGAAATGAATCACCCAAAGATCCAGAGGATAGGATTTTGGAATCAGTTGACTTAGAGTCAACTGAAGATTGCAAGTCTTGAACAAAGTTAACAAAGTCATTAGTCTACATAGATATGTAAAAGACATAGAACACAATTGTTTGTACTTCGCAATATTCATCATTCGATATGATGAATATGACATTGCTTATCGGGATAAGAAATTGAATTGAAACCTTGAAAATTCCAAGGACTTCAAAGGAAGTACAAGTTTCACAGAACCTGAGCGATAACATAAACTGAGAAAAAGGTTTCACAGTTCATTCTCTTCTAAGAGCATTAATGGTTATAATGTGTCTTGAGGAAGATAATGGAGCATTGGTCGAAACAGTTCGATCCTCAATGTATGAGATACATTGCAAATTAGTTTTAAATAAGTTGAACTCTATACCAGTCAGTCTATATAAACCATATTCCGACCACATCCTAGACTAAGTAGGTCTTGCTGACACTGTCTGATATGTAAAGCTGGGATTATCCTACTTGTACAGTGAAACTCCAGGGTCCTGTAGTGTTCGTCTGAACCTCATGACTAGCCAGAACCTGATCAGCAATGTCGTTTCGTTGGCTATCCCGCTACAACTCTAAAAGAATAGCTCTTTTAGAAAGAACTCATGTTTTAAGGAAACAGTGGGAGTTGGGACAGTCCTGAATGAGTTCAGGATTAGCCAAGTGGAAGAACCTTTAGTCATCACTAGGCTTGGAGCAGAAATCAAATTTCTGTTCTACAACTGACATAATCTTCTCTTGACCAGTAGTATTGATCACCATCATAAGTAGCTATGATTGGGGTGACACACCGATTGGTGGTAAAACACTATAGTTAGTACGGATTCACAATCCGACTATTGGGAAGCATTGGTGAGCCCGGTTGCTACCAAACAAGAGAACCTTAGGGCGAGACACAGTCTATGTGAAAATTTTGATTGATTCTACACCTGGTCTAAAAACCAGTGGGAGTAACTGAATCATCAAAAGAAAGCAACATGGACAAATACATACCTTCAGAACATCTGGTTGAGTGAGACGATACTCAGAGTCAAGTAATTGATTCCGGGAGAAGTAATCTCAATAGAGGATGGAATCTGAAAGAATACTGTACGGTACATTGTGAATCGTTAGTAGAGCGCGTGTGGATCACCGGCACACTAATAGAGACTCACAAAGAGAGTCCCGGTACAAAGGTGAATAGTCCCGGGTTTCGTCCCACGGGCATCTCGCAAGAAAGGATATTCAGATTCTCAAAATATGTCATAGGATTGGATTTTGAGAAAGGGCTGAAAGATTTCCATTAAAATGTCAGAAAGGTTTGGATTCTCAAAATGTGCCATAAGTTCTGGATTTTGTGAATAGCCTATAACCGTGTCAAAGCCAGTGGGAGTCGCCGTTATCCACTATCCCCACATGTGGGATAAATAATGGTTCTAGAAAACGTCTCTTTTCATTACAAAGTGTAATGACTTGGTGTTAAGAGACGGATCGCTATGAAAGCCTTAATAGAAATACGGCATACTCAGGTGGTTGTAAATGTCTATGAGATAGATCCAGATTCTGCCAAGATGATCTTGATGAGATTCAAGATACATAGACTTAGGAAAAGTTTTTTTTTTTTGTCATTGCAAAGTGTGATGACTTGGCATGAAAGAAATAAAGAAGGTGCAACATACTCATGTAATTCACAGTCATCTATTGGAAAGATGAAATCACCAGCATAGACCTAGCCATTGTAAGCATGATCTTGATAAGATTCAAGATGCACGAGAAAAGTCTCCGAAAGGAAAATAGTTTTTCGAAAATCATGACACAAAGGATTATAAATAATCCTTGGACTCCGAAAGGGTTTGGAATAGGATTAGATCGGGTTCCACAAGTTTTGGATCGATCATAAAGTCATGAACATGTCCTGATAACTTAATGCTTAGGGCATAGTAAGTTGGATTCAGGACATTGCCTGGCTAGGTATACTGGATGGATTGTTTGAACTCAAGTGAGAATTCATTAGGAAATGATTGGGGTGATAGTGTTAATTTGAAAGTTTTTCAAATGGGTAACGTCAGGACATGATGTTGAAGGACATGATGGTTAAAGAATCTCGATGGTATTCTGATGGAGCGCGTGTGGTTCACCGGCACATCATAGCACCTCGAAATAGTCTTAGGGTGCAGTCAAGTAGACTAAAGACCCCAAAACCATAGTAAGTCACCGTACACATTACCAGAATGGAGTTAGGAGAGAAATTGACAGGATAACATATTGAGATGTTATCGGATGAGCATCCGATTGGATCATCTACAATAAAGTGTACAAGTATAAGATACTTTGGATACATAGAAAGAGTGTAAGGTTCATAAAGACATAGATGCAAAATTAGAATTGAAAGTTTAAAAGAAATTTTTGAAACCGATAATAGTTTATGACAAGACCAGACTTGGTGATTACCTTGTGGAGACTTGGTAATAAGCAGGAGTAGCTGCCAGTCAGATCTTTATGTTTCGCTTTCGCATGTTTTACTTCCCGAATAATTTAATTATTCAGAAAGGTCCACAGTCGCTCATACTTTGGGAAGTAAGTATTGAATCAAGACTGTCGTGAATTGATTTGTAGACTGTCTAAGGAGTTAGGCATAGCAATAGGATTGCTACAACATTCATGAGTACTTAGAAATAGAGATTTGAGTATTGGATAAACCCACGCTCAATAGATTGCTTCATGGATTATATCAATGAAGCAATCTATTGATTGCACCCTAAGACTATTTCGAGGTATGCCTAACTCCTTAGACAGTCTACAAATCAATTCACGACAGTCTTGATTCAATACTTACTTCCCAAAGTATGAGCGACTGTGGACCTTTCTGAATAATTAAATTATTCGGGAAGTAAAACATGCGAAAGCGAAACATAAAGATCTGACTGGCAGCTACTCCTGCTTATTACCAAGTCTCCACAAGGTAATCACCAAGTCTGGTCTTGTCATAAACTATTATCGGTTTCAAAAATTTCTTTTAAACTTTCAATTCTAATTTTGCATCTATGTCTTTATGAACCTTACACTCTTTCTATGTATCCAAAGTATCTTATACTTGTACACTTTATTGTAGATGATCCAATCGGATGCTCATCCGATAACATCTCAATATGTTATCCTGTCAATTTCTCTCCTAACTCCATTCTGGTAATGTGTACGGTGACTTACTATGGTTTTGGGGTCTTTAGTCTACTTGACTGCACCCTAAGACTATTTCGAGGTGCTATGATGTGCCGGTGAACCACACGCGCTCCATCAGAATACCATCGAGATTCTTTAACCATCATGTCCTTCAACATCATGTCCTGACGTTACCCATTTGAAAAACTTTCAAATTAACACTATCACCCCAATCATTTCCTAATGAATTCTCACTTGAGTTCAAACAATCCATCCAGTATACCTAGCCAGGCAATGTCCTGAATCCAACTTACTATGCCCTAAGCATTAAGTTATCAGGACATGTTCATGACTTTATGATCGATCCAAAACTTGTGGAACCCGATCTAATCCTATTCCAAACCCTTTCGGAGTCCAAGGATTATTTATAATCCTTTGTGTCATGATTTTCGAAAAACTATTTTCCTTTCGGAGACTTTTCTCGTGCATCTTGAATCTTATCAAGATCATGCTTACAATGGCTAGGTCTATGCTGGTGATTTCATCTTTCCAATAGATGACTGTGAATTACATGAGTATGTTGCACCTTCTTTATTTCTTTCATGCCAAGTCATCACACTTTGCAATGACAAAAAAAAAACTTTTCCTAAGTCTATGTATCTTGAATCTCATCAAGATCATCTTGGCAGAATCTGGATCTATCTCATAGACATTTACAACCACCTGAGTATGCCGTATTTCTATTAAGGCTTTCATAGCGATCCGTCTCTTAACACCAAGTCATTACACTTTGTAATGAAAAGAGACGTTTTCTAGAACCATTATTTATCCCACATGTGGGGATAGTGGATAACGGCGACTCCCACTGGCTTTGACACGGTTATAGGCTATTCACAAAATCCAGAACTTATGGCACATTTTGAGAATCCAAACCTTTCTGACATTTTAATGGAAATCTTTCAGCCCTTTCTCAAAATCCAATCCTATGACATATTTTGAGAATCTGAATATCCTTTCTTGCGAGATGCCCGTGGGACGAAACCCGGGACTATTCACCTTTGTACCGGGACTCTCTTTGTGAGTCTCTATTAGTGTGCCGGTGATCCACACGCGCTCTACTAATGATTCACAATGTACCGTACAGTATTCTTTCAGATTCCATCCTCTATTGAGATTACTTCTCCCGGAATCAATTACTTGACTCTGAGTATCGTCTCACTCAACCAGATGTTCTGAAGGTATGTATTTGTCCATGTTGCTTTCTTTTGATGATTCAGTTACTCCCACTGGTTTTTAGACCAGGTGTAGAATCAATCAAAATTTTCACATAGACTGTGTCTCGCCCTAAGGTTCTCTTGTTTGGTAGCAACCGGGCTCACCAATGCTTCCCAATAGTCGGATTGTGAATCCGTACTAACTATAGTGTTTTACCACCAATCGGTGTGTCACCCCAATCATAGCTACTTATGATGGTGATCAATACTACTGGTCAAGAGAAGATTATGTCAGTTGTAAAACAGAAATTTGATTTCTGCTCCAAGCCTAGTGATGACTAAAGGTTCTTCCACTTGGCTAATCCTGAACTCATTCAGGACTGTCCCAACTCCCACTGTTTCCTTAAAACATGAGTTCTTTCTAAAAGAGCTATTCTTTTAGAGTTGTAGCGGGATAGCCAACGAAACGACATTGCTGATCAGGTTCAGGCTAGTCATGAGGTTCAGACGAACACTACAGGACCCTGGAGTTTCACTGTACAAGTAGGATAATCCCAGCTTTACATATCAGACAGTGTCAGCAAGACCTACTTAGTCTAGGATGTGGTCGGAATATGGTTTATATAGACTGACTGGTATAGAGTTCAACTTATTTAAAACTAATTTGCAATGTATCTCATACATTGAGGATCGAACTGTTTCGACCAATGCTCCATTATCTTCCTCAAGACACATTATAACCATTAATGCTCTTGGAAGAGAATGAACTGTGAAACCTTTTTCTCAGTTTATGTTATCGCTCAGGTTCTGTGAAACTTGTACTTCCTTTGAAGTCCTTGGAATTTTCAAGGTTTCAATTCAATTTCTTATCCCGATAAGCAATGTCATATTCATCATATCGAATGATGAATATTGCGAAGTACAAACAATTGTGTTCTATGTCTTTTACATATCTATGTAGACTAATGACTTTGTTAACTTTGTTCAAGACTTGCAATCTTCAGTTGACTCTAAGTCAACTGATTCCAAAATCCTATCCTCTGGATCTTTGGGTGATTCATTTCTTGCCACATGTGCTTTATAAAGAACTTAATCATCATCTGACTCCAAGTCAGATGATTCCAAAGTCCTGTCCAACTGGACCTTTGGTTGATTCATTTCTTGACACATTAAGAAATCAATTCATCAAGTGACTCTAAGTCAAATGATTCCAAGGTCCTGTCCAACTGGACCTATGGTTGAATTGATTCTTATAACTTTTGTATTAACAATCATAAATGACATAATTCTTGAATCCAAACACTTTGGATGCATCAACATTCAAGTTATTACTAATCATACATTCAACACATTCATATAACATTTCAAGGATAATTTCAGACAACAGGTGTTAAAAGAAAATATGACAATTTTATTAAAAATAAAATCCTTGAACAATGTAATAGACAATGTCAAAAATGTATCTAAAGACTAATAACAATATTTAATATCTATCTAAACTTCAAAACTGCACGAGCTGGATATCCAATCCATATGTGCTCCTATGCACCAGAGTCCCGTGCCTTCTTGATTCCCTGCATACAAACCAAAATGCGACTGTCACATTATGTATCAAGAAATCTTGGAACAGGAGTTTTGAGGTTTTTAGATATACCTGAGCTTTCAAAAGAGTTGGAGCGTCTTCCAATCTTTCCGTGACTGTATCCGATTTAGCGGATTCCCAGTTTGAGACATGTCCAGTCGATCTTGACCGTTTCTTGTTACGTCTCTTTACTGGACTTAATCCAGAAGTAGCTGAGCCATTGGAGCTATGCCTGTCCAAGAGTGACTCGTATAAAGTCAACAGTGGACGCATTTCCATGAGGGTCTTTTTCTGGTTTTCCTTTCTATACGTCTGAATGAACAGATCGTACTCATTTGTCAGCGAAGCGAGCAGGATGTTAACACTCTCCTCCTGACTCATGGGATGACCAAGTTTATATAACTCGCCTATGTACCCTTCAATCTGAAGAACATGCGAATTGATGCTACTTCCTCCCTTTAGCTTGCACTCTGCAAGTCTTCCGAGGATTCTAGCTTGTTCCTCTTCAACTGGTTTTTGGAACCTTTCCTCCACCAGTTGCATCAACTCATATGGCCCCAAGGATTCAAAATCCTTGCGGAACTCGGGGTTAATGGTTGATAGCATGAGGTCACGAATCTCTTCGGATTCATCATAAGGACCTTTTATGATGACTTGTTCCGGTGGAACTGGGATCGGATACTCGGTGAGATGTAGCTTGCCAGCAATGCCGAGACCCAGTCTCCAATTGCGAAGCCATTCTTTACAGTTGAGGCCAGTCAGCCTTTCCATATTAAGCAGGTGCAATCTGATGCTTTCAGAAATGGGTGAAGGAGGAGAAGGAGGAGAATTGACACTTGACATCTATAAAAGAAATAGAATTTATTAGTTTAACTGTTCCTTTTAAATAATTACCCAATATATTATTTATTAAGGCTAGGATCCAAAATACCCCAACTATGGTGTGAAGAGGGATGCCGTAATCACAACATAATGGTCATTAAGGTAGATAAACACTTATCAATTTCATCTTATGAAATTCCTAGTTCTGATGAGATTCATTAAACTTTTAAATGGCATGTTTAATCTCGGATGTGCCCCACTGTTTGTGACTGGGATGCCGAGGATCACAAACTGGATGTGAATAACCATGCAAATTAGCTTGGTACTCTCGGGTTAATTATCATCTCTAATTGATGTGCCGGTAAACCACACACGCTCCATCAATAATGATAATACCCGGGAAACCCATTGCAACTCTTTATGAACCCCTATTGGCGTGCCGGTAAACCACACACGCTCCACCAATGTTTCATAAAGTGCAATGTGCAATTTCATGGATTAGCACCAATTCACATTTTCCTAAAGTAACTAGATATGGGATTTTATTAAGTGTTCTAGTACTTTGAATCATTAACTTTTAGTGATTATTAGGTGGTCCTATCATACATGTTCGGCTAACGACCCTCCACTGATCAGGCGAGCGGTGGGCGAGAGTGTTCACCCATTAGACCGCCATTTTATAGGCAGTCTCCTTATACCCACTTTATAGACCAGCTTCGTGAATGAGGCCTACTAATGATTTGACTAACCATTTTAATCTTATACATATAATAATAACTCCCTAATTATAATATATATAAGATGTAATTTTTTTTTAAACCATTTAAAAATTGTTTCTGGTTTATCTTTTAATTTATTGCCAATTTAAACTATTAAATTTCAAATTAAATTAAACCTTAAAATGGATTTTAATTATCTTTTAATTAACCAATTAATTAAATTAATTAAATTTGATATTTTAAACATTTTAAAATATTTTAGGATTTATCTATTTAATTTTCGCCAATTTAAAGCAATTAAATTTTAAATTAAATTAAATCCTTGAATTATCTTTTAATTACCAATTAATTAAATTAATTCAAAAGTAGATAGGTTTATCAAATTAATCAAATTAATTAAAACATATCCTTATCCCCTAATTTTCGATTTTTAGGATAAAGGGTTTTAAGGTTTATCTTTTAAACAATTTAAAGTTACCAAAAATAGAATACCTTCTAACCTAATCCACAAAAAATCGCCAAATCATAGGGGAGGGGCTAGGGTTTCTAAAACAAACCCTAAATTTCGAAATTGGCCACATTAGGGTTTATAAACAATTAAACCCTAATTTTCAGGAAAGCAGTTATAGCAATTTAACAAGAAAACACACCAAATCGCTCTGATACCACTGAAAGGTTTTCTGCAACTATGAACTAAAAATCCTAAGTTCACATGCAACCTATATAGATCTAGGTTTTCTTCTAATTAAACATATAACATATCCTAGAAAGCCAGAAGAAATTAACTAAAAGAATAAAATAAGAAAAACTAACCTTTTAGGATTTCTTGGAAACCAAGCAGCACAAATGTCCTGCCTCAAATGAAGTCACACCCTTAGCTGAGGTCTTGGCCGAAAATTCCTTGGGAGAGAGAGTCAAATTTCGTGGCTTTAGGGTTAGGGAGAGCCTCCCTATTTATAGCCTCCATGTGGTGATCAGATAATCGTTATAGATAAGCCTTTTTGAATTCGATTTGCCCAGTTTCCGTGACTGTATCCGATTTAGCGGATTCCCAGTTTGAGACATGTCCAGTCGATCTTGACCGTTTCTTGTTACATCTCTTTACTGGACTTAATCCAGAAGTAGCTGAGCCATTGGAGCTATGCATGTCCAAGAGTGACTCGTATAAAGTCAACAGTGGACGCATTTCCATGAGGGTCTTTTTCTGGTTTTCCTTTCTATACGTCTGAATGAACAGATCGTACTCATTTGTCAGCGAAGCGAGCAGGATGTTAACACTCTCCTCCTGACTCATGGGATGACCAAGTTTATATAACTCGCCTATGTACCCTTCAATCTGAAGAACATGCGAATTGATGCTACTTCCTCCCTTTAGCTTGCACTCTGCAAGTCTTCCGAGGATTCTAGCTTGTTCCTCTTCAACTGGTTTTTGGAACCTTTCCTCCACCAGTTGCATCAACTCATATGGCCCCAAGGATTCAAAATCCTTGCGGAACTCGGGGTTAATGGTTGATAGCATGAGGTCACGAATCTCTTCGGATTCATCATAAGGACCTTTTATGATGACTTGTTCCGGTGGAACTGGGATCGGATACTCGGTGAGATGTAGCTTGCCAGCAATGCCGAGACCCAGTCTCCAATTGCGAAGCCATTCTTTACAGTTGAGGCCAGTCAGCCTTTCCATATTAAGCAGGTGCAATCTGACGCTTTCAGAAATGGGTGAAGGAGGAGAAGGAGGAGAATTGACACTTGACATCTATAAAAGAAATAGAATTTATTAGTTTAACTGTTCCTTTTAAATAATTACCCAATATATTATTTATTAAGGCTAGGATCCAAAATACCCCAACTATGGTGTGAAGAGGGATGCCGTAATCACAACATAATGGTCATTAAGATAGATAAACACTTATCAATTTCATCTTATGAAATTCCTAGTTCTGATGAGATTCATTAAACTTTTAAATGGCATGTTTAATCTCGGATGTGCCCCACTGTTTGTGACTGGGATGCCGAGGATCACAAACTGGATGTGAATAACCATGCAAATTAGCTTGGTACTCTCGGGTTAATTATCATCTCTAATTGATGTGCCGGTAAACCACACACGCTCCATCAATAATGATAATACCCGGGAAACCCATTGCAACTCTTTATGAACCCCTATTGGCGTGCCGGTAAACCACACACGCTCCACCAATGTTTCATAAAGTGCAATGTGCAATTTCATGGATTAGCACCAATTCACATTTTCCTAAAGTAACTAGATATGGGATTTTATTAAGTGTTCTAGTACTTTGAATCATTAACTTTTAGTGATTATTAGGTGGTCCTATCATACATGTTCGGCTAACGACCCTCCACTGATCAGGCGAGCGGTGGGCGAGAGTGTTCACCCATTAGACCGCCATTTTATAGGCAGTCTCCTTATACCCACTTTATAGACCAGCTTCGTGAATGAGGCCTACTAATGATTTGACTAACCATTTTAATCTTATACATATAATAATAACTCCCTAATTATAATATATATAAGATGTAATTTTTAAACCATTTAAAAATTGTTTCTGGTTTATCTTTTAATTTATTGCCAATTTAAACTATTAAATTTCAAATTAAATTAAACCTTAAAATGGATTTTAATTATCTTTTAATTAACCAATTAATTAAATTAATTAAATTTGATATTTTAAACATTTTAAAATATTTTAGGATTTATCTATTTAATTTTTGCCAATTTAAAGCAATTAAATTTTAAATTAAATTAAATCCTTGAATTATCTTTTAATTACCAATTAATTAAATTAATTCAAAAGTAGATAGGTTTATCAAATTAATCAAATTAATTAAAACATATCCTTATCCCCTAATTTTCGATTTTTAGGAAAAAGGGTTTTAAGGTTTATCTTTTAAACAATTTAAAGTTACCAAAAATAGAATACCTTCTAACCTAATCCACAAAAAATCGCCAAATCATAGGGGAGGGGCTAGGGTTTCTAAAACAAACCCTAAATTTCGAAATTGGCCACATTAGGGTTTATAAACAATTAAACCCTAATTTTCAGGAAAGCAGTTATAGCAATTTAACAAGAAAACACACCAAATCGCTCTGATACCACTGAAAGGTTTTCTGCAACTATGAACTAAAAATCCTAAGTTCACATGCAACCTATATAGATCTAGGTTTTCTTCTAATTAAACATATAACATATCCTAGAAAGCCAGAAGAAATTAACTAAAAGAATAAAATAAGAAAAACTAACCTTTTAGGATTTCTTGGAAACCAAGCAGCACAAATGTCCTGCCTCAAATGAAGTCACACCCTTAGCTGAGGTCTTGGCCGAAAATTCCTTGGGAGAGAGAGTCAAATTTCGTGGCCCTAGGGTTAGGGAGAGCCTCCCTATTTATAGCCTCCATGTGGTGATCAGATAATCGTTACAGATAAGCCTTTTTGAATTCGAATTAAGATAAACTATTATTTTAATCATTCAAACACCATTTATCTATAATATATATATATATATATTTCGAAAATATATATATCTATATATATATTTTCGGCCACCACATGGTCACTAACACTGCCACTTACTCAACTATCGAATAATTACAGTTTTAGTCCCTGCACCTTTAATTAATCAATTTAACTGCCAAATTAATTCCAATTAATTCCAGAAAAATTTCTAATTAATTATTATAGTTTCTAATTAATATATTAACACTTAAATATATTAATAAACTATTTATTTAATTTCTATTGATTTATTAATCACATAATAAATCAACCTTTCTCTCTACCGGACTTTTTGCCAATCCTCCAACTATGAGGGCAACCCAAATGGACTATGCTACTATTAATTAGGTAAATACTAATTATTAGTCATGGCTTAGACACCTAATCCAACAGAAATTAAGATTAAAACCGATTGTAACCAAATCCTGTCTACTCAATTTAGCAATTGATAAGCGTATTGAAGCTGTTAACACGTATCCACTTATTCAATTGATTTTACGTAATACCTATAAACGTGGAAACATCATGATCATATCCCTTAATTATAGAAAATCATAATTATCTTATTTTGTTTGTAAATAATTAATCTAATGATTTACAAATATGCCCTCAAAAAACTATTGGCATCGCGATCTCAATCTTTTAACACATCTCGATTGATCCTCACGTGTGTGTGTCTCTTTCTCTGTCTCTCTTTTTATATATATATATATATATATATATATATATATATATATATATATATATATATATATATATATATATATATATATATATATATATATATATATATATATATATATATATATATATATATATATATATATATATATATATATATATATATATATATATATATATATATATATATATATATATATATATATATATATACAACTTCATTTTTATTTGGTTTTTACATGTTTTTCTAACTTTTTTTTTTTTTTTTTTCATTTTTACTTGCTTTTTTATAATTTGTTTTTAAAACTTCTTTTTTCATGTTTTTTTCTTAATCTATTTTTACTTTATTTTTATTTTTAAAATCCATATATATATATATATATATATATATATATATATATATATATATATATATATATATATATATATATATATATATATATATATATATATATATATATATATATATATATATATATATATATATATATATATATATATATATATATATATATATATATATATATATATATATATTTATGGAAGGGTTCAAATGAGAACCACTAAAAGGTTGAGAACCGTGAGAACCACTAATTCACAGTTTAATAATGTTGTATTTTTTATTTTTAACACTTGTTTTTTTTATCAAAATAAAATTGTCAAACACATAAAAATATATATTTATCCTTCATTTGCTATTAGATATCAATATTGATGTGTTTTAAAGAAAAAAAATTTTACATTATAGTATTCACAGTTTAATAACTAGAAATTTTTTTATATTGTGAATATTGTAAAACGTATTAAAAATTAATGAATTTTATTAAGTTTGATGTATTTTCACATAATAAACAAGTGTGAAAAAACAAAAAAATGAAAAAAAAACATGATTCTTAATGTGTGAATATCGGTTCTCACGGTTCTTAACCTTTTAATAGTTCTCATTTGACCTCATTCCTATATATATATATATATATATATATATATATATATATATATATATATATATATATATATATATATATATATGGTTAGGTTCAAATGAGAACTTGTTTTATTATAAAAACTTTAGAATTAAATCTAACAATGTGATTAGGAATATCAACAATCAATATAGAATCTGATTAGATAATATTACGCCCTCTAATCATGGAAGCTAATTATTCAAGTCATATTCAATCTCGGACTTAGATATTTCTAATTGCATGGTTAAATTTAGTTATAAAGTTTTTACAACAAAACTAGTTCTCATTTGAATATATATATATATATATATATATATATATATATATATATATATATATATATATATATATATATATATATATATATATATATATATATATAATTTATAACTTCACATATTTACTTTCTCAATTAGGTGTCAATTAACTGAACTATAAAATTATTGATCTAAATGATAATCATAAAGTTTGTATGTTTCTCACGCATCCAATAACACTGTTGGATGCGTGAGAAATTGATAAATCTAGTATTCTCACTTGGATCAATAATTTTTTATTTTAGTTAATTGATACATAGTTAGTGAAGAATATATATGAAGTTATAAAAACAAAAAACATATATAAACAAAGAAAAATTGAATTTCTAAATATGGATTAAAAAACGAAAGTGTAGTAAAAAAGTTAAGTAGTAAAAATATATTGTGGAAAAAACATTAAAAATACAGTTAAAGTAAAGTCATAAAAGCAAATTGTGAATAGAAACGAAGTAAAAATTAGAGTTGTAAAATCAAATTGTGAAAAACATGTAAAACCGAAATAAAAATGAAGTTGTAAAAACAAATTATATATATATATATATATATATATATATATATATATATATATATATATATATATATATATATATATATATATATATATAAACGAATTAGCACAATTTTAAAAGCTTGATGACTAATTATAACCCAAAACATGTTCAATGACTTAAATATCCAAAAAATAAGGTTAAATGATCATTTAAAACTTAAATAAAGTTAGACGACCACATAAGCACAAAGTCGGAACTTAAGTGATTAAATGTGACATTAGCCTATTTTTATTTACAACCCTTGTAAATGTTTTATAAAAGTCAACTCATTAAATCGTTACCACGGAAGCGCTGTGAAAATATAGCTTTTAGCACGTCGATTAGAATATAATTAGTTAATCAAATATAAAAATAACTGATTGCTATAAGGTTATTTCGAGTTTTAATAAAAAAAAGTAATCAAAATGTTCAAGTAGCCACTATTTTCCCAGAGAACCCTACTAAATTGGCAAAAACCCTAAGAAAACTCAAAAACATTGTCGTTTGTACCATTTTGTAGATTTTTTGCTATTTTTTATGGAGTCCCTGCGAAATTAGTGGGACCCACACTTTAGTCGTATAAAAACCTTAATTTTCATATTTTAAATTTATTCTTTGAAAAGAAAATGGAAACTCAAAACTCCCTCAAACCAAATTCCAAACAATTAGATCTCAAGCTCAATCACAAACACAGATCCGAGTTCAAAGTTCATATTTTAAGGTGTTGATTACACATTCATAAATTGTGTTCTAGTTTACTTTGAACACATTGATTTTATTTGTTACGTAGTGTGGTAAAAACATGTGAAATTGTCATTTCTCATTGAGATATAACGTTTTCATAAGTGATCCTGCAAAAGTGTTATTTCTCGTTGAGAAATGGAATTTTCACAAGTGTTTCATGGGAAAATGTTAAATCTAAGTACGAAATTACATTTTCGCAGGTACACCTATGAAAATATGATTTCTCAGTGAGAAATTGCATTTCCCTAGAACACATGCGGAAGTATATGTTCTTACTGAGAAATTGCTTATAAAGTGATGAGCAAACAGATCCGTCCATGTTCAGCAGGTTTTATGGCATTTAAGTTGTTAGTAAATTAGGAGGAAAAACATCGAAGATGTTTACGTGGGGATGGGCTTAAAACCTAGGATGGTTTCGAATTTATATGCGCAAAATCCGTTATTAGAACCCCCACCCCCAACAAATATGAAGCAAACAAGCTCTCACAACATCGATCATAGATGGTCTGCGAATAGATAGATCGGACTAGGAAGACGGAGGATATTTATGTGATTTGTGGTTTTAGATATCATTAGTTTATGTATTGCTATTTGATGATATTTATGTACTTTATAATTTATTTGAATTGTTATGGTGTTTTCGCCGTGAAAATTATTATGAAATTGTCATATTCTCCATAGAGAAATTATAATTTCTTAGTACCCGTGAGAAATTATAATTCTTTAGTACCTTTGAGAAAGTACTCCCAAAGTATTGTTATGGTGTTTTCACATGGAGGGTTTAATGTCATATTTTATACTTAGAAAAATTTCTCAGTAAACCTAAAAAATTACAATTTCTCAGTCGGTATTCTCAAAATGGTATGATGGTGTTTTTGCTGACATGACTGCAAAAATAATCTAGAAAATTGTGTTATCTATTATTTGTTGTGTAAATATTAGATCTATACATTATACGGGAGTAAAACATAAATAAACTACTTCAATCAATCTATTGCAGTCATACTTATCCATTTTATTCGGAGCGTTTCTCGAAACAACATCAAAAAGGTGGAAAATAAAGAGAAAGTTTATTGCTTCAGATAGGTTGGTCATTTAGGCCAATTTCGCAATAATCTAACCTATTTTGCAGGTCCTGTGAAAATTATGGCTATTCGAGTCTTTTGATTAGTTTGTGGCTAAATCTTGAAACAAAATTATAAAAATGAGCCATTTTTGTCTTTTTCTCATGTAAAAATTACAGGACTAGATTAATAAGATAATAAACATATGTTAGGATTTCCTAGATCTTGCACTTCACAAAATATGTTTTGTTACTCATAATAGCAAAATAGTTTGAATGTTGAATTATTGTCGATCAAACGTCGATACCTTTCAAATAGTTTGTTAAAAAACTAACTTATAAGCTACTTTAGTGGACTCACCAAACATTATATTGTAATAAGCTGAAAAAACATAAGCTAGCTTACGCATGCTAAACACAGCTCCAATGAACATATATATGCATATTTTACTACTATTACTGGTACAGATACCAAAACTTACGACTATATTTCAGTTTGTGAAGTTGGCCCATAATATCATTTGATTCCTCCACCCTATTACAAGTTGCGAATATGCAAAGAAAAATACATGTTTTGTGAATCATGTTCAACTAATGAATAAAGGGTTTGGTTTGCCTTGAAAATGTGTATTTTCAACCATAAGCATTCCTCCACCGCATCAGAGTATTCTAATAACAAACCCATATTTGAACTTGAGACCTTATTTATGTTTTACCAATATAACAAGCATGCAAGGGCCATTGCTTTGGATGATTCTCATAATTCTACGAATAAAAGCAAAATTTAAACTTTTATCAAGTTTAAAGAGAAGAATGTTATGATTTGATAGGTTGAACTTGTACAGACTAGAGTAGTGAAACTAAGCATAGTAATTTAAGCTTGCTTTTTTCTTGGCCTGGACTTGGATGATCCCTTCATTAAAGTCTTCATGGTTCACCTGAAATCAAAATTAAACTTAATAGACTTAATCTATTAAAATAAAAAAGAAATAGACGAAGCACCTCAGTGGCATCACGACGAAGAGCCAGCATGCCTGCTTCCACACAAACGGCTTTGAGCTGGGCCCCGTTGAAATCATCTGTAGACCGAGCCAGCTCTTCAAAGTTGACATCTGGGTGAACATTCATCTTCCTCGAGTGGATCTATTACAAAATTAAACTCAATTGTTATGCAAAACAGATTCTACTAAAATTGCATATTATTTGTCCCACCCAAAACAAAACAAAACAGGACAAATAAATGCAGACCTGCAAGATGCGGGCCCTTGCTTCTTCTGTGGGGTGAGGAAACTCGATTTTACGATCCAATCTTCCAGAACGCATCAGTGCTGGATCTAAAATATCTGCCCGATTAGTTGCTGCAATCACCTACAACATAAATTCAGGATTATTATAAAAATTTATAGTTTTTTTTAGTCATCAACTAACTACCTTTATCCGCTCATCACTACTGAAACCATCCAACTGATTAAGTAGTTCTAACATAGTTCTTTGGACCTCTCTGTCCCCACTAACTTCACTGCATTTAGAAAATAAAAAATAAAAATGCATCATTATCTTATAAATGCTCAAGATCGCATTTTAAATTAGAAATGGTCTAAGACACATACCTGTCAAACCTCTTTGTACCAATAGCATCAATCTCATCAATGAAAATAATGCAAGGCGATTTCTCTTTAGCAAGTTGAAATGCATCACGAACAAGTTTTGCTCCGTCACCAATAAACATCTACAATACAAATTTAAATATCATCTATATAGGGTTGAATGCAGCAAATAGCAATATACTTTCATTGATTGGTTTATCATTCCGTTTAATCCTATTACAGCATTGTACACCCAAAAGCAATTTCACAGCTATATATAACCAGGTAGATTTTTCAAAGTATAATGTCCTAAAAAAAATACTATAATTCTGTAGATTTACACCAAAAGTAAATTGTTGTAATAGAAAGAAAAGAAAGTAGGATGCTTAGCATAAACAAATCAATCACAGTAGGTTGCTATATTTAACCAATCTATGTATATACACCTGAACAAGCTGGGGTCCTGCTAGCTTCAAGAATGTGGCATTTGTTTGAGCAGCACATGCACGCGCCATCAATGTCTTGCCAGTTCCTGGAGGTCCATACAGAAGCACTCCTTTTGGTGGACGCACCCCTAATTTTTGGAACCTTTCTTTATGTGTCATTGGCAACACTATAGCCTCAACTAGCTCTTGTATCTGTTGTAAAATTATAACAAAAATCAAAAAGAAACATCACAAACCTAACAAAGTATATTCTTACATTATACACGAAAAGTAACTTGCCTGTTTTTCAAGACCTCCAATGTCATTGTAATCTTCAGTTGGTTTTTCATCAACCTCCATGGCTTTGACTCGAGAATCATACTCTGAAGGTAATGTATCCAAAATCAAGTAGCTGTCTTTATTCACACCCACCAAATCACCAGGCTTTAGTTTATCAGGATCAACAAGACCAACTACGGGCAGAAAGATGGTCTGCACATGATACATATAATATCAGCATACCTTCATTAAATGACCCCTTATCATGTTTTACAAGGAAGACCAATGAAAAACAGTTAGGTCGTATGCATGATCTATTGCGACATACCTGACGAGTAGATGTTTTTAGCACAACACATTTGCCCTTCCTTTGTGAGTCAAGATCAATATTTGCACCATCTTCTTCTGCTTCATCTTCTGGGTTCATTTCCAAAATCTAAGTATGCAAGATTGATTAGTATTATGTGCTAGAACTTCAAAAAGGATATAGTTTGGGGAACAATGTATTCCTCAAGGGTGAAACTTATACATGGTATTTTGTTGATTCTATTACAAATCATCTCACAAATAAATATTGTATCGGACTTCCAAGCATGCTATTTCATGTGTGTTACTGGGACTGGTCCATTTGAGGGTTTAGATTTTAGTTGACGACAGCTACTTTGTATAGAGCATTTGTAACTTATAAGGAAAATAGAAAGAATGTTCAACAGAAAGCCAAGAGAACGCTTCAAATTAGACTCTTGATGTACAAACAACTAATGGTACTTGCAATTCCAGTCAACTACCTGATCAAGTGAAGAATTGCTAGTAAGTCAATTATAATCAAACAATGAGTGCGAATAATGTTGACAAACGAATATCAGGGATACCTCGACAATGTTTCCAACCAAGTATGGAAGTTGCTTATTAAGTTTAATCTTCTCCTGATTCTCCTTGATCTTTTCTTTAAACGAGTCCAGTTCAAGATTCGTTCTATGCAATTCTTCCTATTCACCGTACCAAACACAAAATTTCATAATTAGAAGATGCATTCGAGATAACGAAATCGAGAGTGAAAGAGAGATCCATGTAAAGAACCTTGAGGATTCGAATCTCGTTATCGAGAAGCCGAGAAGCCCTCTGGATATCTTCGGTGGTCATAGATGCCAGCTGATCGTCCTCGAAGCTTGTGTCCTCCGCCATCGCCGTTGCCATCGTTACGAGAGAGAGAAAGAGAGAGAGAGAGAGAGAGAGAGAGAGAGACTCCGCAAAACCTTACGCCTTGGGGAGGAAGAAAGATACTGTGAAGTGTCAACACAAAACCGACCAATTTCGGGTCGGATCGGACCACTTTATGTATGATATCATTGAATTTTAAAATCAATATCTATATATCTTATAACTAGCTGTGTACCCGCGCAATGCGGCGGGACACAAATTGTTAGGGGCGAGCATCACACGGTTCGGTTTGATGTTTCATTAAATGAACAAAAAACCATAGAGTTTAATAACGGGTGTGAGACGTAACTAATACAATTTGAGAAGAAATTAAATGACAAAATGCACAACATTGTACTTTCATTTCTTTCTATTATAACATGGTACTTCTAGATTTTTACATTAAGACATTGTACTTTCATTATTCTACCCAATTGTAGCATTATACTTTCAAATTTTTCCATATTAAGATACTCTACTTTAAAAAATCTACCCAATTAAAAATTGTAGCATTGTACCCACAATTTTTCGTATTAAGACATTGTATTTTCAAATCTACCCAGATATAACATTGTACTTCACATACACAAAGCATGTCACTCACTGGACAATAATATTCATATACACATAGCCACACACAAACATACACACACCATATATAGTCGCATGCACACAATCACATTCACATTCATATAGACAGTCATCGGACACAACCACACAACAACACAACAATACATATTATACATTGAAAAGCTTACCCAATTATAGCGTTGTACTTTCAAAGTACAATGCTTTATTAAGAAAAAAGTTAATAGAAAAGTAATTGCTAAGAAAAATTCTCTATATAAGTTCTTTATTTTTTATAATTTATTCTTATTATAGTGAAAGCACAATGCTTTATTAAGAAAAAAAGTTAACATAAAACTAATTGCTAAAAAAAATTCTTTATATAAGTTTATTTTTTTATAATTTATTCTTATTATAGTCTCAAGTTCCACAACACATTAAGCCAAAAATAAATAGTCATACACTACTTTCATAATGACTAAGTGTTTTACACAATATGTAAATTATAGAAATGGTATTTTCTAATAAAAATATTTTACAAATTTGGTCCTCATGTAAGAAATAGTTGGCAAACTACATAAATGGTCTCCGTGTAATAAAAAATATTTTACATAATTGGTCCCTATATAAAAAAATTACAAATGTAGTCCTTATGTGCCAAAAAATTTGCAGATTATAAAATTGGTCATTACCACAAAAAATATAGTCCCTATGTAATAAAATTACATAAAAGGATCCTATTAAACAAAGCTTCAAAATATGTCAACACGAAACCCAACCCATCCACACAACCATGGGATATTACAACTATATAATTTTACATAAATGAATCAAATTAAATGATTTCCATTTTCAAAACAAAGTTCTTTTTAAATCCTTACAAATTCATACTAAGCTTACAAATAAAAGGAAAGATAACAACGGTATGATGCATCACATTAAAACATACACACACAGACAATTCTGTGCAAATAAAATTTATGTTGTTTTACTATAATTATATAATAATAGAAAATACGATATAACTCTTTTGTTAGCTTATTGCGATGTTAACTTGTGGAGATGAAATGAGTGCCAAAATTCAAGAAATTTAGTTGAGTTCAAGGTTAAAGGACTAACTCAAAATGAACACTAATTTTCACGTAAAAATAGTTTATCTTGTTAGTTATCAATCAAATTCAAGCTATCGTAACTCAAAATTAACACTAATTCAACCCTCACTTTCATATACAATGTTATATAAAGAAACGTTCCGGTACTTCATTACGACAAATTTTTGGAATGTTTCTATATTCTGATATTAACTCCAACATATACACATATTATGTATCATACTCATACCCTAATTGCATTGGAATTGTAAATAGGTGCACATAGAACCTACCATACACCCACATAGGCTCCTGTCAGTTATCTCTTTGAATATAATGTCACGCCTACAACAAATTATACATACACACGCATACCTGCTTGCATCAGTTTAAAACATTGGCTCTAAGAAAAATTTCCAACATTTACTTCTAAACACGTAAAAGAAAGGTTGGATGGAAACAAATGAAAAGCTGATCTACAAACTTTTTGACCCCAAACCCTAACGCATACCTTGTTCTTGCTTCAAATCAAAAGAAATTTTGCAAATCAAGTGAAATAATCAATCCAGAGAAATGGAAATCCTGCAAATCAAGTGAGGAGAAGCAAATACAAAATTTGTTAGTGTTAACAATCTTTATTTTCGAATCCGCTTTAATGAAAGAAATATAAAAAATATTTAGTTTTTACAGATATTTGTTTCCTTATCTGTTTCAAATCAACACATAAACACCAAATACCATAATACCTAATCCATACCTTGTTCTTGCTTCAACAATAAATCCTGCAAATCAAGAGAAATCATCAACAAATCAACAAAATAAACATTTAATCACACCTAACAAAAGGATTGTTGTAAACGTATCAGATTGCAGGTGAGGATGTATGTATTTGTACTGAGAAGAAGCGTGGAGGCTGTCATGGTGAGGGAACAACAACGATGGTGGCAGCAGCAGGGAGATCCTTACCAACGGTAGAGGTTGTCGTGTTGAGGGAACAATATGGAATATTTTCCAAAGAATGAAATGGAACTTACTTACCATTTTTCCATCACCTGTCTTTAACAAGCGAAACCCACATGCAAAAACAACTTACTTACGCACATTGATATGATTGGCATTAATTAGCAACAGAGTCACAAATAACATGGCTAAAAAGAGAGGGAACGGGAGTTTCAATACCGTACGTGTTTGTTTATGCAGAAGCGAGAGATCTAACTTCAAAAAACGCTGCAAAGAGGAAGATCTATGTGAGGTGCATGTGTGTAAGTAACCGTGAAGTGTGAGAAAGTTACAAGAGCAAGCAAACATATACCTAGAAATTAAGAGAGCAACAAAAAGAGAAGAATCGGGAGAGAGAGGAAACATATACCTTGATTTTATCAAAAAAGAAGATGAACTTGAGATGGACCATGGTTATGTAAGGGCGGCTACTGTGATATGGTGTATCAGTGGTGCAGTTTGTAACACCATGATACTTTTGTTAAGTATTATATGTTAATCATAGTGTATTTATGATTTAATATGGCGTTCTAAGTATTAGAAAGTTAATACTAGAAAAGGGTAAATTGGTCATTTTACCATAAAAGGGTAATTTGGTCATTCGACCAAGTGAAGGACCAATTATGTAAAAATATTGTTGCTTGTGGCAAAAGTATAAGAAATGAAAGTTTTATTGTAATAAAACTTGATTATAGTGCCAAAAGTTCAAGAAATGGAACTTAGGGACTAAATTTGTAAAATCTGGAAGTATAAATAGTGCAAGAAAGTCTCTCCACATGTGCAGAAAAACTGAGAAGCTACGGGAGAGGATCCTTGGTGCGATTTCTGCAGAAAATTTGGAAGCTTTCTTGAAGATTTAAGCTAGAAGTTGAAGGCATAGCTTGGAATTGAAGTTTTCAAGCAATTAAGGTTAGTTCTTGAAATTTCTAACCTAGGTTTGTGTATTCTTCACTTGAGGAATATGATGACTGAAATTTCAGTCAAGAATTACGTGTTGTAATAGCTTAATACTTCCAGTAAATCATGCTAAAAGGACTTAATTTAATGAATATGGAAGTAGGTTGCTATTTTGAAAGAATTGAGATTTTGATCAAGAACCCTAGATGATGAGTTCTTGTGATCAAATCGATTAATGATTTATAATGAGTTGTAGATGCTATATTGACGGAAAGAAGTCAGTAGAAGCAAGTAAAATTCAACAATTTCGGTTTTTGGATTAAAATTGTGAAAACGGGAAATTGTGAAAATGAATGTGAATTTGATCATACAATGGTTTAAAACTTGTTATTAGCCAAAGATTTTGGTCTTAGAACAATTCCCAGTGATTAAGTCGAGTAATAAGGGCTTAATAAAGGAAAATGGGATTTTTAAGCACAAAATCGGACTCCACTGCCTGGAACTGCAACAGGCGCGACGCGGCCCTCACACTGGGCGCGACGCGGGGTCGAGGCAGAAGCCATAAAACCTTCTGTTAAAATTTGGTGTAATTTCCAAATTGGATTTTGATGCTAGGCTTATCCGATTGACCTGAAATTTTGAACATAGGTCTAATATGTTGTGAAACTTCATGGAAAATTATCGGAATATGTATACGACCTCCCGAAAGTACTGTAGTAGAATACGCGTATTTCGGGAAGTGTATTAAATTTTTATAATGATGGTTATTGCTCAAAAATGATTGGAAATGGTCCCCAATTGTATTGTATAGGACTCTTGTGTAGTAGAGTCAACTGAAATGGTTATTAACCTATTATCATTTGGTATATAAATGAATATATAGGTACGGGATAAATGGTTGTGGTGCACGCAAAAGCAAGAAACAACCGGAATCAAATGCAGCTAGCATCCAGGTGAGTAATCTCACTGATATCATATATGATATATGATGATTGAATTGTTACAGATTTGAAACTGCTTTGGGGGACAAAATTGACAGTTGACAGATACCAATGACACGACAATACCAGATAAGCCGTGAGTCTACGATAGACAAGAACGGAGCTGTGAGTCAAATCTTGAAAAGGCAATACCGGATAAGCCGTGAGTCAATGAAATGACAAGAACGGAGCCGTGAGCCATAAATGATTATAAAATGATATAAATAATAAACGGTGCGGCCTTAGGGCTATGATTTGATTAACTAAAATGATCTGGTGCGGCCTATATGGCTATGATATTTGGTGCGGCCTATATGGCTATGATATTTGGTGCGGCCTATTTGGCTATGATATTTGGTGCGACCTATATGGCTATGATATTAGATACTATATCCAACTGGTGCGGCCTATACGGCTATGATATTGTTACAGGTACATGGTGCGGCCTATTGGCTATGATATTGTTACAGGAACATGGTGCGGCCTTTTGGCTATGATATTGGGTTATTGAAACCAATTGGTGCGGCCTGAGGGCTATGATATATATACTGCAAATGTTTTGGTGCAGATTATTTAGCTATGACTCGTGGTGCGGCTTAAATAGCCATGAAATATGGTGCGGTCCGTTGTGACTAAGAAACATGGGACAAAATTGGTTAGATATGGTTATATGTGCAAATAACTGACGTGGCTTGATAATTACAGGTTATTGTGATTCAGCCTGTAAGGCTACAGATTAGGATGTGAAATCCTAGGAGATATGTGGTCAGCCAGTAAGGCTAGGAGTTTGGATTCTATATCCAGACAGATTTATGATTGTATTTTTATACGTGTTATTTGCAGAAATGATTACTCACTGAGCTTTGTAGCTCATACCGTTTGTTAAATGTCCCTGCAGGTTAGCATAACCCTGGTAAGGGTAAGGATAAAGTCCGTGACTCAAGAAGTGGACTTGTAGATGCTGTCAGTAGCAACCCGGCTTATAAGGAGGTTATTATATTTGTATACTCCTTGATACACTTGTACCCGTTTTTATTAAAAATATACCCCTTTGTTTATGGTTTTAAGTACTGAAACCTATGTTTTAAATAAAAAATTTTCAGGGGTGTTTTTGTTTTAAAAGCCGGGTGTTACACAGTCGCTGTGGGATAGAGAGGAGAAGGAGCGATTTGTATTGTTGGAGACGTCTAATGCTATGGTTCAGCTTGATATGGGAAAGAGGAGCGTGTAAAAGGCGAGATTTATGGATAAGTTACAGCAGAATGAGCGAGATTTATGTGAATGGCTTATCAAATTGAATGAGAAGCTGCAACCGATAAGGGTTTATTAGAACTTGTAACGGATTATCAAGTTTTAATGGATTTAGAACTTGTACATTATGCATAATGAATTGGATCTCTTAATTTTAAGAGTTTCCGTTTTTAGAAACCATTTTTCCTTTTTAAAGTAGTATAGATAGACGTATTTTAAAACACCATATTCATTTGAAACTTCTATGTCTTTTCATATTTCTATTGATTTTCTAAATTTTCATGTATTTTCATATTTTCATTGATTTTCTATATTTCTTTTTAGTACTTCTTTTCATATTCCATTAATTTTCTGAATTTCTTTTAATACTTCAATTTTATTTAATTCAATAGTTTGAATGAAAGTAGTAGAACCATTAAATTGCATAACAAAGCTCACATTTATATCTTATAAAAGAAGCAAAAATACTTCCGCAATATTAATTTGAAACTTCCATGACTTTTCATTTTCTTTCCAATAATGATTATAAATTAGTTAATTGTTGTTAAATAAGTACAAGAAAATAAATTCTAACATCTAAATAATATTATAATTTTCAAAATTAGTTAACAATAATAATTAATATAATAAGTGATTTTATAATAAACATATTAAGTGGTATTAAAACTTTCTACACGGATAGTCTTTTATAAATTTTTAATAATACTAAGTAATCTTAAAATTAATAAATAATAATAACTAATAGTAAAATAAATTTATAAATTACACAACGTTACATCTATTTATTAAGATAATACTAAACTCAGAATTATATTTGAAACTTAATGACTCTTCATATTTCTTAAATTAATAGCATTTACTAAAACCTTTTTGTATTCCTCTCATTTATACATGTTGTTATATAAGTAGATTTTTTCTCATAAAAATATTTATGTGTTTCAAGTTTTTTTTATTGAAGTATGAAGAGTAGAAGAGATGGGAAAGTACATCAAACGTATGTTGATTTTATGTATTCTTAAATTGTTTTTAATTTTTTTTCTTGAAATTGTTTTTACATTATTTGTATGATTTATGAGTGTTTGATGTATTCTTAATACAAATATTAAATAGTTATATTGGTACTTTTTGTCATCAAAAGTTGTATTATTTAATTTTTCCATAATATTTGTTATTCGTAAGATTGTGATATATAAAATCATGAATTTGCTTCTACAATTGTTTATGATTTTGGAGGATTTGATGTAGTTTATGAATATAAATGTTATTATAGATGTTTCGATACTTTTATGTTATTGTTTATTTCATACCTTTTGTTATTTGTTAGATTTTGATATATAAAATCATGAAATTCATTCTACAAATTGTAGTATTAATTTTTATACTATTTGTTATTCATTAGATTATGATATTTAAAATCATATATATATATATATATATATATATATATATATATATATATATATATATATATATATATATATATATATATATATATATATATATATAATAGAAAACGATTTGTATAATCATTCGACAATCAATAAATAAAGAAATGCAATGTTTTAATTATACTCATTATTGGCGAAACCCTAATTAGGGTTTTGGGGAGTCTGGTCCAAGTGGCCAAAAGCCTTGTCCACTTGGAGGCTTTCTAGGGTTTCAGGTGTAACCCTAGGAGGCTATATAAGGAACCCCCTGGGTGCCCTAAATCTCACGCCTCTCTCTCTTTCTGGAATTACTCTGCTGGACTGATTCTTCCATCACTTGGGTGTGACTTGCATTTGAGGCAGGATTCTTTTGTTGCTTGCTTGAAGGATCATAAGGTCAAAGGTTGGTTTTTCTTAATTCATCTTTAGAATTGAATTGTATCCTTTAGGTTTTTAGTTCCAATCTTCATAGAAGAAAACATAGATCATATTAGGGTTGCATGTGAACCATAGGAATTTTTGTGTTCATTGTTTGCATAGAAACCCTTCAAAAATATGGTTAAATAACTAACTTTTAAATTAATTAATCATTACAATAGACAATAGTTAAAAATATTAGTAAATCAAGAACTATGCTTAATTTAATTAATACATAAGCCACTGATAAAGTTCATTAAGTAATATTAGTCAAAATAGTTGCAATTGTATATATCAACTTAATATTACAATTATTATTTTATAGTTAATTTTAATGACATAATCATTATAATAGAGACATATTTCAAAGCACCACATTTATTTGAAACTCCTATATTTTTTCATTTTTTCATTGATTTTCTAAATTTTTTTTAATACTTCAACCACAATCATTTGAAATTTACAAAAGTTTTCATTTTCTCTCTTAATTACACATTTAACTCATTTATAATTATATTTTTAATATTAATTCTATGATTTTAAACATAATATATTTAATTTATTAATTTAGTCTGGTTGAAAATATTATCTTTTGAATTCTATTAGTATATAGTTA
The DNA here is from genome assembly GCA_023525715.1 of Cichorium intybus. Taxonomy (NCBI): domain Eukaryota; kingdom Viridiplantae; phylum Streptophyta; class Magnoliopsida; order Asterales; family Asteraceae; genus Cichorium; species Cichorium intybus. The sequence continues at coordinate 385,762 of CM042015.1, read as the reverse complement.
TCAATCTAATATACTTACCTTTTTCATTCAAAACAAAAAAATATATCCATATGAAGTTGATAAAATATGTTCAAATACTACTTTTAAAATTATAAAAAAATATAACATAATGTTCGATAAACAAATAAACTCATCTATAACTCTAATTTCAATGTTAATTCTATGATTTTAAACATAATATACTTAAGTTATTATTCAGTTGTAAATATTATCATTTTAATTCTATCACTATATAGTTATCAATCTAATATACTTATTTTTTATTCAAAACGAAAACAAAATGTCAAATAAACTTTGAAAATTTTGTTGAAATACTACTTTATAAATTATGAAAAGAATATAACATAATGTTCAATGAAAAATCTAAACTGAAATATGAAATTAACAAAAACTTTTACCAAAACTGTGTTTTCTAATAATGAAAATTCTCAAAAGATGTAGTTTTCTATTGATTAACAAAATAATAATTGCATTTATGTATTAATTGGTTAATTTGAAACCTAAATGACTCTTCATATTTCTTAAATTAATAGCCTTCACTAATAACTTTTTATATTCCTCTCATTTATACATGTTGCTATATAAGTAACATTTTCTCATAAAAACCATTCATGTCTTTCAAGTGTTTGCGTTAAAATATGACGACTAGAAGAAATTGGAAAAATACACCAAACGTATGTTGATTTTTCTATATTCTTGAAATTGTTTTTATATTCTTTGTATTATTTAGGAGTGTTTGATGTACTTTTAATACAAACATTACAATAGTTCTTTTGGCACTTCTATGTTATTTAAAGTTGTAGTATTTAAATTTTCTATAGTATTTTTTATTCGTAAGATTGTGATATATAAAATCATAAAATTGTTTCTACAAATGTTTTTATGATTATGGAGGGTTTGATATGGTTTATGAATATAAATGTTATAAGAGATGTTTCAATGCTTCTATGCTATTATTTTTTTTTTCATACTTTTTGTTATTTGTTTGTTTCTACGAATTTTGTGTATGATACACAAGTGTTTGGTGTGTTTTTCGAATAAATATGTTATAATAGATATTTTGATGGTAGCATGCTATTAAAAGGCGTAATATTTATTTTTATACTATTTGTTATTCGTTAGATTGCGATATTCATTCGACAATCAATAAATGAAACCAATGTAATGTTTTAATCATATTCCTTATTGGAAAACAAAAAGAACATTGAAAATTTTGGACGTTTTAACTAAACACTGCATGAGGTTCTTTATGATGAAATTAGTTTTCAATAAAGAAAAATGGAAATCATGGTTCATTTAGGATGGAAACGACGTTTGACATAGCTTAAAACACTTCATAAAATTATCAATTAAATGAGATACATGACCAATAAACTATGAAGATTAATAAAACTAATTAGTTAAACATAGTTTTCCCTTTGCTATCCATGTAGGTTTTCATGTAGAAATATTAAATAATAATTCGTTAGAGTTAACCATTTTTTACTCATTTAAGGTAGTTTATTGATCTTTAATGTTAATGTATATTAACAATTTTTACTTATTTTAATTTAGGAGCTGTTAAATTAAAAATATTAAACCAAGTTATCTTTGTAATCTTTAATGTTATAGTATATTCTTTTATAACAACTCTTATTATTTTACAAATTAAATTATCATTTTCTCATCTATTAAGACATAATATTAAATAATAGTAATAATAACTATTATAAGTAACAATTGTGTAACATAAGTTATAAAATCTGTTGAGATGTAATAGTTAATAACTTTCAATTGAAATTTGAGAAACTTTGACATTAAAAGAAACATGTCAATATAATTAACCAACAATAATTCTTTGTAACTGAAAACTTTTTACTTATGTTAATTCATTGTCAATAAGTCTAAAAGTTTCACAATAAAGATTCCAACTATACTATGAATTCTTTTTTTATTTTGACCATCCTCTGATGAAATTTTCATATTGTTTATTTATTATAATATAAATTAACAAATTTCTTTATTTATTTTTTGATGTTTTTAGAACGAATGTCTTATATAAGATATTGATGATACATCAACCTTTTGATTTATTATATAAAATTGTTATTTCATAGTTGATGACATGACTTGGTTTAACAAAACACATTTGTTATTATTTTTACTACATAATTTTGTTCCTGCGCAACGCGCGGGTATTCGCCTAGTTTGGTATATGTCGTTGCTTAAGCATTATGATACCTCAAATCTAAATATTATATTTATTTTTTAATCATAAGAATATCGTATTGTTCAACTATTTATTTAAATATTTTTTAATATTTTATAATCAATTTTAAAATTGGAAGAAGTCGAACCGAGCCCTGAATCATTCCATCTTGGATCAACCTTTCTCATTCTAAAATCATGCAAGAAACTGGCTACAACACTCACATGGCACATAGCACACATGATTCCCTCGTCTACAGACTTCCGAGGTCCCCTTGGTCTCCTTCGTTCCAGGTACGAATCTTGTGCTTCCAATAGTACGGGCCCTTGTACTACCTTTCACATTTATTCGTACTTGTTCCGAAAATCGTACGGGTTCCCTAAGTCGCCTCACTCCCTTCTAAAGGGCATTCGTATATCATTCATACGACCATGTACCGAAGTGCCTAACACTCTTCCTAGTCTACATAGGATTTCCACATCTCCCCGGCACCGCAAAAACTTCCGCTCATATCATCAGGTCGTCTTGGGAACGTGTAATTGTACGTAATAAGAACATATAGACAGTCGAATAAATTGTGACATCCGTCTAAAATGGATTCGGGTCAACCCGACCCAATTGGAAATTTAATAAACCCTACTCAAGATTACTTGATGCTAATAGGATCAAAACCCATACACTACGATATAAATTGACGTTAATAGCAATATAGCATAGTATAACGTTATAACTATAATCAAATTAAATTATGATACCATATTAAAATTAAATCAAAGTATGATGCTCTAATTAAATTAAAAGAATCAAACTTGAATGCTATAATTAAACTTCAAATCAAAGTAGAATTTTATAATCAAATAATAACCTATCTTTTATAAAACTCTATTTTTATAAACTCTACATTAAATTTTATAAAACTCTTATATTAATTAATATATTATATAAAAGATGCTTGTGTTAGTGGGGAATTATGAAGACCACAAAAAGCAAAAAGTTATTCCCATTGTCTCCCACTCACACCTCCCACCATCTTTCCTTTCATTTTTCTCCCAACACATTATTCTCATCACCACTCAAACCATATCTATTCTTTCTCTCACTCTCAATCTCGAAATTCCTTCTAAAATCTTCATAGTTCAGCCAAGAACACTCCAATATACTCAAATCTTCATCCCTCTTTAAGCATTCTTCAAGGTATGTTGTTAAAAGTCTCAAATTCATTAATGAAACAAATTAAATCCACCAAAATATCTAAAACTCATTTTATGCATAAACCTGATTTTTCTCAGACTCTCATCAATAAAATAAGAAGTTCTGGAAATTTTCAGAAAATAACTTATTTTTATTGAATTACTATAATTATTGCAATAAAATAGGGCAATAATTCACATAAAATACTTTTTACAGTCAATAAATTCTGGGAAAATTCTGGAATGACCAATATATTGAGTAAAGTGGATTTATGAAGTTTCACACATTTATATTACGGTTTGATTCTTATTTTGTATTTTATTTTTTTGTAGATAAATAAATAGCAAAATATAGTTATGTATGTTAAAAACTAGATTTTATATTTTTCGCACATTATTAACATTTGAAAGACTCCATGAAAACATTTACAGATTTTTGTAAGAAGGTTTGCTTATTTTTCTTGATTTAATGATTATTTAATGGTTTAAATTGATAATAAATAGCTACACATGTCCAAAAATTATAAAACTTTTTCAGAATATCATATATAACATTTTAATAAAAAGTTTAATGAATTTCTATTAATATTTTCCTATTATTTATGATTTTATTGATTATTTAATAATGAAAAACATAAGAAATACTTCCCATAGTCCAAAAATATCCAAAACATTTACAGTAGGCTCAATATAATGTTAGAAAACTATGGTTAATGTTCCAGAATTTTTGGGAATCATTTGTTATTTTTCCCAAATTTTGTTGTTGTTTACTCATTAAAATACTAAATAAATACTAAAACAATTACGAAAAATATGAAAATTTTAGAGTAATTACTATTTTATGAAATAATGATTTTCGGATAATTTCAGAATGTTTCAATACTGTTTAGTATTTAAAACCATTTTCCTAAGTATCTAAGCATGTAAAAATGTATTTTTAATGATTATTTCATATAAATAATTGTTTATAATATATAAAATCTGTAAATACTTATAATTTGACAAGTTATTATTTTAATAAGAAATTATTAAAATCTTGCCTAAAGTGAAAATATAAATTAATTAAGCAAAGTAATTAATTCAATTTAAAATTCATTTAACCTATGAATACATTAATATTCAAAACAAAATTTGATTATTGTTAATTCATCTAATATAAGAATATGTGTCTAATTATTTTTATTAATACTTCATTCCCTTTTAGTAGTTCCTAACCCAAAACTATTAATTATAATAGGCTGCACATCATTTTGACCTGAGCCGTCTATCGTACAACACACTTATTCCGTTTGGACTAATGTGAGTAATCTACCCCATATTTTATAATTTTCAATACTTTTGGGGTGTATCATGTGGTTCTAATATGTTCCAACTTCATTTTATTATTTTTTTCACAATTGAGACATTGTTGGGACATTTATACATGAATCATTATTTGTATAATTATTGTTTGTTTACGCTACATGTACTTGTAGTGCATTACCATTTTTAGTCTAATATCCATGACTATGCTCGTATTCTTGAGGTACGTTATGGACAATAATAGCGCTATTGGGTTGACCACTCCGCCTTGGGACGCTAAGGTGATCGATTGCACGTGGTTAAGTGTGTATGATGATTAGATGCTCCATCCTATATACATACATATATATGTATATATAGGATGAGGACTTATTGTTGTTGTTATCATTTGTTAATCAATTTTTGATTTATAAACCGTTATATCAATAATACTTGCTTGTCGACTTCCAAAGAAAACAAGTTTCAAATTATAAATATTTCAAACTCACAATTTTCTTTAATAAAACTAGATTACTCACCAACTCTCGTAGTTGACCTGTTTTTACCCATGATGCAGATTTGAAGAAAGAAGTTGATGAAAAGTAGGGTATACCTTAGAAACCCACAAGACTATTTAAATTTGATGTAATAAATGTTGTTTGTATTTGAATTTGTATTTGTATGTTGTGGATCTTGTTTGCCTACTTAGTACTTAATTGAATCTAATCATATTATAACATAGTTGTCATGAGACTTTGAACAATATATCACGCCTTGATCGATTCCGCAAAGGATCGGGGTGTGACAGATTGGTATCAGAGCCCTTGACTATAGGGAATTAGGTTAATTGCCTTGACCTAGTCTATAGCCTCTAGGGTCCTCTTGTATGCTAGTTTATAAAATGCATACACAACTGCATGCAATTCGCACTTAGAAAATCCTAGGAATACCTTTGTGTGCTAATTGCTCCCTTATGTGCTTACGTATTATTCCCGACACTTATATATGTGCATACCCTTGTGAATTTTCTCCTCTTTCTCTTAAAATCACACACATACTTAAATGGTTTCAAAATAAAAATTTATATACATACATATTCCTTAGAGCTCATAGGAAATTAAAAGTCATCCACTCTAGTTGGGTAGGATCAAAGTAATGAACGCGTAGTAACTGGAAGGGGGAGGTGCCGGTAGCCCGAAAGTCCTGACTAGGTAAGCATTCGTATACATCCCAATCAACTGAGGGACCAGTTTGCTTACCTGGGGACCAAAGGCGAGAGTTCCCAAATCTATAGGCCAAAGCGCGTCATTCACATTACTTTTGAGCCATCAAAATACCCGACCTTATCAAACGTATCCGAAAGGATACACTCCAAAATGGCCAACTCATTGGACTATTAAGTTCCCTAATGGGCCTTGAAGTGGGAAAAACATGTGAAAACTTAGTATTGTGGGGGCCCACGCAATTGCTACATGCTTCACATTTAGTAACCATGGAAAGCCCAAAAGGTGCCCAACACTCCTAACCATGGCCCAACAAGTGTTTTACAATCATTTTACCCAACAATGTCTACAAACTTGATTTCCATAATCAATTTACAAGTAAATCACAAGTCCATATGCGTGTATCTCATAGATGGCATTACGACCCCCTCTGTAACCATTGTAACTATCACCATATGTCCACCAGCCCGTGTCGCCTTTGTACGACTTGTGGTCGCTATGGCCACTTGGCGGACACATGTCGTGCATCAAAAACTCAGTGACCATTCGCTCTACCCTCAAATCAGCATACACAAACCCGGTATCCAACTGGAACATGCTTCAACTGTGGTGACCCCACCCATTACAGAAACACGTGTCCAAGGCTCGTCAATATCATTAACACTCAAGCCCAGGCAAATCCAACAATGCAGGTTCGAGCTCCTAAAGGCCGAGCCTTTGTCATTACCGCAACCCAAGCACAGACCGATAACAAGGTCGTAAATTGTACGTTTCTCATAAATGACTGCTACGCGTCAGTACTTTTTGATTCAGGTGCCGATAAAAGTTTTGTGTCTTTGGAATTTGAGCCCATACTTCACACACCTCGCACGATTCTTGATGAACACTTTACCGTAGAAGTCGCCAATGGAAAATACATTTCACTCAATACAGTCATCCAAGATTGCACTTTCGATTTTTGCGGTCATAAATTTTCCATCAATTTAGTTCCTATGGAACTTGGTAGCTTCGACATCATCGTGGGAATGGATTGGCTATCCCAAAACCATGCTGAAATAGTATGTTACGAGAAGTTTATTCGTATTCCTCTTGCCGACGGTCAAAGTCTTCGTATTTATGGAGAGACTCGTTCAAAAAAGCTTAGTCTTATGTCATGTACTCAAGCTCGATCATATCTACGTAAATAATACATGGCTTTCTTAACCCATGTGGTGGAAACAAAGGTCAAAGAAAAGAAGATCGAATATATTCCGATTGTACGAGACTTTCCCGACATCTTTCCCGATGACGAATCTGGACTCCCTCCAGTACGTGAGCTAGAGTTCCGCATCGATCTCGTTCCTGAGGCTGCTCCCATAGCCAAGTCTCCATATCGGTTGGCTCCAACCGAGATGCAAGAATTGGCAAGTCAGCTCCAAGAATTAACCGATAAGAGATTTATCCGCCCTAGTACTTCACCCTGGGGAGCCCCGGTTCTCTTCATCAAAAAGAAAGATGGTTCGTTTCGTATGTGTATCGATTATCGGGAGTTAAATAAATTGACCATCAAGAACCGATATCCGTTACCTCGGATCGACGACCTTTTTGATCAGCTTCAAGGAGCTTCATGCTTCTCAAAAATCGACCTCCGCTCGGGTTATCACCAACTTCGAGTACGGGAAGAAGACATCCCCAAAACCGCTTTCCGAACCCGCTATGGTCATTACGAGTTCACCGTTATGCCTTCCGGCCTAACGAATGCTCCTGCCGCATTCATGGACTTGATGAATCGGGTATTTAAACCTTATCTCGACCGTTTTGTTATCGTCTTTATTGATGACATCCTCGTTTACTCCAAGACAAAGGCAGACCATGAAAGACACCTTCGTCTAACTCTCTAAACATTGCAAGGAAATCAGCTCTATGCCAAATTTTCCAAATGTGAGTTTTGGTTAAATGAGGTACAATTCCTCGGTCATATTGTAAGTGACAATGGTATTTTAGTCGATCCCGCAAAAGTTGAAGCAGTCAAGATTTGGAAATCCCCACGTACCCCCAAGGAAATTCGGTCATTCCTCGGTTTAGCCGGCTATTACCAGCGTTTCATTTCAAATTTCTCAAAGATCGCTTTACCGCTTACTTTTCTCACTTGCAAGGGTATGCCATTTGATTGGGGACCCAAGCAGGAAGACGCTTTCCAAACCCTTAAACAAAGATTGTGTGACGCTCCGATTCTTACACTCCCTGAAGGATCCGAAGATTTCGTGGTATACTGCGATGCCTCCAATCTCGGTCTAGGTTGTGTTTTGATGCAAAGGGGAAAGGTTATAGCTTACGCATCGCGACAACTCAAAATCCATGAAAGGAATTATACGACTCATGATTTGGAGCTTGGTGCCGTGGTTTTCGCTCTTAAAATTTGGAGGCATTACCTTTACGGCACTAAATGCGTAATTTTCACCGACCACAATAGCTTGCAACATATTCTTAATCAAAAGGAACTCAATATGAGATAAACACGATGGGTCAAACTCCTAAATGATTACGAGTGTGAAATACGCTATCATCCGGGCTAGGCAAACGTGGTAGCCGACGCGTTAAGCCGAAAAGAACATGCCAAAGCATTTCATCTAATATGTTCTCCTATCTTGTCCAATCTCAGCGACCGAATTCGAGGAGCCCAACACTCAGCAATTACCGAAAATGACATGCCTACGGGAATTGATGGGGATTTGGAAAGTAAATCTGATGGTATTTTCTATTATCAAGATCGCATCTGGATCCCAGATCGCGACAATCTTCGTACCTTCCTCATGGAATAAATCCATAAAACTCGATATTCCATTCATCCTGGAGTTGACAAGATGTATCATGGCCTGAGAACCAATTATTGGTGGTCGGGAATGAACAAGGATATTGCTTTATTCGTGGCCAAATGTCTTACATGTTCTAGGGTCAAAGCAGAATATCAACGACCCTCTGGACTATTGGTCCAACAGGTAATCCCCGAGTGGAAATGGGAAGCGATCGCCATGGATTTCGTAACCAAACTTCCCCGTACCACCAAGGGACATGACAGCATTTGGGTAATCATTGACCGTTTGACCAAAATCCGCTCATTTCCTTCCCATCCGTGAACATTTCAAGGTCGAACAACTTGCTCGGATTTACATCGACGAGATAGTTAGTCGGCATGGCATCCCTCTCAGCATCATTTCAGATCGTGATGGGAGATTTCTCTCTCGGTTTTGGCAATCACTTCAAACAGCCATGGGAACCCGCCTCGATCTCAGTACCGCCTATCCTCAAACCGATGGTCAATCTAAGAGGACAATTCAAACACTCGAAGATATGTTGATGGCGTGTGTCTTAGATTTCAGAGGAAACTGGGACTCTCATTTACCGTTGGTGGAATTCTCCTATAATAACAGTTATCATTCTAGCATCAAGATGCCACCATTTGAGGCATTGTATGGCCGTAAATGCCGATCTCCTATTTGCTGGCATGAAATTGGCGAGTCCCACGTGATTCGCGCAACAGTGGATTCTCCAATCGTTGGTCCTGAGCTTAACCAGGAAACAACCGACAAAATCACTCAGATTCGCAATAACCTTCTCGCAGCTCGTAGCCGACAAAAGAGTTACGCCGACAAGCGACGCAAACCGCTTGAATTTACCGTGGGTGACATGGTCATGTTAAAAGTGTCCCCATGGAAAGGTGTGGTTCGATTTGGACGCAAGGGTAAATTGGCACCACGCTATGTAGGCCCGTACAAAATCCTGAAAAGGATCGGACCAGTAGCCTACGAGTTGGATCTACCAATAGAGCTTAATAAAGTTCACCCAGTATTTCATATAGCCAACCTCAAGAAGTGTTTAGCAGACAAGAACCTTCATGTTCCTCTCGAGGATATCCAAATCGACGAGACAATGCAATTTATCGAGAAACCCTTGGAAATTGTCGACCGAAAGGAAAAGCAACTCAAAAGAAGTCGCATTCCCCTGGTCAAGGTCAGGTGGCAGTCAGCACGTGGAACCGAGTATACATGGGAGCGTGAGGATCAAATGCGTACCAAATACCCGCAACTTTTCTATTAAGGTACTCTCTTCTTAAATTTCGGGACGAAATTTCCTAAAGTAGGGGAGACTGTGACATCCGTCTAAAATGGATTCGGGTCAACCCAACCCAATTGGAAATTTAATAAACCCTACTCAAGATTACTTGATGCTAATAGGATCAAAACCCATACACTACGATATAAATTGACGTTAATAGCAATATAGCATAGTATAACGTTATAACTATAATCAAATTAAATTATGATACCATATTAAAATTAAATCAAAGTATGATGCTCTAATTAAATTAAAAGAATCAAACTTGAATGCTATAATTAAACTTCAAATCAAAGTAGATTGTTATAATCAAATAATAACCTATCTTTTATAAAACTCTATTTTTATAAACTCTACATTAAATTTTATAAAACTCTTATATTAATTAATATATTATATAAAAGATGCTTGTGTTAGTGGGGAATTATGAAGACCACCAAAAGTAAAAAGTTATTCCCATTGTCTCCCACTCACACCTCCCACCATCTTTCCTTTCATTTTTCTCCCAACACATTATTCTCATCACCACTCAAACCATATCTATTCTTTCTCTCACTCTCAATCTCGAAATTCCTTCTAGAAATCTTCATAGTTTAGCCAAAAACACTCCAATATACTCAAATCTTCATCCCTCTTTAAGCATTCTTCAAGGTATGTTGTTAAAAGTCTCAAATTCATTAATGAAACAAATTAAATCCACCAAAATATCTAAAACTCATTTTATGCATAAACCTGATTTTTTTCAGACTCTCATCAATAAAATAAGACGTTCTGGAAATTTTCAGAAAATAACTTATTTTTATTGAATTACTATAATTATTGCAATAAAATAAGGCAATAATTCACATAAAATACTTTTTACTGTCAATAAATTCTGGAAACATTATGCAATGACCCATATATTGAGTAAAGTGGATTTATGAAGTTTCACACATTTATATTACGGTTTGATTCTTATTTTGTATTTTATTTTGTTGTAGATAAATAAATAGCAAAATATAGTTATGTATTTTAAAAACTAGATTTTATATTTTTCGCACATTATTAACATTTTAAAGACTCCATGAAAACATTTACAGATTTTTGTAAGAAGGTTTGCTTATTTGTCTTGATTTAATGATTATTTAATGGTTTAAATTGATAATAAATAGCTACACATGTCCAAAAATTATAAAACCTTATCAGAATATCATATATAACATTTTAATCATAAATAAAAAGTTTAATGAATTTCTATTAATATTTTCCTATTATTTATGATTTTATTGATTAGTTAATAATGAAAAACATAAGAAATACTTCCCATAGTCCAAAAATATCCAAAACATTTACAGTAGGCTCAATATAATGTTAGAAAACTATGGTTAATGTTCCAGAATTTTTGGGAATCATTTGTTAATTTTCCCAAATTTTGTTGTTGTTTAATCATTAACATACCAAATAAATACTAAAACAGTTAAGAAAAATATGAAAATTTTAGAGTAATTACTATTTTATGAAATAATGATTTTCGGATAATTTCAGAATGTTTCAATACTGTTTAGTATTTAAAACCATTTTCCTAAGTATCTAAGCATGTAAAAATGTATTTTTAATGATTATTTCATAAAAATAATTGTTTATAATATATAAAATCTGTAAATACTTATAATTTGAAAAGTTATTATTTTAATAAGAAATTATTAAAATCTTGCCTAAAGTGAAAATATAAATTAATTAAGCAAAGTAATTAATTCAATTTAAAATTCATTTAACCTATGAATACATTAATATTCAAAACAAAATTTGATTATTGTTAATTCATCTAATATAAGAATATGTGTCTAATTATTTTTATTAATACTTCATTCCCTTTTAGTAGTTCCTAACCCAAAACTATTAATTATAATAGGCTGCACATCATTTTGACCTGAGCCGTCTATCGTACAACACACTTATTCCGTTTGGACTAATGTGAGTAATCTACCCCATATTTTATAATTTTCAATACTTTTGGGGTGTATCATGTGGTTCTAATATGTTCCAACTTCATTTTATTATTTTTTCACAATTGAGACATTGTTGGGACATTTATACATGAATCATTATTTGTATAATTATTGTTTGTTTACGCTACATGTACTTGTAGTGCATTACCATTTTTAGTCTAATCTCCATGACTATGCCCGTATTCTTGAGGTACGTTATGGACAATAATAGCGCTATTGGGTTGACCACCCCGCCTTGGGACGCTAAGGTGATTGATTGCACGTGGTTAAGTGTGTATGATGATTAAATGCTCCATCCTATATATATACATATATATGTATATATAGTGTGAGGACTTATTGTTGTTGTTATCATTTGTTAATCAATTTTTGATTTATAAACCGTTATATCAATAATACTTGCTTGTCGACTTCCAAAGAAAACAAGTTTCAAATTATAAATATTTCAAACTCACAATTTTCTTTAATAAAACTAGATTACTCACCAACTCTCGTAGTTGACCTGTTTTTAACCATGATGCAGATTTGAAGAATGAAGTTGATGAAAAGTACGGTATACCTTAGAAACCCACAAGACTATTTAAATTTGATGTAATAAATGTTGTTTGTATTTGAATTTGTATTTGTATGTTGTGGATCTTGTTTGCCTACTTAGTACTTAATTGAATCTAATCATATTATAACATAGTTGTCATGAGACTTTGAACAATATATCACGCCTTGATCGATTCCGCAAAGGATCGGGGTGTGACATAAATGACCCCACCTTAAAGTCACAACCAAACAAGGAACAGTCAATAAGACTAGTTCAAGAATTCTAAGCATTCCCTTAACTTCCTAACACTACAAGCATAGGTCCAAATGGCACACAACAAACAGCTCAAAGAAAGCAGCACATAGCAAGCAGCAAACAACGCAAAAGGCATCCCTATGATTCAGGCCATAACTATCATGCAATTTCTTGAACGGATCCTTAGCCTACTTCTAGCATATATCATATCATCATCACATAATATCATAGATATTTTGGGAACTTAACCGCTTACTTGAGCTCCGACCGACTATACGCATCGTATCTCGTTCCTTTTAAAACCCATTTACCTATTTAAAATCATAAGTCAGGTATTCATACCACATTTTAAACCCCCAAGCAATACTCAAACAAGAACATGCAAAGGCATTTTTCACATGATATCCTACATTGCCCCTTTGAAATTTATTTAAAAACGGGGTTTCCTTTGAAAATCGTTCAAAAAAACCCTCAATTCCTAAATTTGAGTTTGAAATCACATTTATGTTAATCCAATTCCTTGGAATCACATTCATGTTCATCCAAATACCTCAAACCAAGGCTCTAATACCAACTTGTAACGTCCCAATTCTGTAATAAAATTTTCCTTTTAAAAACGATTCAAATACATAAAACGGGCTGTGAAATAGAAACATCCAACTCAACTTCGGTATTAAAAACATATAAAATCGTGTTTATCAAAAACATTTAAAAACATTATCCAGCGGAAGACTTGAATATCAAAACCTCAAATGTGATACAGTCGCGCCGTGGTCCAAGCTCAAGCCAATAGATACCTGAAAAACATTTAGGGTGAAAGAGTAAGCACAAAGCTTAGCGAGTTCCCCAAAATACCACACGATCCATTCCATTCATATGCATAAGTCACAATCGGCATCCATGAACGACTAACCATGCATCGTCCTTTCGTCATTAACCATCCTCAGGCGCCCAGGTCCGACCGGTCATGTATCATCCTTTATCATGCAGCAACCCTCAGATTTATCAACTCATTCTTTCGACTATCGGGCTTGTCCCGACTCGTTCGACTCCCTTGCCCGCTCCGCCATCATTCTTCAGTCATCAGAACGAATTTGACGACTAACACATACAAACATAGAATCCTGAGCATACAACCTAATCCATCTGGCTCCTATTGTCGACCATACAGTCAAATAACATAAGGCACACCCAGTTAACACACATTACTACACACAGTAATTAAGGCTACCTATGCATGCAACTTCACCCATAGTATATTGAGAAGACTCACATGATCCACCAAGCTAGACAGCACTCCCCATGCGTGTCTTCAGATCCCGACAATACGAACCTCCTAATAAGGATAAAATTCACTTAGTAAATCCTAAACCCGAACAGGATATACCTCCAAGACCGGTACTACGAATCTCTCAAGTTTGACCAAAGTCCAACTGGTCAAAAAGTCAACGGTCAAATGTTAAAGTCAAAGTCAACTCGTACATAGCGCCGTTAACCGTTATGGGTAGCGTCGCTATGTGCGAACATCGCGGAAACTCAATTTACAGAGATAGCGTCGCTATCCCCATAAATAGCGGCGCTATCTACGCTGTTCAACCCAAATCTCTCTAAAACTCTTAATCTGATAAGCCAAGGTCTTAAACCTTCCAGGACCCTTCCAAACAGTCACTAGATCCATAAAAATGTTAACTTTCTCATCCAAACATGACCATGCATGCAAATCATCAAGAGCTAGGTCTAAAATAAGCAAAATCCAACTTAAACACTCAAGGAGCTTGACTTACTCTCATAATCAGTCTAAAACTTCCAAATAAGGCTTAAAGGACAGAAAGTTCCAACCTTTATCACTCAAAACCTTAAATAACATAACCAAGGGATCAAAATCTAACCAAAACCATCATAACTATACGAATAACTCCATAAAAACAAAAGGGAGAATCTTTACTTACAAAAGTCCAGAATCAAGAAGCTCTTGATGAATCCAACTTGAGGAACACCTTCTAGCACCACCATGCACCTTCCATTCTTCAAGAAATTTTCTAAAATCACCAAAATCACCAAAAAAATCACCCCAAGAAGGCTAGAGAGGGGTTGGATATGTTTCTAGAGGCTCAAGGGTGTCAAAAGACAGCTACCTAGGGTTTTGTGCTCTTAAATATGGCCCAAAACTCGAAACCAAAGGCTTTAGCCTATACAGCGACAGATAGTGTCGTTATCCTTATGATAGCGACGCTATCTCAAGATCGTGCCATCCCAACACTTCACTAATATAGCATCGCTAATAGCAAATAATAGTGTCGCTAAGATCAGATAACGTCACTATAATCCATAGATAGCGACACCATTTTCACTCTTTCACAAACTTCATTCCTTTAAAACCAAATATTGGACATTTCGGGAACTGGGTCTTACACAAAGACCCTGTATGGTTAACGAACTTCCTATTAGAGTTGGGCTTGAATTAGGAGGATTGCATGCTATATTTTGATAACTAGAGTGCCATACACCTTGCAAAGAATTCAGTGTTTCATAGTGGGCTGAAACACATCAATATGAGGTACCATTTATCCAAAAGTTAATTACCAATTACCAATGGTACTATTATCTTGAAGAAAATCCTTGGAGAAAAGAACCCTGTATGTAAGAACCCGCGAAAAAAAAATTGTAAAAGGGTAAAACGGTCTTTTGACACGTTATAAGACTATTATGTATAATAATATGTATTTGTGAAATAATAATATAAGAAATAAGAGTTTATATGAAATTTGGAGTTTTACCGTATGAATAGTGGAATATGGCCGAAAAGGGCAAAATGGTCATTTGACATGGAAATGACCAAATTGTCAAGAAAATGTCAAGTTAGAAGTTAAAGAAACATAAATTGCAAAGATATGAACTCCTGGACCATTTTTGAATAAAAGAGAGAAGCTAGGGGCTAAAGTGAAAATGTGTATAAATATTAAATATATAATATATGAGAGTTATCCTCTCATTATTCAGAACCCAGTAGAAAGTTTCAGAAGAGTCCAGAGAGAACGAGAGTAAGCACGGGAAGAAAACAAGAAGAAGAAGTACAAGAATCTTTGCCAAGGAAATCAAGAGAAGCTTTGGAATTGGTGATTCCAAGCTCCAAGAGGTACTATCCTAGCCTTTGAACTCAAATTCTTGAACGGGAGTTGATTCTCAACTTCTGATTTTCCAGAAGTTATGATCTTAATGGAATCATCTTGTTCAAAATCATCAAATAGACATGTTCTAACCAAGGAATATGTTGAAAATCAAGAAATGATGATTTTGATCAAGAACCCTAATTCACGGGTTTATAAGATTAAGACCAATTTTTATGGTTTTTCTAAGTCCAAATGATCACTTAGGATGTATTAAGACACTCCTAAGTGATTAATTTCAAAAAAATTGGATTTTTAGTGAAAATCATCAAAAACGGGTTTTCAAGGAATTGGAACTGAAATCAGTGATTCCAAGGCTTAAAACTTGATGTAAAGTAAAGGTTTTAGTCATGGAACGATAGTAAACGATTAAGTTAAGTATTAAGCACTTTATAGGGCAAAATAGAGGTCTGCAGCTTGAAAATTGGACCCGAAACCCACCCAGAAACATTACACGGCCGTGTAATTTATAGGGAATATATTACACGACCGTGTAACTGGTATTGGTCTGCAAAAGTTACACGGCCGTGTAACTTATAGGGCCAAAGTTACACGACCGTGTAACTCACTGAGATGAGTTTTCCGTTTTGATTTTTGGAAATTGGGGTTAGACTTGTCCGTTTGACCTCAAATTTGAAACACAAGTCTAATATGGCCTAAGACTTCATGCAAAAATGTCGGAACTGAAATACGACCCCTCGGGGGTACTGTAGCAAAATACGCATAATTCGGAGAAAACTATAAAACGAGTTTATTAATGGTTATATATTTATTATAACCTGGAGTTGTGTCACATGAGACTTTAGAACTATAGAGTTAATTATATTGAGTATTTATACATGATACGTGTATAGGTGGTGCTTCAAATACCATAGACCACGGGAAAGGAAAAGGCGTACGTGAAGCTTAGAGACTTGTAGCAATGTCAAGGTGAGTTTTATGAGGATTTCTATAGTACATAGCAAAATGTTATTTTCAGAAAAGTAAGATTTCCAAATGTTTATAAATACTAAAGTTTGGAAAATAGTTTTGAAAGAAGCTATATACAAGGGCTTAGTGTTTTAAACAGATTTTTAAAGTATGGTTTGCAAAGTATTTTGAAAGAAGTTCCTTATGTGAACTAAGATGTCAAAAATCAGTTTTTGAAAGTATTATAAACAAAGAGTTATAAAATGTTTGAGTATGAGTTGTTTACAAATTGTGTCCCATTTTGACCAATTTGAGATGTAATGAGATAAGTATTAAAGAAAGAAAAAAATAAGAGCCAGTTGTCCGGACTAGGATCACCCACATAATCGGGGGATCAGAAGATACTACTGGGATGGTACCTCCCGTCGCGAAGTAGTTGTCTAGCTTAGTATACCCTTGTGCTTGAATCCGTTCCAAGTCACAAAGGGGAGACAAAATGAGCATAACCGAGTGGGCGGATCTGTTCTGTCCCGCGAGGGGAGCTAGTAGAATGAATTAAAATAACTTAATTCATAAGTTTCAGTTGGTCACAAGAAAAAAAGAAAGAAAGCAGTTTTGAGAAAGAAAGCATTTTTGTTTTAAAGCTTAAAAGTAAAGATAGTAAGATATTTTGAGATTTATAATATAAATCAGTTTTGAGCAGTGTACTTTTAATATATTTCAAGTTTGGAATTGAAAAGTTTTGGGTCTAAACCCATATTACTCACGAGACTTTATGTCTCACGTATACTATGTTTTTGAAATGCTATGTACTTAGGTGAAGGGAGCGAAGGTTGCAGTTGGGACCATTTTGCACACTGTAAGTTTAAATTATGGTTATCTGTATTGAGTCTGTAATACCCCTCGAGTTTAAGTTTGTAAAATAAAACAAAAATTTAAGTGGCTATTTTATAGTCACGAGTTGTGAAATATGTTTGTAACGTAAACTATATTTGTATTTAAATATGGTTTGAGAAAAGGGGTGTTACAGTTTTGGTATCAGAGCCATAGTTTAAGCGAATTAGGTTGGAATACCATCCTAGACTTAAACTAGCAAGAGTAGTAGAACGGTACCTTAGTAATGTAGAAGTACACTTAGAATTATAGAAGTTATAGAGTGAGTATGACTGTTATAAAAGTACAATCAAGATAGGGAGATAACATGCTACTGCTTACAAAATACTATATAGAAATGTTTATTAAACAGATATTTTATTCATCTATATAGTAATGGAAGGCGAAAGACAAGTTGACAGGGGTGAGGGCAGTCACACTTCTTCAAGAGGAAGTGGACCCGGACATGTAATTCGAAATGATGGGGCCGAGCCAAACCCACAACCACAACCTGTCACTATGGAAGCCATCCAGTATTTAATCAATAACTTACGAAATGAACTGAAGCAAGATGTGAATAATATAATAGACAGCCGAATGGGTGAACCTAGTGCCCAATCATCACAAGAAGTCTCCAAAAAGACGACTGAGGAAGAGGTTGGTGCAGGGAACAAGAAGGAAGAAAAGGGCTGTTCTTTTAAGTCCTTTATGGCTTGCAAACCGCCCGAATACCATGGCAGTTTTGAGCCAAAGGTGACAATGCGATGGGTCCGAGAGATCGAACAAGTGATGCAAGCTAGTAAATGTGGAGAAAAAGATCAAGTCAACTACGCCTCCCGGCAGTTGAAGGATGACGCGCTAGTTTGGTGGAATACTAAATACGAGAGTTTGGGAAAGGATGTTGTATATGGTTGGTCATGGGCGGAGTTTGTCTCGTGTCTCAAAGATAAATTCTGTCCCACGCGAGATTTGGAGAAAATGAACGAAGATTTCTTAACAATAAAGAAAGGAGAATTGACGGTGGACGAATATACTAAGAAGTTTTGCGACATGTTGCCTTTTGTGGGGGAGTCTTACCCCAGTGAGCGGTCCCGAATTAACCGCTATGTCCGGGGTTTACCATGGAATTATGAGTTAGAAGTGAAGAAAGCTGAATCATTAGATGGAGCGATCAATGCTGCCCGAACCGTTGAAGATGTTGGGAAACGAAGAAAAGAGGAAGGACCTGGCTTTAGTGACAAGAGGAAGACAATTAGTAGTAGTGGAAACATAAAGAAGAAAGGGAAGATGAGTTCAAGTCAGAGTCGACAGGGTAGTGTAAGGAAGTGTGAGAAATGTGGGAAGGAACACGGTGGCGAGTGCCGAGCGGGGTCAAACGCCTGTTTTAATTGTGGTGGACTCGGTCACAAAGCAAAAGACTGCAAAGCTAAGAAAGCCAGTGAAGTGGAGTGTTTCTCATGCCATCAGATGGGGCACTATAGTTTTAACTGCCCAAACAAGGGAGGAGAAACTGTGGTGTCAACAGCTCAGAAGAAGACAGAACCCCAGAAGGTGAAGACTAGAGCTTTTCAGATCACCAGGGAAGAGGCAAAGGAGACGCACAATGTGGTCTCAGGTATACTACTAATCAACTCGACACCTGCATATGTGTTGTTTGATTCTGGTTCTACATATTCATTCGTGTCCCATGGATTTGGAGCCCGATTGAGAGTCCCATTAGAATTGTTAGACATGGTTTTTGAAGTGGAAGTAGCGGATGGAAAATTCGTGGAAGTTCAGCACATGTATCGAAATTGTGAACTTGATATCAATGGCAAGAAGTTTCAACTTAATCTTCTTCCCATTGGAATTAAGTCCTTTGATGTGATAATTGGGATGGATTGGCTTGGTGCCAATGACGTAAAGATAGCCTGTGGACAGAAGAGGGTGTCTGTTAAAACCCTAGGAGCTAAATTGTATGTATATGGAGAAGGAAGCAAGCATGTGCCAAGTCTCATTAGTGTGGCAAAAGCCCGAAGGTGTATCAGGAAAGGGTGTGTATCTTTCCTGGCCTATGTGATGACTGAAGACAAAGTAAAACAAACGTATAAAGACATAGAAGTAGTAAAAGAATTCCCAGAAGTTTTTCCAGATGAATTACCAGGCTTGCCACCAGAACGGCAGGTTGAATTCCGAATAGATCTTGTTCCAGGAGCTTCCCCAATAGCACGAGCACCGTACCGGTTAGCACCAACAGAGATGCGAGAATTAATGTCCCAGTTGCAAGAGTTACTAGATAAAGGCTTCATCAGGCCTAGTTCTTCTCCATGGGGTGCTCCAGTTCTGTTTTTAAAGAAGAAAGATGGGTCAATGCGAATGTGCATTGATTACAGAGAATTGAACAAGATTACTATTAAAAACCGTTACCCGTTGCCCAGAATAGACGATTTGTTCGACCAGTTGCAAGGAGCAGATTACTTCTCAAAAATCGATTTGAGATCTGGGTATCACCAAGTCAGGGTAAAAGAAAGTGATGTAGAGAAGACAGCGTTCCGTACAAGATACGGGCATTACGAGTTCCTAGTAATGCCATTCGGTCTTACAAATGCACCAGCGATTTTTATGGACTTAATGAATCGGGTCTGTAAACCGTTTTTAGACCGATTTGTTATAGTGTTCATAGATGACATACTGATGTACTCAAAGAACAAAGAAGAGCATGCGAGCCACCTGCGAATAGTGCTCGAGACTTTGAAGCGAGAACAGCTATATGCAAAGTTCTCCAAATACGAGTTTTGGATGCGAGAAGTACAGTTCCTTGGACATGTTGTGTCTATCCAAGGTATAAAAGTTGATCCAGCAAAAGTTGAAGCAGTAATGAAATGGGAGCCTCCCAAGACGCCAACAGAAGTTAGAAGTTTTCTCGGTCTTGCCGGGTATTACAGGAGATTTATTCAAGATTTCTCCCGTATAGCAGTGCCACTAACACGACTAACCCGGAAAGAAGAGAAATTCAGATGGCAAGAAGAACAAGAAAGAGCTTTCGTTACATTAAAAGAGAAGTTGTGTAACGCGCCTGTCCTTACATTACCAGATGGGACAGAAGACTTTGAAGTGTACAATGATGCCTCGCATCGAGGGCTTGGCTGTGTATTGATGCAGAGAGGAAAAGTTATAGCATACGCTTCCAAACAGTTGAAAGATCCAGAGAAAAAGTACACAACCCATGATTTAGAGCTAGCAGCGATCGTGTTTGCCTTGAAGATTTGGAGACATTACTTGTATGGTACAAAGTGCAAGCTATTCACCGATCACAAGAGTTTGCAGTATGTGTTCACTCAAAAAGAGTTGAACATGAGACAGAGCAGATGGCTAGAGCTGATCAGTGACTATGATTGCGACATTGTATACCATCCAGGTAAAGCAAATGTAGTAGCAGATGCATTAAGTAGAAAAGCTCCTGAGAAAAGAATCAAGGCAAGGTCGATGCACATAGAACTGGTGTCCAGTATTATAGAGCAAATTAAAGCAGCTCAGCAGAAAGTTGAAGAAAGTGGAGACTTAAAAGATGAAAAGCTAGGAAAAGACATTCAGTTTGAGACCAATAGTCAAGGATTAAAGGCCTACAGAAACCGCATTTGGGTACCGAAAGCAGGAGGATTGAGAAAGTTGATTCTAGAAGAGTCGCATAAGTCAAAGTATTCCATACATCCAGGGAGTACCAAGACTTATCAAGATCTGAAAAGACAGTACTGGTAGCCTGGAATGAAGAAGAGGATAGCTAAGTACATCTCCAAGTGTGTTATTTGTGCACAAGTCAAGGCGGAAAATCAGGTCCCGCATGGAGATGCTCAGTCATTACACATTCCAGCCGGAAAGTGGGAAGATGTAACCATGGACTTAATTGTCGGGTTACCAAGAACGAGAAGAGTTCATGATAGTATATGGGTCATAGTGGATCGGTTGACCAAGAGTGCACTATTTCTAGCCATAAAAGAAACTACTCCATTGGAGCAGTTAGCCCAGTTGTATACAGATGAAGTGTTAAGAAGATATGGTGCACCGTTGTCTATTGTGTCAGACAGAGACCCTAGATTTACCTCTAACTTCTGGAGAGCCTTACAAGATAAAATGGGGACAAGAATTCAGCTAAGTACAGCGTATCATCCACAAAAGGATGGTCAGAGTGAACGAACGATCCAGACATTAGAAGACATGCTACGGTCATGCGTGATGGAATTTGGAGGCAGTTGGGATGAACATCTACCATTAGTAGAGTTTGCATACAATAATAGCTACCATTCTAGCATTAAAATGCCACCCTTTGAGGCATTGTATGGTAGAAAGTGTAGAACTCCTTTATGTTGGTTGGAGGCAGGTGAGACTAAGCTTACAGGGCCGGAGATTGTTAGAGTAACTAATGAGAAGATTGGAGTAATTCAAGCCAACATGAAAGCAGCACAAGATCGGCAAAAGAGTTACTCAAATCTAAAGAAGAGACCATATGACTTGCAAGAAGGAGATTTGGTGATGATAAAAGTGTCGCCATGGAAAGGAGTAGTCAGATTTGGTAAGAGAGGAAAGCTGAGTCCAAGATACATTGGACCTTTCAGAATCCTAAAAAGAGTTGGGTTACAGGCGTTCAAGCTGGAGTTACCACCAGAACTCAGTGGAATACATGATACCTTTCATGCATGCTACTTGAAAAAGTACTTTGGAAAAGAAGAGTTAGTAATACCGTATAAAGACTTGAGAGTGGAGACTCCTAGTAGAATGATTGAAGAACCTGAAGCGATTCTAGAAATGCAGACTAAAAAGCTGAGGAACAAAGAGATTGATCTTGTACTAGTCAAGTGGAAACATCCCTTAGGGTCAAACCTGACTTGGGAGACGCTAGAAGAGATGAAGAGAAGATATCCAGACTTTACAGATTACGAAAAGATTCCGAGGACGGAATCCGCATAAGGAGGGGTGACTGTAAGAACCCGCGAAAAAAAAAATTGTAAAAGGGTAAAACGGTCTTTTGACACGTTATAAGACTATTATGTATAATAATATGTATTTGTGAAATAATAATATAAGAAATAAGAGTTTATATGAAATTTGGAGTTTTACCGTATGAATAGTGGAATATGGCCGAAAAGGGCAAAATGGTCATTTGACATGGAAATGACCAAATTGTCAAGAAAATGTCAAGTTAGAAGTTAAAGAAACATAAATTGCAAAGATATGAACTCCTGGACCATTTTTGAATAAAAGAGAGAAGCTAGGGGCTAAAGTGAAAATGTGTATAAATATTAAATATATAATATATGAGAGTTATCCTCTCATTATTCAGAACCCAGTAGAAAGTTTCAGAAGAGTCCAGAGAGAACGAGAGTGAGCACGGGAAGAAAACAAGAAGAAGAAGTACAAGAATCTTTGCCAAGGAAATCAAGAGAAGCTTTGGAATTGGTGATTCCAAGCTCCAAGAGGTACTATCCTAGCCTTTGAACTCAAATTCTTGAACGGGAGTTGATTCTCAACTTCTGATTTTCCAGAAGTTATGATCTTAATGGAATCATCTTGTTCAAAATCATCAAATAGACATGTTCTAACCAAGGAATATGTTGAAAATCAAGAAATGATGATTTTGCTCAAGAACCCTAATTCACGGGTTTATAAGATTAAGACCAATTTTTATGGTTTTTCTAAGTCCAAATGATCACTTAGGATGTATTAAGACACTCCTAAGTGATTAATTTCAAAAAAATTGGATTTTTAGTGAAAATCATCAAAAACGGGTTTTCAAGGAATTGGAACTGAAATCAGTTATTCCAAGGCTTAAAACTTGATGTAAAGTAAAGGTTTTAGTCATGGAACGATAGTAAACAATTAAGTTAAGTATTAAGCACTTTATAGGGCAAAATAGAGGTCTGCAGCTTGAAAATCGGACCCGAAACCCACCCAGAAACATTACACGGCCGTGTAATTTATAGGGAATATATTAAACGATCGTGTAACTGATATTGGTCTGCAAAAGTTACACGGCCGTGTAACTTATAGGGCCAAAGTTACACGACCGTGTAACTCACTGAGATGAGTTTTCCGTTTTGATTTTTGGAAATTGGGGTTAGACTTGTCCGTTTGACCTCAAATTTGAAACACAAGTCTAATATGGCCTAAGACTTCATGAAAAAATGTCGGAACTGAAATACGACCCCTCGGGGGTACTGTAGCAAAATACGCGTAATTCGGAGAAAACTATAAAACGAGTTTATTAATGGTTATATATTTATTATAACCTGGAGTTGTGTCACATGAGACTTTAGAACTATAGAGTTAATTATATTGAGTATTTATACATGATACGTGTATAGGTGGTGCTTCAAATACCATAGACCACGGGAAAGGAAAAGGCGTACGTGAAGCTTAGAGACTTGTAGCAACGTCAAGGTGAGTTTTATGAGGATTTCTATAGTACATAGCAAAATGTTATTTTCAGAAAAGTAAGATTTCCAAATGTTTATAAATACTAAAGTTTGGAAAATAGTTTTGAAAGAAGCTCTATACAAGGGCTTAGTGTTTTAAACAGATTTTTAAAGTATGGTTTGCAAAGTATTTTGAAAGAAGTTCCTTATGTGAACTAAGATGTCAAAAATCAGTTTTTGAAAGTATTATAAACAAAGAGTTATAAAATGTTTGAGTATGAGTTGTTTACAAATTGTGTCCCATTTTGACCAATTTGAGATGTAATGAGATAAGTATTAAAGAAAGAAAAAGATAAGAGCCAGTTGTCCGGACTAGGATCATCCACATAATCGGGGGATCAGAAGACACTACTGGGATGGTACCTCCCGTCGCGAAGTAGTTGTCTAGCTTAGTATACCCTTGTGCTTGAATCCGTTCCAAGTCACAAAGGGGAGACAAAATGAGCATAACCGAGTGGGCGGATCTGTTCTGTCCCGCGAGGGGAGCTAGTAGAATGAATTAAAATAACTTAATTCATAAGTTTCAGTTGGTCACAAGAAAAAAAGAAAGAAAGCAGTTTTGAGAAAGAAAGCATTTTTGTTTTAAAGCTTAAAAGTAAAGATAGTAAGATATTTTGAGATTTATAATATAAATCAGTTTTGAGCAGTGTACTTTTAATATATTTCAAGTTTGGAATTGAAAAGTTTTGGGTCTAAACCCATATTACTCACGAGACTTTATGTCTCACGTATACTATGTTTTTGAAATGCTATGTACTTAGGTGAAGGGAGCGAAGGTTGCAGTTGGGACCATTTTGCACACTGTAAGTTTAAATTATGGTTATCTGTATTGAGTCTGTAATACCCCTCGAGTTTAAGTTTGTAAAATAAAACAAAAATTTAAGTGGCTATTTTATAGTCATGAGTTGTGAAATATGTTTGTAACGTAAACTGTATTTGTATTTAAATATGGTTTGAGAAAAGGGGTGTTACACTGTAGACACGTTTACCAAGGTAGTCATAGTAGAAAAGGTGAAGTTTTGTATGAATTCAGCTGGTCTTCCGCAGAAGCAGGCGAAGACAAGGAACTAGGGAGAAGGAAATCATTATTATAACTTGGATGACAGAATAATCAAGTTCTAATTAGCCTCAACGTGGGAGATTATTAAGTATGTGGAGTATAGTCCGAACCGAGCAATATGAGTTGGCCGAAGAAGATGAACTGACAGATGCAACCAGAACTGAGGCATGTTCAGTTGGTGTGGTTTATCATTGCAATTCGGTCGGATCCATTCATCGTCTAAGGAAGTTTATTCGCCTTGGTTAGACAAAGCAAGGTCGATCGACAAATGTAAAGAAGTATCACGAGTCGGGTGCATTCCACCAAGATTAACAACAACACTTTTTAGTGGATCGGCAGCTTAGTTGGATTCGAAGACATCATAGATTAGTAGGACCGAGGAAAGCCTTGCACCGGTCCGGATCAGTAGTCATGGCTTCTGAGGGGCATGCGATGCGAAGCAATGGTGGTATGGAGGAGAAACTCCTTCAGGAGAAGTGAACTGAACACTTTTATCTAAACTGCTCTTCGGTTTGAAAGTTCTCTGCATCTCAAATCTTCGACTTGGTAACCACTTCGATCTGAGGACTTGCTCGATCACCAACCTCTCATGCTGACTTTCTTGAGAGTCTAACTTCTGATCCATCCATGGTCTCCTCTATCGATGATTCACTCCAGTGATAATAGTTCAAGCTACTATTGTCACGATGAACTCTTGTCCGTAGAGGGAAACACTAATTTTCACTAGAAGACTTGGATGCTGCTAAGTATCACCTAAACTGGCCAGCCTTTCTCCTACAGGAGCTCTGGCTTTGGCCTAAGGTCTGCCTTCAATCTTTAGTCGAGGGCTTTGGTGTAGAGTGCACCGTCAAATTATCAACTATGGATGTGGTCTAGATCAAAACTCTGACTTATCTCGAATACTACAGTCTTCTGTGTTTGTATTATACTCTACACTTTCTCAACAATCTCCCACTTAGAGACTAATCTAAACCGATCATCCTGTCACCCAAGTTCTCTCATGTGCTCTGTCTTCACTATACATTAAGAAAAGGTCGTTGATGACATACTCAGCCTCAACATTTGTTTCGAAAGCTTGAACTATCTTCCAAAAGGGGGACATCGGTCTTCAACAAGTGTATGAAGAACTTATCTAAAGGACTTTCATTATATACTTCGACTGAAAACACCTTGGGACTCATGAAGCTCATGCCCTAACTACTTACTCCCGATAACAACTAAATTGCACCTAGTTCACATCTTGAACATCCTGGTCAACAATATTTAAGCTCGTTAATAATCTATATGTTGAACTCCTCCTCCAATAGAACATCAACCATACAACGTGAGGATGATGAAGGAGGCACTAAAACTTCTCCTGGTTGTAACAATGTTAACACTCACATCAGTGTAACTGTTTCTCCTCATTATCCATACAAGATTCTCTTCAACTTGGCATACCTAGTTTTCT
The DNA here is from genome assembly GCA_023525715.1 of Cichorium intybus. Taxonomy (NCBI): domain Eukaryota; kingdom Viridiplantae; phylum Streptophyta; class Magnoliopsida; order Asterales; family Asteraceae; genus Cichorium; species Cichorium intybus. Next base: position 359,099 of record CM042015.1, on the reverse strand, counting down.
TTTTAGCAGCTGAAAACCGACTGACAATGCCAAGTGGATGTTCTATTCTAGACTGTCTTGCAAAATTTTGGTCCTCCACATTTGACTGTCATGGGGAAACTCCTCCGCAATCAAAATGCCAATAACTTAGGATAGATGGCTTATTCACAACTGGAGTAAAGATCTCTTCAACTTCACTCCCACTGATGGAAACTACTTTCGCCCCTCCGGTTTTGTAATTATTGCTTCCGCCAATCTCACTGACTCTAAACAACACGCAGACTCCGAAGTGCCACGTTCTCTGCTAATTATATTGATAGAGGACTTCGGCTCGTCCTTGTCAAGTTGAGCATAATTCGTCCTTTCTAGCGTTATCCGACTATATGGAATTGCTCATCCTCAAGGCTCCAGAGTAAGTGTTCTAGTACTCCCCTTCTGTTAATATGTGTACTTTGTTAACAAGGGTATCACACTGAAGTACCATCTTTTTGACAATCCACCTTCCATGGTAGTGAATGTCGACCCTACTCATTCCTGTGTCACCAGATACCACAATGCTCCCATTGTCTTCGACTCCCCTGCTCTATTCTGATCTAGTGAAAAACCGTGTTCCGTCTAAGGTAGTATGGTCTTTCTTCTGGATTGACTCCTGCTTCGGTTGGAAGAAACCGTGATATCTTGTTTAGTCTAGGCATCTACGATTGAGAAATTACTTTCACCGTAGCCAATAGAGAAGTGTTCTTTGCATTTGCCTCTAGGTTGTCTCTGATTCTGATAACGACGACACATCCAAAGACCCTTAGATGCGTAAGGGTACCTCTGCACCAGTCTTACTTGAGCCAATTGTACTCTCCATGGCTATTAAGCTCAACAATAGACTGAGGTAACCGAAGCTTGGCTAGCTACGGTACCAAAGATGCCACTCTTCTGAGAAGATCGTTGATTGATCCGGAACCAACTTTTTTTTTTCTGGAGCTCTTCGGTGAGAATTGGACTTCGTTCTGAGGAGGTTTCAGTCTTGAAACTCCTCGATCATGAAACATTTCTTGCTTCCTTTTGGTATTGTTGAGACATCCCGGGGATGTTTCTGGTCAGAAACTGTCACCTCGATAGGGTATGATGCTGTGACTTCCTGATGTTACGCCGATTCTGGGCACTTCAGCGAGAAATTGCCGGTGTCAAAAAGGATTTCGCCGTAGCTGAATCAAATTAAGTTATGTGCTATAGGCAAGATATTAAAAATTCAATTTATCTCCACTTTAGTTCCTGAGATTTTGGTTCCATTAACCTATTATCCAGACTCACATTAATGATCATAGTTTCAAGCTCAACTTGCAAACATAAACTAAATATGAAGGATGACTGAACCGAGTGTGGTTCAACATTTGCAAATTCAAAACACACCCACCAAACTCTGCCAACAACACCACCTTGTTATTCTTACATTCTCCACCATTTTGGTTTTCATTTTATCTTTCTTCTTCCTAACTGTTGGAAAAAAACAAGCAAACCCAAAATCTCAAATCTTTTTGTGATGGAAGTCCTTTAATGCGAGTTTTCCATGTCGTTTTGGTTTGTCTTAATAACCACACAACGTTAGCAAAATTAGTTAGGAGGTGTATGAGAGTGAGCGAGATGCTCAACGGTAAAGAAATGTCAAATTAACATTAAACCTGCTGCTACATGTATTAATGGTGTTTTTATAAATATTTTAACAAGTTAAAAATGGTATAACATGCAAGAAAAAAGATAATAAATTTTTTAACAAAATAAAAAATTGACTACCCTCCAAAATTAATTTTCTTTTAATTTTCAATAACATATGAATATCCCCTTTCAAGTTTTGGATTATTATCCCTAAATGGTCCGAGAGAACCAAGTCAAACGCACAACACGTTGAACTTTGATCTTCCGTTTCCAATTCCATCGAGTTCGGTGTGGTCATCGCTCCCACCTCTAAAACATCTCAGGTTATCGATTCTTTTCCTCTCATGTAGTATAATTCTGTACGCAATCAACTCAGCTTTGATAATCATTGGGATAACTTTCTTCGGGGTTATATGTTGGTCTGTAGTCTTTTAGGTTAGTTGCAAATTATGTTTGTTCGAATAAAGTTCAATGAAATTTCATTAATTTTTTACTTGCTTTCAGTGTACTTGTGAGCAAACTTAGTTAAATCACCTGGCCCTTTCAGATCTCTCTCTCTCTCTCTCTCTCTCTCTCTCTCTATGTAATTTCAGATCATTTATTGGAGATTATTCTTCTATTTACATTAAGAGAATCGATTTAAACTGTACCGGGTTCTTGTTAAATATCTTCAGGTCATAATCTATCTTCCTGTGAATGTAAATTCATATTAAACTTTTAGATGTTAGATATTGGTATTAAGGCTCCCCTTTAACGGCTAAGGGAGATCACATTTCAACAAACGATAACTAAAGAGAGCTATATAACCTCCAGATAGTAGTATAAAACCCTGATTGGTATCTCAAATAAAAAAACAATCTACTACTGTTTGACAAGTCACGTATTTTAGTTTTATATCGGCTTTAAATGAAAAAAATAATCTTGCTCTCTCATCTCTATAAATATTGTCGAGTGGTCTTTGTTGGAAAAGTTGGTTGTTTGAGTTTTAACATGAAATATGTTTAATTCGTACTTGTCTCTTAGTTCACTTCATAAATCGAGCATCAACTCAGGTGTTGTTTCTTTTTGACTTAATGGGGACAGTCCTTGAATCAGTAAGGGCTGATTTTTTCCTCATTAAGTTGTATACGTGTAAACTGTAAAGTGAGTGAATGGGTAACGATGTTAGTCTGGATAGAGTGCTATATACATAAGGTCTGTTTCTGTTTCTTTTCTAGCCTGAATAAACCGTCTGTCTACGACTGAGTGACCATTGTGCCCTTCAATACAAAAAACAAATTTCACAATATTCACCCAACACTAACCATATTCATCAAGTTTAACGTGAAATGAGTTGGGAGGAAAAAAGAAGGGCAAATACGTAAAAGGTTTTATGGCTTAAGTCACTCTATCCATATTAAGTAAAAAAAGGTATAGTTGTCCAAATCTAAGAAGTTATTGCGGTCAAAAATTAAATCCTGGTCACATGCGTGATTTCAAATAGCGGTACATAACTCAATCAAAATCAAAACAAAATAGCATCCGCTTAATCAGTAACATTGTAATCAATGAAGTTGCAATTTGATAATGGAAAAGAGGGAGTCATCAAGGGAGGTCTTATTGGATTGAAGATACACTTTGAATGAACATGCAGAATTTTTGATGATTTGTGTATATGTCTCAGGTTAGGAAATATGAACTGGGTTCAACGCAAAATCTACCTTTACAATGTCACATTTGGCCTCTACATGCTGGACTGGTGGGAGCGATATTTGTTCAGTATCTTTTTTCTAGACTAACTTACATTTTGGTCATATCACTTTTATTTGGTAATGAGGAATCTTTTACCCAAAGGAAAGGCCCTAATTCACTGTTTCATAACACTTTTAGTCGCTGCCGTTTAGAAAAGGGCATCAGTTTGCCTGGCAGGAGAGGGTATTTAGGTCATTTCATTTCTCTCTATTTTGTGTGACTTAACTGTTAAAGATAGCTTGGTTGTGGTGTTGATGTGGTTCATCTTCTACAACGGATATCGTAACATTAGTGAATTCGGCAAAAGGTGTAGCTTGGTTTGTTTGTTTAAATCTTGAATATGCATTTCACACTTTTATTACTTACTTGCTTAAATCTTAAATACGTACTTCCGTAGGTATCTATGGTGAATTTGAGCTTGAAGATAACACATTGAAGTTGTATGAAAAGCTCGTGGATTCGGCAGTTGCTATTCGTGTTAGCTTTGTGTGTATACTTGTCCTAGCAGTAAGATAAGATGACCGAGACCTTTAAACAACAATGTCATCATTTTGATTCTATGCAGCATTCCATGAACAGTAATCACAACTTCCTTTATATATGTTTTGTACCAACTTTTACAAGAAACTTATATGCGTGCTTACATTAGGGAGTAGGTCGCTGGTTCGACTCCCACTATCCCCGAGACTTTTTATTGTTAACACGCCCATTTTCCCTTTTCTTTTAACAACCCTTTTAATTGTTTTTATGAAACTGGTTGCTTTATTTTACAGTTTTGACTTAATATTAAATTGCTTTTACGGATTTGGTCCTTTTTTAAAAAGCTTAATTAAAAAATGTTACTTCTTAATTTACTTGACTTTTATGTTTTTCTAAAATTGTTACATTGTTTTATAATTTTTTTACGAAATCATCCAAACATTTTTTACAATATTTCCAACTATTTTTTTATGTTTTATAAAACTTAATATTTTTTGTATAATTTTTATATATTTTTTACCAAGTCATTATCACGGAATTAGTTTTTTACATAATTAACTTTTTATAACAGTTTTACATCTTTTTTATGTATATATTTTGCATTTTTGTTTCTAAGTGTGATTTTTTAAGCTGTTTCGGTTTTTATAAATTATATTGTAAATTATGTTATGTCAATTGTATCTACATAAATTTTGGATACTCCTCTAGTTTTGTATAACTTTGAAGATGTAATTTGCATTTTGAAAAGTTTTCTTCTGTATGTAGTCCCCGTATGCTTGTTTTGAACCGTAAACACAACTTTCCACGAGGAAATGTTAAAGACACAATTAGAGGTGGCAAACGGGTCTTGTCGTGCCGGGTTCGTGTCGTGTCAAGACATTAAACGGTTTGAGAGTAATGAACCCGGACACGACACGTTTATATAAACGAGTTGAAACCTGTGACACGAACACGACACGATCGAACCTATGTCAACCAGACACGGCACGTGAACCCGTATAACTAAGGAATCCGTTTAACCCGTTTAAGCCATATAACCCGTGTAACCCAAGTAATTTGTGGGATTTAGCATCTATGATCCATCCAAATGACAAAAACAATAAAAAAAAACCTAATACAATCTAAAAGTTCACTTAAATACCACCAAAAACAATAGAAAATTACAAGTTCTAAGTAAACATGCAAAATCCAAAATCCAAATGAGCAAAATAGCAAACACTATCCAACAAAAGAACAAGTTTTCAAATTGTCAAAACATTAAAACAAAAGTCATTTCATCTCCGTCTTTTTTCTTTAACCTAATGTACGTTGTTGTCTTTGAGCACTTGATTTGCTACTTTCGTCTTCAACGTCTGCAAAATCAACATTCAATGTAGTAAATTTTTTTTACATAAAGCCTCACTTTCGGGTTGAAATGATGCTAACAATACAAAAACAAATATTAGCATACTTAAAAAAACATTGTAACTGAAAATCGGACATAAACTCATAATGGTATCAGAACAGAAAATGGAAAATCGAAAAAAAAAATACTGAAATGGAAATTTACCTGAGGGGCGACGGCTGACCGGTTGAGGCTGGGAGGCGGTGACGCTTGCTTACCTGAGGCTGAGATCGGAAGTGAGACTGTGAGAGGTGACGGTGAGCCAAAGTCAGACTAGGGAAAATCAGAAGTTTGGAATTGAGATGAAAGTCGCTAACTCGCTATCTCTATTCTCTTTCAGTCTTTTTCTAATCATACGGCGGTGGAGAAGTGCAGCCATTTGGGTTTTAGGTAAGCCCAAATATAATTAGAAATTAGGCCAAATCGATAGACACAGGAGTGAAAGCCCAAATATTTTCAACTATGATTACAAAGTGCAAACATTTCATTTATATTTATATATAATATATTTCAAATTATATATATATATATATATATATATATATATATATATATATATATATATATATATATATATATATATATATATTTTTTTTTTTTTTGCATACAATTATACATACATACATACATACATACATACATACATACAAACATATATATATATATATATATATATATATATATATATATATATATATATATATATATATATATATATATACATATATATATATATATATATATATATATATATATATATATATACACACACACACACACATATATATATATATATATATATATATATATATATATATATATATATATATAATATATATATATATATATATATATATATATATATATATATATATATATATATATATATATATATATATATATATATATATATATATATATATATATATATATATATATATATATATATATATATATAATCAAAAGGGGTCATTCGTGTCATTTTCGTGTTGAAAGTATTAACCCTAACCCAACCTATTTAACTTTTGTGTTGTGTCGTGTCAACCCGCTTACTTAAATGAGTTGAAACCTCTAACCCAAACCCGCTAATTTCGTGTCGGGTTTGTGTCGAATTATCGTGTCATGACTAATTTTGTCAGGTCTAGACACGATCACTAGACAATTTCATACTCTTGGATGATGAATAAAATAAGTTCTATTGATACGAAAACATAGTTGAATAAGAATAGATTACATTTAAGTGATATTATGTGGTTATTACCCCAATATATACACACGTAACGCCACCCTAAGTTCTACATTCAACGTATAATACTTTCTATCCAAGTTAACATCCAGTTTACCCCTTGGGAACATGCCATTATGCTGATGGTAACATATTGCTACCCATGGAAGAAAAACGATAATCAATATTAAAGATGAAACGTTTCACGAACAAAGGTTTATGTGAATTTTTGTACTTTACAGATCTCAACCAAGATCTTGCATAATATAACGCAATCCATTTCTGTAAAGTGAAATACAACAATCCAATCAACAATCCGGTAAGGAAAACCGGTGAGGAAAATGTTACTAATATGAGAGCATGCAACCGTTTGCAAGATTTTTTTTTTCGAGAAATAAAAAAAACATAACCGAGTGTTTGTGATTGATTATTTAACTCAATAAGCACTTTTGGGCAAAAGTGATTTTTAGCTTATGTGGTGATAAAAATAAGTTGAAGGTTAGTGATAGATTTTTATCTTTAATGATTAACACCTTGGTTGTTTTTGAAGTTTTTTTAGTTTTAGACGATTTCAAAGAGTTCAATAACCTAGAAGATTTTGATTTTGCAATTATATTTTCTTTCAGGTCGTTCCTTTTCCAATTTGGTTTTTCATTTTTTGATTTTCTTGATAATGTGCTGCATAATATGGAAGTACACAGATACTCCTCACATGCAAGCTTGAAATCATTTAGTGATAGATTTTTATCTTTAAACAAATTCAAATTTTTCTCTAGCCAAGCATGGAACGTATCTATTAGGTTATCTCCTTTTGAGAATGTTTTTCTTGAGGATTTTTGAAACTTGGGATTTGAAAAGTTTGGTTTTGATGGTACGAATGATGGTTTAGAAAATTGATTTTTAACATTTGAATCTTTCGTATCCATTGGTTTTGTTCCAGAAGTGGAAGCCTTCATATTGATTGGTTTTGAAGGTACGAAGAGTATTTTTCTTTTCACAAGGTTTGATACTTGTTTGACTTTCAATTACACAGCAGTTGGTTTTTGGATTGGTTTTGTAATCACAATTGTTGGTTTTGTTTTGGAAGTTGATGCGATGTTTTGAACTTGGGGTCTTTTCAAGATTTGTGGTTTTTGTACCACAGGTTTGGAAATAACAATTTTGGGGTTTGTAATTGCGTTTTCAAAAGTTTGAGTAAGAGGTACGCACGCTTTCATTTGACTCCATTAACTGAAAAACATCCATCTTCGGAGTTATAGATTTATCTATAACTTGAATTTGTTTGTAATTTCTGTTAGTGTAAATGTGATTTTTATTTTTGTCGTTCAAAAGATGAGTCAAATTTTCTGGGATTTTGTTTTGTTCATAACACAGACGATTGTAAATTTTATACCCATATAAATCTTGTTTTCGCACATTTATTTTTTACTTCCATCTTTTCATTCATGTCGTTTTCAAGCATCTTTGAAGATGAGAAGAATCCTTCCTCAGTGACTGTGGAATTATCCTCCTCAACAAGTTTCACCAAATCATTGTCAATTAAAAGTGCACCACCAGGTTTCACAAAAATGGAATTTTTGAAGTAAGAAACCTTAGGATAGATGCATGCAACATTGACTAGTCTTTTTGAATTGTCTTTGAGATATTGATCATAAGAGACACATTCATCGGAAATTTGTATTTTTGATTTCACAATTTCTTTGTTTTGATTTGAAATTTCAGAAGTTACAATTTCACAATCAATTTTTGCTTTGCCTTTGTCAACCGAAGACAATTGTGAGATGCCTTCGTAGTGTGATGCGGATACAGAGGAATGTTTAAATATAGACAAGGAAGAACAATCAATTTCCTCCATATCCGAATCACTTTCTGATTCATTTTTGGATTCAGTTTCAACAATTACTTCTGATTTGTTTTCAACAAGAGGAATGTTTTTCTGCAGGATTGGAATTTCCTTTGGGAGCATTTTCATCAAGTTATCAGCAGTAAGATATCTTTCCACAGAAATCAAGCCATGCAATTGTGAAGTGTTAGGCACTTCGGAACCAGATATGATTGCTTCACATTCATAGGAAATACTATCTACATTTTTAAGCTTAAATTCTATGAAGGGCAGTAATTTTCTGTGTTGAGCATTGCATACATCAGCTGAGTGGTAAATTCGAGTGATATAAGAGTACAAACGTTTAGCAGTTTCACAAAATATATTTTTTTATTTCAGAACTACATCACTATTGTTCAAATATTTCTCTCTATTTTCTTCTAACACCGAGATTCTTAAATTGGCTTTCTCTAGGGATAGCTTCACACTTTCTACTCTCCCCCTCAATTTGAGAATCTCCTGCTCACTGGCTTTTTCCTTATTTTTAGCATCGACAAGCAGTTTATGCATCACAGAACAATCACGTGTTATTTCATCAATAGTAGTGGAAAATTTAGATGCAGGAATTTTAAAAGATAGGAGAAGTTTGGACACCTGTTCGGGGATGGTCTGATGAGAATCTTTCGCCATCAAACAAATCTCCTCTTCATCATCTGAAAAATCATCAAAGTAAGTCTTCAAAACACCTGCAGCAATCACATTCACCACATTCTTTGTCTCCAATCCCTTGTAACCAAGACCTCCGAACTCTTCCAAATCAACATCTTCTTCAGCTTTATTTTCCTCAGAGGTACCCTTCGGGAAGCTCTTACGATCATCATAGACAATGAATGCACTATGAGTTGGCTTCCTTACTTCCTCGTCTTCGGAGTCAGACGACCACACTTGGTACGTACCCATTCTGTCTTCCGAAGCCATCAAGGCCAGATCCTTGGTTTTCTCTCTTACCTCCTCCATCTTCCTTGCATAGTAGGCTTCATCCTTGACTTGGGTCTGCTTGTCATTTCTTTTGCAAAGCATGCAGTCTTTTGCGAAATGATTTTTTCCATGACAGTAGTTGCAGTCGTATCCAAGTCACCAGCAATCTTCTTGTCTTCAGATCTGTTTTTTGGGGCCTCTGAAGTCTTTGTTTCAACAGGCTTCAGAGTTAAAGATTTAGGAGTTTCTTCCTTAGGTGTGTAGATCTCTGGTTTGGGTTTCGGGGTATAAGAAGTTTTGTTGAAAGGTTTCACAAAAGGTTTTCCTGAGTTGGATTTGTTCAAAAATGGTTTCCTGAACCTATGATTGTTTGCAGCATACAAGGCAATCGTTTCTCCATTTTCTCCTTCCATATAACCATCAGGCTCATCCTTGGCTTCTTCTTCTTCAACATTTGACACAAGAGCTAATGAACCAGAACCAACATTCTCGCTTCTTCTTCCACAGATATCTAGTTCATGAGATTTGATGAGGTTATAGAGAGCTGCTAGTGAATATGTGTTGATGTTTTCATATGACTTAATTATCAGCATGATTGGCCTCCATTCAGGCCTTAAGTTGTAGAGAAATTTGATGTTGATCTCTTGTTGACTTCGGGTTTCACCACACTTTTCCAGATCATACACCATTTTACTGTATCGTTCATAAGCTTGTTCAAGGGATTCATTCTCTTGTTGCTTGAAGTTACCGAAGTCAGCTAACACTTCTTGAACAACACTCGATTGAAGAGTGTTGTCACCAGCAAATCTCACAACAAGTCTATCCCAAATTTACTTGGTAGATTTAGCACCAGAAATGTAATGTCTAACATCTGAACCAAGTCCACTTCGAAGTTCTCGCATGGCTTGTTCGTCATTTCTGACCTTCTTCAAGTCAGCAGCAGTAAGAACTTCAGCATCATCTCCATCAACAACTATGAATCGTCCTTCAATGTCAGTGTGAGGACCATCTCTGACACATCTCCAAATATCATTCTCTTCATCTTGACCTTCCAGGTAGTCTCTCATGCAATCAGACCAGTAATCGTAGTAACTTGGAACAAGAACAGGAGCTTTAGTGGATATGCCAATCAGATTGACATAGTTCAACATGTTTGCATAAGTTGCTGTGGAATCAGTCATTTTGAACGATTTTCAACTGGATCTTTTCAGAAAAATGAGTAATAAAGATAGTTAACAGTTGCCGAATACTAGATCTAAGAAACGATTTAGATCTAGAACTGTAACAATGAAATAGGACTCTAAAAACTGGTTTTCGAGCTGTGCTGCTCTGATACCACTTGTTGGGTGTTGAATTCAATCAAACAAGGAATAATGACAAGTATTCTTACAGGATGAATTTAGCTAAATGATTCACACAAACAAATATGAGTTAGAACAATGAAGAACTCAATGAGAATTGGATAACAGGTGCCGAATGCTTTGATTTTACTTTTAGGGTTTTACAATTGAGGGTGGATCAATCTCACACTCGACACAGACAAGTATCACTGATATTTATACATAATCAGTGATACGAATAGTACAAAAGGTGTCATAGAATATTCCTACAGAGTACTAGCCAATAGGAATGACTTATTGTGCAACATGTAGTCTGCCAAGTACGCGTGCACCAAAAGCAGTTATTACAGATAAGCCTTCGGATCGTCTAGGATAAACCCTTCAGAGTCTTCAGGCTTCGGTGTCTTTTATTCATCCTTCGGAGCTTTCTCACTTGATCTTCAGGTCTTCAGATGGTCCTGCACTTCATCACAAATAATCCCAACACAACCACCACTATCACCCATCATTACCACATAAATCCTTACCCACCACAACCACCTATCAGCGTCTCCTACCACAACTACTGCCACCACCGCTATCGCCACTACCATTGCCACCGCCACCATTAGCACCCACCACCACCCAATACCACTATTACTAGAAATAAGTTATAAAACTACGTAAAATTAAGCAAAAAAAGAAGAAGGGAAAAGGTGGAATTGGATTCCAATTGCATTTCATGTCAACCAAATAGAATATGGAACTGGATTCCAATTCATAAACAAATTTCAATTCCTTCATAAATATTCTGCAAACCAAATGTCACCTAAGTTGTTCCAACCTAACAACAAATTCTATACCAAATATAGTGTTGGTAAATAGTATGACATTAAATATAGTTTTATAATATGCATTAACACTAAATATAATGTTAAAGTTTCACCGATATAAATTTGTCCATCAATTTTAAAGTTATTCTTTTTAATTTATTTTTTGTATATTTGTAGATTTTATTTAATAATGTTATTTGTGTTGTATATTTAATAATTTAAAATGATAATTAATTATATATGATTAATATTTTTAGTTATAGATATCGGATAATATAATTTATAAAACTATTGTAATATAAATATGAGTCAAGTTTGTAGATGTCTAGAAAATATATGAGCTGTTTTTGTAAAACAATAAAAATTGTATAAAACATAATATACCTAGAATATTCTTTTTGATGTTAATGAAAATATAATGAGTTGGAGATGATTTATCGTACACAATTCTTTATACTATTTTTTATCAGTTTAATGGAAATATAGTACTAAAGGTGATGGTCTTATAGCATCCACAATAATGCGATCACTCACAAAGTATTTTTGATGTGATGTCATCCTCATATCAACAACCTCAAAAATTTAACAAACCCGCCATATAATTTTTCTATTGCATAAAGATTGAATGAATGATGCAATTCTACTTGACTGAAATCGTGGACTAAGGATCGTTCTTAGGCATGAAAGAAAAGTTGTATTATAATCATATGGATTCCCTTAAATCAGGTCATCCAATCATTAAAATGCTTGAAGGTGCAATCTTTGTGTCCTGGTCAGACCTAAGCCATATTGCAACCCTAAGGTCATTTTAGGCATTGATCAAACCTAAGAACTAACTCATAGTTCTTAGTTGGATTATTATGTAGGTCTCCAAAGATCAAATAGTCAGGAAAGTTTGTGTAGTATTCGATGGAAGAAAGAAATATATTGATGTTCAACCTAAGAATAAGAAGGGAAACCCTACAAAGGATGCCAAATGAGGTATTGGAAGAGGAATTGTCCTATTTACCTCACTAAGCTGAGAGGCAAGTCTGTAAGGTCCAACAATTTTAGGTGTTTACTGTCTTCTAATTCCCGAGTATTTGATAATGACTTTGCTTAAATGCATGAGGTTTAGAAGAAGTAAGAAATTGTATAATAATAAGTCGATAGTTACCAGCTAGGCTTTTCAAGTTTTATTGTTTTGTAATATGGAACTATTACAATTTCCAAATGAAACAAAATGGCTTTAGTAACCATTTAATATTATTGAATGTTTACAAAGATTATCTCACGATGGTTGTATCCCATGTATGGGAAAAATCCATATGTACTCACCTTAAATAGCTAGAGAGATTTAGCTATTTCTCCACAACTTCTTTGCCATTCTCTTGAACTTTAACTACTTCAATACATCTGTAATTCAATAACATTCATTCATATCAACAACATAGTAGGGCCAAAAATGTTTATAGATCTTTTAAATCTATGCCTTGATAAGCTCATATTAAATTTAATATGTTCATAATGTCTAATGACTTGTCCCATACTTGAGACCCTTAACTATCATGATAATATGATGAAATCATTCCATAATGCTTTAATTATATTTGTATTAACATTGTGTTAAACATCATACAATGCTAGCATATGCATTTCCTATTAACCCATGAGAAAACTTGTTAATAATCATTAATCATACTTTAGGCATTGCATAACCTCAAGGCTTATCTTACTAATTCAAGATTAATCTTTATATACTTCATAGATTATGTATCAGCCATTTTCATCATTTTTAATCATCTAATAAACATGTTAATCACTTCATAACATGCTATCCATCCCACGAGACACCATTATCTTACATGAAGTTCCCTTGTTGTGCATCAGGCAGTTCTACCTTTTTAATCCCATGGTTATTTTGCAATTATAAACAAGTTGAGTTCAAGAATATACTAATTCTTTCTTTCATATCGATTATCCAATGTTATGTTCATCAAACAATCCAAACCCCTAAAAAGTAAGGTTCATGTGATCCTCCATATATCATGGAATTAACTCAAATAAAAGGTTTGGATTAAGTAAGTACATTGACTTAATAAGCTTGCACTTAAAAGTGCCTTGTTAACACCTTGTTTGCAGCCCAAATCATTCACACATATTGAAGACACCAATAACAGACATAGAAGAGTGTAGAGATGTGACACCCCAATTTTCACTGTTTGCAAATACTATGGTTTTGCATAAAATTTCATAAATACAAAAATACGGTTTAACAAAAACCGATAATTTACACGTTTAAAACTGCGGGTGTACAAATCTATATCAAAACTAACCATAGTAAGCAATAAAGGATTTAACCTTGAGTCCAAGATAGGAGCTAACTCGAGCTCCACTCCAGCTAAACTTCATCCAAAAATACTTTAGCTTTTAACCTGGAATACATGGCATAAAAATAAAATACGTAAGACAATAATGTCTCGTGAGTTACATGGGTTTTAGACTCAAACCTTTAATTTCTTTTCCAGCTTTTATAAACCTTATAACATAAAACCTTTGTCAAAACTTTATAGTAGTATCATACTATACTTTGTACTTCTCGAAATCATTTTATAACATACTTTACAAAAATAACATCCTTCATAGCTCTTTATTCCTTTCAAAGCCATTTCATATCATTCTTTGCATAATTACTTTCTTTCAAAACTTTATAATAGAATCATAATACAACTTTTACTTTTCAAAAAAAATCTTTCTATAATAGCATACTATACTCTTTACTTCTCAAAATTTATTTCATAATATACTTTTCAAAAATAGCTTCTTTCTTACTTACTTTGACTGGTTCTATAAGCTTGCTGGATTTTTATACTTAGGGCTTTAATCACTATAAGTGATACCCCAAGTCTCTATGGCTAGAAAGAACGGATCAATCTTCACCATAGAAGTGCTGAGGCAATCTACTTCGCGATGGGGCTCGCCCCCAGTAGATCCCTTACCTAACCCGGGTAGGTTGGAACATAGTTCCCTTACTAACGATGCTTGCTACAATTACCAGTCATATAAAAACTTGCTGCTTGCTTGATCATTTAACCTAAACATAACTTATGGCTAGGTGCCAAACTTCACCATTTTACATCTTTATGGCTAAATGCCAAATATAGCTTTCATCATATAAAAATCATATGTTTAAAAACATATCTTTATAACATACTAAGCTTTACGACAATACATACTTTCCAAATCTTATGGCTATATGCCATTCATACTTAAAAACATAATTATAGTTTGTAACCAAAACATACTTCTTAAACATCTTGTGACTATATGCCTTTCATACTTGAAAACTTATATAACTTGTATTCAAAATATACTTTCACAGGATTATATCATAGACCAAACATACTTTCACATAATTGGCTCATAGACCAAATCATAACTTCAATTATAGCATTATACTTTCATAAACAAGTCATTAATAATACTCTTGCATATATCATCATATAAAGAGATTTTAGAAGAAATCATAAATATACTTACTTGCCATGTACCCCAAAATGGGTAAAATTACTACATGTACTCACCTTGGCTAGTTAGAGAAGTCTAACTAGGATTACTCCACTCGATTGTCCCTTCCATTCCATAACTTTACTCCTTAATTACCTAAGGAGTTCATTAAAACTTTATTAAAACATTTAGGTCTTAACAACATGTAAAGACCACTTAATCCCCCTAAATATACTTATTTTTTTATGTTTTCAAATTATATTAAACATATACCAAATGTTAGGGGATCAAACTACTCAATCGGGTCATAACGGGAGTGAATTGCATGAATTCGGGTCACACGGGTCGTGTAGGAATCACACGGGGTCGTGTAAGACTTCCAAGATGTCCAAGCTACTGCCTCATTTCACACGGGGTCGTGCCAGATTCACACGGGTCGTGTAGAATCCTGCAGTCCCATTTTCAGCTTTCAATTTTTGTTCGTTTTTTGCAGTTTTAGTCCATTTCTTGGTTCCATTTGTTTCCAAACTTAACAAAACTTTACCAATAGGTTCTATTAACCTTCTAACATGTTAAGAACATGTTTTTAATCCTATTAAGTCTTATTTAGTTTATGACTTAATGGTTAAGACCATAGGATATCACAAGAGCTCTAAGGAAGCTCATGTGCCATAAATTCTAATATAAGGGTCCATTTCTTTCTATCTTTTATATATATCTTTATATGATCAAGGGGAGATAAATTAGGGGTTTTACAACCCAAAACATACTTCATTAATCACCAATTCATGACTTTCATTATCCATTTCTATGGGTTTCATTCATGGAATCACCAAATTCCATTCCACCATTCCAATTACCATTTTCCTGCACATTTTTAATCAAAAATTCATTTTGTTTGATTTTCAAGTGTAGAACTGATTTCTTACATTCTTTATGACCCTTTGAACTTGTTAAATCATTTGAAATCAGTCTTAAACTCATAACCCAATTTTTAGGGTTCTTGAGCTCAAAACCCACTTCCAAGGATTTTACCACAATTTCAATGACTCTTTACAATTTATGTGTATCTACTTGTTACTTTGGTATAACTTGATGGAGATGAACTCCTGGAACATTTCATGAGCTTCATAATTCTAATTTTCCAGATTTCACTCCAAGAAGACAGTGAATAGTAGCAGTTCTTACCTTAGAAACTTGGAATCACCAATTCCAAGTGTGGAAATCTCAATCCCTTGCTTCAATTTCTTCGTGAACTTGAAATCTTCCGTGTCTCCAGCTCTCTAGCCCTCTCTCAAACCTTTAATTTCTAAAACATTTATGAGATATTTTTCTCATATTTATATTTTTCATATTTTCAGTTTTGGTCCCTCTAGTTCACCTCCTTGAACTTTGACCACGAAAATTCAATTATCTTTTCATAGAATCTAATCTTTAACATTTTTAGTCCTAACTTCAATAAATTTTTATAATAATTTCTACATGTGGTCAAATGACCAATTTACCCTTTTTTATGGTAAAATGACTAATTTACCCTTACAACCATAATTTCTCATAAAATTCACATATAAATTTTATATTACACACATCTTAGTTTACATATTTATATTATAAACTTTGGGTCGTTACAACTACCTCCCCCTTATTGGGATTCCGTCCTCGGAATCTTTTCGTATTCTAATAGTGTGATTTGTACTTATACTCTTTATTTTCAAGGAATTACTCTTTTTATTTCTTCAACTTTTTACTTTCTTATTTCAATATATACATTACTTTTATTAAATGACCAAAATGCCCCTTCGGTCATTTTATCCGTTTTCTCAACCTTTTAGTCATTCATTCATGTTTTATACTGTTCATTTCAGTTACTTTCCTTTCTACCTCATTTCATTGACATATAATCTCTTAATAAACTTATTTGACAAATTAGTTTCATACTTCAATATTTGTTATCATAAATAACAATCTACTTCATAATTCTTTTCATATCTTTACTAAAATAAGTGAGATTATACTCACAGCATTCTTTTCTTGTAAAAATTTCAAATACCATTAAACATAATAATATATGTTTCAAATTTATATAAATTCGTAATTACACAAAATCTTTTCCTTGTATAAATTTTGTCCTTTAATGGACATTTTTCTCGAACATAACTTCTTCTTGCTTTTTAGAAGTTTACAACTTCTTATCTTTACATAATTATTCTTTAAATCCTTTAAACTTCACTTTATTATTCTTTACATCCATTATCTATTCTCGACTTTTTATCACTCAATAAGAATATATTGCCTTTTGTTTTATTTCACATTCTTACTTTTCTGGTTGGGACGGAAACTGTTAAAACAATATATTTTCATAAAAATCTGCATATCTTATTTTAAAAGAATCGAAACAACATACCGCTTTTTATTTTAGAAACTATGCATCATTAGCTTTCTTTATATATATAATACACAATGTTTGATCTTTTAAACTTATACAGTTTTACTATTGAAGTTGTTCTATTATTTCAGTCAACTTCCTCCTTATTTCACACTTTCAAGAAAAAATCATTTTTTTTTTTTTTTACATCTTTTACCATTTCTGTCACGTGTTATAAGGCTACATGCCTAACACATTATATTATGCTTTGCAACTTTACATGTTTTATATTTCTTATAAAACTTATTTCTTATGTATCTCTAAGTGATACACAACTGTCTTTTATTTTCTCATCGTCTTTCGTTCTTTTGTATTTCGAGATAATTTACCCAATACATCATTTACTCTTTTGCTTCATACTTTATCGTATTCTAATTAGAATACTTATTTCATAACCACTTTTATACTTTTATACATCATATTTATATATATATCACAAAACTTACTCATACTTTTACATTTATAAGCATGTATATAAATATATACATTTCTTTGTATTTCATGGTTACCAGTCATGTACTAATCATTTCTCAAAATCTTTGGAGACTTTTAGCCATTATTCCCATTCGGAAGTAGTAACTTCCTATCTGTTTATCATAGTTCTTACATTATCTTTAATTCTTCGTCTACTACTTGTGTAGATATTTACTATTTTTTCTTTACTTCATATTATTTATGACCCTTAGTCATTTTTCCTCACATGCTTTTAGTTTCCTTCCATTATCATACGTCATTATACAATTTTATTACCGGTATTTCTTCTTATACTTCTTTCATTTGGTTATGGAATTAAATTCCTAATAATCAATATGTTAACATTATATTTGTCTATAGACAACTTTGAACATTCTTCTTTTAAGAGATAAATTAACAATTTATCACTCGAATTGTTTCCTATATTTGTCGGGCAAGCATGTTCTACCTTCACCCTACAAGCTTGTCAACTCCCAACTTGGGTTAAATTCCAACTTCTGTCATGAAAAGTTCCTTGGGAACAACCAAGAATTTCCATAATCGCCTTACGCGTTGCGGCACTTGTCATAAGTTACAAGTGGTAACAGTCTGCTACTACTTTATACTAAGTAATATTCTTTGCAGACGTCGATTCCACATTTGTTTATAGTGACTTTACTTCTGTTCGAGTACATCATAGTGCGTGCATCTTCATTTGTATGCTGCTTCTTTACAGGCCAATTCATAACAACGACTTCCAAATCTATAGGTAGATATAGCGTTCAGTCTACCACTTTTATTTACTTCTTATTTAATTTGCTGCTTGTCATTTTACTTGGCTTACCATTATTCTTATAACTTAATCAATTGTCCATTCTTTGGACACTTTTATTCATTTTTTTTAGAACCAATTTTTAGATTCAATGGCCATGCCCAAAGCATACCACTTAGTTACATTAAACTCTTCTTTACCATTTATATATTATTAATACGTCGTGCTGATAATTTTTCATTCTTTATGTAAGAGTCTTACAACTCTCGTATGGTTAATCAATACCCATATTTCTTCTCAATATCGCTCTTATTCATACCTCCTCTCGCCTCTACAGGCAATTAATTATCACATTATTTCTTTTACTTTACCATACTAAGTGGTATATATATCCACCGCATTAACTTTTATTACTTATAATCTTTCTTGTTCTTGTTACATAAGCATACAATTCCTATGTTATTCTTACTACTCTCTTCACAAACCTTACCAACCAGAATGCCATAATTCCTTTGCGATTCCACCAGTCCCAATACATATCCTGTGATTATGATAATACGGGCCCATATTACCATAATCACCTATACATATTGATTCTGTTGTTACCACAAGGTCTCATGGGACACTGGTTCCTTTAACATATAACACCATTATAAGTACATGGTGATCACTACTAGAAATCTTACTACTTTATAAACATAGCCTTTAATAAATTTAGACGGTTACGGAAAATATCATATAATTTTTCTAACGATCAGATTTTTGCTCACTTTAAACGTTCGCTTAACACTTCTTAGTGTTATATATCTACATATTTTAAATAATGCATAATGTCTTAATCATTTAAGACTTCATATAACATACTTTCAAAAACTATAATTTTTTTTTATAGCATGAGTTTAAGCCTAGGAGTGGAACAAGCCAATCCTAATTCGCTTAAACTATGGCTCTGATACCAACTTGTGACACCCCAATTTTCACTGTTTGCAAATACTATGGTTTTGCATAAAATTTCATAAATACAAAAATACGGTTTAACAAAAACCGATAATTTACACGTTTAAAACTGCGGGTGTACAAATCTATATCAAAACTAACCATAGTAAGCAATAAAGGATTTAACCTTGAGTCCAAGATAGGAGCTAACTCGAGCTCCACTCCAGCTAAACTTCATCCAAAAATACTTTAGCTTTTAACCTGGAATACATGGCATAAAAATAAAATACGTAAGACAATAATGTCTCGTGAGTTACATGGGTTTTAGACTCAAACCTTTAATTTCTTTTCCAGCTTTTATAAACCTTATAACATAAAACCTTTGTCAAAACTTTATAGTAGTATCATACTATACTTTGTACTTCTCGAAATCATTTTATAACATACTTTACAAAAATAACATCCTTCATAGCTCTTTATTCCTTTCAAAGCCATTTCATATCATTCTTTGCATAATTACTTTCTTTCAAAACTTTATAATAGAATCATAATACAACTTTTACTTTTCAAAAAAAATCTTTCTATAATAGCATACTATACTCTTTACTTCTCAAAATTTATTTCATAATATACTTTTCAAAAATAGCTTCTTTCTTACTTACTTTGACTGGTTCTATAAGCTTGCTGGATTTTTATACTTAGGGCTTTAATCACTATAAGTGATACCCCAAGTCTCTATGGCTAGAAAGAACGGATCAATCTTCACCATAGAAGTGCTGAGGCAATCTACTTCGCGATGGGGCTCGCCCCCAGTAGATCCCTTACCTAACCCGGGTAGGTTGGAACATAGTTCCCTTACTAACGATGCTTGCTACAATTACCAGTCATATAAAAACTTGCTGCTTGCTTGATCATTTAACCTAAACATAACTTATGGCTAGGTGCCAAACTTCACCATTTTACATCTTTATGGCTAAATGCCAAATATAGCTTTCATCATATAAAAATCATATGTTTAAAAACATATCTTTATAACATACTAAGCTTTACGACAAGACATACTTTCCAAATCTTATGGCTATATGCCATTCATACTTAAAAACATAATTATAGTTTGTAACCAAAACATACTTCTTAAACATCTTGTGACTATATGCCTTTCATACTTGAAAACTTATATAACTTGTATTCAAAATATACTTTCACAGGATTATATCATAGACCAAACATACTTTCACATAATTGGCTCATAGACCAAATCATAACTTCAATTATAGCATTATACTTTCATAAACAAGTCATTAATAATACTCTTGCATATATCATCATATAAAGAGATTTTAGAAGAAATCATAAATATACTTACTTGCCATGTACCCCAAAATGGGTAAAATTACTACATGTACTCACCTTGGCTAGTTAGAGAAGTCTAACTAGGATTACTCCACTCGATTGTCCCTTCCATTCCATAACTTTACTCCTTAATTACCTAAGGAGTTCATTAAAACTTTATTAAAACATTTAGGTCTTAACAACATGTAAAGACCACTTAATCCCCCTAAATATACTTATTTTTTTATGTTTTCAAATTATATTAAACATATACCAAATGTTAGGGGATCAAACTACTCAATCGGGTCATAACGGGAGTGAATTGCATGAATTCGGGTCACACGGGTCGTGTAGGAATCACACGGGGTCGTGTAAGACTTCCAAGATGTCCAAGCTACTGCCTCATTTCACACGGGGTCGTGCCAGATTCACACGGGTCGTGTAGAATCCTGCAGTCCCATTTTCAGCTTTCAATTTTTGTTCGTTTTTTGCAGTTTTAGTCCATTTCTTGGTTCCATTTGTTTCCAAACTTAACAAAACTTTACCAATAGGTTCTATTAACCTTCTAACATGTTAAGAACATGTTTTTAATCCTATTAAGTCTTATTTAGTTTATGACTTAATGGTTAAGACCATAGGATATCACAAGAGCTCTACGGAAGCTCATGTGCCATAAATTCTAATATAAGGGTCCATTTCTTTCTATCTTTTATATATATCTTTATATGATCAAGGGGAGATAAATTAGGGGTTTTACAACCCAAAACATACTTCATTAATCACCAATTCATGACTTTCATTATCCATTTCTATGGGTTTCATTCATGGAATCACCAAATTCCATTCCACCATTCCAATTACCATTTTCCTGCACATTTTTAATCAAAAATTCATTTTGTTTGATTTTCAAGTGTAGAACTGATTTCTTACATTCTTTATGACCCTTTGAACTTGTTAAATCATTTGAAATCAGTCTTAAACTCATAACCCAATTTTTAGGGTTCTTGAGCTCAAAACCCACTTCCAAGGATTTTACCACAATTTCAATGACTCTTTACAATTTATGTGTATCTACTTGTTACTTGGGTATAACTTGATGGAGATGAACTCCTGGAACATTTCATGAGCTTCATAATTCTAATTTTCCAGATTTCACTCCAAGAAGACAGTGAATAGTAGCAGTTCTTACCTTAGAAACTTGGAATCACCAATTCCAAGTGTGGAAATCTCAATCCCTTGCTTCAATTTCTTCGTGAACTTGAAATCTTCCGTGTCTCCAGCTCTCTAGCCCTCTCTCAAACCTTTAATTTCTAAAACATTTATGAGATATTTTTCTCATATTTATATTTTTCATATTTTCAGTTTTGGTCCCTCTAGTTCACCTCCTTGAACTTTGACCACGAAAATTCAATTATCTTTTCATAGAATCTAATCTTTAACATTTTTAGTCCTAACTTCAATAAATTTTTATAATAATTTCTACATGTGGTCAAATGACCAATTTACCCTTTTTTATGGTAAAATGACTAATTTACCCTTACAACCATAATTTCTCATAAAATTCACATATAAATTTTATATTACACACATCTTAGTTTACATATTTATATTATAAACTTTGGGTCGTTACAAGAGAACTTTAAGGGAAGTGTGAATTGATTTTTGGTGAAAATAACCACTTAGGTGGCAAAAACTGACACGACACGCTAACCCGATACAAACTCGACACGAAATAAACGAGTTCAGGTAAGAGATTTCAACTAAACATGTTGACACGACACAACACAATTATTAAACAGGTAAGGTTAGGGTTGAGAGTTTCAACTAAAAAATGACTCGAACATGACCCGTTTATTTATATGTAATTTTTTTAATTCTTTGGAAATATTCGATAGATCCAAAACCAAAATAAAAAACAACACCCCATCGATCAACCCAACCCTCTCCACCTGAACAACTTAAAAATGTAAAAGCTGTCAAAACATGTGTGTAACCACATCGCGTTCGACTTAGGGACGCGTTGCGTTCCTCTATGTGATGTAAGATTTCCCTCTAACGCGTCGTATGTTCAACGACATTAATCTTCCATGTCACTCTACGAGTCATATGACGCGTCGCGTTTGTCATATCAACGCGTCACATTTTTTTATCGGTCTTTGGTCATGTGTTTTCTCCATCATGTGTCGTGTAGACATTACTTCCCAAAATAGTAAAGTACTTTTCAACACATCGTGTAATACCATAATTACACATCGGGTAACAATCACCAGATTTTCTATTACTTAACCAAATTTCTCAACATTTATCAGTTCCTTCCATTATTGTTCTTATAATTATGAAATACACATAACAATATATTCATAGGTCATAGAATTGAAACAACATCAAATTTTCTAAAATGATCAAATTGCACTTATGGTCAATTTACGCTTCTAACATTGATACTAGAGTTCTAATCTACAATATTCAAATTCATTAATACATGAAAATTTCAGTTATCACAAAAGATGTTTGTAGTCCTATATACTATTTCTAAAAATAGTAACACTAGTTCATTGCATTTTTACTATTGTAGGTTTGTTTATGTCTACTTGGTTAGGCATGGACATGGAAACTTTTGAAATGTTCAAAATGTTCCCTAAGAATGACATAGAAAATTAACTCCGTAAGACCATAAAATCCATTCAATTGGATCAAGATGGTGAGTACGTGAGTCGAGAGTTTTCAAATCATTTGATAAATTGTTAGATTGTCTCATAGTTCATTCCAGTTGGAACACTAAATCTAAAGAAGTGTTTTGAATGGAGATATACAACTCGATTAGATATGATTCGATACATGATGAATCTAACCACTCCCCTCTTATCCTTTGGGGTTCATACCTTATAGTATGCATTGTCCATTCTTAAATGATTCCAACTAAGAAAGGTGATTAAGAAACCATAATAGTTATGACATTATGTAAGTTACCCAAATATGTATTAATTAGAATCTAGAGCTACAAATCCCATCTACAACCACTTTGTACAAATATAATATTATCAGATATATTATAGAAACTTATCCCTATAGATACATTAATGATAAAGTTGTTTGACACATGGGATAATGAGTAACTAGAGAGAGATCTCTCTGCCTTTAGAGCATTACAAAAGTCATATTGTGTATAGAGATGGCAAAAATAACCATACTCGACGGATCCCTGAAACCCGAAACCGAATTTAAGGGATAAATTACCGAGTTGATCGGGGATGGGGATGGGGACGGGGACAGATAATACCCGATGTGAAAATTAGGGATGGAGGCGGGGATGGTTCTACCTGTTGGGTACCCATAACTGTAACCGAAACCTACTCCGTCGGATACACGATAATATGTGTATATATATATATATATATATATATATATATATATATATATATATATATATATATATATATATATATATATATATATATATATATATATATATATATATATATATATATATATATATATATATATATATATATATATATATAATAATTGTGGCAACATGTAGCAATAAGCGTGACACCAATACCGACGATACTATCAGCAACGGTAGTTCAATACTGACGAGACTATTAATGATTACAACATTTGTAGCTACTTGAAGGTAATAGGGGCAAGACTATTATCGGTGACACATTAGCAGCTACATTTGAACAATAGTGGTAAGATATTAGCAGCGACATGTCGCCCCTAATTCCTTTAGCAACGACTTTTAAGGTTTTTAACAGCAACACATGTCGCTGCTAATGTCACTAAATATTATAGTGTAAATAGCTCATGTTTTATTATTTATATATTTTACTTTCAAATTAGACTTTTGTCATAATTACTTTAAATTATTCTCAATCAACACTTAGCAAAAAGTAATTGTTCTTTGCATTGGGACATTTTTATCATATATATTTATAAAAAGTTTTAGTTTTTTTTTCTTTTTTGCATTCTTCTTTTAACGATAAAATTATATATTTAGAAAAGTAATCTCATATTAGAAGCTTCATTATCACTTTCATTGCTTGCTTTAAATGATTAATATTTTCGTGTTCATAATAAAATATTTTCCAAAAAAAATTGTATTATAATAATTTTCATTTACATGGTTTGGATGGATCCATGTTAAAAAGAAAGGCAATTGTCTACGTTTGGGAGAATTTTCCATCAGGAATTGTCAAAGGGCATCAATCATAGCTTTTGAAAACATTGCATCCCATAGGTCTAAGATGCACGTGAACAAAAGCTCGGAAAGAATGACATTGTCCCCCCAGCAGAAGAAGAATTTGACCAAACGTGAGCATTATGGCAACTTTAACTTCGGTGTGAAAACACGACTTTTCTTAAGTTCTATGGATGGACTGCATTGGTAATGATTAGAGCTTAAGTTTAGGCATACCAATCAACATTGTGTCATTAGTCCGGTACGTGTTTAATATCTTCTTCGGAATTAGAACGATAACATCTGCGGTTTTGTCTATAGATAATTTATCAAATATCTGTCTTGTTGGAAATAATGCTTAATTTCCGCTATTGGTTAAAGTTACATTTTTTTTAAAGGTCCGAAAATACCATAGATTAATAGATGGAACTTTAGGATGCGGTTAAAGGGATCCAGAATAATAAAAGTGTAACACATTTCTTACCATTAAAATACAAGTAGATAACCTCTAGATACCTAACAAAATTTGGAATATAATACATGATGTGATTAGGTAGTCAACAATCTTATAACAACAAAAAAATAATAATAACTAATATATTATGATTACTATGACTACGAAGACCCATGTTTTGTGCACTAGTTTCTTGTTCCATGACCTCCTATTCTCTCTCTCTCTCTCTCTCTCTCTCTCTCTCTCTCTCTCTCTCTCTCTCCTCAGAAACAAACGAAAGAGAGTGTCTTGGTGTTGTAACAGCAAATCCCAAGTTTTGTGTCCATGTTGATCGCCCAATGAAACCAAAAACATAGAATTAAGAATAAACTCCATTAGCTAGCCTAGCTTCTACCAATCAACAAGAAAACAAATTAGTTAAATATAGTGTCAAAAGCTTCCCTTATATAGATATAAACCATCCATCTTTTGTTTCCAGGCTCTCTTTGTTTGTATCACAAAATGTCAAACATCTCAGGAGATGGAGGTGGTAGCTACTCTTCCGGCAATACTGGTGTTTTTGAAGAAGGTCAGCAAAGACAGCCACCAATAGTCAACTCCCACAGTACCACTGCTACAGATGTTGGATCCACCCCTCAAGAACTTCTTCCAGATTCATCTAAGAAAAAGAAAAGATCCCTACCAGGAACTCCAGGCAAACTTTCTTTCCCAATTCCTATATTCTGTAATTTTATATCTGTTTCAATGTCAAAAATCACTTCGGTGTTATTCTGGGGTTAATTGTTTGCAAAAATTTCTTCTTATTTAATCATTATGACTTGATATATTATCACTGGTCTTGACATCGTTGTCAGACCTATCTACTCCTATGATCATTGATTACGTTTATCTATCATGACGTTATTTTAGTTACTCTTCTCATTGCTTTATTCTTCAAATTATATGTGCTGAAGAGTGTGAAAATATAAAAGAACGATAGAGAAATTAACGCATCGTTCACTAATTTTTTAAACTATACCAAACATGAAATTTGAATTCAAAATTGATAAATTATTTGTATTGCCAAATAGTCCAAAACACATAGATCGGAAATCATTGATATCTATGGTAGCTGGGTTGTCAAATAAGTAAAGGAGACTCAATTATTGGTTTGTGGATTGCAATAATTGGAGTTCTCTTGCCCTCATCTTTTTCTTCTCCTTTTGTTTTTTGCTGCTTCAAGGAATTAAACATATATACATGTGTACTGCTCCTATATATCAACAGTGTCTGTGGATGAGGGTCGCTTGCTTGATGTTAATTTACGCTTTGCTGACCATTAATTTTTTCCTATAATTTCGTCTTGAATACTTATCTTGGAGCCGGTTTTAATAATTAAGATATTTAGTATTTACTCAACTTGTTCCCAAAACAGCATTAATTACAAATATTATTTCAACACGTAACATGCAGATCCAAGTGCACAAGTTATTGCTTTATCGCCAACGAGTCTCATGGCAAAGAACAAATACGTATGTGAAATTTGCAATAAGGGTTTCCAAAGGGACCAAAACCTGCAACTGCACCGGAGGGGCCATAACCTACCATGGAAACTTAGGCAGAGAAGCAGCACTGAAATAATCAAGCGTGTGTATATATGTCCTGAACCAACATGTGTCCACCACAACCCTGCTCGTGCATTGGGTGATCTCACAGGAATCAAGAAACATTATAGCCGGAAACATGGGGAAAAGAAATGGAAGTGTGAGAAATGTTCCAAAAGATATGCTGTACAATGTGACTGGAAGGCTCATGCCAAAATTTGTGGCACCAAAGAGTACAAGTGTGACTGTGGTACCATCTTTTCCAGGTCTTCATTTCTTCCCTTAACTTATATACCATCATTTTCCTAAGTATATCAAAATACTAAACCACCGGCCTGACATATATTCTTTATTGTCAACTGCTGGTTGAAGTACAGGTCCACTTTAAGAAAATATATTCCTATTAATTTCTATATTTTCTTAGTTTACTACTCATGGTCTCTACCTGCTCATAATAAAACAACACAAACAGTGGCATCAAGGTTGGGAAGGTTATCAATTTTATTATTTTTAATATATATATATATATATATATATATATATATATATATATATATATATATATATATATATATATATATATATATATATATATATATATATATATATATATATATATATATCTCACCAATTAAGCTGTATGCAACGTGTTGACATGGCAGTAAAATGATGTGTTATATGGATTGAAGGTGATCATTTGCACATTAACGTTACTGTTAATATTTTTGAATTTTATATGGTGTAATTTCATATGGATATGAACATTATCTTTAATTGTCTATATATTTAGATAAGGATTAAACGGATGTGGATGGATACGAAAAACTTTAACCATCCTTTTACAACCCTAAACACTTCCAGAGCCGGCTTTTGAAAACCCATTGCAATATGACATGCTGCCAAAACTTTCAAACATCACTTTTAAATCAAGTAAAACTGAAATGTTATGTTACTATGTCTAAATATTCGTATTTTATTACATTTATTTATTAAGTCTATTTCTTACCTAGTTAATTATTTTCTATATAGATTTATATATTAAAATTATTTAGTAGCTAATTAAATTTAGATTATAAATTAATAATTCAGCGATTATATTTTAATAATTAAATTGTATATTCTAAATTTTTTATCAAATAGTAACTTCGGAAAGTTAATGTATGTTCGATCCCGGTCCCTTGTTAATTAGCTAGCTCACGGATGATACAAAGCTCATATGCATGTATCTCTGGTTTAATTAAATAAATATTGGAAATATAGTTTTCATTAAGATTCATGGTGTTGTAACTGTATACTTGGTGCTCTGTTTTGTTGCAGACGTTTTCGGTGGTGTTTCTTTTTCACTTAATTGACTTAATACATAATAAAATTAATGGTTCAGCTATATGTGGTTGTTTATTTTTTTTTACTTAATGCTAACAAAATATTTTAATGAGTTAAATTAGAAAATAGGTGTCCTTAACATTAAGTCATGATTTTATATTTCATTTTCCGGAATTACTCTTATTTTCTTAATGAACATCATATCTATATAGAAATTATAAATAATGAAGTATATATTATACTTATATATTGAGTTATTCACTATTATGTGTATAAATATCATACAAATTTCCGTGTGCTTGTTATTTTGTTTAATTCATTATATATTTAAATATTAATTGTTTGAGTTTAATTTTATTTTTTGGAATTACTTTAAATTTATGTTCAATTTAAATTATTAATCATGTTATTTTTAAATTTCTTAAATTTTTAAAAAAAATTAGTGTGAGCACATATAGCTTTAATTTATAACAATTATTGTATAAATGGTCATTTGTTATTTATCAAGTTTAAACATGAGGATATAATAGTCATTTATCCAGATTCACACAGTTTATTCAGTCATATATATATATATATATATATATATATATATATATATATATATATATATATATATATATATATATATATATATATATATATATATATATATATATATATATATATATATATATATATATATATATATATATATATATATATATATATAACAGCAATATTGTATCCATTCAGATATCGTTATCTATTCAGCATCATTTATCAATTCAGAAGGCCTTGGTCTTTTTATTTAACATCTTGTTAGAAATTTCCATCTAATATTATAGCCATCGTTTATAAAAAATGATGACGGATGCGATAATTTTTTGCATATTAAATGTTTGATTTATTAAGTTGACTTGAATTAAAAAAAACTATTAATTAAAACTTATATTAAATTTTATAATTGATTATTAAGATACGCGTTTCACATTTTAAAACCTTTGTTGTTGTTGCAGTAGGAACATTTTTCAGAACAAACGTATGTGTAATTTACTAATTTAATAGTGCAAAAACAAACACGACATCGAAAAAGGTTTTACTATTATACTCTACTGTGAAATTTTGTTTGGTATCATTTATTTAGTAGGGTTAAACATTATTGAACTTTAAAAAGTGAAACTATAAGAATGTGACATTGTATACGCCCACTTCAGATATTAAAAAATTGATTTAACGTACACTTTTCATTAGATTAAATATGTTATATTTTTGTCATTATTGCCTTTACACGTCCTCAACGGTGTTGGATACATTTATTTTGTTTGTTCTTGTTGAGTTAAAGTTAATTTTTATACTGAAAGGGTATATATATATATATATATATATATATATATATATATATATATATATATATATATATATATATATATATATATATATATATATATATATATATATATATATATATATATATATATATATATACTAAAATTTTGATTTTTGGTTTGGTCTAAAACCAAAACGAATTTTAATTTTGGTTTTCGGTTTGGTTGTTGGCCTCATAAAGTTCAGACCAGAGCAGACAGAACTGAATTACCAAATATTAGTAATTAAATAATTAATTAAAAATTTTGTATTTACATTTTTATATATTAAATATTAAAAAATTTAAATAAAATATTCGGTTTTCTTTGTCTCAAACCAAACCAAAACGAATTCGAATTCAAATTTGATATTTGGTTTGGTCTATAATAATTTAAATTCGATTTGGTTCTTTTTATAGTTTGGAAAAAAAATTTGAAACTGAGGAACCGATTCGAGAAAACCAAAAACCGAACCGATTTCTACCTCTCCCTCTCTCTCATTATATATATATATATATATATATATATATATATATATATATATATATATATATATATATATATATATATATATATATATATATATATATATATGGATTATGGATTTAAATTCTTTCTTTCGTGATTGTAATGTATACAGAAGGGATAGCTTCATAACTCATAGAGCGTTTTGTGACGCACTTGCTGAAGAAAACAATAAACTAACCCAAAGCATGCAAAAAGACCAGCACAATGTTCCTGATCAACTCACCCAACACATCAATGCCACAACCTCTATCACGTCACCAGAATTCAACCATGGTGGTATTCTAGACTCCAAAGCCCCATCAGATTTACTGCCATTAAACATCATGCAAGGTGGTCGTGGAAGCTTATTTGTCGGTAGCCCCAGAAATGGTTCGCCTTCTTCTCTCCAACTAGGTGGAACTGCCTTGTCATCCCCTCTGACTTCAGCCACTGCCTTGTTGCAAAAAGCAGCTCAAATGGGAGCTAGTTCTAGCACCAGCAACAATAACAATAATAATGGTAGCATAAATAACATTGTGACTACGATGGCACCACCATCTTTTGGTGGTGGTAGTGCATACCACAGTACAGAGACCCTGGTTGACCAGTATCATCCTCATCAATCACAACTAGCTGGGATTATTGGTGGTGGATTCTCAAGCCAATTCCAAGAAACTTCCATGTCACGGTTCTTTAACCAAAGTATCAATGGAGGAGGGCATAACGACGAAGTAGGAGTGTACTCAGGGTTCATGAACTCCAGGAAAGAGCTTATTTTGAACAACAACAACAACAACAATGTTGGGCATAATGCAAATCCAGGACTGGGTGATTCCACTAATCCTTTTTTGAGGTTTAAAAGGGATGGAAACGGTGACAACTTGACAGTTGATTTCTTGGGGGTTGGAGGAATGAGACTCAGAAGTTTAAGTGAACAACACCACCAAGGAATGGAAATTTGAAACATTTGATTTTGTTAATAAATAGACTGCATACATATAGAGCATTATCAAGTGT
This sequence comes from Cichorium intybus, assembly GCA_023525715.1. Lineage (NCBI taxonomy): Eukaryota > Viridiplantae > Streptophyta > Magnoliopsida > Asterales > Asteraceae > Cichorium > Cichorium intybus. Next base: position 327,884 of record CM042015.1, on the reverse strand, counting down.
ATAAACAATATTGTGCATGTCGCTCTTTTGGTGTAATATATTGTTATACTCATGAACGATACATTCTATGCCATTTTATTTTGAATCTGCTATCATGATTGTTTTAGCTCTAGAATTAAAGATAATTCTTCTACAATATCAAATGCTAAGGAAATAGCCCAACTAAGTTCAACAAATATCGATTTAGATGGACTTGTTAGATTATACTATTTTTTTAAATTTGTTCATTATTGTATAGTATAAGAGTCCCTTATATAACTTCGTATCTTATTTATATGTTAGATAATATACCGCTTTCCCTATGGGGTGTTCACAAACTATCATGGTATCGAGCTAGGGTTTCTCCCGCCACCCTACCTGTGCCCTCCTCTCCTTTTTTCCGGCTACTCCTCTGGTGTCTTCTCCGGCATTCCCGCCTTAATTGCCTCATGATTTCTCTCTTCTCCTGCCATCATTTCGTTACATTGGCAATTTCTGCCTTCTTTCTCTCGCCTTTGGTAATTCTTAGTTACTCTACATCTCCATGACTACATCAACAACATCCTCTACCATTATTCCCATGACTTTAAGTCTCGAGTGCTCTTTCACGAATATCTACAATTAGTTTAGTTTCAAACTTAATGTTAATGCTTCCCGGTATAAATCTTGGAGACAAATCTTTTTCAACATGTGTAGGGTACTCAATGCTACGGTCATATCTCTAGAAAATTAACACCTTCCAAAGATGATGACGATGAATGGAAATTTATCGATGCTTGTATAAAGTTATGGTTCCACACTATGTACGATTCGAGCTTGCTTCAAATCATCTCTAGCGATGACTATGCTGCCAAGAATCTTTGGGACAACCTACAAGAACTTTTCTGCAATAACAAGATGTCGCATATGTTACAGTAACAAGATCAGCTTTGCAACACGAAAAAGGGTTCAAATTCCATCCATCACTGATTACTGCCACACCATTAAGAATTGTACGGATGATCTCAAGGATGTCAACTCGCCCATTACTAACATTGAACTAGGCATGTAGATTCTTCAACAATTAATCCCCTCATACCATAGTCTTGTGGAGTCATCATAATACCACCCTTTCCCTCCTTCCTAGAAGCCAAAAACATGATTCTTTGCATGAAACTCGTGAAGCTTCCACTGAGTAGATTCTTGATACTAATGTAACTCAAACTTCTGTCCTGTTCTCCTCGTCCACCAACTTAGGCAAGCAGAAAAATCGTAACAAAACTTTGCACGAGGGAGGGGATCTTTGCAACAACCCATACTTTTCATAAACATTTACAAACCATTTACATGTGTTAAAACATTATTTACAAAATCATCAAGGTCACAAGTTACAAAAATCCAAAAGGTATATAGGGTTAGAACTTCTAGAATCATCACCTTAGTAAGAAGCAACTACAACTAGTAATACTTCAAAAGCAAGTTCTTCTAATGTCCCAACAGTCTTCTAAGTCATAACTCCTTGCAACCTGAGTACATAACATTTTTAAAACAACACAATACATAAGACAGATGTCTCATGAGATACATGAATTTTAGACCCAAAACATAGCATAAAACATTAGTTCCAAAATCAATTTCGACATTTTTAACAAAACATGTTAAGAATTTAGGATCAAGTAATGACACCAAAATAAAAATCAAATCATCATCAAATCAATAATATGGGTGCCCCTGTTGTAACACCCTATATATATATATATATATATATATATATATATATATATATATATATATATATATATATATATATATATATATATATATATATATATATATACCATTATATAATACATATATAACTTACAACCCTTTTAAGCATTAAGATCTTAAAATGAAGACTTTGTACAAGACTTCAATGCATGCAAAAACTTTTGGCTGCATTTCTAATACGCGTATCACACATGTGAAAACACATTTCAATTTCACCCAGATTTGCCATGGTCACTCTGGATTGCCAACGTGGAGTTACTCAACCCTTGGATTATTTGCCATGGTGACTCTGGATTGCCAACGTGAAGTTTCTCAACCCTTGGATTATCTGACCATCCGTCTTCTCTCCCACCTTCACATTTTGAAATCCCTCTCAAATCCCCTTCTCTCCCTCTCTTTTCTTAGATCTCCTGATAACCTAATCACCGCCTCCTCCATTTACCCCTGCTACCACCACCACAATCGAGCCACCACAACCACAATCAGAACACCAGCATACGACAGACATATATGAACGAAGCAGCAAACATCTCGCTGTTGCGTGAACGAAGAAAAGCCATGACAATCTCTAAAGGATTCAAGCTTGGGTTCGCTGCTACTATCCTCCCCATAATCTTCCTTGGCCATATTCACCACCATCCTTCCCGCCACTCTCGCCACAACCACTCACCCTCTCTCCATCTTTATTTACGCACCATGATGAACGCCCACCTTTACATCTCGAACATACCAGCACTGCACACCTCCAACTTCTCTCTTCATCCTTCACTGTCTTTCTATGAAACCTTAAAAACCTTAGATCGACACAAAAGTTGATTTGGTCCTCTGCTTGTCTTTATTTGATTTAATGCATACACCCCTCTTTTGACTAACCTAATCTCTACAATCGCGATTTCCCCCTACGATTACGCTACCACTGGACCTCTATCGCACTATCGATAGAGCACCAGATACTACCGCAACATATGCCATTTTCAAAAACCCTAGCCTTCCACCGCACCTATTTCATCGCTACTACAAACGACCCCTTACATACCAATATCGCGCGATTTCTGTCTCTCTCTCACACAACGAATGAAGCCACTCCACTGTTGTATTTTCCGCCATAAACAACCGTTGTTGTCTTTTCCATATGAAGAGGGAAGACCCACGAAAGATCTGTGGTACGATTCCTGTCTCCCTCCTTCTTTCTCTCTCTCTCTCTCTCTCCCTGTAAATTTATTTCCAAACTCAAATATTAAATTTTCTTACTAAAAACTCAAGTTCTAATATGGGTTTGTTAATGTTGTAGGTTTTTGGGGGGTTTATTTGTTGGTTCAACAGATGATAAGAGCATAAATGTAGCACTGTGCTCATTGGCTCACGGGTAAAAGTAAAGAGCAACTACATAGGAAGTTAGTTTTCATGTCAAAGAAGTAAATAGTGTAAGTAGATGTATTTTTAACAACTGTAGCAAGAAACTTACAAGTTTTTACTCATAAAGGCAAAGTACTTATAAGACTGTGATTTTTAGTGGTTTTGATGCAATCTCTTTATGTAAAGAGTGTGGGGTGTCATGCCAGGTGGTCGTATCTATAATGCAATCTCTTTATGTTGATGCATTTTTTATGCTTGCATTTGGTTGCACAAATGACAAGAAATTATGGGATTCAAATACTTCATTATTATGTTATTCCCTTACAAGTTGCAGGAACACTCATGATTGTCAAAGGGTGGTCCAATAGCTGGGAAAATGGAGAAAGGTTGGTCTGGAAAATGGAGAATATTGAAAATGACTTTTGTGTCTAACTCTTTGGTTGTTTCTGGTCGATTTGCAGGTACAACATAAAGGAGGGAGAGTAATGGATGGGATGAAAATAAATATTCCATCAAAATGTAATTCTGCCGCTTCTAGATGCTCTTATAATTTTTTTATATTAGGTTTGATTTGTAACTGAAATTGTTTATGGACAGTTTCTACATGACTTTTTAAATTTTGAGTGATTCCAACGTTTTTAAACTTCTGGTTGACGTTACTCATTGTAGTTTTTTTTCTGTTATGAAGTTAAAGGCTTCCAAATCGGTGCAGCAATCCATCACCATAAAAGCTTACTGAGAAACAAACATGATGCGTGCTGATTCACCCAGATTCTCTGATTCTCAATTCACCTTTATTTATATGCCATTAAATATAACTTTTATATGTTGGTAGATGTTATTTTGTGAGTTCTAATTATGCGTTTCATGTTACTGTGTGTGTATGTGCAAATTTAACACTTTGCTAAATTCTATTCCAGTCGGTGATGCTTCCACCTATGAGAAAATGTTGGATCTACAAATCAACTGAATATTTATATGATTTGTAAGTACCTTTGCTTCAGTTTGATTGTCTATGAAGTGAAAAATGTAAGTGAATAACTGTCAATGGTCAAAGTAATTTGTTTGATTTCAATTATTGCATTTTTTCCCATAAATCATTGATTTCTCTTGATGTGTAAATGCAAGAAATAACAACATACTTTCATTTTCCTGTTTGTTATAGCATGTTACTTCCGTTTTATTCTATTGCAATATTGTTTCCCCAAAATTGTTGTATAAGATGATCAAGCGTGCTTATGGTTAATCTAGGTTGAAAGTTCAGTTGCTGTGCAAATTTAACATTTTGCTAAATTAGATTACAAATAATATTTACAAATCCCAATATTTTGTAAATCTAAAATCTAGATGAATCTTTTCCATGAAGGAAATAAAAATGTTTACACATTACAAATACATATTAATAATAAATAATATTTGCGGATATGTTACATATTTTTTTTAGATTATTACATGTTCCTAAAAGAAAACTAATATCCGACAAAAAATTAAGAAAACTAATCCAACAAAAACTTATTTATCGTATGCAAGGGTACATTTATTTTTACCAAAAATGGTCATGTATATTTATTTTAAATCCAAAATAGCCTGCTAAAAGGAAACTAATGGGCGTTCCAAAACTATTTATACATATGAATGATTTTTATACTAACTTAATTTATTAAAATATATAACAAAAGCAAAAATCGACTATACAAAAATATACCTTGCATATTTTTTGGAATATGACATGTTTACTAAAATATACTTATCGCCAAACGAACACTATTCGTTGCCCACCGAAAGGAGGTGACCGTAAAAAAACAAATTGACGCCCTCCACATTACGTGGGTACCACAATTGCTAATTAATTGCAAAAAAGAAACTATAGGCCGACATATAAATATTGATCGAAAATCGCTATTCAACGTCAGGCGAAATGAAACTAATCAAACAGGTCTTTTGAACTCACTAACATGATCCAGTAACACATTTTCCACATGTAAATACAGCAAACAAATGAGTTGAACCAATATTTACAATAGATAAACAAATGTCTCATCTCATATTTAAACCTCAAACCATACACCAACCTCAAGCTGAAACAAAAGTATACGTATACATGAAACTATTGATCGAAATTCACTATTAAACATCTGATGAAACGAAATTAATCGATGTCCGAGAAACAATTCACGTAAATGAAATTAATCATTGTCCGCTACATTGCGCGGGTACGCACTATATATATATATATATATATATATATATATATATATATATATATATATATATATATATATATATATATATATATATATATATATATATATATATATAGGTACGCACCTATATATATATATATATATATATATATATATATATATATATATATATATATATATATATATATATATATATATATATATATATAGGGTTAGGTTCAATAGAGAACCAAAATTAAATAAGGAACCAAGGAACCAATCCTACGGCCAGAATGCAAAAGATTGACGGCCGGAGAGAAGGATGTAAAATTGTTAATTGGACGCGCATGTAGCGGATCATAGCAAAAAACCCACTTCGTTTTTTATGTTTTTTTAATTTTTAAGCTTATTCTTTTTTCGAAAAAAAATCTAATTATACCAAAATTCATAGTTTTTCATCCTCTATAAATAGATATCCATATTGATATACAAAATTTTTTGTTTTTTTTTTACTTCAAGTTCGTCCAGATTCATCTTGTGAACCTGAACTGAACTGCATTGTTTTAGATATATTCATTTACATCTAAATGACAAATCTATCCAAATTTTTCAATAATTCTTTACCAATCACATGTGAATTTTAAGTAAATCATTTATGAATCTCAGTTAATTCAATTGTATATGATATTAAAACATTGAAATAGTAAAACATTAGTGATTTTTCTTGAATTCACATCTAAATTTAAAAATATTTTTACATTACATAAGTTGTTATTGAATGATTAACAATTATTGAAAAATTTGAATTCATTGACCATTTACATATGAAATATCTTCCATACAAATTTAATACAGTTTATATTCACATTGTAAATTTTAACTGCTTCTTGTTTTAGACATGTTAATTCACATATAAATGGTAATTGTACCCTATTTTTTCAACAATTTTTTATCATTCATATGTGAATTTTAAGCAAATTCATATGTGGATATGAATTAATTTATTTGTGTATCATCAAAAGGTTCAAAATAGTATGCATCTAGTTTAATACATATTAATTCACATATAAATGATCATTGAACCCGATTTTTTTCAACAATTTTTGATCATTCATGTGTAACTTTAAGTAAATTAATTTGTGAATCTTAGTTAACTCCATTGTACATTATCAAAATGTTGAAATTGTAAAGAATATATAAATGAAATTACTTAAATTCAATATGAATTTAGTCAAATTCACAATGCAAATCTAAAAGTTTATTTAAATTCACATGAGTTGTTATTGAATGATCAATTATTGTTGAAAATATAATTTCAATGATCATTCACATGTGAATATTCTTCTATAAAAACTTATTATGGTTCAGATTCACATTAATTAACTGTTGTGAATCTGAACAAAAATTTTGAATATTTTTTTTGTTTTTAGTATATTGATATGGGTGTCTATTGAAAGAGAATAAAAAATTATGAATTTTGATATATTCAGTTTTTTATTTCGATAAAAAATAAGCTCTAAAAAAAACGAAGTGGGTTTTTTGTTATGATCAGCTACATGCGCGTCCAAGTTAGGAATTTACAACCTTATCTCCGGTCGTCGATAAAATGCATTTCGACGCTCACGATTGGTTCCTTGGTTCATTGTTTTATTTTGGTTCTCTATTGAAATTTTATCTATATATATATATATATATATATATATATATATATATATATATATATATATATATATATATATATATATATATATATATATATATATATATATATATATATATATATATATATATATATATACATATATATATATATATATATAATCAGGATCGAGTGAGGACTCCAATTTCATTGAGGACTGTGAGGACAAATCTGGACCTCTAATCTTGAAAAATGGGTAGCTAAGATTCATTGTGAAAAAATTGACATATCTTAAAAGTTTGGGGGGCTAGTTGTCTAAAAATTAAAACTAGTGGGTGGGTAATACAAATTCAGATCGAGTACCCTCCCTCATTGCGACACTTGTCACAATCTCGTTTGCTGGGTTTTTTTCATTCCACCAACTTAGTTTTTGGGCCATAACTTTTTTTTTCTTTGTAAAAAAAATCTAAAAAAACCAAAGTTCTTAAAATTTAATTCTCTACAAAACAAGCACCATCATGAAAATTTGAAAAAAAAAATGTTTTTTATTTTTTATTTTTATAAAAAATAAAAATAAAAAAATTCTCCAAAAATTATGAAAATTTAAGGGATCATTGTAGACATTATATTAGTAAGTTTGCAAAAAGAATTTTTTGAAAAAAATGTTTTTATGTATTCATTTTTATATTTTTAAGTAAAGAAACTCATCAAAATAGCAAAAAAACATACATGATCCAAAAATATTAAGAACCAAAATATGTTTAATGATTCAAACTGTTATAAACTAATTATTTTATGAATCAAAACTTATCAAAATAGCAAAAAAATATACATGATCCAAAAATATTAAAACCAAAATATGTTTTAGGATCCAAAACTTATGATCCAAGATTCAAAATTCGTTTTGATCCAAGATCCAAAACGAGTTATGATGCAAAACGAGTTTTAAACGACAAACGTAACAAAAAAAACTGGAAAAAAAACGAAAAAGGAAAAAAAAACTGAAAAAAAAAACGAAAAAAAGGAAAAAAAAACTGAAAAAAAACAAAAAATAATATTCAAAAAAATAAAAAACAAAATAAAAATAAAAAACCCGGCTAAATTATGTTGTACGGACGTGAGTAACATGTGATTATATCCTTGAGTCCGTATTTATGTTCCATGGACGAGCGCCGCATGGGATTACGTCAAATCCAATAATTACGTTTGACGTTATTGCCCTTAAGGAAATGAGTGGACGAGAATTGTCTTCGTAGTCGTCACCCAAATTGAATTTTCACCGGATCCGGACCCTATATATATATATATATATATATATATATATATATATATATATATATATATATATATATATATATATATATATATATATATATATATATATATATATATATATATATATATATATATGTATATATATATACATATAGGGTCATGATCAAATGAGAACCAATATTTTTATGAGAACAGAGAGCTCTTTCTGATTGGTTGATTCATAAAAATGCATGATAGTCATTTAACAAATCTCATTTAATACTGAATTTTTTTATTTTTGGCAACAACAATAATCATCTCCGAAAATTAAGCCTATTAGATTTGAATATTCAAATTTAAAAAAAAAATCAAATTTTCGTTTTTATAAATCAGATTTTCTGATTTTGAAAAAACATAATTTTTTTAATTAGATTTTTCCAGCTTAAATTTATTTGTAGGTGCATATGTGTATATTTTCGAAATTCATATATACATATTCTTGTCTTAAATTTTGAATGCAAACAACAAAAAATCGATTTATTAAAAACAATAATATACAACTGTTTTGAACGATACACAAAAACTTATCAAAAATAATGAACAATACATACAAAAAATATAAAAAACAACAAAATTTCATGATATCTTCATTTTCTTAGTTTGTCACTTTTCAATTCTTCAATTTGATTGATAAATTCTTCAAAATCTGCAAAACATTAATAAAAACAAATATAAATGTATATTCAAAAACATTAAAATAAATACATACATGCATATACACATATGAACCAATGCACATCTATTTATGCATATATACAAATACACACACGTGTGTATATGAACAAATTGATATACATATGCATATGTGCACATACGTTTGAACAGACATATGCACATATATGTATGCATGTGTACATATACACATGTATATACACATATGCACATAGAAAAAGAAATACATAAGTACAATGCTATAACTCACACATATGCACATATATGTATGCATATTTGTATGTATGCATATATACAAATACACACATATGCAAATACGCACAAATACGCACATATGCAAAAACACATATGTGAATATGTGCACATATGCACATGTGCACCTATGCACTTATATACTTGTCTTAAAAAGAAAGACAAGTGCACATATGCACATGTGCACATATAAGTGCATATGTGCATATGTGTACAGTGATCGAGAGAGCAAAAGGTAATAAATACATTTATTACATCACACCAACAGTAGATTCTTTTTTTAAACAAAAGTGAATTGAACTCATATATCCTTTATGTTTGTGGGCACGAAAGAAATCCAGAAGCGGATCCATATAGTCTTTGTCACGGAACATAATTGAAGAGAGGTGGCGGTTGAGAAACAGAACTCCATTGCCAATGCATGAACAGCGTGACATTCGAGGAAATGTAACATTGAATGGCTCAAGATCCAGCTCCAGCACAAAAGGGCTCTTGCTCCTATACACCCATAATTGTTACCATCTATTCATATTCTGAAATCATAAGTTCTTGGTAAATTACTCACTGTCCATCCACAAGTTCCTCCTTGAACACAAGGTATTCAGAAACAGACAGCTGCTCCACACTTAGTGTTTTATAGGCAAAAATTCCCAAACACCAGGTCTCGGACGAACCGCTAGAGCTACATATAGAGGAAGAATTATGCCTTCCTATAATCAAACAAAGTAAAGGTGAATGAACAGAGATAAACATGATAACAGAGATTAAGGAAAACAGAATAAGAAAACTCATGGATGATTAAACTCATCTATACAGCAGATTGATACTTTGTATTTTAAACTTAGATCTCAGCTGAACCTGCTAAAAGTAATAATCGTCTTCCCACGTTATAGAGAAGAAAACATAGTAAAGGGCACAGGACCACCTAAACTAGTCTTGAAACTACCAATCCCCTACTGAAATTTCGACATAAAGAAACAACATATCGAGGGGCAGATAGGTTTGTTACCTGTGCAGAGTTCAGGATATCACCAAAAGGACCATCTGTAAGCTTTTGACGGGAAGTATGATCGCCAATGGTGTTCTCAATCTCGTCGAGAAGGTGGTGGGGCTGCAAAATGCCATTCCCCTGATCCACGTACCTACACACACAAAAAGGTTATCAAATACGCAACCATGAGTAAGGAAACTCAGTCAAACCTTTGAAATCCAATCAACAGCCTCTTGTCTTGCAACCAGATACAGGTTTTGATTCTTCAATTTATTCAAATAATCGATACTCAATTTTCTGTTGTGGGATCGTCTTTGTAACGATTTTGAAATTCGACTTCATAGGGGTTGAAGAACCCTAATCGAGGGGTTGAAAACCCTTGGCGATGGATGGTCAGAAACTGCAGATTGCCATGTCTTCCCAAAGCTTTCTTAGGGTTCGATGATCGAAGACCAGTGAGGAAGAAGAAGAAGCGGCAGCTAGGGAAAGGAGGCGGTGGGGAAGACGAGAGAGAGAAGGGAACTAATTTTGGCGTTGTATGCTAGTGGCAACGGAGTAAAATAGAGAAGTCGTCGGGGAACTGATGGTGGTGGTGCGTAGGTGATGTGTGGTAAGATGGCTGAAGTCGCATGTGTGCGGTGCCTATTGAAGTCCCGTCTTTTTTTAGGAATACGTGAGACGGTGAGAGAGAAAGATATGTAGAGAGAGAAGGGTACGCTTAATTGTAGGGATAGGCAAAAATCAAGAGATCTGATATAATTTTAATCTCAAAAATGCCCTTCGGTCATTCTTAAAAAGTCAAACATACCATTAATTTTCGTTATAATTACAATTGTGCCATTATTGATCTAGACCATTAAAATTTTTTATCTAACGGTCAAGATTTGGTTCTCTAGTTCTCCGGTTTTTTTGGGTTCTTATTCGATCCTTACTCACTCACTCTCTCTCTCTCTTTATATATATATATATATATATATATATATATATATATATATATATATATATATATATATATATATATATATATATATATATATATATATATATATAGGCAAAAGTTCAACAATGGACTAATATAAATCATGGTACCAAGAGACTAATCACATCTACACGATTATACACTTTACGGTGGACGTGCATCTACCGAATTATCTACCGGATTATAAAAAAACCTAATTCGTTTTTTTGTTTTTTTAATTTTTAGAGCTTATTTTTTATCGAAAAAAATCTGAATATATAGGAATTTATAACTTTTTATCCTCTACAAATCAAGATCTATATTGATATACAAAAAATGATTTTTTTTTCGAAATTTCCGCTAGTTAAGATTCACGTGTGAATCTAAACTATTATTCTGTTCACTGTTGACATTCACAATGACATATGATATTGTCATGTGAATCTGAATAAATTTTGTGTGAATGTGAATGAATTAACTTATGAATCATAGTATATTCGTTATAAATAATTAAAATGTTGAATTGTTAAAATTTTCTAACCAAATTAATCATATTCATATTTCGGAGTATATTTAAAATACCATATGATATTGATATATGAATCTGAGTAAATTGTTGTGTGAATGTAAATAACTTATATTGTGAACCAGAGTAAAATCATTATAAATTGTTAAAATGTTGAAGTAGTAAAAAAACTTCTAAGTAAATTCTCAATACTATATGATTTTGATATTTGAATGTGAATAAGTTTTCATGTATATATGAGTAAATCCACTTGTGAATAAAGTATATTACTTATAAATTGTTATAATATTGAAGTAGTAAAAGTTTTAAAAGTAGAATAATTACTCATATTCAAACTTTCACAGTTCAGATTCACATTATGAATCCAGACGAGCTGTACTTATGAAAAAAAAATTATACATCAATATGGATGTCTATTTGTAGAGGACAAAAAATTATGAATTTTGATATATTCGGTTTTTTATTTTTGAAAAGAATACTGTCAAAAAATTAAAAAAACAAAAAAAAAAAAATAAAGTGGGTTTTTTTGTTATAATCATCTACATGTGCGTCAATGTAATAAATGTACAACCTTTTTTTTTAGAGGTTGATGATTTTGATTCCGACAATGGAGATTACTCCCTTGGTACGTGGATAATTTTAGTCCCTTATTGAACCCAACATATATATATATATATATATATATATATATATATATATATATATATATATATATATATATATATATATATATATATATATATATATATATATATATATATATACACTAATAAAGAAGGCATGTTAGTGCCACTTGGCACTATTTTAAGCCCATTCAGCCAAGTGTCAGTTTTATATGCATTCTCAATAATTCACTTATATCCCAATAAATCAGTTTAATGAAATTCCTTGTAATGCGATAATCAACTTTAAATCAACAACTTATATTAAATCCTATCCAAATTTGAATTTTAAATTTATTTTTATCATTATCATACAATCGTGTTGTGATTAAAAATGGGAAATATTAATCATATCCCATAAATCAAGGATAAATAAAAGCGTGTGTTACTTCAATCTGCATCCGGTTCTTCTTTGTGCATTTGTTCTGTTCTTCTCCGTTTCCCTCTCAACTATATATATATATATATATATATATATATATATATATATATATATATATATATATATATATATATATATATATATATATTAAATTAAATGATTTAAAAACATTTTTTCTTGCTAATTATATAAAATCAAACATTTTCTTATTATAATACTTTAATTAATCATCTATTTAAATTTACAAATGATAGAATACGTATTTTTAGGGGTTTTTTGAATTTAGATTGTGATACCGGAAATCATAAAGCTGATTTATTGGGATTTATTTTGAATTTAGATTGAATTAAACTTAGAGTGTGATGTGGAATAAAGGCCTTAAAATGATGTCACGTGACACTAAATTGCTTTGTTTATTAGTTAGAAGAATTATTATGTATTATTCATCTATCACAAATTGTTATTTATATGTAATTTGATTTCAATCATACCAAACATTTTAGTATATTTATTTAACAAATGAGTAAAGAATCGTCCAAATACATTACATATAATGATACGGATAATAATCTTATTTTTAAATTGTAGTCCTATGAAAACTTAATAGTTATTTATTACGAACTAATTGGGTAGCTATACAAAAGAATTGTTTATTGCAAACTAATTATATATATATATATATATATATATAAAATCGATTTTACTATTACAAATTGGTACTACTTATAATGGGATGTGATGCGATGCGATGTTAGACATAATAAATTTGCTTTCTAAACTAAACATAATAAATTTGGTTTTTAATTTTCAAAATTGTATGTGGAATTGAATGGATTGTCAATAAATTATATAAAAAGTAATATGCTATCCTGATCGACAATCTACTAAAATTTATAGAATTCAAAGGATTGACAATACATTTAGTTCTTTTCATTAATACCATACATACTATGTCATATACATTCATACTAGTGTTACCTCCTACAGCGAGTGATTGCATTGCACCCTCGAATGTAAGGGTTGAAATGCCCACCAGGTAGGCAATTGTAGTAGGAGGCGCCACGTTGTGCACACGCTACAAAGTTCCTCCTCAGCGCACCGTAACTAATATAACTATTTCTCGGCGCTAATATCCGCCTGTCGCTCTCCGACTCCAGCTCAGACTCTTCCTCCATATCGCCGTCGGCAAGGCAGTTTCTAGTAGTTCCACCATACCTATCTGATCTAACCACCATCATCCAGTGGTTGTCACCTATGTAGACAATTGATGAAGAATTCCCCATCAACAATGAGACCACGAAGAAGAAGAAGAAGACAGCCATTGAAGATGCACAGATTGATTGTCTTAACTTGTATGTCGGTGTGTGAAAGAGGAATGCGATCATGTGAAGAAAAATGTGTATATGTAGTAGTAATAGACTCATAGTAGTCTGAGTGCTGAGGCTATTGCATTTATGTCGATGACAATGACTTTTAAAATAAAGTAGTACCTCCATTATATGTACCTTACACCTTTCAACCTCTCACTATTTAATTTAACATGTTGCATATGTGGCAAAATAAGGTCTGTCACTAAAGAATGGGTTCGAGTGGGACGTAAATATGTCGTAATCTAAACTCAATTTAACTGTTTAGAATTTATTAAGTATTGTACCGATGACTAGAATCCATGCAAACATCGATTTATAAGAGGATATATAAAAGATGTGATTGCCTCATATTTTATTAGTTAAATGCAGTCAAAAGATTCATAAAACACAAAAACTAATATAATAAATAATTTTGATTTAGCATAAATTAGTTTAGTTACACAATAACATAACCTATGAGAAAAATAGGTTGGTAACAACTTTCACATCATGACTCACATTTATTCTTCGGCAAATTGCAAAAAGTCACTATATTTACATAAAATTTTGATTTTGACACTGTATTTATTTTTTTTGCAATTAAGTCGCCAAAATTTCCAAATTATTGCAATTTTGACCATTTGATCGATCATCTCGGTTGTCAAATGACGTGGTATGGTGATATGTCAGTATTTGATGACGTGGTACTGATGTTGCATGATGGTATTTTTTATTTTAGCTAAAAAAATTATTTTATTTTTACGTATTTGACTATTAATATAAATAATACCCCAATTAACAAATTCACCCATGTATAAATTATAATTATCACTTCTACTTAATATATATTATACACTTTTAACATAATTATCAGTAGATAATATATACAATCATCGTATATCATCTTACTTTCAAATCAATTTTTAAAAGCAATTATTTGAATTTCTTTCTATAATTATCAATATATAGTATATACAATCACCTTATATCATCTTACTTTCAAAATATTGTATTTATATCCTTAGAAAACCACATAAAGTACTCTATCCCTTATAATTATTGTTTTAAATCTTACTTTTCAAAAACTTTATGGTCATGTCAGCGGCACATCACTAAAGATTGACATGTCGTCGTGTCACATGTGCTGACAACCGGTTTGACCAATCAAATGGTTAAAACTGGAACAAATTGAAAAACTTAGTGACTTAATTTCTAGAAAAAATAAACACAACGTTAAAATCGAAATTTTGTGTAAACTTAGTGATTTTTTTGCAATTTACCCTTTATTCTTCATAGTTAACCGGTTTCATATTTATGGTATGTAAACTTGTATAAAGTAGAGGATGCCCAAATTAAATCAGCAAAGTTATATCACGATATAGGCTACAAATTACATACTAATAAACATCTAACAATATGTTGCAGACAAAATCAGCAAATTATATGGCGGTATAGGTCACATTAAATACTAATAAAACATCTAA
Source organism: Cichorium intybus (assembly GCA_023525715.1). Taxonomy (NCBI): domain Eukaryota; kingdom Viridiplantae; phylum Streptophyta; class Magnoliopsida; order Asterales; family Asteraceae; genus Cichorium; species Cichorium intybus. The sequence goes on along the minus strand of CM042015.1, from coordinate 312,388 downwards.
CAATATGTTGCGGAAAAAAATAAATGAATTTATCGGGTGTGTTTTAGGCATGATCCTATCACCTTAGGCTATGAGGTATGCTCTCATTTCACCCACACCAAAAATGATGCCATATCACCGCCACAACATCTCCATTTCTGTATCACACCACTTAGGAAATAAACACGAATCCACGTCACCTTTTTCGCTTTGGTTTTTTAATTTTTTTAATGTAATTAATCATTAAATATAGAAAGAAAGCAAGAGAGAGAAAGAGAGAGATAAAGAAAGAAATAGAGAGAAAGAATGGCGTTGCCGGATGTCTCTCTACCCACGCCTCACAACGCTCATGTGGTCCACACCACCAAGGAAATGGTATTCAATTTCAAGTCAGCATGTCAACTCATACCAACACCATTGACATGGGGTGCATACCATCAGTCTTATAGAAAAACATAAAGTATCACGAATTGAGTAATTGAAGAGTTCATACCTAACAAAGTCAACTAAACATTAATAGCATATAAAGATATCAATGAGAAGGACATTAAAATATAATGTCCAAACATTGTAAACGAAATAAATACAATAACTATATATAACGAAATAAAATGTCAACTAAACATTAATAACGTATAAAGATAGCAATGAGAAGACATTAAAATATAATGTTCATACACTGTAAAAGAAATAAACAAAATAACTATATAGAAATTCGTTTAAATAGGAACAACAATTTTTGTCAGAACAATGAAAATTTTTACATCAATATACATACTATTGTTTGGAGTGTAAAAAATTGATAAATATTGATATAAGTTTTTTCACTAATTGAAAAGGATAGATCTCATAAAAACAAATAACAAAATGCATGCATGCAACAACTGTATTCATAACATTTATTTATACTTTTGACTATTTTAGTGGTAGCCGGTCAAGTTAGGCGGATTTGGTCAACGGCGGTCAAAATCGGGTTTAGGCGGGCCTAGGCGGCAAAATTTTCAATTTTTCAAAATTCAAAATTTTCAAATTTTCAAAATTTTCAAAAAATTTCAAATTTCTAGAATTTTCAAAAATTAACAAATTTTCAAAAAAAATCAAAATTTTAGATTTTTAAAATTTAATTTTAGAAAATGTCATTAATTATGATAATCGGTGGCTAAGTTACGATTATTGATGATTAAAATTGTCAAAAATATCATTAATTAGTCTAAACATTCTGATGTTTGATGACTTACATATTTAAACACTTAGATTTATCAAATTTTTATGCTTATTTATTTATTTTGTAGGGATATAGGTAATATCTAAATTTTAAAAAATAAATTTTGTTACAATTAATACTCCCCGCCTAGGCGCCGACTAGTCCTCGCCTAAACCGACTAGTCCTAGGCCCCAGTCCACCGCCCGCCTACCGCCTAGCGACTTTTACAACCTTGATATATATATATATATATATATATATATATATATATATATATATATATATATATATATATATATATATATATATATATATATATATATATATATATATATAGAAAATTATTAAAAAATAATTTGAAAATATTGAGTTTTTACACTACATGCATACATGTATAACACTATTTTATATTTTTTTCAAGCTTTATTTTTTCAAAATAAAACCGAAAGTGACAAAGTTTAGCACTTTTATTATTAAGAAAGACAGTTATTGCGAGACCATGTAGTCAGTGCTATTTTGTGAGAAATTGTGAAGACAATATGTTTGTTTGGTAATGTGAATACGAAAAATCAATTAGTTTACAAAATTCAATCTTCTATAAGGGTCGTATAGACTTTTTATAATTCTCATTCTGTGAGAATAATTGTATGTTTGTAAATATGAGAAAGAGTTGGTCGAAATGGGTGAGAACAAGAATGAATGAGAATGAGTGACAATGCGTGATAATAACAATAATTATATGAGAATATGTTTGTTTCATATTCATATTACCAAACAAACATATTTTCTTCATTTCACACAAGATAGCAATGGCCACATCATCTCACAATAACTATTGTTCTTAATACAGCCTAGCCTTTATATATATATATATATATATATATATATATATATATATATATATATATATATATATATATATATATATATATATATATATATATATGTATATATATTGTGTGTGTGTGAGAATATATGACCAATTTTTATTTATTGGAAGTTCTTGAAAAATATGGAATATTATTTTTACAAGTGTTACTGATCATCGGGTAAGAATAACATTCTGTACGAATGCCTGCAAACATTCTTACGGAACGTGTAAGAATGACATACTTTGAGAATGACATTATTAAAATCGAATTTTAAGGCTTCAACATTAGATAGTATTGTTCATAGTCTTCTCCAAGTGGTACTGATCATTGTATTCACACCCAATATTAAATGTAGTTATCAATTTTTTACCAGATCTAAAAAGTTGAATGAGACAAAACAGCAGATGAAGGTGTGTTCCTTCTCTTGGCATACCCAATTATTAGAATATGATTTGAACAAAATTATGAGAAATGCAGAAAAAGAAAGATCTTTGTTCATCAAGTTTTTACCACACTCATTGATCGATAACAAAGGGAAGAAAATGACACACCAATCGATGAACTTCAATGACGAGGTTGATATGTCTTGTTGCTTATTTTCCAACAGGATATGACATATCAAAAGAAAGAGGCTGTGGCAATTTAGAAATCAGGGAAATAGTAAAAGAGAGGCCCTGAATAAGGTGATGAAATCTTCCAAAAGCTAGATGAATATGATGTGAGTTCACTTCCTTAATTATAGGCTTTTAATTAGGGTTATTTAATTAACTGATTAATGGATAAGTAATAATATTAATTATATTATACAATGAGACTAGTTTTCACCTAGATGATGGTCGGTCTAAAATTGGTCATGCATTCACACAATATTTATAGTTCATACATGAACCTAACTCTTTCTCTTTCTCTTTCTCTCTCTCTCTCTCTCTGTGTGTGTGTGTATATATGTGTGTGTATATATATATATATATATATATATATATATATATATATATATATATATATATATATATATATTAAACACTACATGTAATAAAGACTATAGGCCCATTAGTCTAATTGTTGTGCGATAAAAAAATCATTAAGCTTTTAGCTTATCGATTGGCGTTAGTTACTGATAGTCTTATTAGTCCCTAGAAGTCTACTTACATTAAGGGCAACTAAATATTAGATGGTCCCTAATGGTGAATGAAGTTATTGACTCTTTGTGCTAGGAGTACCTCTTAAAGCTCATGGAGTTTATGGGTTTTTTATCAAAGTGGGTTGGGTTGATTAAGTCTTGTTTAGAGTCATCTAGGGCTTCTGTTCTTGTTATGGGAGCCTCACCCTGGAGTTTACATTGCACAAAGGGATTTAGTAGGATGACCCACTTTCAGCTTTCGTGTTTATTATTATGATGAAGGGATGCATGTTGCCTTGGAATATGTTGTTGGGTAATGACTTTTTCGTAGTGCTTCTGTTGTGGAGGAGGATATTTTGATCACTTGTTTGTTCTATGTAGATGATGTTATGTTCTTGGGAGAATGGGAGTATAGGATCATTGCTAACTTGATCACCATCATGGACTACTTCTTTTAAGTTTTTTGTTTAAAAATCAACCTTTAGAAATTTAAACTGTTTAGGGTTGGCAATTTTGAGCATGAAGTAATAGATATGGTTGTGGGTAAGGCTGTTTTGTTGCTTCTCTCCCTTTTTTATATCTTGGTCATCCTATTGGGCAAACATAGGTCGAACTAATAGCCAGAAAGTGATTGTTTAAAAATTCAAAAAACGTCTAGCTAACTAGAAAGTCAAGTTACATTTGGTTGGAGGTCGGTTGACTTCGGTTAGGTATGCTCTTGGTAGCCTTGGTATATATTATATGTCAGTGTTCAAGGTGCGTGAAGCAATTTGTAGAACTATTGAGACATTCAGGTCTCATTTTTTCTAGGGAAGCGAGAATAATAAACTAAAGATTGTGTGGGTTAAATCAGAGATTGTTTTAGCCTCTAAAGAAAAATGTGGCTTTGGGATTTGTAGTTTAAAGGATTTCAACATGGCTTTGATTTATAGATGTCAATGGAGATTTTGTAAATGTTAAATCCATTTGGATCATGGTTCTTAAAAGTACTCATCATGTATATGGGGGTGTTATGGTTGGTGTGTCTCGATCGAGAGGTAATGGGGTTTAGCAACCATGACCAAGCTATGGGATAAGATACACGTTAATCACTATATCCTCATTTTTTGGGAAATAATATTGGGAATAGGAATGTTACTCGGTTTTGGCAAGAGTTTGGTTGGGTGATGTGAGACTTTTGGATCAGTTCACGGGGCGTTATGCTCTAGAAGCTTAGAAGGATTGTCTTATGGCTGATAGGTGGTAGAATGGTGTGTGGTGTTGGTCTTAGAATAGAGATATTAGGGGTGATTGCGTTGCTAACCAACTTTTAGGTTTGATAGTCTTGTTATCTCAAGTGGAACTCTCAGTTGGATCTGATAGGTAGGAATGGGAGTTGGAGTCTAATGGCTCTTTTCTAGTAAAAAATATAGATGATACTTCTCTTCAAGCAGACGCCTTCACTATTATATGGTGTCGTTTAGTCCCGATAAAATTATTGTTCTGTTCCAGCATGTATTGTTCAATACGATCCCCACACCAATAAACCTGGCTGATATGAGCATTGATGTTTCCTCCATTCCTTATCCTTTATGTCTGTAGCAGGTGGAAGATTTGGGTCACTTGTTTGTGTTTATTGATGTGGATAATCAGATTTGGGTGAAGGTGGTTAAATGGCTTGATCTTCGTTTCCCTCTTTTCACTCACGTTTTGGAGTTGTTAGCATGGGTTGATTTTGTTAAAGTGGGCACAGAGAATAAGAAAGTATTGGACGTTGTAGTTTTGACCATGACATCGAAATAATGTTGTTTTCCGGTCTCCAGTCACGGGAGGTGTAATATTTTTTAGAGCATTGTTCTTACTTCTTTTGATTAGTTTTCTAAAAGTAGTAGAAATTATATCAATTGGACTTTGTGGTTACAAAACCCAATGCTCCATGACTCTCTCTAATTGTTTTTTTCTTCTAGCTCCTTGTTAGTTGGTTCTTTATAAAAGTTTTAGCCATTCCAAGAACATTGATGTTGGTATTAAATTTGGAACAAAATCCATATTATTTTACATATTAGTTTTATTTTGGAACCAACAAATTTTTTTAATAAAAGACCTTAACGAAGCAAGATGCAAGGAAGGGGAGAAACGGGAAAACAACAAACATGAATGTTACAAACATAGAAAAGGGAAATAGTTCCACATTGCCTCATTCCAATTTCCAAAACTACCCCTATATTTCAACTAACCAAAGACTAGTCGTTTTTTAGGGGGTAGCTAGAATCCTGTTAAACACATTTTCGTTCCTTGATTTCCAAATACACCAAATCGCCCCATATACAATGGCCAGAAGGATTTTCCTCTTTTTTAGGCAGTGAGCCTATTCTATTGAACATCGTGTACTTTTGAGAATCTTTGAGGGAGAATATCGCATAATTTGAACAGCCACATCATAACTTCCTTAGATTACGAGCACTCAACGAGAATGTGATCAGCACTCTCTAGATAAACATAGCATAATGGATCCAACACCGAGACCTCCGTCTTTTTTTGGTGCAATAACTTTTTCCAAAGCCACCTAGTGTATTTTGTTCTGTTCCTCGCTTCACCTCCCAAAATAATTTTCTAGAGACTTTTTTATTTTTTTTTATTACATTGATGGATGCTTTAAAAATCGAGAAGTAGTAGAGAGGTAGGCTATCAAGTACAACTTTTACCAAGGTAAGTCTTCCACCAAAAGAGAGTGATTTTGATTTCCAATTATATAGCTTTGTTTTGACTTTATTAAGGATTGGACTCCAGTTTTTTTGGGAGTCATATTGGCACCTACCGGTACACCTAGGTAGATATAAGGAAAAACACCCACCAGATTTGTCGCTTGATGCCATATACTACAAATCGAAATTTGATGAGGCCCCAACATCCAAAAGTCGTTAAAGTGGGAATGCAAGCAAGTTGGGTTTTCTGAATACCACAGAAGCTGACTTTTTTCATTTTTCAATCTCCTAATACATTCTGCATAATCTTATTTTGGTTACCAATGGATAATTTGCTTCGGTAGGGAACTTCCCCCTTCAATTTGAAATACAATTTGGTTACCAATGGTAGTTGTTAGATTGAATTCCTTTGTAGTTGAAAGGGAATCGCTCCCTATTGACGAGCTATCGGCTGACTGTGAGGGGTTGAGCGAATTGTTTAAGTCAATAGAAGGTTCTGGATTCATCATAATAGAGGGAGAAGGAGGAACATGTGAAATAGATCTGTTGTAAGGAGACAACTTGGTGGAGCTCATGTTTAGTCGTCGACATTTGATTCGGGAATCATTTACGCCAACATCCGAGTTTGAATTGGAAATATTAATCGAGTCACCCATATTTTGAAGAGGTATACTGGGAAAGAGTTCAGATAAGCCCAACAAAAAAGCCGACCCAAGAGATTCACTTTGTTGTTTTTCTGTTAGCCCGACTAATTGGCCCTATCTTCGAAAATGCGCGAATTGGCAACGTGGCTCTTGCAACTAATGTCATTGGGAGTATCCGAGTAGGACCGAGTCTCAGTTTTATAGCCGATTTTTTAAAAATCGCCAAGGTATATAGCTGAGTCTGAGTACTCGACCGAGTTGGCCAAGTTTTGCAACACCGCGGTTACTCTTGCACCGAGCAAGATCCTTGCTCCAAGTGCATAAACTCGTACTCCAACCTTTTTACAGCCACCTCTAAACAATATTATTCGTTGAACTTGGTCTTAAATTGTTCCCACAACAACGATTGTGTTAGGTCAGACCCCAACGCCTTTCTAAACACTTGCCACCAATGAAATGCATTTCCCGTCAAAAGGTTGGTAGAAAACTCCACCTTATCTCCGTCAGCACACTTACTAACTCTCACTTTCTCAGTATGCATCAACCATTCCATTGCCTAAACTGGGTTATCTGAGAACTCCTTGGGCTTGTAGCCAAGAAAAGTTTTATAAGTACATTCACTCTTCTTTTTAGAAGTTCCTTCTCCTTGAACTTCCTTTTCAGCCCGAATTCTACTTTCACCTTAACTCTCATCTTTAGGGTGCCTATCATGAATTTGCTTTGCAGCCACTTCTCCCTGTACACACACAACAGTAGGTAATAACTCACGAACAACATCAACTATCATTACTCATAAGTCTGGCGGGTTTCCCTCTGCACCCCTCTTCGTACCGAGCCTTGAGAACATGCCCGGCCACCTCTTGGGGCTCCCCGCCCTGAATTTCCCCGAGTAAGATTACTTCGAGTGCTTCGCATACTTCAAAATTCAACAACAATTAGGTTATATACAACACATGTCTATATACACCTAACTGAACAACATATATATCATCTCTCAAGGTTTAAGTCTAGGGATCTACTCTACAGACACCTAGTTCACTTAAACCACGGCTCTGATACCAACTTGTAACACTCGGCTCATAGAAACAAATACACCCAATAAAATTTCACTTTTCAACATAGATTATAACAAAAAAAACATAACGTTGGTGTATAAGTTACATACAAAAGGTACACAAGTGTATCATGGGAATACAAAAACATAACAATACTCCCCCAAGCCGGGCTGCTACGGTCCTCTTCTATATGCCCTAAGCTTCCTAACCATGGGCTACCTCCTTCCCCTTACTAGGGTCACACTCACGTGCAGGGTCATCACACACACTATGAGCTACAAAACTCAATGAGTAATCAAATACATGTATCAACACACATAGAGAAAAATAGAATAATGTATCTCAATACAACACAACGCTACATCTCTTCATGATCTCTACTCTTTAATCCATTTCCATCCTCAACCCCCACGGTCTCGAGACATAAAGTTTCACCGCACCCCCTTTGTCGTGTGAACCACAAAGGCTCTAACCACATATATTGGGCAATTAAACCCAATCTCGCGACCACTAAGGCCTATATGAACCACATAGGTCCTTACAACATATATCGGGCGATTAAACTCAATCTCTTGGTTAGTAAGGCCTATATGAACCACATAGGTTCCTACAAAATCTCTAAGCCACAATGGCTCATGTGAAACAACTCTAAGTTATAAAGACTCAATCAACATATATCACAAGAGATATAGTACAAATTACTCACCTGGTTTAGTAGTTCTGCACAATTCTAGCTAATACAATCAGTAGGCACAAAGTGTTTCCTCGCACTTTCAAACACCTACACCATCACACACATACCACACATATGTAAATACTTTGTATCCACATAACTATAGCTTGCAACTTGATCACCATACTTAGGGTTTGGGATTAGAAACCCTTTTACACACTCAATTCAAGAATCACTTGCTCTAACTTTGTTAGTTACATGTGGGTTACCAACACCACGTGTGAGCTTCTTTTGACACTTTTTAAGCTAAAACTCTTCCCAAAAGGATTTCTAACCACACTCACACCTATAACAACTCAAATAACCTAAATCACACAAAGATTAACACATAAATACTTACCAAAAAGTAGCACTGCGTTACATACTCCCCCATGCTGCAATCTGAGACCATAACGGAGCTAATAAAAGGTGCACGTAATAAAGAGGTGAATAGATTATTCCCAATAGAAAGACATATCGGGAAAAGTACCGAATCCATATCAATTCCTTTATCATGAAATTTTAATATCATAGGAATTTGATCGCTACTGATTCTCCACAAAAGAATGTTAACTTTTCTCAGGAAAAAGTTATTCATAGTAACACTGCCTGCTGTAGCAAGGAACAACTTGTCCAAAAAGAACCGAGTAGAAGCAATAGTATACTCATTAGAAGGCTCCATATCCCACAAAAGACGGTCCCTATTTTGAGAGAAGAAAACTCTCTCAACACCAAACATAAATCTTCCCACTACATTGCTTCTGCTCCTCCGCTCGGTACTCTCCTGGATACCCCTTGCAACTTGTCTTCTGTATTTTGGCCCGCAATTAAAGCATTAGGATGCCCATCCAAAGCGTATAATCGAGGGAACCGAACCTTTAAAGGATGGTCCCCCAACCATATGTCCTCTCAAAACTTAGTGAACCTCTCATCTCCAACTTTTGCATGACAACACGCTTTCAAATCTGTCATTTTAGAAGCACACTTATCGATAGCACGCTCATATTATGCCACACATTATAACCACCAAACATAGACCGCGACTGCCCCCTCCCGACATTAGGACCATGCACAGCTTTAAGTACACCAATCCACAAAGAATTGGATTTTTCAAAAAATCTCCCGTACCACTTGAAAAGCAACGCCCTATTGCAAGAGAAAAAGCTGCCCACATCAAGACCCCCAAATCCTTGGTAGCCATGATTTTCTTCCAACCAATCCAATGTATCTTTCTTTCTCCAAGGACGGCACCCCAAATAAATCTAGCCCGTAACATCTCTAAGGTATCCAAAACCACCTTCGGAACCTTAAAAAGAGACATGTAAGATACATAAACTCCCTAACACTGATTTGATCAACATGAGCTGGCCACCAACATACAACATTTTTGCCTTCCAAACTGAAAGTTTAGAGACAAATTTCTCAACCACAGGCTTCCAAGAAGAAATATGATTCATGTTGCCTCCCGCCGCACCCCAAGATAAATAAACGGTAATTGAATCGCATTACATCCTATAAAATAGCAAGCTCTTGGACAATTGAGAAATCAACTCCCACCTCTAACAATTTGCTTTTATGCAATTTAATTTTTTATCCCTAACGCCATGTGAAAAACGCGATGAATACGCACCATACGTCTAAGATTATCCAACCCCGGTCACATAGTAAAATTACATCGCCAGCATAAAGAAAATGAGAGATCTTGATTTTCGGGGAGCGTATCAAGCTACATCGAAACGCCTCAACCCATCTAGCTTCCATGATAGCAACATGAAAGCCCCTCTATAGCCAACACAAAAAGGTGACAAAGAATCATCCATACTCCGAGTTGGAGTTCTTCGAATACGGTTTGAACGGAGACTAGTATTCATCATCTTCCATAACCCCAATTTTGTAATGCTTCCCCTCAACTATAATGTTTAATTCTTCAATTATCTTTCTGAGCAGACAAAACACATACTTTTACCCATAATACGTCCATGCGGTTCCGGAATGAACCGCCGTGTTCCAATATTCTTCCAAAACTACTAGCAAAGTTTGATTCTTCCTAGGCACAAATGGGAACCCAGTGATCTTTAACCATACAACCCTCTCATATCGTATTTCTCTTTTATGAGCATAGTTCATCTATTTAAACCATTTAAACCAATTGTTTTTATTTTGAATGACGTGTTTGCTTCTCTAGACGACTCGAAACTAATCAAAAGACGTAGGCCGCCAATGTATTTGATATCCGCAGTATCAACCTCGTCCATGTCAAATAAGGAAGACATATTACAAAGAGTGTCAAGGTTACACACTTCACCTACTAAGGTACACATCTTGAGCCACTCCCGAATATTCGGATTGCCTTTCAGGACAACGACATCGAGAGATGTTGTTTCACGACCCGTCTGTAATCTCCCGATGATGACTTCCAGAAAAGAGTGTGCAAGTATTTTTCGTGCATCGGCCGTTGATGTCAATGTTTGTCAATATATTGACGCACGACTGGTTGCCTCTTTTATTGCCTTGTATAATGTTAGAACCATATTAATTGATAAAATAAATTTTTAAATCTTCAAAATGTATGCAATCTTTAGTCATCAATCTTGGATATTTTTTGGTCTTCATTGATGGTATGTAAGCGAGAACAACGATCATTGATTTTCTCTTCATTGGGACTTGTTAGAATACTCTGTTCAACATCAAGTGTTTCTTCTTCTAGCTCAAAGGTCTTGAAGTGATTCTTAATCTTGAGTGCATTCAGAATTGCCAATTTTCAAGATAGCAACACTTATTAAATATAGCTATCGTCGGTAATTGATTGCAAGAACTTGATATATGTGGAAGTAGAGTGGTTAGATTTTTAGACAAAAAAATTGGTATATAATTTTTAAGATAACAAGACTTTTAAGAGCATTAATTTAATTTGTGTAATCATGATTTACATGTCATTATATAAATGGAAAAATGTATATTAAATGATTTAGTCAGATGCATAAACATGAAGTAAGAAAAGTTTGCCTTATGTTTGGTTATTTATGGGGAAATTTCCATCTCCCCCCCCCCCCCCTCCCCCGAGATATATTTCCATTTCTCCCTACACCTCTATAAATTTTTTATTTTAAAATTTATATCAATGACATTATTTAATATATTTATAACACTTTTTTTTTTTGAAAACGGAAAATATCACATTACACCTATTCTACACCTAAACTACCTAATCCCCTAGTAGGATTTGAACCCGAGACCTCAAGGAGGCCGGGTATTCTACACTTTAATGATTATTTACCCCCCAACACAAAATATAGAAAAAACATTGACATGATATATTGATAAATATATTTTTATTTAACATATATTATTGTTATTATTATTAGTTCTACTAATGCGTTGTCTACTTTAAGGAAAAAATATATTGGCAATTCATAGATTTTTGGGATTAAATTACCCTTATGAGTTATTGTAAGCTCAAATTTCAGATCTGGTTTAATAATGAGTTGCTTACTTAAGGGAATTATATTGGTATTTCCAGTACCATTATTATCGTAGCGTAAGTTTAAGCCGCATAGGTACTAAGAAGATATCTAGGCTCAAACCATAGACGACTAAGATCTTAATCATGCGAATAACAACATTACCTGTTATAAGTATTGTACCTTATGTTAGTCACTATCGGTGTTTTGTTTGCCTATTATTTGTGTCCTAAGGGCACTCGATTCTGATGCACTTTCTGTAAGTAATCATGTGCTAACGAGTACCAATTGCATGCATGCATACAGTGAGAAAATGGTGAATACAAGAAGGTGATTAGGCAACATGAACAGGCTGAATGTACCTCTAAAATAACTTTAAGTGCCTGAGTTTGAAGAAAGTGCAAATCTGGTGGTTACAAACCGGTGGATGATGGAAGCCGAGCAAACTTTTGAAACTTGCGAGTGTGAGCTGTCAAGATGCTAAGAGGAAGAACGCTAGCGATCAATTGCACTGTGCTAGGAGATGTGTATACAAAAATGAAGAGAAGATATTGCACGGATTAAAATGTGCAAAAATTGAGGGAGAATTCATCAGCTTGCAGTAAGGATATATGTTAGTTGATGACAATATTTATTGATAAGATGGAGTTTGTTTGGCATCTTGCCCTGTAATGCTCAAAGATCAACGGGTTGGTATTTGAGTATCAATTTCGGGTGACTACACTTGACTTGGCTAATGGTGCAAACATGTTGGCTATGAGGGCCATGGAAGGGGAAATGGTTGTAGTGGAAAAGAAGCGTGTGCCTCCAAAAAGAGGAAACATTTGGCAAGCAACAAGAGGACTATAATTAAGTAGTGTGGCAAGTGGTAGAAAAAGCAGAGTGGCAAATGTGTAGAGGCTAGATGCTTCAAACGCGCTAACGCTGTGTTCCCGAGTCTCATTTAAAGAGAGAAAGGGAGAGAAGTGAATGGAAGTACAAGGAAAGATAATTTTTTTATGTTCCCGAGTTTTTTTACGGAAGGAAGTGGAAATAAGAGAAGGGAAGAGGAAGGATAATATTCCCTCCTAACTTTCCTTCCGATTTGGAAGGATTCGGAAAGAAAGGAAATGATCGTTAAAAATAACATTTACTTTTATATTTCTTTTCTCTTCCTTTCCACTCGGGAACACAAAAAACTTTTTCTTTCCTTTAATTTTCTTTCGACTCGGGAACACGAATATATAACTTTATTTTCTTGTCTTCCATTCTTTTCTCTCCTTATTTTCTTTTCTCTTCTTTTCCCTCCGTACTAAAACTCGGGAACCAAGCGTAAGTGTTTTGTGTGTGGTGAGCTGGAACACAAGGAAAGGTCAACTGACACAAAACCATCAAAATGTATCATTATTTCCATGCTTCGTTGTTCTGTACATTGATCAATGTGATTTACAGATGTCATTTTTTTACTATATTTCAGGGTTGGCAGCTTCTGCCACAATAGTCAACTTCAAACTTTCTGTTGCTCTTTTCACAACTACTTTTAATGGCTTCCCAACTTCATCCCCCATTAAAGTAATGATCTACAACAAATTTATATATCAAGTTTGTTTATATGCATACGATCTAAACAAATATAACTCCACACCCTTTCCCACACTACAATTGTGAACAATAGTTAGTTTTTTGTTACAACAATTAACTTTGCACGTGCTATATATATATACACACACACACACACAAAAATAACTGGTTATTAATTGAAGATTAGATGCAAGAATACAGCAACCTACTTTTATTGATTTGGTTATTATATCATGATACTTTCATTTCTTCATAAAGCAGCATTGTAGTTAAAAAAAGTTGTACCCACTTATAGCAATGTCTATCCGATTACGAAGCAATTGATAGATTTTTCAAAACTAATGTCCAAGTAAGAAAGTTTTACAATTACAATGCCATAACAGAAAAAAAGAAAGTGGAATGCTAGAATACAAAAATAAAAATTGTACGTTGTCATTTCTTGCATGTAGCCCTTAACCAAATATTCAAAAGCCCAAGAAAAATCTTGTTAACCATGTCAATAACTTATAAGAATGAAAATAAAATACATTTTTTAAAAGTCAAAACATTGACAACCAAAATGTTGCAATTTTGGAAAGGTTCAAACGCAAGAAATAGCAATATACTTTTATTTATTTGTGTAGTATAGCATCCTAACTTCATTTCTTTTTGTTACCACATTGTCCTTTCAATTAATTTTCCTTATTAAGGTATTATACTTTGGAAAATCTATCCAATCATAGCATTGTAGTTTCAAGGTTTTGTGTTATAGTGAAAATTGGTTTTGTATTTGAATGGAATTGGGAAGATTTTTCAAAGTATGAAGCCATAATAAGAAGAAATGAAAGTATGACGCTATAATAAAGAATTCAACGGAAGTACGTAGCTACTTCTTGCACCCTTAACCAGTTTCTGAAATGGATGCTGATGATGAAAGTCAAATGAGATCTGGTTGGGCAAATTACGCAGCAGCTTAACCAAAAAAACAAAAAACAGAGAAATACCTCACTGATGCTCCCAACAGATTTGTCTTGAAACTTTATGACAACATCGCCAGGACATATTCCAGCTACATCAGCCGGTGACCCTGGTTGTACCTATTCAACAATTACAATCTGCATTTATCTCTTTCATTCAAATACAAATACTTTTTCCAAAGCCTATGATTGATTGCCTTTCAAAACTGAAAGACTCATCTATGGAATTTTTGATACGCGAAGCAAATGAATGAGTGAACAAGTATCTATGAAAACTGAAACTAGACCATATAACATCAAATGGTCTTAAAAATATGCCTTCCCTTTGTCCCATAAAAATTGCAACATTTTCAATAATGTTCTTTTTTTCACAATTAATAATATCTCCTTTCGAGTTGCTTTCATTACAAGACGGCATTGACTTTAGTCACAACACTCGCCTATGTTTTTCCCTTTATATCAAAAGTGATTGTGGTGAATTTGGTGGTTGCCAGCATTTACCCAAAACAAGGAGTACCGGGCATCCTAAAATAAATAGTGATTTGGTCATGTGGGACGGAGGTATAAACTAAAATATGTCATGCGTTTACTTTCATGAAAAGCTTCACTTCATATATGGCCAAATGGGAATCATGAAAATAGAAATCTGAAATTAAAGCATACCATGACAACAAGAACACCTTTCGTAACACTAGGAAATCGAGGATCTCTATATTTAAGTTGTGCAATGAGTGTCTCATCCAGATTAATCATCTTCATTCCAAGCCACAGTCGAATCACACTCCTGAAAAGACATTAGAGAATCATATAGATGCCTGTAAATGAATGATAAATCATTGGTTACAAGGAGCCAAAAATATCACAAAATATTGTTTTGGCAATGGAAAGAGAGGCTAATCCAGCTCCATATAACTTGACTGATGCATGCATGAGACCTAGGAAAGGAAGCTTGTCACATTAGTATCCAATAACACCAGGTCCTTCTGTTATATTTATTTACTACCTTACATGTTTATTCAACATGCTTAAGCAAACAAAATTCGCAATTTATTGACATAACTAACCATATTATTATTTTTTTTTTTTTTGGGCCTTCTATGGAGCCGAGGTTCCGGCACGCTTTCGCGAACCGACTAATCCCCGGGCGACTACCCGCTTCGCGAGTAGCCCAGAGTCATCGCGGGTGAACCTCTGTGGCCACTAGGGGGTTTTTGTTCCTCCTTGGATTAGAACCTGGCACCTCCTGGTCATATTAACATCCTACATACGTTGGACAATGACCAAAATCCAGAAAAATGACAACTACTTTCATCAAGTTATCGATTATTTCCTATCTCAATGTGATGAAACCATAATAACTACTTTTAAAATACTATAGTGGTTAAAATGGTGCAAGTATGTTATGCCTCGGCTCGGTATATTTTAGACTGATATCAGTAAAATAGTTTAGTGTTACATCGATAAACTGGTGAAGGTAGGTAATTACAATTTCATCCCAGTCCCACTTAAGGTCCACAAGATAATTATCAACAAAACCAGTCAATTATTCATGTATATCTAAATGTTATATCCATATTTTCCATGTTCTATGTGTTTCTTGATTTACAGGGCTAAAACGTAAACTGCAAAGAGGTTAGGGGCAAAAATGCAAAATGGATAAAAATCTAAGATAATCCCATGTACTGATGTGAACCTAGTTCCTAATTTAGTCAATGGTCGAGGAATATACCTTTGCAATCTAAAGGGATAATGTAATTTAGTAATTAGTATAACCCTTGATACACCGAGTTGGACACATTCAAAGAGAAACTGAAAAGAAGATCTGTGAAGAAAAAGGTAATAATCTCAAATATACCATTTAATACAACATTCCCTTTCTTATACTATGTTACCTAATGTTGGGTTGGGTCCACCAAATGCTGCTTAATTGTCACAGACACAAAGATAAGCATAAAAGGTTCTCTTTGCCTATAAATTAAAGTAAGAACCTCTTTATCAATGAGTCTTGTGTGTGCGAGTTTGTGAATTCCCATTTGTTTTGTCGCCTAGACAATCAGCTTGGACAATAGATATATTCTATAGTTACTTGGTCACTATCCACACATTTTCCAAGTAAACAATACAACCAAGTACCCAAATGTGTGTTTACCTAGTGAAACATTTAAGTTAATTATATTAAGAAAAAATTCTGCAAGGCTGGAGAGGGAGCCTGGATGAAACCAGAGTTTGGTTGAAGCAATTTAATATCTTAAAAAAGGGACAAAAAAGTAAATCTTGAATACAGATAGGTTTATTTAGTACCCATTCTTCTTGAAGTGTTGCATGATTTTTGAAACCACGTCAATGGGTAGGGCAAAATTTAGACCATCAGCATCTACTCGCTTTAGTATATTAACTCCAATGACTTCTCCATCAAGATTAACAAGGGGTCCACCAGAATTTCCCTGCACAAACACAAAACAGGAAAATGGGACGAGTTTATGATTATATTTATGGCACTGTAATTGCATATTTCACCAAATAGGACACAACAAAATTCTTCGAGTGATGGAGGCAGAAACATACCGATTTAATGATTCTCTGGTCGAATTTAAAAATATACTCATTTAGTACAAGGTGTCTTAGCAGACAGGCCCAGTTAGTTTTAAATGCATGCACAAAGATTAACCAAATGAAGAAGATTTTGACATGAACTATCAACAAGTAAACCCATGTAAAACAAGAGAAACCATGAGCACAGGTAACAAGATAATTACACATTTGACAAGCTCAACAGCACAAGAAGCCCAAGCTGTCTAAAATCTAAGAAAAAAGAATCATGAGACCAGAGTCTGAAGATAAACTATGAGCATATTCTTACAGAATTTCCTGGGAGGTTATGGATTTAGTAAAGAAGGAATTATCCATCACTAACAGATATAGCGAAATCTATATAAAATAGTAAACTTGCTACTCAAATTGTCAGGAATAAATCACACACACAACGACTCAGTATATAATGTGGTTCACAGGGCTGGAGGGAGTCTTCTTATTCAGAAGCTTGAAAGATGATTTTCAGTACAATAGAAACCCTAGCTAGCAGCCTTTATTATATAAGTGTAAACCCTAAGCAGTAATGGGGTTGGGCCCAGCTAAACATATCAACACAGGTCCATACCGTGGTGGCTCCACCCCCCTCAGCCTACTCCAAAAACTTATCCAGTTGGAAATTGGGTGTCAGGTTTCTTCACTTCATTTAGGTGGGCCATGGGTCGGATCTTCAATTCACAAGTCACATTTAGCACAAATAAAATCTAAAATTAAATTAATATGGTATTATTAACTGTTAACCATTGGAGGATTCGTACAAGTTGCATACAAAGCACAAAATACAACTATTGGTAGTATTTGTGTAAGCCAAATAATAACAAGAACTAAGCTTATATTTGTGGCACCATAGCCATATATGTAAGTAAATTATATGTACCAAGTAACAACTATAAACATAAAGTAAATTTGGTTAGCCTTTGGATTTACCAAGGTGTACATGAGATGGCACCGTGGTAAATCCATGTATCACATTACAATGTGTGTGAGTATTGGCAGTGATCATCAGAGCATGTTGAATATAAAAATGAGAGACTTGTACTTGATGAACTCTCAGGATTTACTCAAAAAGGTTAGAAAGTTGGACTAATATTTTAGGGGTGAGTAGGTTCGTGAGCAAAAGAAAGATAGAGGAAGAGGCATTAAGAAGTCAAGCAAGGTAAGACGATTAATTTAAAGTTTAGGTACAGTAATCCCCAAACTATGCTACATTTAAATAAAGATTAATGTTTTAAATGTTTTTAATGCTAAGATTTACTCGAAAATCTTGACCAATTCAAAAGCTAAGATCAGACAAGACTAGAATGGGGTCACACCAACTTAGCCATGTTGAGGCACAAGGGCAATTAGGCAATTATTGTAAGTAAATGTTCCTGTACGTGTGAATTAGTATATAGGCCATATAGAGAGGTTTTATTATTACCGGATTGCAAGCACAATCTGTCTGAATGTATTCCCTTAGCATTCCCCCCATACAAAGGTCGCTGCTCTTACGGTTAACACAGCTAGACATGTGGGGAAGAAAGAGAAAAGGAAAGTAAATCTCTAACAGATCAACGAAACATCAAACTATTTTGGTTTTTCCTCGGGTGACAAAATTCCTTTGGATTAAAATGTAACAACCCAATATAAGTTCAAGTACCTTACAATGCCAGCTGTCACAGTGCTTTGGAGGAGATGAGGAGAGCCCAAAGCAAGCACCAAGTCCCCAGCGCGTAGCTTACATGAAGACCCAAGTTTTGCTGCTGGAACTGGCGTTGCAGCGTTGATCTTTACTAAAGCAACATCGTAATGTAAATCTGTATTCAAGATGGTACCCACAAATGATCTGCCATCTTGCAATGTCACATTCACCTGCAATAGTCCCTCTTTTAGTGAATACAATTACAAACAACCAAGAATCTCAAGAGCTGTGTTGTGCATTCTGTTGCAAAAACTTGCTCACTTCTATTGATTGTGCAACATAATGCATGTTTCACGGAGGATCCAAACTATCAATATATCTCAACTACCACAAAAGTAATTCCAGATTACAAAATTATCCATCTGTTTTAAAAATACACAAGTGCAGTCTGACCAAAAAATAGATCCATAATGAGCACCAATTAAGGGTGAAGGGAACAAAAGGGTAAGCATGATTCGTCTAACCTCGGATCCTACCCATCGTTTACTGGTCATTTTGTCCTTGAATATTATGTTTATAAAGTTGAGTGGCCTAAGTAGCAAAAATATGTGTAGGTGTTTAATAGCTCAATTTGAATGGATAAGTATGCTAAGATCGGTATCCTCTCACTCAACCAGAATTCATGATCACAACAGCTTTATAAACCAAAACCTCAAGCTCCTGTGATCTAGGCTATGTTGGGCGCACCACAGCTAGCTTATTTTTCGAGCTTTTTTAGGTTGGCATGTTTGGGAAGCCAAAAAGTAGCTTATAAGCTAGCTTAAAAGCTTGAGTAGCTTACAAGCTAGCTTATTAAAAAGCTACTTAGACTAGCATTTCAACAAGCTTATGAGTTTTTATTTTATTTTCCCAAATATACCCTTAATAATTTAAAAAAAAAAAAAAAAAAAAAAAGTCATTTTCTACATAACCTTCTATGGTATCTTAATTTCCCAGCTAGTTTTTATCAAACGTCATTTTCTATTAGCTACCAGGTAGCTAGCTTTTCAGCTAGTCTGGAAACATAGCCTTAGAAACCTTTCCAAGCTGAAGTTATTGATCTTGCATGGCATTATTAAAACTAAATTCACGCAAAAGTTATAACATTAGCACTCATAATTGCTACTCTAGATATGATAATCAAAAGGCAAGTAAAACTTATGCTTTGTGGTTTGATCACATGCCTATGGATAAGAGAAGATAACAATATGTATTTAAGCACCAACCAATCCGTTTGATGTAACTTGCATGCCTCTACGGTCTGATACAAGGTGGGCACAAGTCAAAATAGTGCCGTCACTGTCAATTATTGTTCCTGAACCTGAACGAGGAAACTCCCCCTTTCCATGCTTTTCTACAAGAAAAAAGAAAATATTTGACGTCTGAGGTTTTTTTCAGTACCTCACACTCTTAAAAATTTTCATCAACACAGATATGAATTTTTTTTTTTTTATGAACAAAGAGATCATGTATAGCATCTAAATTTGGCATATATTCACAACATATGGATGTTTTCCAGATTCATATGGACATGCTATGTGTTTTGCCTTGGTTAGGTTAGTTGACCTCTTCCTTTTTTTTCTATTCTTTTTCTCGAAACTTTTGGCACAAGCCTAATTTAATAATTCTTTCTGTGTTCACTTCTAAAATTGTGCCTGATGTATTTCATAGTTAGCTGTAACAAGTTCAAAGGTAACAAAAGGTCAGATTGCTAAGTGATGTGTAAAAGCTTCTCTAATGGTGAATCTGGAGGCTTACAAACCCAACACAGGACATTTATATCAGTGGAGCAATAAGTATTATTATTTTCTCCAACAGCTCAAGAAGGCATATACATGAGGGAGGCAAGCTCAATCCAGTTGTGAACTGCTTTGTGATTACCTCTACCTGCTAATAAAATTGCTTTATAAAGCTGTATGCAGCACATGAGCAATGTATTATTGAAGACAATGAAAATTTGCACAAACTTTTGCGATAAATATACGCTCTTTAACATATAAAGTTGCATCGAATATGCAAGTAGCCAAGATCATATTCATAACCGCCCATCCAAACTTAAAACTACTGAAGTTTACATACTTCTTTATCCAAATATAAATTTTGCAACCATCATAGCAGCAATTCTTTTGTTATGGTAAACCGCACATTCTAAACAAAAAACTATAGCCAGAAAGCACCACAATTTACATCCAAAAGTTCATGGACAATCCATCAGGAGAGAAGAATAATTAATATGAGAAATGTAGAGATTGTAAAGTTGCAAAGAAAAAACACAGCAGCTATATTCTATGCCAAAATGGCCTGAACAGAGAAGATGGTCCATTGTGTACTAGGCCGAAAGCCCTAAATGTGACATGCCAAGCCTAGAGGCCAACACTAGATCTCCCAATTTTTGAGTCTTTCGTGTTGCCACAAACTTTACTATGTTAACATAGGTCTGTGAAATGATTTTGACACATACTCGATATCAATATTGTATTTGCTTGCACAGTGACATATATATGGATGATTATCGTCTGGACCATGCTAAGGACAGTTGAAGTGTAAACACTAATTTAACAGGCATAGTCACAGATATAAATATATATAAAAAAATTATATATATATATATATATATATATATATATATATATATATATATATATATAAGGATATAAAAAAGTGAAAATAGATGAACATACTACTGGCTACAGTAATAAAAACAAGGGCAGGAAAAACATCAGCGGCAGCATCAGCAATAGACCTCGAGCCACCAGCAACCTTCCCAGAAGAATCTTCATTTGAACTGCTAGATGACACAGAACCCATCCTAGAAAGATACGGACGGAGTTTATCTACAAAAGACCACAGGCCAATTCAAGCAAAACAAATTGATCAAAGATACAGAAAAAAAAGGAGAAGAAGAGAAAAAAAATGATCATGCACTGATAGAAAAGAAATTTGTGAAAGAAGAAAGAAAATATGTGATATATGCATACACACACACACACACACACACATATATATATATATATATATATATATATATATATATATAACCATGTGGGAAGGCAAAGAACCGAAGGATCTTCCAGTGTACCATATTGTAGCATCAACGAATCACCCCAAGGCCTGAAAAGTGACTTTGATGTAGTTGTTTCTGGATCACCAAATCAATGAAATCATAGCTGAGAGTTAGGTCATATGCATTAAGACTTAAAAGCAGTTCTGCCATTTTCTTTCATGCATTAAAGTTTACACATCACTCTCGGCACACTTTTAACAGAAATTTATGCATTTAACCAATAATGTTGATACATTTCCTTGGCCAGCAACTAAAGATGCATTTGGTTCTCAAAATTTTAAGTTCCTATGATCAAGTTCTGATACGCATATTTTAGCTCTGAAAACCAATTATATATATGGTAGATACTGGTGGTTCTTAACTTCTTATCACTTATATATATGGTAACTGATGGTATTTCTTAAAGTTCATAATGTTGCTTCCTAAAAGCTCAATATCTATAGTTTTCTTCGAAAAAATAGTATGGAATTCAATTTTTTGTAGCTAACAAAGTTGGAAGAACTTGGAGAAGATCCATATGGCCTCTATGCAAGGATGAGACTCTCAGCAACTTAGTCAAAACTTTTAACTATCCCAGATGAATATTGAGTCTTAGAATTGCAGGTTGAGTTCTTGAGATGAAAAACGCTCCCTGCTAGGAACAACTTCAAAAGTGGTGAAATTAATAGAGGAACAAACTCTCATAATATAAACCTGAATTTACACCATATGACTTCAACCTTTGCATTATCGTTTTTCTGAACATTTACAAACGTCCAGTCACGAGGATCTAAAGTTAATTAAGAACAATTCGCAACTTAAACAGAACATTATTGTGTACATATTGAGATTGAGCTCACTAGAATCAGCGCTACAGTTGAAGTACAACAGACCGGTACCACCGGCGACGGCAAAGGCGATTGTCCGAGTGACGGATTTTGGATTACGGATTCCAGCATTTACCTGTGAATTGTAAAAGCAACAATTGTGAAAAAATAACGGTAATCGATTGAAATAGGAAAAGTTAAACCATGTAGGATTTGGATAATTGATGTGAGAAATCACAATCAGAGATGCTTTTGGAAAGCAGAATCAAAAGCAATACGAACCAGGAAACGTCTCATGAGTTGTAGAGTTGCGCAATCCACGTTGACTTGATCCTCGTACGTAACAAACCCTAATCGGTGGTGCTAAACAAACCATCTCCTCAATGCATAGTGGTTAGGCTCTTGCCCCTTAGAAGAGGACCAGGGTTCGATTCTCATACAGGTTTCAATCAGGGATGGCCACCGGTCTCCCGGGAATATTTTAAAAGGGAGCACGGGCACTACCGGGGGTTCAGTGCACCTCGGAGGTTGGCTCAGCTGGGTCATTCAAATGATGAGTTAGTTAGGTTCCTCCGTTACCCAAAAAAAAAAAATAATAAGCCTTCCTTAAGTACAAAAATGAAGAAGCTCATTCTTTCTTATCATAATAAGAAAGTTTTTTGTTATTTATATATATGTTTAATTCCCAGTCTTTTTGCCTACTCCATGTAATTTTTTTTTTTTTGCGTTTGTAACGCGGGTTTATCTGGATCCAAATTGAATCCGTTTTTCTTTTTCGCCGCCCCAAATACGTTTCCATGGCAAAAATCAAAACAAAAATGGGGGAAAGAAGAAGGAGATTCGGGAGAGACGAGATCGACAGACACAACACACACACTCGTGCGTGTGAGACTGCGACCAAAGAAAGACCGTCAAAGAAAGAACGTCGGAGACTGTGGTTTCCGACGAAATCAGGTGGCGTCGGCGAGTGTGGTTTCCGGTGAAACGTCGTTGCAGACGGCGGAAGGGCCGGCGGACTGCGGCGTACGACTGATGGTGATGATAGAAAGGTTTTGTTAGTCCGGTCTCTTGCATGCATCAGATCCAACCTGCTGATTTCAGGGTTTTTAGTCAATAACTCAAGGTAAATCTCCATTTCTCTCTACATCTCCAATCTTCCCGATTCATCGTTTCCTCCTAATCGAATTAAAAAATTCTATCATCCGACTCCATAAATCTTGTGAACTGATCACTGTTACTCAAGCCGATTTCCAATCGATGGTTATTGTGTACCATTACGCTTCTCAGATTATGGGCGGAAACGGCGTCTTCGATCGCTCCGTGGCACTGATGTACAGGATGTGACGAGAACTGAAAGCCTCCACCCCCGCTAGGGTTTCGGCCATCAAGGTACTTACCTTACAAATCTCATTTCTTCTTATTCTGATACTAAATTTCTTCTTCATTATCGAATTTCAGGCACCTCATGTGAGCACATTTCTAGCTAAAGCCGGTAGCCTAGGTCTCAAAGCATTCGATACATTAGGCAGTAGTATGATGAATTTTAATGCTCAAAGTGGATTCGTATCTAATATGGCTTCAAGAGGAAATAAGGTATCTATCTTTGCATTTGAAGTAGCTAACACCATTGATATCAGGTATGTCCATCGATTTTTTTGCCGTTATGTATTTTCTGGATTTAAAAGCCTTAGATTTGGGTGAATGGATTGTCAAAAACTAAATGAAACCTAGATGATCAACTGCGTATTTGGGCTTCATACAAAGGCTAAACCTTCACCAAGACCTGTAAGTTTTTGCGTGATCCGATACAAATTCAAGCTTTTCTTCACAGGGCTAAAGATGAAGGTACTCTTTCAATTATGTGAAATTCAACTTCAACCTAATATTTGATGATTTGGTGTTCATGTTGATTTTGTATGGTTTTATCAGATCTGATGGAACAAGGATATTGAATTGAATGTACTGTATTGCCCTCGTAGACCTATTACTAATGATTCTTGCTTTGTGTTATTATTACAGGAGGGAAAGAGACTTTAAAGTCGTGATCAAGTTGGCTTCACGTGCGGATTTACATCACTTGGACATGTTTTTACAAGGGAGGCAAGCGGATGCCCCACAAGAAGTTCTTCAAGTTATTGATATTGTGTTAATGGAACTACATACTAATCGGTATGTATGATTATGATTACAAAGTTGTTATCTTTTTGATGATTTTCGGAGTATGTAATGATGTATTAACTATTGTTTTCTTGAATTTTGTGTAGATATTCTCCTGTGGGAAGGTCTTTCTGTTCACCTGATCTTGGGCGTAGACAGCCATTGGGTGAAGGGTTGGAAAGCTGGCATGGGTTTTATCAGAGTATTAGACCTACATAAATGGGGCTTTCGCTAAATATTGGTAAGTCTATTAACTCTAGTAGGTTTTTATAAGGTTTTTTGTTTAAAGAGTAACTTTGATCTACATTTACAACCCATCATGTGAAAGAAAATTTTCATTTGATCTTGAAATATTTTGTAACTGAAATGGTTTTACAATGTAACTTTCTAGAGTAAATTACGGAAGCAGTCCCTGTACTTTCTGATTTTAACTGAATTAGGTCAAAAACTTAAACGTATTTATGTTTTGGTCCTTATTATAAGGTTTCACACTTCACATTTATTTTGGTTAATGATACAAAGTTTTCTGTAACTTACAAAAATGGACCTTGTGCTTTCTGATTATTACAGCATTTAGTCCAAATTTGAAACAATTGTGAGTTTTGGTCCTTATTTTGAGGTTTTATATCGGTGTTTGTTTCTGGAAAACTTAAATAAGTACACTGAAATTGTATGAAACTTGAAATGGGGACCAAAATTAGAAAGTTTTTGATATGAAATGTTAAATAAGAACCAAAATCACAAAGTTTTTGGGACCAAAATTGATATGCAACTTTAATTAAGGACCAAATTCATAAAGTTTTTGGGACCAAAATTGATATGCAACTATAAATAAGGATGGAAATCAAAAGGTTATTCGGAACAAAATTGATATGGAACTTTGTTAAGGGACCCCAATTGAAAAAAAAGTTTTAATTTTGGACAAACCACATTGAAAATAAAAAAGCACAGAGATCATTCTTGTAAATTTCTCATATTTTACAACTTATATGAGTTCTCTTTCAGTATTTCCTGAAATTTGTTGTACTGATTTCTATTTTTATTTTTATGATTGATGCATATATGTCTTCAACTGCATTCATCGAGCCACTACCTGTGATTGACTTTGTTACATAGCTTCCGAATAAGGCTGTTTCTGCAAGGCCTTTATCTGATGCATACCGTGTGAAGGTTACCATATTTTCAACATTTTATAAAAAAATATTTTAATATAATCATTTAACACCCATCGACTTTTTTTATTTATTTTCTCATTAGATCATAAAAGCACTTAGAGGAGTCAAAGTTGAAGTCACTCACCGTGGAAATATGCGCAGAAAGTACCGCATATCTGGTTTAACTTCTCAAGCAACACGAGAACTAAAGTAAGAACAATAGCAACTTACTTACATTTCTTTACTAGTAATAGCAATGTGCTTTATCATATTGCTATTAATGGTAAGAAATGTAATTATGTTTTTGGGTTAAATGAATGCTTATAAAAAGTAAAGTACATTGCTATTTATGTAAAACATTTTTGAATACATTATAACATTGGCTTTTTTTGTTTTGCATCAGTTTTCCAGTTGATGATAGAGGCAAAATGAAATATGTGGTTGAATACTTCAGGGAAACTTACGGGTTTTCGATCCAACATATACAATGGCCATGTCTGCAAGTCGGGAATACTAATAGACCAAATTATCTCCCTATGGAGGTTTTAATTTCATTTTATTCTCTCTTATTTGATTATTATTTTTAGTTGACATGGAATGTATTCTAATTTTATTAAATTTTCAGGTATGCAAAATCGTGGAGGGGCAAAGGTATTCCAAGAGGCCAAATGAGCGACAAATTGCCACGCTTCTTAAAGTCACCTGTCAATGACCTCAAGAACGAGAAAATGATATATTGAAGGTTTGAATTTATTTTGTATTTTCTTTAAATATATAATATTAAATTTGTTATTTTCTGGAGCACTTTTTAAAACACGTGCGTTTTTTTGGCAGACTGTTAGTCACAATGCTTATGGTCAGGATCCTACATTGTAAGTTAATATCAAGTTAAAGGCACATTAACTGAGGGTAATTGAATCTACAAACTCAACACGCAAGTTTTCTCCCCGACCCGTGCATAGCACGGGTTGCCCACTAGTTGTTTTTTTAAGGCTAATAACATAAAAAATTATTGTAGTTTTGTCAAAATTCGGTTTAAGTATTATATTTTTTTTGTTTTATAAAATCACTCATATTTTTAAAAAAATCATAAAAAACTACTCGTATTTTTAAAAAGATCCATAACAATCATTATAACAAATAAATGTCATGACTGTACGCTGCCAACTCAGAACACTCCTTACCCCCGTCACATTTCAAAATTCAGTGGATTCACTTGGACACCATATACATTCACAAAAGTGGCCGCATAGCTGCACTTACCCAGAAAAAATTCACATGTAGACAATTTTATGTATAATTTTCACTGCAATGGAATTCCAATGTTTGCTTTAAATGTCGATATGGAACTCTTCACATAATCTTTCGATGAAAATAATCCTTAAAAGTTGTAAAATAAACGAATAGTGGTTATTATATAATTTTTTGAAAGTATGAGTGGTTTTTATGGATCAAAAACCAATATGGTGGTTAAACCAGAATTTTGGCAAAATCACAGTGATTTTTATGTTATTTATGATATATTTCTCTGTGTAGTTTAGTTTGTATTGGTTGAAAAAATATGGACTCACACTATAATTGAAAAAACTCATATGAGATGCTTGTAAATTAGCGAGCAACTGTAAAAGCTTTGATTTAAATAAGATTCCACTGTAGCTTTTTCAAAAATTAAGAGTTTTTTAGTTGAAAAAACTTTTGGAAAACCCATCAAAAATCTCCACAATAAGAGCTTTTTCAACTTAAAAAGCTCTTCAAAAATTAAAAAGCTATAATGAGAGCTTTTTCAATACAAAATTTTTTCAATTAGCTTGCTAACTAGCAGGCTCCTACAATGAGCTTTTTCAATTATGATGTAGGTCCCATTTGATTTAAACCAATTGTAACTAGACAACATGTACAAATCATCAATACAAATCATATTGAAAAAGCTCTCATATAGTGGACAATAAACTAGCTTTTTATCATTGAGTTTTTTCATGAAAAAACTCTCCTAAAAAGTATTTTTATTGTGAATGCTCTTAGTGGGTTTAAAGTCAATTTGACTAAATCCAATCCTATAAATCTAATCAATCTTATTTAATAGTTTTAGTGTTTAGGATTATATATATATATATATATATATATATATATATATATATATATATATATATATATATATATATATATATATATATATATATATATATATATAGATGTAGGTTCAAATGCGGATAGCAAATACTGTGCGATCGTACGTCCGAATCACGTTCTTTCCAGATTGAAGGTTAGGATCGGTATTTTACGTGAGTCTCCTTAATTAAATAAGATTAATATAAATAATAATTAATGAGATAGTTCGTAACCGCTAATGAGATTGCAATCAAATCAAAATCGATAACTGAATCAATTGTAAAAGTAAATTGATTCGAGAATCAATTCTTTGTTGATAAATACTGAATTTGTGGTTGTCGTATGATCAAAGCGATTATATATTGACAGTTCGAGTTGAACATTGCGTAGAGAATCAATTGAATTTCACACAGGTATGAATTTTGTTTACGATTCTTGGTGATTTCGATAATCGTGTTGTGCGAATGATAATAATTGTGATATTTCCGTTTTGCGATTGATATAATATAGCCAATTATGTATTTATTTTATCTAATTGATCTGAATTCTGATGTGAATTTCGTAAACCAATGGATTGTCTTGTTACGACACAGGAGATGTAGAGCATTCTATGAGAATGATGTATATACATGTTAGTGTAACTGCATTCTACGAGAATGATGATGGTATATGCTAGTCAATGTGTATTCTATGAGAATGGTTAAGTGTTTTAGTTGTTTATTGACATTATAAGAGAATTAACTAATAACTTTTTTAAATGAATGTTGGTTTTCAGGATTATATGGCTTTTTGGATAGGTGTATGCGTTTTGATGATTGTAGGATTGGAATTTTCAAGGGACTTGTATTTTGATGATGATGGTTACAACATGGAAGATTTTAGGAGTCATTATAAGAGATTTTGCAAATTTTGTAATAAGATTGCTGATCATGATAGCAGGAATTGTCCTTTTAGATCCTTCTAGTTTTATAGTTTTTGGTTAAGAATAAGATGTATTGAAAAATATGTAATAAGGATAATGATGTTTTGGATTATTAATTTGATATGGCTTTTCATTCTCAGAGAGTATATGTATTTATTTATTTGTATTTTGGTTATTTAATGTGGGAAAAGTATTTTACAGATGTATATTTATTGGATGTTTATTTGTTTTGATGTTTTATTTGAGAAACAGATGGAGCATGGTGAAACAAGTAGCAAGGAACCATATGAAATCAATGCAGGAACAGAGGAATCTGAAAATGTTTCAATACCTGCAGGGGATATTGACACAGGATTACATTCTACTAGAATTGGTATGTAAAAATTATATAGAACAGACAATAACGGATCAATTGTAATGTAGTTTTCATTGTGTTTTAGAATTTTCAGATGAAAAAGAATCAGTTTTTAGTAATGATTTTGTATCTCCTGGTGGGACACCATACTGGATACCAAGAACAGATGATCATATCAAGCCCAAAAAAGGAATTCAATATCCTTCATTAAAAGCTGCTGTGTCAATGTATAAGGAATATGCATTTCAAGGAGGTTTTGATATAAGGAAAGGTTCTCTTAAGAAGACAACTTATGATGTGGTTACATCTCGTCATTTTTTATGTAATCGGGAAGGGAAACCAAACACTGGCAATGTGGATACTATGGATGTTCAAATGAAGAAAACTAAAAGAAGAAAAGATTTACATAGAACTGAATGTAAGGCCCACATTGTTTTTAAGATCATACCTGGTGGTCAAGGTTACTATGTGTATGACTTTGTTGAGATACATAACCATAGATTGATTAGTAAAGCAAATATGCATCTATCACGGGCTAGTAGAGAACTGGATTTTTCACAGAAAAGTTATGTTTATAACATGACAAAATAGAATGTTGGAGGAGGTAAGGCATATAGATTAATGACTGGCATACAAGGTGGGTGTTCAAGTCGTGGTGGTTTAGCTATTGATTACAAGAATTATATGCGCAACCTTAATTGTTTCATTGCGGGTAGTGATTCTCAAATGATTGTGAATTTGATGGAGGATAGAGTAAAATATTCTCCAAACTTTTCATTTGAATATAGGGTTGAAGACAAGCAATTGAATGCATTGTTTTGGGCTGATGAGACTGCAAAATACAACTATCGGGAGTTTGGTGATGTAGTCTCATTCGATGCAACTTTTGATACAAACAGGTTAGTTTTTTTGGTGTGTTATTGTGTTGGTTTTATTTTCTGATTTGATCTTGTAATTTATATAATTCTTTTGGGAATATTATATTGAATATTGTGGTGCTGATGTGTTATTTTATTGTTTATAGGTACCATATGGTATTCGTACCATTCACAGGGTTAGACAATCATAAAAAGTGTGTCACATTTGGTGCGGGGTTGCTTAGTAGGGAGGACACGGATTCGTATGTATGGTTACATACATGTTTCAGAAAATCGTTTTCTAAACATCCAAGTATTTTGTTGTCTGATCAAGATCCAGCTATGAAAAAAGCAATTGAACAAGTTTTTCCTGAGTCGCATCATCGGTTATGTATGTGGCATATAACTACAAAGTTGGGATATAAGGTGAGGTTTTTTAATATTTTTCTTCATGTCATTCTCAAAGAATTTTGTAAAAAGTAATTTTGGTTTTGTGTTTCCAGGGGGTTTTTATTTTTAGCATATGATCACCCATTCTCTGAGAATGCTTTTTGATCTTACATGTCATTCTCAAAGAATTTTGTAAAGTAAATTTGGTTTTGTGTTTACAGGGGTTTTTTTTCTTAGCATATCAGTTGCCATTCTCTGAGAATGGCTTTGTTAACTTTGATCTGTCTGAGTCATTCTCAGAGAATGTTTCACATATTATATGTTTTAAGTGAAATAACTACGTTTATATTTTAAATTCTTGACAGGTCCCTGCAGAAGTTTTTAATAACAAACTGTTCAAGGATCGATTTAATGCTTTGATTTGGAATTCTAAGTTACATGCTTCAGAATTTGAAGATGGATGGCAGGCCATGATTAATCAGTTTAAACTATCTGACAACAAGTGGTTGAAGAAGATGTACGGTATGCGTAGGTGTTGGATACCAGCGTTCTTTAGGGATGTTCCTATGTCTGGGTTACTGAGGACAACCTCATTTTCTGAAAGTCAAAATTGGTCTTTTCAAAATTCTACACTTTCCGAGTCATATCTTCTCAATTTTATGATGACATTTGATTCTCTTATGGAGAGACAAAGGCATAACCAGAACTTGGCTGATTTTAATACTTCTTCAAAGTATCCAAGAATGGTGACATGTCTCCCGTATGAAAGGCATGCTGCAAAAGTGTATATAAGGAAAGTCTTTTACCAAGTGCAGGAGGAGTTGTGTCAATCTCAGAATACTTGTTTGATTAGGAGCTTCAACTTGGATGAAGATGTTGAGAACTACGATGTCCTTGAGAAGAAGAAGAATGTTACTTTAAAGAAAGTGTTAAATGAAGATAACAACCCAACCGTTGAAGAATATCATTATGATTCTTTGTATAAAGATTCTTCATATAAGGTATGTTAACTTATATTGTATTCATATGATTTGATTTTGTAATTTTCATCTTTATCTAATTGGTTTTTTGTTGAATTATTGTCAGGTGAAGCATTTAAAGAAGGATCAATTTTTTTCATGTGAGTGTATGAAGTTTCAACAGTATGGGTTGTTATGCAGGCACATTTTTTGTGTTATGAAGTTTTGTGAATATGAGGAAATTCCCAATCAGTATATATGTAGGCGATGGTGCAAAGATGTTATTCCTTCAGAATTATTGAGGCGGCGGTTCAAAACTTCACACACCGATGGCGATGTTGACCGGACAGCCATTGACATATTTTCCATGGTTGATCATTGTGTCAATGTGTTAAGTAAAGATTCTGTGAAGTTGTGTGAGTACCTTGAAGAACAGAAGAAACTTAAAGCTACATTTTGTGAAAGTCTATCTAATCAAGGAGATTTGAGCAGGAAAGCGCAGTATGAGAAGATTTTAGGTGTTTCATTTCCTGATGAAGTTGAAATTGAGAATCCTTCGGATATTAGAAATAAAGGATCTGGCGCAAGAGGTAAAAGGCTGAAGAGTAAATCTGAAATTTTGGGTGAAGCATCTTCAAAACCAAAAAGATTGTGTAATTGTTGCAACAAAATGGTTCACCATGACAAAAGAAATTGTCCTGATAAACCAAAACCATTGTAGTTATTATGTTTTGATTGCATTCTCAGAGAATTGAAATCAATTTGTTATTTGTTTTAGTGTTTCCTGTAAACCACAGTTCTTATTATTCCATTCTCATAGAATTGGTAGCAATTAATTTTGTGTTTAATGTTTTCTGTTTTAAGGTTTTTTGTATTTTTTATGCTATTCGCAGAGAATGACATATATTAAAATTGACTTATGGTTTCCTGTTAACATGTTTGGTTGATTTTACTAACTTTTTACAACCCATTCTTAGAGAATATTTGCTTAACAGGAACATGTACAACAACACATTTTTTATTTCATAACATACTAGTACATATTCATTAATAGTTCAGAAGAAACGATAATTTATTTGAATGGTACACATTCACCATTCAACGTTTATAGTACATCCATTGGGTGTTTATTTAATCGAAAGCACATTCCTGGTGAAGCCTGAGTTTGTTTCGAGGGAATGAATACAGCTCATTCCCTCGGTTAAACTGTATTATATATCGATCATTTTCTTGTCGGATGTACCTCCCAACCCACCATCCTTCATGGTACCATGCGTCAACAATTTCCCCTAAATTGAATTCAGCCACCACCTCCAGTGGGTATGGTCTGATTCTCTTTTTAGGGATGACTTCAACCAATGGTGTCCCGTCGTCTTTCACCAGTGTCTCGTACTGAACTTCGTATCTTCCATAGGAGAACGACAAAATTCTACCTGCATAGAAGGAACCAATTAGGCCAGCCTCTTTCCCTTTCACTTCAACACGATCACCTATGGTTAGTGTCATTTTGTGTTTGATTGTGGGATGTGTGTTAAACTGGAATAAACTTGCTTCCTTTTATAGCCAAAATATAGTCTGTGTTTCCTGTGAATTATATTGTATATTATTTTTTTTTTAAATGGATATTGTGTATTCTTTTCATTACTTGTCGTGTTCAATTATTTTGAAGATTCTGCTCATTACTCCACTGTTTACTTTCTCAAAAGCTGCATTTTTGTGTGGATGGGATTGTATACGCCTTTTTATACTTGTTTTATTCATAATTTGTTGTCTTGTTAAATGTTCTCAACATTCCTATTCTTTTGCATATAAGTTATTTTCTAAATATTGTACATTATATTTTATGTATTTTGTTAAATACGTGAAATTGTTGTTCCATTCTTAGAGAATACACTATGTATTTTCAAATATAATGTGTCTGTTAAGCATTGTTCTTCCCTATTCTCTAAGAATGAGTGTATTTTTCCCCATTCTCTAAGAATAAAAACATATGATCGCAATCATACTATGTAACAAGATAGTCTGTAATAATTCATTTAAAGTACTTGTTCACATTCTAAAAGAATGAATTGTTTAACAACCAAATCCAAAAATATAAAACTAGACAGTAAAGAGTTTCAATCAACGCATACTTAACAAAAAATTTGAACCAATTGTTTTATAGACTCAAAAACCATTGACTTAACTACCTCCTCATCCTATCCCATTTTCTTCTTTCCTTTTGCTTTTTTTGCAGCTTTGGATTCTTCATCAGCCACTTTCTTTTTTAAAATTTCCTTTCTTTCATCAACCAGTTTTGCTTTTTTATACACATCCATTTTGGCATATTCGGATGCAATTGTTAATACCTCATCCCTGTACAGGTTGTAGTCAGATGTCAACAGGTTATACATGTATCTGTACCTTAGTCTTCCTATGCAGCTTGCGTCGTTCCTTTGTTTTCCATTCAATTCTGTTTTCCATTTTCCTGCTACCTCTCCTCTGTAGCTCTCCATGTGTCTCATCAGATAAACACCACAATTTGGTCCTGGTTCATTCACTTGCCACTCCATTTTCATTATTGAAGCCTCATCTTCCATTAACTTTATATGTTGAGGGTGGTACACACTTGCTAACCAGTGACAGAAAAAATTTTGCTGCATTTAAATTTAATCATGTTATGAATTTTTTAACTTAAACAAGAATGAATATATTATTGAAAACATACCA
Organism: Cichorium intybus; assembly: GCA_023525715.1. Classification (NCBI taxonomy): domain Eukaryota; kingdom Viridiplantae; phylum Streptophyta; class Magnoliopsida; order Asterales; family Asteraceae; genus Cichorium; species Cichorium intybus. The sequence goes on along the minus strand of CM042015.1, from coordinate 278,410 downwards.
GTATTCTAGGTCCGGGCCCATACATTATCTCAACTGTTCCTTTCCTCTTGATATGATCAATAATTGTAGAGTTGCCTTCTTTTAAGTCAAAACATACCATGTAATATTTGTCACCATCAATAATTGGGAAAATTACCTGCAAAACCATAATTTTAAAAGGTTATTTTTTTATAAATTTATCAATGCATACTGAATATATACAGATTTTGTTTTTCTTACCAATGCAACATCTATCAAATTTGCTTTCACTTCCCAATGTGGGATGTACATGTTCATCATTTCTATGAAGTCTCCCAAGCGATTAAACTCAAGTTTAGTTTCATTTAAGAGCATGTCAGACTGCAAAATATTTGTAATATATGAGTATTGCTCCATTTAGCAATGTGTATTCTATGAGAATGACAATCAACATCTCATTCTCAGAGAATGAGTTGTTGATTCACAATTTTCACCGAATGTAATGTTGTTATTTTTGGTGTAATGTGGCTTAAACTTTGGAAAATAATTTGACTACTTACCATCATATGAGTGTGAAAGAACAAACGTGCCGGTGCCTCTGCAGATTTGTATTTTTCCAGCATGTTTAGATATGCAGCCCAACAATCAATAATTCCCCAATGTATGGGCACATCAACTTGAAAATATAATGCATGTCCAATTGTTAGTTGTTCCACATCATCCATATCCCAAACGAAATCGCTGAATAAATGAAACAGATTTGTTATTAGATTTGTAAAAAAACATTTTTTTATATAAATGAAAGCTATGTATCTTACTCTTGATCTTTGTTTGATGATAAAATTGCTTTGTACAAGTTTAACTCTTCAGCCTTCACCTTGTCGCATGAGGTTAATCTTTCTACGTAAGGGGAGCACAATGCTGGTGCCGGTTTTTGCATACGTTTAGTTTTTCCGACATGCTGTGTTTCCCCTTTTTGTTTTTTAGCTAGGTTCATCACATCATCTTCTTCTTTGGAAGGCACAGCACCTTCTTCATTTTTACTTTTCTTCTTCTCATGGACTGTTTCTTCAGTTGTTGCTCCTGTTGCCTTTTCCATTAGATGTGTAACCTCATCCATCACTCCTGGTTGGTTGAAGAATTGGGTAGCTGATAAGTTTTCTGAAGTGTCCCACCCTTCATTCTTTTCGGTAACTGGAGTTGTGTAAGCATCTTCATCATCAATATTATCATCTCTCACTTTCATTTCTGGTGTCACCTGGTTTAGAATGTCTGGCTCATCAACCAATACAAGTGCTTTACCTTTGTCATTCCCATCATTGTCATCATTACTTTCTGTTGCAGCCTCTAAAACAGTGTCTTCATTCTTATCAGCATTATCTTCTATGTCTTCTATTTTGAACTCTTTTCTTATCTTCCTTTTCCAATCTTTTAATGGTTTGCTGTTTGGAAACTTCAACAGTCCCTGTGTAATTATATTCTCCATCGTGTGCTTCTCATTCAAAATTTTAACATATGAATGTCCAAGTACTGCAATAAACCCATGTGTGTACCATAAAGAAACATGTTCAAGTAGTTAATATATTTGGAATATTTTGTTGAACAAACATGTTGAAATACTTATTTTTTTTTCACACAATTTCATTATTCTCATAGATTGAATGTATTTTCCAGCAGAATATATTAGAATGCATTTATATATTCCAATGTTAATTACATTATCTGATAATGCATAATAATTTGTATTTTATTTTGTAATTTCTATGTTTATTTTTTTTTATAGATTCCATCATATTCTCTGAGCATATATGTGTAAACAGAGGATTGCAAACAGATGTTTTACCTCTTCATCCTGATATTCTTCATTTGTTTCTTCTGTGCTTTCATCATCCACTTCTCTTTGAATGAATTGACCCTCTCCCAGTTTGTTGTTTTTCAACTCATATTTCTGAATTGCTCTTAATTTGAATGTTGTCACTTGAGTAATGAATGGTGTTCTTTTTCTCAACATCACGATTCCTGATGTGTTTATGGCAAACACATATGTCAACTGCATACAAATTGATAACTATGTTACATTTATAATATTAATAAATATATAGATGATGTTGTAGATCATTTTTCTGAGAATGGTGTCTGACTCAATCTCAGAGAATTACTCAAAACTGTTTATTTCAGTGAGTCATTCTCAGAAAATGACTTCATTTCATTATCAGAAAATTATATATTCATATGGCAGATAATGTGGTTTACCAATATAACATTGATTGGTCCTGTGTAGTAGGAGTTAGGATCATCCCTTTTCCAAAGTTATTTTCTTGATTTCAAGCTTTGATTATTGTAACAAACGTTTTTCAAGAAGAAAAAAAAACGTCGTGAATAGTAACCCCGGCGTGAATAGTAACTCCGGCGTGAATAGTACCCGAGAAATGAAGTAAGCGCTTACCTCGTGATGACGTCGACGATGATGTCGTGATGACGTCGACGATGATGTCGTGATGACGTCGTGATGATGTCGACGATGATGTCGTGATGACGTCGTGAATAGTGTTTTCAAGCCCTATAAATAGAGGCTCAACTTCTTCATTTCAACCCACAACAAACACCAAACAACCTTACGATATCGAGGAGTGTTCTGGTGAGGAAAATAGGTCGGGAGGAGTTAGGAGCGAGCGGTAGCTGGTAACGAGGTGCTCGGGAAGTGTTGGAAGAGCGGAACGGGAAACGTGCCAAGGCTTTACGAAAACGCCAATCTTAAGTGAGTAATCACTATCGTATTTTTCTAGTAGTTTATAAGTGTTAAACTATAATATGTAGAGGTTATATTATTCGTAATTCCAAAAATAATACCTAGTGATTTACTTACGAGGATGGTGTCTAGGCCGATTACTTGGGATCTGGTTGTTGGATTTTCCGAAAGGTTAAAATGCTGAAAGGATCCTGCCACCCCAACTAATCTTCTACCTGGCTATCCTTTACTTGATAAATCACGAGGTATCATGTTGGAATTATGGAAGGGTTTAGTGATGCAACTATGGTATAGTTAAGGAGTAAAGAGTGATAAATGTCTTAGTGTGTTAACAGTTAAAGAGGGAATACGAAGCAGAGATAAACGCTGTAGTCGACTATAATCAGGTGAGTTTCTCACTACATTGTGTGGACGTTATATGTCCTTTACCGTATTTTTGTGTGCTTATAAGATGTTTATAAGATGTTGGTAAATAGTACCAAGTTGTGTGTATATTATTGATATATATATATATATCTTTCTGTTATAATTGTATGGGTTGGGTTATGGTGTGTGTGGGCTTGACGTACTGAGTAATATAGAGATACGAGCAAAAGACACTGAGCAGATACGCATGACTCGACGTACAGGGTATGCGCGGCTCTAAGTGCTGAGCAGGGGAATTAGATTTACTGAGCAGATACGTATAGGAGGTTATAATCCAATATACTGGGTAGAGCAGATTATGTGACGTGTGGTTGTATTTTTCCTGTTAGGGGTAAAGTATGTGTAATTGATATGCTGTGTAGTTGTTGGAACTCACTAAGCCGTGTGCTTATCCTTCTCTATTAAATTACCATTTCAGGTTGTACAGGTGGAAATGACGGCCAGGCATGACGGGTACACACTGATGCTGCTTAATTGGGGATTCATGCGGTGAATTGATGTTTAAAATGATTTCTAAATATCTTCAAAATGTTAATTATTGAATAAATTGATATTTATTTAAATGAAGATGTTATATTAAAAACCGGGTGTTACAAGTTGGTATTAGAGCCAGAGCTTGAGCGAATCAGACTCACTTGATGGGTTTGATCTCAGGCTTGAAACTCAAAAGTTTTCTTTGAAGACATTTTTGTGAAAAAAAAATAAATAAATAAAAGTTGTTTTTCGAGTAAGGGGTTAAATGAATGTTGTTGCAAAGACGCAGTGTGTACCGTCAGCCGACGTCAGTGGGGAAAAGGTTAAGTGCTTAGTCTTTGTTGCTATTTCTGTAATATATGTGTGCTTAAATGCCATTAAAGTGTAGGCAGTAGGAACTAAATAGTCCTAGAATTTTTGAGTTGGCCAAGTTGCATGTTCCTTGATAAGTGATATACATAAGGTAAATCCTTTTATGTGAAAAATTTTCTACGACTATGTTCGTAAAACAACCTGGGGTATAGGTGGTAAAATTATCGTGAGAAGTGAATTGGGGACTTCTGGACAAGTTCTGAAACGAACGAGGGTAGGTGTGGAAGATAGTAGTAGAGCTCCTACTATTGAAAGAACAGGATCCGCGTTCGAATCGAGAGTTGGTCGTAAGGAATCCAATACACTGAGGGTATAACTAATTGGTGTATATGCTGATAAACTTATTTGTCCATTCTATTGGTTGGCAATCATAGAGTTTATTGGGATCAATTAGGACGCTGGAGATTGAGAATCTAGTGACGTTTCATTTCTTAATAATTAAGTAATGAACAGTTGATGTGACTATAGTATATGAGCTGTGCAAAAGTGACACGTTAAGTCTCTTCGTTACTAAGAAAATCACAGATAGTGGATGATAAAAAGAAGATGTTAATTGCTAGAATAGTCGATTTTGATTGACTATAAATAAACGTAATGTTATTTAGAGAAGAGCATAAGTCGCAAATTTCATTTCCAGATATGGAGATATATGTGAGGCTTCCAGGTCATCTACAGTTGCTGGTTAACAAGTTTTATATACGAAGTGTGTCAGATGACTGTAGTACGATAATGATGAAGGCTGAGGATGTATGTGAGCGTATCAGTAGAAATTGGGATCCAGTAACTGGATGACATAATTTGGAAGAAGACATACGTGAACTAAAGCAGTATATAGATGTGAAAAGTATACGTACAGATATACGTGTACATGCTAGAAACATAAGGTTTTATACGTGGTGTCGTATGTTTGCAGAATTAGAGTTTTATCCATTCCCGTACAAAAGATGTACGTGTATACGGGATGGACATATAATAACAACTCGTGAGAGTGCAGATAACATAGTGGTGTGGCGTAGGGGTATTCATGTAGGTAGTGAATACTATGAACGAATGTATCATAATAGGCTAGATGTGGCCTATCAGTGTATCATGTACTTAAAATCTGTTAGTATATGAAAATAACGAGTTGAGAAAATATTGCTAACTGACCAATATAACTATCTTGTTAGCATATGTGTGTTGGGTAAATGACTAAGTGAATACCTCTTAAGTAGGTAACCCGTAGGCAAGTAATCGTGGATAAACTGTGTCGGTAGCTGGTTGAATATCTAGTTGATATTAGCTGTGCGGACGAATACGTGAGTATTAAGTGGTGATAACCATGGATATGGTATCATATTGTGGGTGGAGATTTTGTAGTTGTATGTGGAGACTGAGCTGATATGAGGATTATTGGTGTCATGTGTGTAATACCGTGTTTTTAAATTATAGAGATTTCGAGTTAATCTTGGTGTGATTAAGATTAGTTAGCTTGTTGTATGAGTTTGGGTGATTAAAAACCCATTTGGGAGAAGTTTGGACTTGAAAAATGCCAAAACAGAGCTACACGGGTCGTGTATGGTCACATGGGTCGTGTAGAAAACCTTTAGAAACCAAACAGTAAGCCTTCCAGAGTCACACGGGTCGTGTACCTCTACACGGGTCGTGTAGAGTGTTCAGAAAGAGTCCGAAAGCCAAAACAGACCTACACGGGGCGTGTGAGTCTACACGGGTCGTGTAGAACAGCCCGACACGGGGCGTGTGACCCTACACGGGTCGTGTAGGCCTGACAGCATTATAAAAGGTGCAGAAAATGCTCATTTTGGCAAAAACAGACCCATTTCGATATCCAGAGCTTCCTAAGGCGATTTTCCGCCAAATTGAGCCAGGAGATGCGTAAGGAAGAGTAGGGAGACTTCAATCTAACCCCGTAAACGTGCTCTTGATTCCTAAATCATCAAGGTGAGTGATTTCTTGATTTTGGGGTTTTGAAACCCTAACTTTCATTTTCGTGTTTTAGCTATATATTGCTATATATGTTGTTAGTAGATTGTTAGTGGATGCCTTTAGAGTTATTTGTGAGATTATTGTTGAGTTTCTACGGTTGAATTAGTAGAACCGCGAATTTGGGGGTTTAGGTAAATATTGAGTTAATATTACCGCTTATACTCCTTTTTCCTCTTTTGATTTATACATCTTCGAGATAGATGTTATTGAGATGATTGTGTATGTTGGAGAATTGATTTAGACTATGGTGTTATAACCAAGTCTAGCGAACAGGAGCCCGGTACGCGAAATTTGGGGGTTCCACATACTGAGCCAATATAAGGTGAGTAACTATAATTCATTCTTATGATTGAATTGTGAATTAACAGATTGCTATTGATTTTAATTGGTTGAGATAACCAAATTTACAAACTGAGAAATAAGAGTTATATCTTGTAGTATGTAATATGTATGTTGTACATATATGTGTTTTATTTTGATATTGCGGTGGCTAGAGTTAGAGAGGTTCTGTTATCTGTAGATAACAAGAGACGAGTTATATTCTAATTGAGTATAAGAGTAGAGTATATGATATAGAGGTTGAATTAAAGAGCCTTTGAGTTAAATTGTTATAATTATGAGAATTGCTTATTATGTATTGTTAATTGTGAAAATGAGTACTGTTGAGAATGAAAATGAGTTTACAAGCAGTACCAGTTATGGTACTTATTGATGAGTTGATATATACTAATAATTAGCTGGCATTGTAAGCAAAGGTGAATTGCAGGTTTCAGCTAAAAGAAAGAGGTGCTTATTTGCTAATGAGAATAACAAGAGAGGAGTATGAGAATGTTCATGGAGAGACATATGTGGATTATGTTGGAGATTACTCACTAAGCTTTATAAGCTTACACTTGAGTGTTTTGTTGTTTTGCAGGTATCTGTAGCTGTGATAGGGAAAGGCATGTGATAAAGAGAGATGGACAAGTTTAGAGCCTGTCCTTTTTGTTGTATTAGATTTAATTGTAATGCCTGGTCAAATTGTAAGGACCTTTTTGTGTAATTAAATATATTGATAACATCTTGTTTACGTGGTTTGAGTACAAGTATGCCCATTTTGATGTATTATTGTTTGGAAATTTTTGGGTGTACTTTGTATGAGAAACCGAGCGTTACATGTGGTTGGTTGCAGAGCTGTGCAGTCGTATATGTGTGTTAACTGTTAAGCCTTTAGAGCGAAAAGCTGTTTATTCTGTGGGGCCACTTATACTTGTAGTTGGGACCACTTATTAGGTGGGGCTACTAGTATTGTGGTTGGGACCACTTATGCTATGGGGCTACTTGTACTTGTGGTTGGGACCACTTATTCCGTGGGGCCACTGGTAACTTGTAGTTGTGACCATTTATTCTGGGGGTTTATAGTACTTGTGGTTGTGACCACTTATTTAGTGGGGCCACATTTGGTAAGACCACATATGTGTTGTGGATCTTATGAGCAGTAATTGTGGTGGGACCACATACAAGTGTTGTGATGGCTTTATTGGCTGGCAGTTCTAACACACATACAGTTGGGTGTTTGGTGAATAGCTGAGCTGTTGAGGTTGTTAAGAGCAGGGGTTGTGATATGATGTGGTGAACATGTGATTATACGATGCATAACAAGTACCTTGCATCCATGATGTCTGTATTGTGAGTGTATGAGATTACATAACGAGTACTTTGTAGTCTCAATAGGTTGGCCTAGTTGATTAGAGGTGGTTAATGTCCCAGTATTGTGGTAATACCCTTTTGGTTTACTAATACAACCGTATTGTGTTGAAATAGAGAATGATTGAGTAGAAGAATAAGTGTATGTCAACGTTGGAGATTCCGGGGACGGAATCTTATAAAGGGGAGGAGAACTTGTAACGACCGTTTTTCAAGAAGAAAAAAAAAACGTTGTGAATAGTAACTCCGGCGTGAATAGTAACTCCGTCGTGAATAGTACTCCGGCGTGAATAGTACCCGAGAAATGAAGTAAGCGCTTACCTCGTGATGACGTCGACGATGATGTCGTGATGACGTCGACGATGATGTCGTGATGATGTCAACGATGATGTCGTGATGACGTCGTGATGACGTCGTGAATAGTGTTTTCAAGCCCTATAAATAGAGACCCAACTTCTTCATTTCAACCCACAACAAACACCAAACAACCTTACGATATCGATGAGTGTTCTGGTGAGGAAAATAGGTCGGGAGGAGTTAGGAGCGAGCGGTGGCTGGTAACGAGGTGCTCGGGAAGTGTTGGAAGAGCGGAACGGGAAACGTGCCAAGGCTTTACGAAAACGCCAATCTTAAGTGAGTAATCACTATCGTATTTTTCTAGTAGTTTGAAAGTGTTAAACTATAATATGTAGAGGTTATATTATTCGTAATTCCAAAAATAATACCTAGTGATTTACTTACGAGGATGGTGTCTAGGCCGATTACTTGGGATCTGGTTGTTGGATTTTTCGAAAGGCTAAAATGCTGAAAGGATCCTGCCACCCCAACTAATCTTCTACCTGGCTATCCTTTACTTGATAAATCACGAGGTATCATGTTGGAATTATGGAAGGGTTTAGTGATGCAACTATGGTATAGTTAAGGAGTAAAGAGTAATAAATGTCTTACTGTGTTAACAGTTAAAGAGGGAATACGAAGCAGAGATAAACGCTGTAGTCGACTATAATCAGGTGAGTTTCTCACTACATTGTGTGGACGTTATATGTCCTTTACCGTATTTTTGTGTGCTTATAAGATGTTTATAAGATGTTGGTAAATAGTACCAAGTTGTGTGTATATTATTGATATATATAAATATATATATATATATATATATATATATATATATATATATATATATATATATATATATATATATATATATATATATATATATATATATATATATATATATATATATATCTTTCTGTTATAATTGTATGGGTTGGGTTATGGTGTGTGTGGGCTCGACGTACTGAGTAATATAGAGATACGAGCAAAAGACACTGAGCAGATACGCATGACTCGACGTACAGGGTATGCGCGGCTCTAAGTGCTGAGCAGGGGAATTAGATTTACTGAGCAGATACGTATAGGAGGTTATAATCCAATATACTGGGTAGAGCAGATTATGTGACGTGTGGTTGTATTTTTCCTGTTAGGGGTAAAGTATGTGTAACTGATATGCTGTGTAGTTGTTGGAACTCACTAAGCCGTGTGCTTATCCTTCTCTATTAAATTACCATTTCAGGTTGTACAGGTGGAAATGACGGCCAGGCATGACGGGTACACACTGATGCTGCTTAATTGGGGATTCATGCGGTGAATTGATGTTTAAAATGATTTCCAAATATATTCAAAATGTTAATTATTGAATAAATTGATATTTATTTAAATGAAGATGTTATATTAAAAACCGGGTGTTACAATTATGTACTCGCACCAATCAATTTTTGAATAGTCATCCAATAAGACTAATTTTTCCATTGGTTTGATAAGGCTTGTACCCATCAACATCGACTCCACAAACGTGTTGATAAACAAACATAAAAAGTTCAACCAGAATAGTTGATTATCTATGTTTGTTGATGTAATCAACTCAAGATATGCGGTGTTTGAGTACCTTTTTTCAGGGAATTGTGCTTTCCAGTCCGTGAACAGCTTATCTTGTGGGTCACAAGATGGTAATGTGTTCAGATCCACCCCTTCTTTTGCAACTCCAAGAATGTCATGTATTAGGTCTTTTGTAATTTCTAGTGCCCCATTCTCCAACACTAGTCTATTTGATGATGGGTCATAGTTGTCTAAAAGGTAGTAGGTTAAATTTGTTGGTAACTCTCCTAAGTCTATTTCTAATAAACTACCTAGACCCATTCTCTTGACAGCCTCTTTTTGCATTGTAGACAATGACTTTATAGCTGTTGTAAATTTCAGGGGTGTCATTCTTGTTTTAAGTTTTCTATACTTGCTTTCTAATTCTTTGTCCGAATCTTCATCTTCTACTATCTTCTGTTTTGTCCTTCGTTTATCTTTCCCGTCTTTATGTTCCAAACTTTTCCTTTTTTTGCTTTCTTTCTCTTTCTCTTTCAGAACCCTTTTACCCTTCTGCTTATTCTCCTTTGACTTTTTTTCCTTGTTTTCCTTCTTACTTTTGGGCTTTGAGCTAGAAATTTCAATCACTTTTCTTTTTTCTTTGATGTTGTCACTTTTTTTCTTTGTTGATGCTGCTTCTTTTCCTGAAATTAGGGTAACATACTTCATATTACACTGGTAATAAACATATTATCTGAGAATACATATGTAATTGCAAGGCATTCTCAGTGAATAATATATGTTAATGTAACTTTAAGGTAGCATAAGACTAAGACTCATTAAAAGTAATACCTTATGTGAATGTGCTGTACTACATTCTCAGAGAATGCAATTATTTTAGTTTATTCTCTGCGAATGCAATTTTTTATACAACATGTGTATTCTCACTGTCACATTTTAGTGTATTCTCTTAGAATACACTATAATTTTATTGTATTCTTTGAGAATAACACTCATTACCAATGATAGATTATGTGCATGTGCTGTACTACATTCTCAGAGAATGCTTTTTGTCTGCCTCTAGTTGAAGTTTAGTGTACTACATTCTCAGGGAATGAAATTATTTAATTAACAATGATAGATTATGTGCGTATTCTATGAGAATGTCACTCATTACCAATGATAGATTATGTGCGTATTCTTTGAGAATGTCATTGATTTTATAACAATGTACTTTAGCTGACAATTCCCCTGCTAAAATACATTTTTCTATAGTAACTTGCATTTCACAGTAACTGGGAAATGTATATACACATATACATTAGATTCTCAGAGATTCTACATTAACTTGCATTAAGTTTTCTATAGTACTGTGAATGTAAGTTTTTAAGTTTTCTATAGTAACTGTGAAATGTTTATTACATTCTCAGAGAATGTCATGTTTGTTTTGCAATTCTTTTCACATTTTGTTTATTCTCATAGAATATAATGTTTACAATTATTTCTCAAACCAAATCGTATATTCTATGAGAATACACAACATTAAAACGACATTCATTTGATTATTCATGAAAACCCCCTGTTCAATATGCTTCTCAATTCTCTGAGAATGAAGAATGTCTTTTAAACTGCATTATTTGAACTACATAACTTTGAATTTTCCAAAAATTCTTACGACATTACCCATTTATCATAAACCCTAGTTTTATATTTTGTATACTTCATCGTTTTTATCAAAGAATGAGGTTAATTACAAGCCCAGTTTTCTTAGTGAAACAAGTAATACACGTAAACATTATCTGGAAATGGTTCAACAAAGTCATCATCGAAATCGTCATCTGTAATTGGATTTTCCATAGTGTTTTTGAACTTGAACTGTGTATTCTCCTTTAATCGGTGGCTAGTTCTTCTTTTTGACATATTTCCCTTCGAAATGCTCGTCTCTTTGAATTTATTCGTATGCGATTGTACCCTAATTTCAGAGAATACGGTGGTGTAAGTAATGATCGGCGATTTTGGGGGTTTTTAGGACTGTGATTCTCTGTATAAGTTTGGATTTTATGTGATCGTGCCCGTGATACATGCTCAGTTACCTTTTGAATTCGTTTTTTCCTTTTACTATTTTGCCCTTCAACGATATAATTTAAAACACGCGCGTTGAATTTTTATGGTTTATTTACAAAATTGCCATTTTGATCTCAGCCATTCTTTTATTGAATCTAACGGCTTATGTTATGTCTTACATTTGTACAGTAATTAGTAATTTCATTTAATACTAACTCTATATATATATATATATATATATATATATATATATATATATATATATATATATATATATATATATATATATATATATATATATATATATATATATATATATAATGGAGTTTAATGGCTTAAAATGACTAAACTTTAGTTAAGGGACCCTTTAAAATATTTTGGGATAGTTTATAGGGCCATTATGTCAATAACCCCATACAAAATAATGCTGCTAATGACTATAAATATTTAATTGAAACTAAATAATTAAAATTTATTATAAACAACACATGTATCATTAGTAACAAAAATAGCAAAGTACATTACCCTTGAAGAGCATTAACCTTTTTAGTGTAATCTAGAAGAACGAAATTGAAGAAAAAACCCTTATATGTTAAGTTTTTTACCCAAAAAACTATTACACATGTTTTTTTATTGTAAAAACATCACTAATACTCTGATATTTTTTGTATAAGCAGCTATTTACCTACTAAAATCGGTTAACAAGTTACAAATACTCACGATTAGGGGTGAGCGTGGTCCTGGAACAGACCCGACCAAGACCGAACCCAAGTTGGACCGAGACAGAGGGAAGACATTCAATGGAACCGAGGACCGACCAAACTATGGGACTTGGTCTTGGGTTCGGGTATGGGTTTGGTTGGGTTTTACCCGAGCAGGACCAAGCGTAAAAATTTTAAAGGCCTACATTATAATCTTGATGTTTTTTAAACTTTCGGTCGATTCCGTACCCAAGAATCCGACAATACCGAAGAACCAATACCGAATTAAGCCACATATACAGACTGAGTACCGACCAAGTAACATGGTCGGTTCATTATATCGGGTCCGGTTCCTCGGTTCTTGGGCTTAGGCTCGGTTCTGATGACCATTTGCTCATCCCTACTCACGATAATTATTTATGACCAACATGAGGTATATCAAATTGGACTATTTTGAAGTATATTTTCTTCGATAACAATTTATGAACAACATTCTAGCCGATTTAGTTGCTAGGCTTCAATTAAAAAAACCAATTTAAAAAAGTTTTTCAATAAAAAGAGATTTGTTATTACTTTTAAACTTGTAAAATATTTTCTCAAATTTTGTCTAAAACCAATAGTATATTTTGGTCTCTATTTTCCTAAAGGATAATGACTTGTAAATGTAATGAATATTTTCTCATATACATATTTAGTTACAATTTTTTATATACTATTTACCATTAAATTTGTTTAGTATGTTAAAAAAATACCAACATGACTCATTATTGGATGTTATGTCGGTTACCTTACTTATTTGAGAAAAAAATAATTAAACGTTAAATACATAAATATTACACTTGATTGGTTAATATATTATCCCGTTATACATATTTAGTCTATAAACTATTTTTTGTATGATTTACCGTTAAACTATTTTCATTGTTTAAATTTTAACATTTTGAAGTATTTTTATAACTTCTTTTGGAACTTTGTTTATAGCTTCTTTACAACTTTTTTACAACTTTTTTTCCAACTTTTTTTTCAAATATGTAGATATGTTTTTTTCCAAATTTAATATACTTATTTCACACATTTTTAATAGCCTTATATATTAAAGAAATCGATCTATGCGGGATTGTGATGTAGTTTTAGCCAAAAATCGCACTAAATCACATGAAGCACACCCTACCAAAATCTTCCACCATCCCTTTTGCACTACCTCGGTATTCTAAAACTTGACAACTTATTCAATTACAACTAATTAGGTTACAAACAGCCTTATATTTAAAATTTTAAGTTCGTCATTGTTATTGATAAATTATTTTTGAACAGAAAAAAAAATAACTCATCCAACTAACGAATTTCAATCCATTTTTCCTACTTTTCGGCAACGAATAAAAATAGTCACCAACTAATGTAATATTATTCGACGAATAAAAACACACGTCGAGTGTTCTTTGGAACATGTTTCCATAAGTAAGCTAACACCACCGCCAATTTCCGAAAGTAACATCACATTGCATGTTATTTGAATATGAATGATTTTCTGAACGAGATTTTTCACCGACATAAATCTATTCATCGTCGAAAGAAAGTAAACTATTTGTCGAAATGAAATTCATCGTCACCCGCAAACTATTCACCAAAACAAATAATTTGTCGCCGCCGCAACGCACGGGTACGCACCTAGTAATTTTATATATCAACTTAATGTAAGAATTATTATTTGATAATTAATATTAATAACATATTTATCGTCAATATGTATTTCTAAAAATTCTAGTACAAATAAAGAAAACCTATGATGATCAATCATATTTTTTTAAAAAGATAGATAGGTTCAACTATAAATCGGTAAAAAAAGATAAAATTTACCTTATTATCCCTTCTCCCAAATGTAACATAGTTTTCCAACGATTTGGTCCGTTTGCATTCGTTTTACAATTTTCAGATGCGCGCCCAATCAGTAACAATCAGGGGTTTCTGGTGATTTTCAGGTCTCAGTACCGGAACAATCGATCGATCTTGTAAGGCTTCATAAACCAATTCTAATTAACACGTGTTCTTGTTTTTCCGTAATTGCGTTCGTTGTGCCTATTTCTCTCTCTGTTTAACCCAGTATTCTCCTTTCGTACACTTTTACCAGTCTTGAATCGTACATGAACTCTTTTTTTTTTTTTTTTTTGGTTAGATGATATAATCGGATGGTCATTTACACAATGGACATTGACCGGATAATCGGTCAGCTAGGCATCCGACTACATTGACAGTATTTGCCTATATTTCCTATCAAAAGGTCAAAGCTTTTAAGGAGTTTTGGTTGCCGTAGCTTTTCAGTATTACACATTTTAAGGCAGATGCTTCTTTTTGTTGTTCCCATCCTTCCACTTCAAATGGAGAGCGTATCTCAAAATAGCTGCAACATATATTTTTGCAGCAAACCGGTTAGGGTCACGAAAGTGGAAGTTGCTTAGTTGAAAGGTGTATGAAGAAACCCTAATGAAAGCTGTGGGGGTGATTTATTTTGTTTGCCACACATTTTATACATCAAGACACACATCGGAAATGTTTCTAGCACCAGACTGTGATTAATATACGTTGTCACTCTGGAATAACAGGATCTTTTAAACTTTCTATGTGCTTTATTATTGGAACAAACGTGTTTAGTGAATCTAGACTATAGAAAATTCAACCTCCAGTGTGTGTCCCTCAAATGTTTCTAAACGATTCCAAGTAATAAAAATTACAACAATAACAAATTCTCTGGTCATTGTCATGCTTAGCCTTTTCCTTTCTAAAAGCTGTATTAGATTTGAGTTTCATACAGTTTGTCTTGGGATGCAGCTACTCTATATATATAAGCCATGGACGGGAACAATGTGGCTTCTGACCAAGTGATTGCCGAACTGATTGGCATGGGGTTTCAGATTTCAGAGGCTACAGAAGCCATCAAAGAAGTGGGTCCATCATTAAACAATGCAATAGATTTCATTTTGAATGCTTGCAGTAGTAGAAATGAAGATGGCACATCAAATGGTTGTAGCAAGAAAGTTACAAGAAAAAGAGACTTTTCTGTCACTGGAAAAAAGTCGGTTGGGAGAATGCGACAGTTAAGCATCATGGATCATCTGCAATCTGCAGGAAAGGTTAACAAGACATGTCATGAATCTGACACATCAGCCTCAAGAGCAAAGGAGTTGCCTTTTCAGGAACCCATTGGCATTGTGACAGGAATAGGATTATCATACTCCAAAGAAGAAGATGTTGGACCAGATTGGGAAGTTAAAGCCAATGCATTGCTACAGAAGCATTTCGGCTTCGCATCCTTGAAGAGATTCCAGAAGGAAGCTTTGGCAGCTTGGATAGCCCACAAAGACTGCCTTGTTCTTGCTGCAACTGGATCGGGTAAACCCACATATTGTTTGGTTAATTTTATGCATGACACTGTTAATGTGCAAAAGACTTGAATGCCCTCCTCAACCTGATAACTGTTAACTTTATTTTTGGAGAATTATTGTTGGTTTTGTAGGGAAATCTTTATGTTTTCAAATCCCAGCATTATTAACGGGGAAGGTTGTGGTGGTGATATCACCATTGATAAGCTTGATGCATGACCAGTGCTTGAAACTAGCAAGGCATGGTGTGTCTGCCTGTTTCCTTGGATCTGGACAGATTGACCATAGTGTCGAGGAGAAATCAATGAGAGGGATGTATGGAATCATCTATGTATGCCCTGAGACCATCTTGAGGTCAACCATTAATGATGTGTTTTTAATTTTATTATTATGTGTTTGTGGATCCCTGTTTTCAAGCATTTTTACGCCTTCTCTTGCAGATTGATAAAACCACTTCAAAGCCTTGCAGAAAGTCGTGGGATTGCTTTATTCGCAATCGATGAAGTTCACTGTGTCTCCAAATGGGGTCATGATTTTCGACCTGACTACAGGTCTGTTGGTTGTTTTTCTTATTTGGAGAGAATTGGTAATGTTTTGACTTTCTTTGCTGTTTCAGGCGATTGTCTGCACTGAGAGACAACTTTAGTGCCAAAAAGTTGTCATTCTTGAAGTTTGATATACCGATAATGGCCTTGACTGCTACTGCCACCACTCGAGTGCGGGAAGATATTATCAAGTCATTGCAAATGTCAGAGGATCCAAAGATTGTTCTCACATCCTTTTTCCGTCCGAATCTTCGTTTTTCGGTTAGTTCATTCTCTTTTTTCTTAGACAAGCTTTGTAGGGTATTTTCCTTTTACGCCTTTAAAATTCAAAATTTGTCCCACCGACATCAGTGTATAGTATAACCCGTGTAACAATACAGGATTTGATTACAGTTTTAATATCGGGTATTGTAGGTGAAGCATAGTAAAACATATTCATCCTCCTATGAGAGGGACTTCCGTGAGTTGATCGAAACATACACCAGAAACCAAAAGTACAGTAAAAAGAATATCTTAAATGAAATAAACAACAACTGGTTGGGTTGTACAGAGGAAACGGCTTCTTCTGAAAGCGATGATGATGATGCTATAACTCTGCCAACTAAAACTTCAAAAAGAAAACAACTTTCGGTTGAATATCTTGAAGATGATTCTGACCTATTCCTGGATGTTGATGACTTTGATGGTAACCTTCCTTCCATGGTCATTTTCTCAAATCATTTTTTATACTTAATGGGAAAAAGAACGAAACCAGCATGCATTACTATTTACTACTGCAGTTACATGTGGCGAATTTGATGGAAGTTCATCCACAAAGGATTTGGATGTTTGTGCTTCTTCCATACAACAAGTTGAGCAAGGGTCAACAATCATATATGTCCCAACCAGGAAAGACACTTTAACCATAGCCAAGTATCTCTCTACATGTGGTGTAAAAGCTGCTGCTTATCATGCAAAGGTATGTTTTGAAGCATATTATTATATTCATTGTTTAACATGTTTGTTTTTTCTTCGTGCTTATTTCAAGAAATGGCAACCTACTTTCATCTGTTTTTGTATTATAGCATCCTACTTCCATTTATTTTCAGTTTTTTTTTTCTTATAAGGCATTGTACTTGGGAAAATATCTCTGGTTAATTTTTTTTAATCAGGGCATTATACTTTTGAAAATCTATCCGGTTATAGCAGTTAGAAACTGACTTGCTTTGTATATGGATGACATTGCTATAATTGGGTAGATTTTTCAAAGTACGGACGTAATAGGAACAAATGAAAGTAGGATGCTATAATAAACACACTGATGAAAGTACATTTTTATTTATTGCATTTAACCAATTTACTTACTGTGACCTAGTTTGTTTTTTCAGCTGCCAAAATCACATCTGAGGCAGGTGCACAAGGAATTTCACGAAAATACTGTACAGGTATGAATCAAAAACTTAATGAACTAAACTAAGCAGATTTTTCCATTGGTGTTATTTCGTATGGAAAACTCTAAATGTCTTTATGCTACATTGTACAAATGAAAATACAAGATTTGGCATTATTATTTTAGTGGAAGCATGCTCTAAATCTAGTATGCATCTTGACTGCCAACCAAAAGGAAAATGTTTCTTACTTATTATTATTCTCCAGGTTGTTGTTGCGACAATTGCTTTTGGTATGGGTATTGACAAATTAGATGTAAGAAGAATCATTCACTATGGTTGGCCACAGGTACCTTCCTGAAACTGCTTCCTGTGTACACTGTTAACATTATACTTATTTGTCTTAATCAACATAATAGTCAAGTTTTCTTATGCTATAGTTTACTTTTTAGGACTACATAATAAAAGCAATGTACTTCCATATATTTGTGTATTATAGCATCACTTCCATTTTTTTCTATTACATCGTACTTTCTGTCTTTTTCTTATTGAGGCAATGTACTTTGAAAAATCTACCCAATTATAGCATGATACTTTTCTTATTATGGTAGTGGAAATTGCTTTGTGTATATTGGGTAAATTTTAAAGTAAGATGCTGTAATAGGAATAAATGAAATAAGGGTGCTATAATAAAAAAATAATTAAAGTACATTGCTATTTCTTACATTTAACCCTCACTTTTCATATCTACTTTCCATGTACAGAGTTTGGAAGCATATTACCAAGAAGCAGGTAGAGCCGGAAGGGATGGAAAATTGGCCGACTGTGGTGAGGGACTTTATTTTTTTAAGTCACTTTTATCATGGTTGACCTTGAAAAGTGCTAAAGTTCTTGATGAATTTGATTTACATGAAAGTAACTATTAGGTTACCAGACTTGCCAAACTAACTGTGGAGTCATAAAACTATATAGTCACTCTAATTTATGATATTAAAGATTTAACCATTGTGGTTTATATATATACAAACACACACACACACACACACACACACACTTGATAACCACAGGTTTGTAACATGTATCTATTTTTATGACCATATATTCTTAGCACAAGTGTAATACCCCAATAAACATGGAGTATCTTCGTTCTTTGTGGACCCAATTGTAGTTAAGAATCCCTTGAGTTGAAGTTTAGGGTTGGAATATTAATGTCTTAGAGATTGTACAAGCAACAAAGCTTTTCAAATAAAAAAAATTGCAAAGGATATTCTTTTATGATGTTTTATAATTAGGTGTGAGCATAACAAAGTTAGAGATACTTCACAGTTGAAGAAAAGAGGTGAAATGCAAATAATAGCAACATGCTTTCGTATATCCGTTTATCATAACATCTTACTTCTATTTCGTCCTATTATGACATTGTACTTTAAAAAGTTATACCCAATAATAGCAAGGTCATCCAAATACAAATTAATTTTTATTGCTATAACAGGTAGCCTTTTCAAAGTACAATGCCCTAATAAGAAAAAAAAAGCTGAATATAGTTGGGTAGATTTTTCAAAGTATAATTCTTTAATAAGAAATAATTGAAAGCACAATGCTTTAATAAGAAAAAACTGAAAGTACAAAATCCAGTTCCTTCCAAAACATACTGTGAACAAAATGCCACCTAAGTTCCTAGACAAAATTTCATTTGAACATGTAAAGGAGTAGTTAATTTACTCTTTTACATGTTCATAAAAAAGCTCGAGCTTATCATTTCATCTGGCTTGAAATTCTGAAGTAAATCGGGATATGTTAAGACAGTTAGAACTAAACTTAATAATTGCTGATGTGTCTTGAATGGTTTCTGTTGATCATGGTTTAATGCATCTCAATTAAGTTTGTGTGCTTTGTTGAATAGTTCTATATGCAAATTTATCAAGAATGCCCTCCCTTCTTCCAAACAAAAGAAGTGAAGAACAGACTAGACAAGCCTATAAGATGTTATCCGATTGCTTCAGGTTGACATTTAATTATACTTTTTCAAGCTCTCCACTTTTAACATCTCTTGATAATTTATTTCCTTTTTATGCTTTACAGATACGCTATTCGTACTTGTAGATGTCGAGCCCAAATGCTAGTACAATATTTTGGGGAGGATTTTAGCCATGAAACTTGTCATTTGTATGTCAAAAGTTTTCCCTTCCAAGATGTGCTTTCTTATTTTAGTTTCATAAATATTTTTGATGGCATTTCTCAGGTGTGATATATGTATTAAGGGACCTCCAGAAAAGCAAGATTTGAAGGATGAAGCACGGATTCTCATGGGGCTCATTGCTGCTCATTATGTGAGTAATTTTTGATCACTTGAATTAGAATCGTTGCATGTTTGTCTTCAACATCTTAAATTATGGATTTTGTATGTAATAATGTGCATGTTAACATCCAGGACAAAAGAAGTTATGAGGAGGGGTCTTATGATGATGATTATAAGCACAATAGAAGGCAAACATGGATGGAGATGCCAAATGTCAGGATGTTTGTTAGTAAAATCCGGGAACAGGTAGTCCAATTGTATATGGAAACTTTTACAATCTCATATATCATTAAAAAAAAAAAAGAAACTTTTTAATTGGCAACTGTTTATATGTGGGGATGCATAGTATGAACAACATGCTGCCACGGATCTGTTATGGTGGCGAGGTCTTGTTCGTATTCTGGAAGACAAAGGGTATCTTAGAGAAGGCGATGACAAGGTAATATAGTTTGAAAAATCTAGTTAGTCATAGTTTGTTGGGACTGAATATTGTTTTTACAGACTCATGTTCAGATAAAATTTCCGGAACCAACTAAACTTGGGTTGGAGTTTTTGAGGAGCATGTCAGAGGAAGTGTTTTATGTTTGGCCAGAAGCAGATATGTTGTTGTCACAAACGATGCCCAAATCTTATTCATCTTTTTCAGAGTGGGGAAAAGGCTGGGCTCATCCTCAGATTCGTAAGCAGAGGTTGTTAGCAAAACCACGTAAACGTAAACTCCAACGCCATTTCCATTCAGCAACAGTTCGAGGCAGATTAGCTGCAAAGCTTTCCAAATAAATTCAAACAAACCATGTACCTCATTTTTACATCTTACATCTTACATCTTACATTTATTGCTTTTTGCTGAAACTTGGACCTTTTATGTTGGACCACATGACATGTAGAGTTATGATATTTTGTACATATACTACTACGCTTCACTCTTATTTTTGTATCAATTTAAATGCAACTTTTTGGCCACATAGCCAAATATGAAGATAAATCATAATGACTGATAAAGACCATGTCTAATGCCTTACTTACCTCCTCACCATCACCGCCGGATTAAGTATATGCTATAACTGCTTCTGCTTCTTACATTAAAACTTGTTTCACCTCAACCGATTTTATCAACTTTGCTAATGAGCTTTGTCGAATTTCTTGACTTTCTAGTTTTATCAGAAATGGACGTGTGAAATATGGTGAATTTTTTACATCACTTGCCATTTCACCTCTTTCATCATAATTTTGTTTCACCCAATTGGCTTCGGTATGATGGAAGTGGCTAAAGGAAATTGTTGTGGCCATAATATATTATAACCCGATGTAATTATTATTTTGGTCCAGTTTTTAGGCAATAATTTTTGTTCAAGTTTTGGTGTTGTCTGACATTTTCGATAATACCAAACTTACACCTAGTTGACACTGGCAAGACCGAAAGAGTTTTATTTATTTCGACTCCTTATAGAATCTAATTTCATCTTCTTATTGCTGCTTTTCAAAAATTTTATAAACAACTACAATTATTTGATGATAGTTATAACTTATTTTTTTTCTTTAATCCTAATTATAACTAATTAGGTAGTCATTAAGAATATTATTTATATGCAATTTAATAAAACTATGATATATAAATACATTTATATGTAGTTTATGTACATATTATATAAGTATCATTAAGAATCTTCTTTATATTGGTTATATGTAATTTATGTACGGTACTAACATCATATAGTGACGGATACCAATGGAAAACAAATTATCGTTTCCCGGTTGTTAATCCGTCATCATATTTTATATAGCCGTTTACAAGTATCAATATCATTTTGTTAGAAATTATATAAAAATATATCCTTATAGGCTAATACTTCGTTTAAAGAATATTTTTATTTTACTATTTAAAATGTAAGACTAAATAACATGATATGACCAAATCATTATATTTGTCATATTATTTTAATTTTAGTTTTATAATTACAAATTTAAATGTATTTTAATATGTTATCCTATAAACTTAAAGATCCAAAAATACATGAAGTTAATATCTTTTTCATTATAACAATTTTTTATATAAAGCATACAAAAATCAAATGATTATAACATTATAATAAAAAAATATGGATAATATGCGATGTTAAATTAGAAAGTAAAATCACCATATTAAATAGAGACATGTATAATTTATAAGTTAAATAAGTAAAAGGTCTTATCATAAATTTAATGCGCAAAAGTAAGGATTATAATCGAAAGTGTCATGTTATTTAATAATATAAAATGAACAAATCAATCGATACCATGGATGAATTGTAGAGACTATATAATCATTATTTGTAGACACAATTTTGGGAAATTTCATGCCAAGGCTGAGAACTGGGAATGATATTTCTGTAATTAACAACAATTTCCAAACTCTTCATTTTAGCCTCCATTTTCATATATTGTTACATTTTAAGCACTATATACAAGTCTAATACTTTTCTAATGCTTACAAAATGAAGAAATACCTATTTACTATACAAACCATTTGACTAAATAAATAATATTACAACCATATCGAAAATCAACACAAACACACAACACATGGTTGTTGGCTTGTTTATGCACAAATTTATCATATAAATCATAAGCAAAATATGTAACCAAATGAATGCAAAAATAATTATAAGTTGGTTACATAAAATTAAAGATTTACATTTAGATGTTGCCAAAGTGTAAGACCCGTTCCGCCGAGTCGCGGCTTGGAAGAATCCGCGGCGCGGCTTTAGGAAGAACCCGCGACGCGGTGCGCCTCTAATGTGAAAAACCCTAATTCGGATTTAAACGCCTATATAAAGGGTCCCAGCCCTAGGGTTCGTGTTTTTGGAAGTTCTCTGGAGTGGAGTCGACTAGTTTCAGCAGAGGCTCTTTGGTTCCGAGGCTTTGAAGTTTTGGAGGAAGAGATACAACGTGGGAAAAGGCTTGTAGTCAATCAGGTGCATTCCTCCGTTTTCCAGAAGCAAGGTAAAAGGATCTACCTTCTGATATTTCATTTCATTCCGTCATGTAGTGTTATCCCTTGGATATTGATCTTAGATGGCTTGTAATACTTAGGGTTTTGGACCATGGACATGCATGGACTTGCATGTCCATAAGAGAGTGACCTTAGGGTAGTTTCTGATCCCAGGAAGGGTGTAGAATGGAACCCTAATCGATGGCTGTACTGGTTAAGAGCAAAAAGAGGATTTCAGACTATTACGAGTCCGCGACACGGACAGGCTATGTCGGCGACGCGGGTTCGAGTAAAACCCCGTAAGTGTAATGATAGTCCGCGACGCGTAAGGGAGAGGTCGCGCCGCGGCGAACGACTGTTTGACCAAAAGCTTACTTTCGACCCATGGTTGTTAGCAAATGTTGGGTCTGACCTTTAGGCAAGTCTATAAGAGTTTTGGTCAGTGATTAATATGTTGTGTATGTGGGATTTAGGTGATCGGACGAGCCTAGTTTGGAATATTAGCAAATTATCCGGACGGTTGTGATTCAGGTGAGTATCCTCACCTTACTATATGATGTTGCATGTTAGGCATCTTGTGTGTTATTTACAGTTATATGACTTGCTAAGTTGCTCTATATCTGTGGTTATTTGTTGTTGGGCTCAGTACTGATGCGTGTCCCCTCGTAGCTGTCGTATGGCGAGTTGGACTATTGCCTTGTCCCATAGCTGTCGTATGATGGGCTGGGCCATAACCGGGAACCCATAGTTGTTGTATGATGGGTAGAACCTTCCCATGTCCATAGCTGTTGTATGATGGACGCCCGTAGCTGTTGTATGGCGGGTAGGGTCGGGTCGTTCTCGAGGACGGGTTGTTTAATGTGTGGGCATGTATGGTAATTTGGGGACTCACTAAGCTTTAAGCTTACCCGTTGATTTTAAAACATTTTCAGGTACTCCAGTTGATAAAAGGGGCGAGCTTGGCGTGACGGCGGTGCATCGCACATTAATAATTTGCAGTTGTATTATTAAATGATATTTTTATAATTATGGGACGTATACACTCTGGTAGTAGTTTTGATGAACACCTTTTAAGCATGTTAATAAGATTACCTATGTTTTTACTTAAAATTTTTAAAGAAAATTTTTGATTGGAAATTGGGGCGTTACAAATTGGTATCAGTGCATTGGTTTGAGGAATTTGGATGAACTGTATTGGGAATCCAAACTCAAACTTAGGACTGAGAGGTTTTAGTTAAAGAAATAATGTATTTTTTTTATTATAAAAGTTTTAAGTAGTTGGGTTGAATAACATGTGGAAGATTCCCTTGCATGTTCTTGTTTGATTGTTGCTTGGGGGTTTGAAACATGGTATGCACACCTGACTTATGATTTTTAACAGATAATGGGTTTCGAAAAGAATGAGATGCGATGCAAACCGTCAACCGAGCTCAAGTAAGTTGTTGTGATTCCCAATTACCCATGCCAAGTTTGTGCTATGTGATGATATGTGTTATGCTAGAAAGTAGGCATAGAATCTAGCCATGAAATGCATGCTAGAAATGCTTGGATTAGGATGCCTTCTGCCTGTTGTTTGTTATTTGTGCTGCTTTAGAATCTATGCTAGCACTATTAGGTTGCTTAGTGAATGCTATTAGGTTATATACAATTAGGACAAGATAGCCTAAGAATTCTTGGTCTAGCCTTACTGGCTGTTCCTTGTTTGGTTGTGACTTTGGGGTAGGATCACTTATTCTAATGTCTATCTTATTCTCAATTGCGTACGACTATGTATCCGTGAGGCGACCCGATGGTGTTAGCAGAAGTTCTTTTAGGCACGGGTGGGGTGTGAGATCCTAGGTAGCCTAGGATGAGTGTTAGGCACTTGGGTGCGAGACGTATGGAAACCAATATTGAATAGATGAGTGAGTGGTGAATTAGAGTATTGGGGGACAAATTCTGGAACAAGTACGAATAGGTGTGGAAGGTAGTACAGGGCCCGTACTACCGAAAGCACAGGATTCATACTTGAGTCAGGAGGAGTTACCTAAAATTCTAAGGAACCGGGTAGAGTAGAGAATCAGTATGATTCACATTATGGATTAGTGGCGAAAGGAAAGTACACGTCTTCATCGTGGCGATGTTCGGTAATGAAGAGTGGATTAGGAGTAGTTTCGGGTGTAACCGATTGAGGTAGATCGTGATGGATCATAGGTGCAGGAATTTATCGCCGTTGAGGTATCAACGAGGGTTATGATTGACAGCAATGGGATAGGTGATGCATCCGGGTTGCTAGTCGATGCATCTGGGTTTTGCGTGACGATGTTTCGAAGGTCTATGGATGTGAATCCCTATAGACCTTATTCCTGTTTAATGGACTAGCGGTATAGTATGAGGATTGGTTTGTTGCAAAGGTTCAAGGCATTAATCGATCGCGATCAGCACTAGGTATTGGCACAGATTCCAAGTGGGGGAGAGTTGTTGTTCTAAGAGAAGGAACGAAGCTTAATGCGGAAATAGCTCAGCTACTAGAATATAGGAGTACTTGCATTACGAATTACCAAGCATTGGACTTGGGTTAGCTTGGATTATGATGATAAGAGGAGAAGGGATTGGCAACTAATTAGAAACCGTGGCTTGGGAATCTGCAGATAGGTTCCAGAGGGTTATCAGGTACTCTTTTAGGGGAATGGACGAGAATCCAGATTGATTTAAATGCCGACATTATGTCGATTTGTGTCATTCGAAGAACAGGAAGGGCCCGTCCAGCTGCTGAAGCTGATGGACCTCGATTCCTGCTACCCAGCTGAAGTTAGAGTAGTTGGAAACTACGTACAATGTATGGTGAAGAATGTGTGTAGTGACGTTTGAGGCGAAGACCCACAGAAGAGGGCTTCTTGGACGGTTCACTACAAGTAGAAGGGTTGAAGCGAAAGGAGAAGAAGGGTTCCCAGTGTGACATAATCGGCCATTGAGGATGGGAGTCTCATGGCGATGTAGGAGATGGCGTGGGGATGGATACCCGCGATCTGACAAGTCAGGGAGTTCGCCGGCAGGGGCGAAGGACTTGAAGAGGGAAAGTTGTAGCTTGGAGGAGGAATATGGGAGTGTCATTGCGTATTGGAGCTAGCAAGTGGTTATTGGTGCATCGAGTATCTTTTCACCTTAGGGTAAAGGTGTTTGGAATAGCTTTGAGTAAAGGGAATTCTGCGAATTCAAGGAAGCCGTTGGAGGTTGTATGCATTGCGAAGAGGCAAGGATCTTGGCCATGCTAGGGATGCGTGGTCACCTCCATGGGAGTTTTGATTATTTCCATTAAGGCACGGAGAACGTTGGACTATTGTATTTCGTTTCAACTCAGGACCTGGACGGCAGTGGGAGCGAGAGGGTCAAGTTTGGGTATAAAAAGGGCAGAGCATGGAAGTTGGGACGCCGGACTAAGGAGACAAAGCGACCTGTTGGCTCGACTGCAAGATTGCGCAAGCTATGGTGACCTTGGACACTAGGGGTTCTGCTTGCATGGACTGATACTCAGAAGGATTGACGCAGGGAAATTATTCAAAGACCGGGAATCTACTTCAGGCTTCAACAAGAGTTATGCATGTAGGACAAACGTCTTCGAAATAAGGAATGTGTCATATGTGACAGCTCAACTCAGGAGCGCTAGTCAATAGTTTCAAGGAATGAAAGTATCGCGAGCCGAGAAGCCTTCCCAGGCAGGAAGGGCTGGGCGAAGTTAGGAAGGAGTCGGAGCGAGTTTTTAAAGAAATGTCTTGGTGAGATTGTGTATCAATCGGGAAGGATCAACGTGGAAGCAACATATTAAGCAACGATGGGATCAAGACGTGGCGGAAGTTATGTTATTCGGAGAATATAAGAGATGCTAGGAACAAGGATAAGCGTTGGTCAGGAGCATTGGGTCTTATTGGTTAGTGATCGATTGAGATTTTTACGTCGTGGAGGATTAGTATCTCACGTGAGTACCAAGGTACTGTGCCTTGTCCAAGGTTGAGCTGCATTGTGCCTCGGTGAGAGATAGGGTGTTGTCGAATGGAGAATACTGTGTTGCGGTGGCACAATGTGGTGTTCTGGTGAGTACTTCGTGCTGGTCGGGAGTGCTGGGTCCTTTATTGTAGCAACATTGCGTCATGTACCCTCGAGTACGAGAAACAGTCATAGCTGGCTGATTGGTCAGATTGGTTTGTGGGGCAGATGATTTCTGTACGGGAGGAGTTAATGGTTATCTGGGTGCTGAAGATTAGTACCCTTAGATTGTTTAGTAGGATGGAAGATGATTATGGACCCCTCCATGATCGCATTTGCCAGATTAGTTGAGGTGAAGACTGCCTTGATTTTGCTGATGGCTGCTTAGCTGGTAGGAATGAAAACCAAGGGCGAATCAGGGTGACATGAAGACTGGACGGATCATATTCAAGATAAAGACTTAGATGTGAAACCATGGAAGGGAATGTTGGATTAGGTGTCTAAGCCATGACTAATAATTAGTATTTACCTAATTAATAGAAGCACAGTCCATTTGGGTTGCCCTCATGGCTGGAGGTTTGGTAGAAAATTCGGTAGAGAGAAAGGTTGATTTATTATGGGATTAATAAATCAACAAGAATTAAATATATGGTTTATTAATATATTAAAGTCATAATATATTAATTAGAAACTATATTAATTAATTAGGAATTAATCCAGAATCAATTGGATTTAATTTGGGGATTAAATTAATTAATTAAAGGTGCAGGGACTAAAACTGTAATTATTCAATAGTTGAGTAAGTGGCAGTGTGGAGTGACCAGTGGATTTCGAAATATATATATGGATATATATAATTTCGAAATTGATATATAGAGGATAAATAGGAGTTTGAATTATAAGATAAAAGGTTTATCTTATTTGAATTCAAAAGGTTTATCTCTAAGGTTTATCAACTGGCCATTTGGAAACTATAAATAGGGGTTCCCAGGCATCATTAAATTTCGCCACTTTCATATCTCTCTCTGGATTTTCGATTTCTCCTCCCCTCTAGCTTGGGTGTGACTTTCATTTGAGGCAGGATAATTTTGCTGCTCAGCTTCCAAGAAATTAAGGTTGGTTTTTCTGTTTTGATCTTTAGTTTCTTTTATTGGCATCTAGGTTTTTGTTATATGTTCAATTAGAAGAAAACATAGATCCTCATAAGTTGCATGTGAACTTAGGTTATTAAGTTCATGGTTTGCAGAAAACCTTTCAGTGGTATCAGAGCCTGTTTTGTTTTCTTATTGAATTGCTATAACTGTTTTAGGGTTTAAAGCTTATAAACCCTAATATATATATAAATCGATTTCTTGGATTAGGGTTTTGGAAACCCTAATCCCCCCCCTTGCTAATTTCGAAATTTCCATTAGGGTTTTAGAAGGTTTTCTATTTTTGGTAACTTTATTTGTTAATTAAATGGATAACCTTAAACCCCATTATTTGAATTCGTTTTTTAGGGGGTTTAGGATAGGTTTTAATTAATTTGATTAATTTGGATAAACCTATCTTCATTTGAATTAATTTAATTAATTGTTAATTAAAAGATAATTCAAAAGGATTTAATTAATTTAAAAAATTGCGAAATTAATTAAAAAAATCCGAAAAAAATATTTTAAAATGTTTAAAATATTTAGATTTAATTAATTTAATTAATTGGTAATTAAAATTGATTAAATCGAATTTAAGGTTTAATTTAATTCAAAATTTAATTGTTAAATTTGGTAAAATTAAAAGATAAACCTTAAATATTTTAAAGGGTTTTAAAATACATCTTATATATATTATTAAAAGTTAATACTATATATATATGAGATAAATTTGGTTAGTCAAATCAATAGTAGGCCTCATTCACGAAGCTGGTCTATAAAGTGGGTATAAGGAGACTGCCTATAAAATGGTAGTCTAATGGGTGAACACTCTCACCCACCGCTCGCCTGATCAGTGGAGGGTCGTTAGCCGAACGGGTTTGACAGAACCACTTAATCATTAAAAGTATAATGATCAAAGTACTAGAACCATTTATAAAATCCCAATCTAGTTACTTTAGGAAAAATGTGAATTTGATGCTACCCCATGAAATTGCACATTGCACTTTATGAAACGTTGGTGGAGCGTGTGTGGTTTACCGGCACACCAATGGGGGTTCATAAAGAGTGGCAATGGGTGTCTCGGGTGTTATCATTGTTGATGGAGCGTGTGTGGTTTACCGGCACATCAATTTGAGATGATAATGGACCCCGAGAGTACCAAGCTAATTTGCATGGTTATTCACACCCGGTTTGGATCCTCGGCATCCCAGTCACAAACGGTGGGGCATATCTGAGATTAAACATGCTATTGACCAGTTCAATATATCTCAAAAGAAACTAGGAATTCCATTTATAATAAGATTATTTTTCCGCGGTGGAATTGGCTGAATCGTCATTCGCCTACCTTTATAAAATTTGCTTATAGATTACGGCATCCCTCTTCTATGTTGCAAATTGTTATAGTTGGATCCTAGCCTTATTTTATATTGGGTTATTATAAGGACCGACAAGTATCTAATTAAACTTACCTTCTTTTATAGATGTCTTCTGCTGATCAATCCGCTCCCCAATCAAACTCCAGTGTTCCCTCTATCCTCTCACTATGTTCCAAGGTTCAATTGAACGGGACAAACTACAATGACTGGATTAGAAACATCAAGATGGCTCTGAGGTACGAGAACAAAGAGTATGTTCTCGAGACTGAGCTTGTCGATGTTGACCCTGAAACTGCTACTCCCGAGGAAATTGCCTCGTACCAAAAACATTCTGATGATGCGACCAAAGTGGCCTGCATCATGATCGCCACAATGAACCCCGAATTGCAAAGGATATACGAAGACTACTGGCCCTTCGAGATGCACAAGGAGCTTGCGGAAAAGTTCCGCAAGCAAGAGCGCATCGAGAGGTGCGAGGTGGTCAAGGACTTCACGAACAGCAAACCTAAAGATGGAGAGTCCATCTGCACTCATGTGCAAAGAATGCAAGGTTACGTGGAGCGGCTTAGAAAGCTTGCGATGCTTGTACCGGAGGAGTTGGCCGTTGACATAGTGCTTAACTCCCTACCGAGTTCTTATGACCAGTTCAGCCTGGCTTATCATTTGAACAACAATTAGGCTAACCTGACTGAGTTGCATCGCATGCTTCGAGTTGCTGAAGACGGGATGAAGGGTAAAAGTGTACCCTCCGTCAATCAGCCCGTCTTAGCCATTGGAAGTGGCAAAGGAAAGAAAAGGAAGGGCCCCCCTAAGCAAAATTGGAGGGAAAAGGTTCAGGTCGGGTCGTCCAGCAATGGCTCGAGAACCAAGCCTTCTCACATTCCTTGTGTGGCCAACCCCGATGAAGCCAACTGTTTTTACTGCAAAGAGAAGGGCCATTGGAAGAGAAGCTGCCCTAAATACTTGCAGGATGTCAAGGATGGGAAAGTAAAGCCATCGACAGCAGGTATATACACTATCTCTAACAACTCACCATCTTCTAATTCTTGGGTCCTCGATACAGGATGTGGTTTTCACATTTGTTCTGATCTACAGGGCCTAAAGGAAAGCAGGGAGGTGGAGCACGGTAGACTGAACCTAATCATGGGCAATAGGAGATCGTCCCCTGTTACCAAGATTGGAGTTTATAGTTTAGTGCTTAGTAGTGATGTTAGTTTAGAATTACTAAATTGTTGCTATTCGCCAGAAATGGCAAGAAACATTATTTCATTTCACGCATTGTTCAGACAAGGATTTCAATTTTCTTTTGATAATAAAATTGGTTCTATTTCTGTTTTCAAAAATGGTATTTTGATTTTTACTGCTTATCCTTGTGATGGTGTGTATGAAACTGTTGAATGTGTTGACAATTTAGGACATAGTGTAAATTATATTGATTCTACTAGTGGTGTAGAAAAGGCATGTCTGTGGCATAGTCGGCTCGGGCACATCAGCAAGAAACGCATCGCCCAACTCCAAAAGGATGGAGTGTTGGAATCATTCGACCTCAGGTCGGATGATGTATGCGAATCTTGTCTGTTGGGCAAGATGACTAAATCACCTTTCAAAGGATCTTTTGAAAGAGGTGAGGGTCTGCTGGACATCATTCACACGGATGTGTGTGGTCCATTCAGATCAACCACAAAGGATGGCACGCGGTTCTACGTGACCTTTACCGACGATTTTAGTAGATACGGTTATATCTACTTGATCAAGCACAAGTCGGACACCTTTGAAAAGTTCAAAGAGTTTAAGAACGAGGTAGAAAATCAATTAGGCAGGAAGATAAAGACGCTCAGGTCCGATAGAGGCGGAGAGTATCTAAGTATCGAGTTCCTAGACTATCTAAAGGAATGCGGAATAGTTTCGCAGTTGACACCTCCCAGGACACCACAGTTGAACGGTGTTGCAGAGAGACGCAACCGAACCCTGTTGGACATGGTTCGTTCCATGATGAGTCGAGCTTCACTTCCCATTCACTTCTGGGGGTATGCCTTAGAGACTGCCGCCCATATTCTCAATCTTGTCCCTACTAAAAAGGTTGCTAAAACACCTCATGAAATGTGGACGGGGAAAGTTCCCTCGTTGGCACATATCAAAGTCTGGGGTTGTGAGGCTTTCGTTAGACGAGAGACTCAAGACAAACTCGCAGAAAGAAGCGAAAGGTGTTTCTTCCTTGGTTATCCCAAACAGTCCTTTGGATATCTATTCTACAGACCGAGCGAGGACGTGGTCTTTGTAGCTAGACGAGCGGTCTTTCGAGAGAGAGAGCTCATATTCAAAGAGGATAGTGGGAGTACCATTGATCTGGAAGAAATTCAAGAGTCATCAGATGACGCAACCTTAGGAAAAACTAGCAACCAACATGAGGAAGAAGTTCCTGTTGGTCCGACAGATGTATCCTTACCTCTTAGGCGTTCCGGTAGGGTTAGCATGCCACCCGAGTTTTATGGGTTCCATATAACTTCGGATGGGGACACGTTTGTCAGTGATAGGACACTGATAAATTTGGATGAACCAGCTAACTACCAGGAAGCAGTGGAAGGCCCTGAGTCTGCCAAGTGGAAAGAGGCCATGGATAGCGAGATCAAGTCCATGTATGACAATCAAGTTTGGAACTTGGTTGACAATGTACCGGGTCGAAAGACAGTCGGGTGCAAATGGATCTTCAAGAAGAAGACCGACATGGACGGAAAGGTACACACTTTCAAGGCAAGACTGGTTGCGAAGGGCTTTACTCAAACCCCAGGGGTTGACTATGACGAGACCTTCTCACCAGTAGCCAAGATAAAGTCTATTAGGATTATGCTGGCCATAGCTGCATTTCATGACTATGAAATTTGGCAGATGGACGTCAAAACCGCTTTCCTTAATGGGAAGTTGACTGAGGATGTTTACATGAATCAGCCAGAGGGTTTTGTCGATGCAAAGTATCCTAATAAGGTGTGTAAGCTTGAGAGATCAATCTACGGATTGAAGCAAGCTTCTCGCAGCTGGAATCTTTGTTTCCATGAGAAAGTCAAAGAGTTTGGTTTCTCTAGGAGCGAGGATGAGTCCTGCGTATATGTCAAGGCTAGTGGGAGTATAGTCACCTTTCTGGTGCTGTATGTCGATGACATACTGCTCATGGGAAACGATATTCCAACCTTGCAAGATGTCAAGGCTTGGCTTGGGAAATGTTTCGCCATGAAGGACCTAGGAGAGGCTGCCTATATTCTCGGGATAAGAATATTGAGAGATATGAAGAAGAGACTAATTGGACTTAGTCAGGGTACATACTTGGAAAAGGTACTGAAAAGGTTTAGTATGGAAAATTCCAAGAAGGGAGAGCTGCCTATCCAAAGTAATGCAAAATTGAGTAAGACTCAAAGTCCGAGTACAGACAAAGAAATAGCTGAAATGAGTCGGGTACCTTATGCTTCGGCTGTAGGATCGATCATGTACACTATGACGTGTACTCGCCCTGACGTGGCTTTTGCTTTAAGCATGGTCAGTCGGTACCAGGGTAACCCTGGAAGGGCGCATTGGATAGTTGTGAAAAATATACTCAAGTATCTGCGAAGGACCAAGAACATGGTGTTAGTCCTCGGTGGCAGTGATACTGTAACGCGAAGACACGCTTTATTATATGATTATAATAAAAGGGTAAATTGGTCATTTTACCTTGGAAGGGTAAAATGGTCTTTTGGACAGAAAAGTATTTGGTTTGAAATAATATTTTGAGTTTTGGACTTAAAATGTTATAAAAACTGATTTTTGGTCGTTTTACCGAAAAAGGGTATTTTGGTCATTTGACCATGCGAAAGACCAAATATGAAAAATATTGTTGGTTGTGGCAAAAATGTAAGAAATGAAAGTTTTATTGTAATAAAACTTGATTTTGGTGGTCAAAGTTCAAGAAATGGAACTTTAGGACCAAAAATGTAAATTTTTGGAGTATAAATAGAGAGTTTGACTCTCCTCTTTGACTAGCCAATTGTGCAGCAACGGGAGAAGGTTTGAAGGTGCGATTTCTGCAGGAGATCATGAAATTGAAGCAAGAACTAGGAACAATTGTTGGAATGGGTGATTTCCAAGCAATTAAGGTTAGTTTTAACCAAGTTCTTGAAGTATTCTTGGTTTGGTTTAATAGAAACTGAAATTTGTACATTTCAGTTGTGATTATGTGGTTTAATTGATGTAATACTTCCATCAAGTCATGTTATTAAGGACTTAGTTCAAGAAAATGGAAGTAGGTTGTTATTTTTGATGAAATTGAAGTTTTGGGGTTTTGGAACTAAGAACCCTAATTCTTCATTTTGATTGATTTGGTTGTTTTGGATGGTTGAAAACCTTGTTAAAGTATAAGGTTTTAGCCTAGAAACAAACCCCAATCGATTAAGGACTGGATTAAGGACTTAATGAGCCAAAACTGCGTGCTACAGTGCATAAATCGCGGCTGGACAGGAGACATCTGCAGGCGAACGGCGCGGTGCGCCCAAACCCCTGGCGGGGTGCGCCCAGGCGCAGTGCGCCCATGTCTGGGCGGGGTGCGCCCCTCAGGCAGGGACTTTAAAATGCTAACTTTTGCTTGGCTTGTCCGTTTTAGCTCAAATTTGGACCATAGGCTCGTTATGGTCTGAAAAGTTTGGGAAAAATTTTAGATTGAGTTTCCGACCCCTCGGGGGCACTGTAGACCGATACGAATGCCTCGGTGAATAGTAAAATTCATATAAAGTTAGTAAACGGAAAGTTTATTAACTAGGCATTATTTATAACGATATTGTATTGAACTCTAGTGTATTAGAGTCAATGTAGATGATTATTAACCTATTATCATTTGGTATATAAATGGATAAATAGGTATGGGACAAAATGGTTGTGGTGCACGCAAAGGCAAGAAACAACCGAGATTGAAACGCAGTTAGCATCCAGGTGAGTAATCTCACTGATACCATATGTGATATATGATGATTGAGTTGTTACAGGTTGAAACTGATTGTGGGACGAAATAGATAGTTCAAAGATACGTTTGAAGAGACAAGACCGAATAAGCCGTGAGTCATTGCGATGACAAGAACGGAACCGTGAGTCTAGGCAATAGCGGCTAATCCGTGAGCCATAACTAATTCTGGATTTTATATCCAATGGGTGCGGCCTACGGGCAATGATTTCTGGATTTTTATATCCAATGGGTACGACCTATATGGCTACGATTTCTGGATTGTATATCCAACCGGTGCGGCCTTCGGGCTATGTCTCCGATACGGCCTTCGGGCTATGATTTGATGCGGCCTGTTGGCTATGACTCCGGTGCGGCCTTCGGGCTATGTCTCCGATGTGGCCTTCGAGCGATGACTCCGGTGCGGCCTTCGGGCTATGTCTCCGATGCGGCCTTCGGGTTATGATATTTGGTGCAGCCTGTTTGGCTATGATTTTGTTACAGGTACATGGTACAGCCTGTTTGGCTATGATTTTGTTACAGGTACATGGTACAGCCTGTTTGGCTATGATTTTGTTACAGGTACATGGTACAGCCTGTTTGGCTATGATTTTGTTACAGGTACATGTTGCAGCCTTTTGGCTATGATATCGGGTTATCAAACCCAGCTGGTGCAGCCTGCGGGCTATGAACTGTATATTGATAATGTTTTGGTGCAGCTTATATAGCTATGACACAGGGTGCGGCTGTTAGCCATGATATATGATGCAGTCCAGTGTGACTAAGAAATATGGGACAGAAATGGTTAAACATGATTATAGATGCAAATAACTAAAGTGGCTTGTTGATTACAGGTCACTATGATTCAGCCTGTAGGGCTACAGAATAGGATGTGAAATCCTAGAGTATATATGGTCAGCCAGTAAGGCTAGGAGTTTGGATTCGATATCCAGACAGTTATATGATTGTGTTTTGATACGTGTTATCTGCAGATTTGATTATTCACTGAGCTTTGTAGCTCATACCGTTTGTTACTGTCCCTGCAGGTTAGCATGATACTGATAGGGGACAAGATAGAGTCCGTGACTTTGAAGTGGGACTCGTAGATGCTGTCAGTAGCAGCCCGGCTTTAAAGGAGTTATGGTATTTTATACTCTCCTTGATACACTTGTACCCGTATTTATTAAAATATACCCCTTGTTATGGTTTTATGTATTGAAACCTGTGTTTTAAATGAAAAATTTTTCAGGGGTGTTTTTGTTTTAAAAGCCGGGTGTTACAGATACCTTGAGAGTTGAAGGATATACAGATGCCAGCTTTCAGACAGATAGAGACAGTGGTCGGTCTCAGTCGGGCTGGGTATTCCTTTTGAACGGTGGAGCAGTTACTTGGAAAAGTTCCAAGCAAGAAACAGTGGCTGATTCTACGTGCGAATCAGAGTACATAGCAGCAAGTGAAGCGTCAAAGGAAGCGGCTTGGCTGAAGAACTTTATCGGTGACCTTGGAGTAGTCCCGAGTATTCAGGAGCCCTTGGAACTGTTCTGCAATAATGAAGGTGCGGTCGCCTTGACAAAGGAACCGCGAGATCATGGAAAGTCCAGACATATCGACAGAAAGTACCACTACATCAGGCATAGGGTAGAAGAAGGTCACCTCCTTGTAAAGAGGGTATCATCGGAAGATAATCCTGCAGATCCCTTGACAAAGGCTCTGAGTAGGATTAAGCATAATCAGCATGCTAGGAGCATTGGATTAAGAGATGATATAAGTTTTCATAATTAGATAGGTTTTTGAAACTTGTAACAATGTTATTGTATTTGACTTTTGTGATTTAATAATAGAGATTTATTAATGAGTAATGGTTTACTAATTTTGTCAATTACATATCATTGTGTTTCATTTTGCATGTTTTACTTCCTGAATAATTGGATTATTCGAATATCCACAGTCGATTACACTTTTTGGGAGTAAGTGTGAAGTAAGACTGTCATGAATTGGTAATAGATTGTCTAAGGAGTTAGACATTGCAATTGGATTGCTGCACCATTCGTGAGTACTTGGAAATGGAGATTTGAGTATTGGATAAACCCGCGCTCAATGGATTGCTTCATGGATTACATCACGAGCAATATTGAGACGATAATATCTTTTGATCTTTAAGCTAAGACATATGAGTTATGATTTACCATGACGGTTGTTCATTGATAATACAAAAACGCATCGGTAACTCGGTGTTATAAAACGTATTGTTGTGAGTGATTTGTCTGGTAAAAGACATAAGTATATGAGTCGAAGTTTATTCGTCCCTTGACCCTAACGGGAAACAGATATCTGTAGGCCTCTCGATGATTTTGAAGTTGACTAAAATGGTTGGCCAACCGAGACTAAATTGGTAGTCTAAGAGTCATATGCAAATCGGAAATCGAGGAACAGTGAATCAGACCAGATTGATTTTATCCATGTCTTGAGTCTGAAAAATATCTTGTTGGACGGATGATCATCTGATCACTTATCTATGGACAGGACTGATTAGATCAGAGTTTGGCATTGGTTTCTAGGAAGCTACAAGTGCTGGTTAATTAGAGGCTAAATTGGTAATTATAGTCATAGACTTATCCAAGTGGGAGACTGTTGGATTAGGTGTCTAAGCCATGACTAATAATTAGTATTTACCTAATTAATAGAAGCACAGTCCATTTGGGTTGCCCTCATGGCTGGAGGTTTGGTAGAAAATTCGGTAGAGAGAAAGGTTGATTTATTATGGGATTAATAAATCAACAAGAATTAAATATATGGTTTATTAATATATTAAAGTCATAATATATTAATTAGAAACTATATTAATTAATTAGGAATTAATCCAGAATCAATTGGATTTAATTTGGGGATTAAATTAATTAATTAAAGGTGCAGGGACTAAAACTGTAATTATTCAATAGTTGAGTAAGTGGCAGTGTGGAGTGACCAGTGGATTTCGAAATATATATATGGATATATATAATTTCGAAATTGATATATAGAGGATAAATAGGAGTTTGAATTATAAGATAAAAGGTTTATCTTATTTGAATTCAAAAAGGTTTATCTCTAAGGTTTATCAACTGGCCATTTGGAAACTATAAATAGGGGTTCCCAGGCATCATTAAATTTCGCCACTTTCATATCTCTCTCTGGATTTTCGATTTCTTCTCCCCTCTAGCTTGGGTGTGACTTTCATTTGAGGCAGGATAATTTTGCTGCTCAGCTTCCAAGAAATTAAGGTTGGTTTTTCTGTTTTGATCTTTAGTTTCTTTTATTGGCCTCTAGGTTTTTGTTATATGTTCAATTAGAAGAAAACATAGATCCTCATAGGTTGCATGTGAACTTAGGTTATTTAGTTCATGGTTTGCAGAAAACCTTTCAGGGAACGCCTTTATGTGTGATAGTTCGGGTAAATGAAGGTTGTAGGGTGGGGTTAGCGGAGGGTGGCTAACCCATTAGGGTCGCTTTGGATGTCAGATATGGACGGGGCTTTTTGTGCGGTAATGAACGAAGAGTTTGTGTCAAGTTTTTTTCGTTTGCCCGAGGGGCAACATGGATGTGTATGATATTGGAGAGGATTATTGGTGATCTGGCCGATAAGGAAGTGGGGAATGGTTAAGAGGAGAGAGGTTTGATCGGTGGGAAGGTCAAGGCCAATCATCAAAAGATAGGTAGCTGATTTGGTCTCCGAAGGTTTCCGAGGTAGAATTTGGAGGAATGCCTATATGGGTTCATCATGGAAGTACCAAGGAACCCCTCAGTGTGTTGATAAAATCGAGGATGTCGTAGACTGATGGAGTTGGAGTGCTCGCTTTAAGTCTATTATAGTATGCTGGTCTACGAAGGGTGGATGATGTTAAGGCTCGGGAGAAGGTACCCCGATATGGTGCTCTGGATGGTGATATCAGGTAAGGAGGTGCAGCTCACTTAGAAGTTTAGGAGAAGGTTCGTAATGTTGCGACACTAAAATTTGTTTCAGTACTGTGCATCACCCTTAGAAGGATGGCTGTATGGGGAGATCACTGTAGACGCTTGAAGGAGTTCCTTCGGGATTATGTTCTTAGTTTGGTGGGAGTTGTAGTTTCCTATGTAGCATTGGTAGAGTCCTTTATGATAATGGTTAACACACGAGAAATTTTCTCTTGTGCAAGAAGTCGTACGGGAGAGGGTGTCAGGATATCTATGTGTTCAAGAAGAGATTGTAGACTGATTTGAGCCGGAAGAAGAATCATGATAATATGCAGTGATAGGACCTGAGTTTATCGGTCGGAGTTTTGTCGTTAAGGTACCGATGTACTGGAAAGTTGGACCCCGGGTATACTGGATCGTTGTTAGTGTAGTAGATAGAATCTATGGTTCAGTCAGGCTCGTGGTAACTTCTAGATTTCTTAGTTAAGGTTGTGCAAGGCGACGTGTTCGGTAGCGTGCAATTGGGAGAGAAATTGCGATACGACTGTCCGATTTCGAGTTCTAGGTTGGAGGTATTACCCCAAGTTGTTTTCAGGCACAGATTTCGGGGACAAAATCCATTCAAGTGGGGGAGAATTGTAAGACCCGTTCCGCCGAGTCGCGGCTCGGAAGAATCCGCGGCGCGGCTTTAGGAAGAATCTAGAATCGCGTAGGATTTATACGCGCGGCGCGGTTCGAAAGAACCCGCGACGCGGTGCGCCTCTAATGTGAAAAACCCTAATTCGGATTTAAATGCCTATATAAAGGGTCCCAGCCCTAGGGTTCGTGTTTTTGGAAGTTCTCTGGAGTGGAGTCGACTAGTTTCAGCAGAGGCTCTTTGGTTCCGAAGCTTTGAAGTTTTGGAGGAAGAGATACAACGTGGGAAAAGGCTTGTAGTCAATCAGGTGCATTCCTCCGTTTTCCAGAAGCAAGGTAAAAGGATCTACCTTCTGAAATTTCATTTCATTCCGTCATGTAGTGTTATCCCTTGGATATTGATCTTAGATGGCTTGTAATACTTAGGGTTTTGGACCATGGACATGCATGGACTTGCATGTCCATAAGAGAGTGACCTTAGGGTAGTTTCTGATCC
The DNA here is from genome assembly GCA_023525715.1 of Cichorium intybus. NCBI lineage: Eukaryota > Viridiplantae > Streptophyta > Magnoliopsida > Asterales > Asteraceae > Cichorium > Cichorium intybus. The sequence goes on along the minus strand of CM042015.1, from coordinate 239,093 downwards.
CAGGAAGGGTGTAGAATGGAACCCTAATCGATGGCTGTACTGGTTAAGAGCAAAAAGAGGATTTCAGACTATTACGAGTCCGCGACGCGGTGTATGTGGGATTTAGGTGATCGGACGAGCCTAGTTTGGAATATTAGAAAATTATCCGGACGGTTGTGATTCTCCTCACCTTACTATATGATGTTGCATGTTAGGCATCTTGTGTGTTATTTACAGTTATATGACTTGCTCTATATCTGTGGTTATTTGTTGTTGGGCTCAGTACTGATGCGTGTCCCCTCGTAGCTGTCGTATGGCGAGTTGGACTATTGCCTTGTCCCATAGCTGTCGTATGATGGGTTGGGCCATAACCGGGAACCCATAGCTGTTGTATGATGGGTAGAACCTTCCCGTGTCCATAGCTGTTGTATGATGGACGCCCGTAGCTGTTGTATGGCGGGTAGGGTCGGGTCGTTCTCGAGGACGGGTTGTTTAATGTGTGGGCATGTATGGTAATTTGGGGACTCACTAAGCTTTAAGCTTACCCGTTGATTTTAAAACATTTTCAGGTACTCCAGTTGATAAAAGGGGCGAGCTCGGCGTGACGGCGGTGCATCGCACATTAATAATTTGCAGTTGTATTATTAAATGATATTTTTATAATTATGGGACGTATACACTCTGGTAGTAGTTTTGATGAACACCTTCTAAGCATGTTAATAAGATTACCTATGTTTTTACTTAAAATTTTTAAAGAAAAAGTTTGATTAGAATTTGGGGCGTTACACAAAGAAGCCATGCATGAACTTTTCTTACAAGAGGAAAATCGTTCATGGCTTCCAAAAACCAAGTTTATCCAAATAAGCTTGTTATCTAATCATGCAAATATGCAATATAGTAATGGCTCTAGTAATGGCTCTGATACCACTTGTTGGAAAATCATGTTCATGATATTAGTTTCAAAAACTTTAAATTGCAACGGAAGCATAAAATATGAACACGAAATTTCTTCCAAATGATCAAACTACATGCGTGAAAAGATAAAAGAAAATAACAACCATAGAAAGTTACAATCTACAACATTTGAAGCCTTTGAAACTTTTTAGAAGAATTGTTGATGAGCTAGAGGAACCAAGAAGCTTCCCTCTATAGTTTATCCACCAACAAGCTTGATGGACACCACATGATGTTAGTTGTTTTCTTGCAATTAACACACCTTTTGGGTTTGGTATGAAATCCGAATTTTATCAAAGAGAATAAGGATTTTATAGTGCAATTAAACAACTAGAATGTGTGTTTATTTCTCTAAAATTTCAGCCAAAGTGGGTTGCAAGCCTCAAAGAAGAAGACAACACTCCTTAAATGCACATGCAAGATATAGGAGTCAAAAGTATAATCATTTGCTTTGGTTCTCATCCTTGCATGCATTGGTTCTTTTGCTAAAATAAAACCATCATAAATGCAATTCTCAAGTCCTTTAATGGTTGATTTAATGGGTGAGAGAAGAGATATAAACTTTCTCTTTCTTACTTTTATATTTAATAAAACCAACTTTTACCTTTTATAAAATATAAACCCCATTTTTATAAAATAAGCTTTTAAACCTTCAAATATATAATTGAACACTTTAAATATATATTTTCATATATGTAAATATATATTTTCATACCATACGAAAATATATAAATAATATATTTATTTTATTTAATATAACTTTTAAATTAAATAAAAGGTTATTCAAGCTTATATAAATTATTTTACTCCTTAAATAATATAAATACCACAATTATAAAATTCATACCATATGCATTATAAATCAACACACTAATTTTAGAAAACATTATTATTTTTTCCAAAATAGTAATTCTCTAAAATAAATTGCAATAATTATGTCATTTTATCATGAACCGGATTCAACACATAAAATGGTCAAATTGGTGTCTAACTTGTTATTGGCGTGACCCTATAGGATCATATACTATTAGCAATATCATTCTATAATGATTCTCGGGCATACAATTCCAACAATCCCCCACTTGCGCAAGATTCATTATAGTGTGATACCGACAACGGTGAATGTCTAGCAACATTTCACTGCCCCTAATAACATACGACGAAGTGCCATTCAATAACATCTAATTCTTCAAAAGCTCAAAGCTCTGATTGATGTATTAGGTTATGTATTAGTTATCCCTTTGTTACAGACATCATGTTGAACATGAGACATGGATCTCAATCATTCTCATTTCTTTTCAACTTTAATCAGGCGCCTTAGATGTCTAACTCTCAACACATAAGAGGAACAAATCCCATCTTGACTACATACGCCTCTTATATAGTTCATGCTACACCTTAGTACGACCTTTATGGTTGCCTATTTTTAATAACAACGATGAACCATATCAAAGTATAACGATCCCTACACTTGAGTCCCATATAGATATCTCAAGTCTAAGGATACAAAGATAATACCTTTATTTAAGAGTCACTTATGATGACGATCCATGAAGTGATCTTGAAGCGTGTCAAGTCTAATACTTATACTCTAATAAGTACATATGAACTTGGTTGCAAACCTTTGCTACTTTCACTATTGAAAGTCAACCAATTCAATTCATATTAGTCTTACTTCATGGTTGTTCCCGCAACCATGCTCGACTATGGACATTTAGAATAACTAGATTATTCAAGGATTAAACATGCTAATATAGAACACAACAAGTATTAATAAAAGGATCATATCACATATATCATTTTAATTACAATAATTGTTGTTTTCAATGTTCCAAATATCCAAATATTAAATCCAAATCAAATCCCATTACTAGAATAACGAAGTCCTATAGCTTAAGTATGACCCTTCATGCTTAGCATATACAAGGGACTTCGTGAATGGGTCCACCAAAGTTTGATTTGTGTGAATTTTATGAATACGAATATCCATTTCTTTTAACTTTATTCTGAATAGAGTTAAAAGCCACAAAATAAATGCTTGGTGTATCTGATGTGACTTAGGGTTATTATCTTGCTTAAATACAACCTTATTATCACAAAAGATTATCAAGTAATCCTAAATGGCAGGGATTAGCCTAGCTACTCAATGAACTATTTCATCCAAGCATTTTTGAGTTTCAAGTTTCTAAACCAGAAAATGTGTTCTTACTTTGTAGAAGATTATCTCATCATGATTCGCTTGGAACTCTTTCCATGAATCTAGTCCTTTATCCATAATGAAGACACACCCTATTGTGGTTGAGATCTATCTCAACCTTTTGGAAGCTATCATTAGTGCAACATCATATGCTATGTTGACTTCCAAATTCCCATAGCTAAAGCAACATTCCATAATGTTCTTTATAGTCATACTATGACCTCCCTTGCATCTTATTGATATACTCTTGTCATACTCATTATGACATATTTAGTCCAGTGCATATGCCCATATGCATGACGAGTCTCAATTGCATAAGTGTATGCAATTCAATCCCATGTGTATAGCTCAACCTTTGTTCAAATACTGGTACATTGTTAATATGATACTATATCATACTTACAAGAAACTACTCTTAGATTCTTGTATCTTGAACCTTTTCAAGATTATATCAATAAATGCATTTTGACATAAACCAATAACTCAACTTGATCTATCTCCATATATCTTATATCCCAATAACACAAGTAATATTCTCCTACTTGCTTTTATGTGAACATAAGGAAATAATTCTAAAGTCTTGCCTTAATTACATTACAAGAACAAGTATGTTTTCCACATACTAAATTAGGAATGTTACTGCCTCCCACTTGCTTTTATGTGAACACAAGTTATCTTCACTTTTGATTATATCAAACATTTGATCAAAGCAAGATCCTATTGAGATGCTCACTTTAATCCAAGAATGGACTTCACCTTAGTGTTTATTATTGTAAACCAACTTGTCGAATTCAAAATTTGACATACCATAATGCCAATTGACCATCTCATCAGAACTTTAGGTATCATTCCTAATTAGAAGGTATAGATTCTAAGGTAGCAGTTTGAGTGTCAGAAGAGATAGTGATTTTAGCATCAACAACAGTCTCTATAGGATCAATTAACGAATCATAATCAACCTCAAATATATCAAACGTTTCTTCCACAATTCTCTTGTACGTATTTAGAACCCGATAAGTAAGTGACATTGATTAGTACCCAAAGAAGATGCCTTCATGGGACTTCATTTCAAACTTGTTCATATGATCCTTGTTATTCTTAACGAAGCAACAACATCCACAGATATGAAAGAACTTTATGTTTTCCTTTCGTCCATTCATGGCTTCATATGGAGTTTTACTTAATCGCTTGTTGATGATGCTTCGATTTTGGACGAAGTAGGCAGTAGATACGACTTCTGTCCATAAATATAGTGGCAAGTTTTCAAAGTTAAGCATTGACCTTGTTGCTTTGACCAAGGTTTCATTGCGTCTTTCAACAATTCCATTTTGTTGCAGAGTATAAAGAGCGTAGAGGGTGTGCGCAATCCCTTTAGACACCAGGAATTTATTAAACATGGAGCTTGTAAAGTTAGTGTTGTTGGATTTTTTTTATAACAATAACAACATACAATCATGGCAATGGAAGAAAAGCATAAACAAAATCAAAACCCAAGAGCCAGATCCATGTTCAACAAATCCATGCAACTAAAACTTAAACCTAATAGGAAGATTAAGGTTTATACCTTTCTTGATCTTTATGTAGTTGGATGAACGAGGATCCGAAGTAGCACCACTTTAATGGAATCGCACCCTAAAGCTAAGATCAAGGACACAAAGATCAACACTCCAATAAACCTACCCAAAAGCCTTCAAACTATGAGCTACACTCTACAGTTTCTTATGGTCCAAGAAACCTCCAACCATGGTCTTTAAGGTCTCGGTCTTTGTGACCCGAGATGGAGAGAAGAGAACCTAAGGAGAGATGGATCAAGACCAATAAGAGAGTGACACTAGTGGTGGCCGATGGATATAAGGTTTACCCTAAGGTTGCTTCATGCTGAAGCAAAGGGAAGAAAGGGAAAGGGAGGGAGATGACTCTCAGATGGGGGGGGATTAAGTTTGCAAAAACTTGTGACTCAAGTTGTCCCACATCCTTTATTTATACTTAAGATATCTCTAGGGTTTTGATAGCCTTATCAATGTGGGAAACCCTCAGCCCATATCGGTCCAAATAAGTGATCACACTTATCACTTATCAACTTTGAATTTATTCCTTTTAACCGCCTCCTTAGTTTCTAGTTAATTCTAATAAAATGCCAATTAACAAACTAGTCCCTTTTAATTCCACCTTTGATTATTTTGTCATTAATCATGCTTTGTGTGTTACCCAAAAAGAGCATTCTGTTTATAGAAAATTTTCATACTTATTGAGACACTGTACATTTTTCTAAGAAGTGTCGTTGTCACTTCTCATTCTTTTAATAGGCAATAGAATCTTCAGCTCAATCATGATGATGAAGTTGGAGAATTCCTTGGAAGTGTCTAATTTTAGATTTAATAAAAATACCCAAGTGAAACAAGTATAATCATCCACAATCATGATGATGTACTTCTTTTGAGATAGGCTTTCAACTGCTGACGGACCGCATATATCGATATAAAGTAGTTGCAAGTTATTGTCGATGGATGAATCAATTATCAATGGTTGTTTCTTATTCACTTGCTTCCCACACTATTTAATTATGTTGTAATTTACAAAATACAAAAAACAATGGAAGCAACAAAAACCATAATCCAAGCGGATCGTTGGGTCATGAGTAGATACAACATAAAACAAGAAAAAACAAAGTACACAGACCCTTGCAGACTTTGATTATAACTTCTAATTCCTGGTGTATGAATGAACAAGGATCCAAACCAGAATCCCTATAATGTAATCGCACCTAAGAGTATGATCCTTGCAGTGCTTGACAAAATCCACCACTATGTATCAAGTCTTGAACACAAACCCTAGAAAACTAGGGTTTTGACCTTGAAGCTTGAAAGTCGAAGGGAAGGAGAGGAGGGAGGACGAATTTGTGAGGGAAAATCTGATTTTTCCTATTGCAAATAAGGGATAGGGTTTTTGTTCAAAAACCTTTATTAACTCTTATCTTGACTAGATAAGAGTTATCTTATTCAAATGTTTGAATTTCAAACATTTTCCTTTTAAACCCTTGAGTTTTATTAGTTTCCAATTAGCTTAACGTAACATGATGACTTAATAAAGTAATCCCTCATATTTCTCCTATTGTGATTTTATGTTAAAATCATATCTTGTGTGTAACCCAAAATGACCCTATTATTTATAGTAATATCACCAACTTGTTGCAACAATAGACATATATCCAACAATCACGACCTTGACGCTTTAGATAATTACTCAAATCGTCTAGTGGTGATATTATTTTTTTAATAAGAAATAGAGCTCTTGTGGAGCTCCCCACACTATTTGCGATGTCAATGAGTATTGTTGCATATTTAAAAGCTTGTTCTAAAATTTTAAGAAAAGTATGCTAAGTGGTAGAGAAGATTTGTTTTGGACCACTAAAAATGTAAGAAACTAGGGTTTCTCACAACGATAATTTGAGTGCTTGAATGAACAAACCCCAAATGCTCTGATACTAATTGTTGGAGTGTATCATATAACCCAAACATTAAAACAAGTTAAAATGCAGAATAATAAAGACTGAATATGTAACAATAATAGTTATGTAATAAAAGAGTAATGGTGAGAGAGTAATTCAGTATATTGATCTTGTTCAAAGACAGACATACTTTGGAAAGAGGCTAAGCACCATTTTTTTAGATGCAAATGGTACCAGCATATACACATATATAGTGTTAAGTATGGCAACACATGTCTATGCCTAAGAAAGTAATAATAAAAATAATACAAAACACAATTAACATGAGATTACATATTAATCTTAACATTTAATGCTTTACATCAGACACAACTACCATACTTCTGAGTTATCTAAGGTTTACTGCTTAAACACTTCCTCTCGATTTTTGAATTCTCATACAAAACTTTATTTTCTGAACCAATCCTCTACTGTTGAACATCATTTCACTCACTTTTGATCACCCAAGGCTGTTGAAATTCAAGAAGCTTTGCTACTGGCTGCGACGGTCACTTGTACTTCAACAAGATTGAACCAATCGATTTTACCATAAAACCGGTTGAACCGTTTACCGAAGACATTACAAAAACCCTAACATAAAATTGAACCTAAAAATATAAAATAAGCACACTGACCATTTAGGTTTCAAATCGCCACTGTATAATCCAGTTAAAAAAAATAAACCAAGACCTTGTCCATCTAATAGGAAATTGCCGATGCACTTAATCACCGATGTTCATCTTTTTGTTGATAAAATCATCGTTGCACTTCATCTTTTTGTTGTAAGTATTTTACAATTTGATCCTTTTAAGTATTTTTGACTTTTATGAAAATTTTGTAGCAATATAAAACCTAGAGATAAAGAACCAATAGAAGCATAATCTCAATCCCGTTCTTTCGTTCAATAAATGCAAGAACGAAAACGGATAAAACATGGGGATATGCAACTCTAGCCGTTGATGAAAGTGGTCATGTTGTTGATGATGATGGAGATAATAGTGAATTTCATATACTAAGGATCACAAGTTTGATGCATATAACACTCCTATGTTTCAATATTGTGATTTAGTTTGATCGTGATGTGTTTGGATCCATCGTGTGAACTAGCTGACAATTGTTGTTTGACGTTTGAATTATATTTTGTTTGTATTGTAGTTTATGTTTTGTTTTTGATGTATTTGAATTGATATTAAACTTTGTGGACATCAATATTTAGGTTGACCAGGTGGTTGAACCAGTTAGCGCGAATGCCTGTTCCACATAATGGCTCAACCGGAAAAAATGCTTTTTTTGTTCACAAAACAAACCCAAACGAGTGAGTATATCTTGCAGAGTTGGAGCCAACTTCTTTAGTTGCATTTTCAGACGTAACAAAACTTGATATATTAAATCAACATACAATTTATTTATAAAAAACTATATCCTCAGCAACGAACAATACCAACTAGTCGTTGCTCTCGTCATGCACGGGGGAAATTTAAAATTAAGTGATTTATATCAGTATATGCATGATAATGATATAATGAATTATGCATAGAAACACATTGCAACCATACACCAACCCTACCGTATGAGCCAAAAGATCAAAATCCAGGTTCTCTTTTTACATTCGAAGAATTAATATATCAACAATCACACACACCTATATAATCTATTGAAAGGGCGCAAGAGGATTAGGGTGGCCGAAAACTTTCGATCTCCTCAACTCTCTACACACAAGATCCAACATCGCCAAGAAATCTCTCACAATCACAAAGATCCGTAGTGGATTAACCTCATCTTTGATCATATTCCCGTGGAAGTACTCCGTAATCTCTTTCACAAGTTCTAAAACTTTTCGTTCATCTTCCTCCAACTCCTCAAGACGTTTTTCAGCATAATTCAAGAAAGATCTCATAGATTCCACAAAACTACTACAACTTTTTTCATCAACCAACAAATCTTCATTCACCAATCTTCGCAACCGACCCATTCCTTGAGATAGATTGGAAACTGAGCTTGCAATGACGTCAAAATCTATGGTGGCCGCTTTCTTCACGTTGCATAGTTCAGTACTGAGGCCGGAGACTAGTTCAAGGCCCATGTTTCGGTAGTCTTCTTCTCGATCTTGGATGTTTTTTCGTTTGCTTTTCTGATTGATCTTCCCTATGATGCTTTCTGACACTCTAACGCCTTCTGAACGAACAATTTCTTGGACTACAAAGTGAAGCAATGTTGTTTTCCCGTCCGTGCCTTTAACATCAGCAAGCTTAAGCAACGCATCGAGCTTAAACGCTTTTGCTCCTCCCCTTATTGTGCCCACGTTCATCCGGTTCCCAGTTTTTAGCACAGCTTCGAGTAGTTTTAGGAATAGCCGACTTGATCGTAGTTCTTTGCATGCTTCCTGCACATTTGTTCGAGTCATGGAAACTGTCTGTTTATAAAAGAGATGAGCATGGTTGGGTTCTGTTTCCCTAAACCAACCAAAAAAATTGATTTCTAGCCCCAAAATCACGTTTTTGGCGGGTTTCGTTTTTCTGTTTTTCTTTCTCGATTTTCCATTTGCATATCGCAATATATATAGCAAATGAATACATATATTTGTTAATACCAAAATCTAAGTAAGCACGAACAAGATAATGTTCAATTTCTCGATATATAATGACAAAAAATATTGTAGAACTAAATTATGCAAACTAACCACAGAACAACATGAAAATGGTTTATGGTTCATAAATGAACATGCGTCATTTTCATGGCTTATCGTATGCGGGAACACATATCCCTAGTTTGAAAGAAAAAAAAGGAAATGGCACCATACCTCTAGCATTGAGAAGGTCTTTCGGAGATGAGTCACTTCATCTTCAAACGTTTCTCGATAAAGCAATGCCTCGATTCTTGGGAAGGCGTATGGTATAGTAAGGATAGATGCAACAAAAGTCTCGGCCGAACCTAAGTCGCCTTTGTAGCCTGTCAGTTTAGCCTCTTCTTCTTTTGTAGGTTCCATCTTTATTAGTACTTCTAGCTGCTGTAAATTCAAGCCATTTCCTGATATAAAAAATCAAACAATCAACTTAGAAGTAGCTTAAAAAAACTTAATATCTTGCTGTTCAAAAAAATAAAAATAAAACTGATTATCTCATTATAATTCTGAGTTTTACACGTAAATCATATATAATCGGAGAATAAAACTCACACGTTGCTGTAGAAAGTACTTGAACCCAAACACCTATTTTTGCAACGTACCACCCTTTAATTAATAATTATGGGGCCGGGGGCTATTTTAATTATGATCTTATAAGCCAATAATTAGTTTTGAAGCACCCGCTATATAGGTGAAGGATGTTTACCTTGTATGAGTGTACGGCAAATTTGTTCGGCGGTGGCGTTGAGAGCTTTTAAGAGTATCGTTAGATTTTGAAGTCGTTTAGGCTCGAGAACATGTTTACTAGGAGACGGGCTTTTGCTTTTGGATTCTTCGTTAGAATTGTGTAGATTGTAACTGAAGAGCGACTCAATCATTTCTTCATCGAACCTGTTTCTTGTTTTATTAACTCGAGTATAAAAATGTAAAAAGCAGTTGAAAAAACTTGCAAAATAGCAAAACCGCTTACTCAAATGAGCTTGATCTAAGCTTGTCCCAGACCATGGAACGATCTGGTGCAGCTCGTACTTTATCCCAATGTAGCGGTTTCAGTTTAGGAAGTGGACTTCCATCCTTTCCCATGGGTGTAGATTGAGACGGCAGTGGCGGTGGTGGTGGGTTTCCCATAGGAAATGGTGGTGGCAGTGGTGGTGGGTTTCCTTTAGAGAACGGTGGTGGCAATGGTGGCGGAGGAATAGGGGTTTGGTTTGATTCTGGGAAAGAATCTGATTTCCTTGGAGGAGTAAAGGTTATTAATGCGTTTTTGGTGGAAGAGGATGAAGAACGGCGTGGTGGTGGCGGCGGCGGCGGTGGAGGTGTTGGTGGAGGTGGAAGTGGTGGTGATGGAGCTGAAACTGGTGCTTCTAATGTGTCAGAACCGACTGAAGCATCGGAAATTCGATGTGAATTGCAAAAAGAATGGAAAGATTCATCGTCTGATGAATGAGATTCCAGTTGGATTATTTCTTCACCAATAGGAGAACCAAAAAAAACTTGTTCATCCTCTTCATCAAACTTCAGTGATTCGATTGATGCGACGGCACCACCACAAGAATCCAAATTTTCTGAATTTGCTAATCTTTTCATCATGAAAACATCTCTCTCCTTTCCATCTTCTCCTTCTTCTTCTTTCAGTTGATTCAATCGAGAATAATCAATTTGTGATTTCAAAATCTGACCATTATTGTCGGAATCTTGTTTTAAACTAGAGACTGGCGGTGGGTCTAAGACACTTCCTAACGACTGAAGGTAAAAGTTGTCGGGAACCGGATCAGAAATTACCTTCTTCACATGTTTTGATGATGATTTTCTTTTCCTCTGTTTCCTCAACTTTCTGCACCCCAAGAACAGACCAATGAGACAGATAATACAAGTAGCTCCTCCAGCAGACACCAGAACAGCCACCAGTACTTTCCGTCTTCTCCCACCACCACTGCCGTCAGACGGTGGAATATTCAGCCGGTAGGGGTGTAGATGGACATGGTGAACTGGAGCTCGAGCTTGAGAATGAGAATGAGAAGGTGATGGTGATGGTGATGGTGACGGTGACTGTGACGGTGATGGCGATGGCGATGGTGGGAAACTGAAATATGGCTTTTTGTATAGCTTTATCCCCATTAGAGCTCTGAACTTTTGCTGCGTTAATGGGGAAACCTCAAGATTTGGGGCAGTAAATAATGCACAAACAATGAGTGTAGTGAGGAAAGCGATGATGATGGGGATGATCTTACAGCCACAATGCTCCATTTTTTTGTTGAATCTTGAAAACACCAAAATGATTCAAGATATGATTTCACCTTTCCGATGCAATAATAACAATGAATCCTGCTGGTGGGGTGGTGGGGGTGAAGAAGGTGTAACACAGAGAGAAATAGTCTTAAATGCTACTCCAAGGAATCCCTGTGCCAGGGCAGTTGAAGTTTGTAGGGGCCTTCTTTATTTTTCCTGTTCATTGTCTTCTACTCTTCTCGTTTCATCTTTACCCATTAATTCCCTCTGTTACTAGGCATTTGCTCTTTTGTCCACAAACCTTCTTACTTATTTAATTAAAAAACATCACATAATTATTTCCATACTGAATTTATAATAACATATAGCACGGAATAATAAGTGTATTTTCGTCCTTTTATTGGCTGATGTATTTAATTGTGTTTTTCTTGTATTTCTTTTGCCAATCAAAATACATTGTAGCACAATATGTCTCTATTATTTTATTATTCAAGTATTTAACTATTGTTTGTTCTAATTAAATTATAATATTTGTGAATGATGATTTTCGTACCCCGAGCTCAATGAAAAATGCAAGTAAAGATAAGAACATTCTTAATGGCTGAGCACCGATTAATCTTATACCAAATTTTGAGCCATTAAGAATCAAAATTTGACTATTGTACGTTAGATCAGCGTACGTACAAGTTTTTATAACTATTGTACAATCATTTAAAGCTCAAACTCGTAGGTTATGATGACTGGAGACAAAATCACAGGTGATATACATTACCTGTGATTTCCTCTAGAGGATTTCGCAGATGGGAGAGAGCATTTCGCAGGTGAGATAAAAAAATGAGGGTCCGATTTTTTTTTAATATTGCTCAAAAGACCAGATCGCAAGTGGATGAGGAAATCGCATGTGAGAATAGCCCACCTGCAATTTTGTTGGCTATTTTGTAAAATCAGGCTTAATTTGTATTATTTTGAAGAAACCCATTGTAGAATTAGACTATTTTAGTTATTTTCTCAAAATTTAAATATTACACCAAATAACATAATTAGACCCAAATATAATTATATCAAGCTTGATGCATATATTGGGCTAAACCCAAATTAGGTGCAAAGATATTTCAAAAACTATTTTTTACAACATTTGGTGCAGATATTGTACATGCTATTACACTTAATTAAAATTTGCGCAATATTAAAAAAAAACATTTTTATTATATTTCGTCACTTAATATTTTTAATCACTACAAAATGCAGCCATGGATAAGACAATGAAAGTGTTGTGTTTTTATATACCCTGCCCTCGTATTAGAAATTTAGAATATGGAAACTCAGAAAAAAATAGAGTTATTAACAAGTTATAAAATATACCAGTTTATCAGTCATAAAAATAACAAATTAATAAAGTTGATAAAACTACATTATTATTATTATTCAAACCTATTTTGTCACCTGAAATAATATCTGAGAAAAACAAGAAGAAAAAGAGATGATCATGTGATTGCCAAAGTTTTCTGAGATTTAGTTAAGAGTTGTTGGGACTTTTAGAAGTCAAAATCTGTTTCATGGGGATGATTACATTTCGAGTCAAGCTTTTTGAAACCCAAATCTCCATTTCCTTTTCAGTCTTTATATGTAGGCTATTGTGGGTCCCGATTGGTTGGTCTTACATCTGCATATCTTTGGTGTGGTGAGATATCAATAATTACTACATTCACAGCAAAAGTTGATTCCATCCTTTTACATGGTTGAGAATTACCAAATTTTAAAAACTATAAATAAAAACTCACATTTGATATAAAAATATTCCACCCTTTTGACAACATTTTTTCGGATTTGATGATGAAAGAAATCCAGGCGTTGTATCTCGTATAACATAAACGGAGTCAGAAATTCTAGTGTATATCCCAACATCATAGTGCCACAGTAAAAAAAAATGTAACCGACACTCTTCTTTTTGTTGACGCAAACAATAAAACAAACCCTTAAAAAGTTTTTCTTGTAATAGTTTTATAGAGGAACAGACGCCCACACTGACTAAATGTGGGGCTGTCAGTGGTTCGAATCTATGTTTATGCGGATTTGTAGTTTGTAGTGAAATTGGGTTAAGATGGAAGGTGAAGTTTTGTTGGCCATCTAATCTAAAGCATGTGCAAAAAAATCTAACCGACACCCATTCTGTGAATAAGGATATAAAGTGGCTTGGCTTTGCCGTTACTTGGAATCCCATGCTGAGATAGTAAACCCTTTTGTTTTCTTGTGAGGAGAGGGGACCACAAACACCATAACTCCACCCCTTTGGTTGAGTTTAAGGATTTCGTCTTAATTGCGGGAGCTAATGTTAGACTGATTTATCAACAACTTTTTCATCAACTGTTATTAAAATAAGAGAAAATTACACGAATGGTCTCTATGGTTTGAGGTAATTTGCTCATTTAGTTCCTAATTCTTCTTTTTAACTCGGATCATCCCTATCGTTCGGTCTTATTGCACGCTTGGTCCTGCCAAACATAAAAAGTTTATTTTGCCCTCACTAACTTCTTTCCTATTTTTTCTTATTTATTTATTATTTTTAAATTTAAAAGGAAAAGAAAAAGGAAATCTTAGTTACCCCCACCCCCATTTAAACGAACACACACACACTCTCTCTCTCTCTTCAAAATTATCATGCTTGACGATGGGATCGCAAATCTCAAATGGGATCAATGGTCGGTGCTTTGAAGATCTTGGGCTTGAAAAAATTCAGGGAAACTAAATAAAAAACATTAGGCTTATGATTTTAACTCCGATTGTTTTTTAAGTGAATTTAAGACTGTGGGGTACGTCTGGACGCACCAGGCCGCGTCCCGCCAGCTTAGCGTCGAGGACGCCATGAACCCCCCCCCCCCCAATGTTCTCTGAGGGTTGCATTCCGGGGTTGTCCAGCTGAGAACGCTCCAAGACATCCACAAACGGTCACATGACCGTTGAATATAGCCGTTGGCTAAAAAGAAAAAAAAATAATTACCAAAAACATATAAATTTTCCCTTATAAATACCACTTAAATACTACATTTTCTACACGCAATTCTCTCTAACATCTTTCTATACATTTTACATTTACACAAAATGGAAAATGATCCAAACACCCACCACCAAACTGAAATCTTTTTTGATTAGGCGAATATAATCTAAATTATTCTCTGAATTGTACGTTTACAGGCCTACTTACAGGTTTATCACCATCAAACCAATATCGATATCCGCCACCACCAAACCAATATACATACCCACCACCACCAAACCAATTTCCATACCCACCACCACCTTACCAATACCAACCGTTTCCACAACCATCACCACCACCCATGTAATCACCACCAATTCCATCACCGCCACCACAAGCTTCTCCCGACGAGGTTGTGATGGAAGCCCAACCACCACCCGCGGCTTCATCGCGGAAGAAAAAATCTTCCCGAAACAAGACGAGGAACGCCCAAGATAAAGTTGTTCCTTGGACACAAGATAAGGAAGTTGCATTGGTGAAGGCTTACATCGCTATTTCCGGCGATCCCACTAAAGGAAATAACCAATCTTCTAAAGGGTTGTGGGAGCGGATTTTGGCCAATTACCACGAAGCTATGGGTCGGGGAGCTTACCGGAATAACGACAGGGTCATCGGGAAATGGAGGAAAATTTGTCACGCTTGTACCAAGGTTAACGCGATCTACAACAACTTGGTAAACCTTCACCAAAGCAGCGAAAACCAATTCAACACTTTCAATAACGCGATGGAGCAATACGCTCGAGAGGTCGGGATACCTTTTGCGCATTTGAAAGCTTAGGATGTCATGAGAAATGGTTCAAAATAGGTGCTTGTTCCATTCGCGGCATCGGATTCCGGTTCGGGATCCAAACGTGTGAGGGTCTCGAAATCATACGATTATGCTTCCGACGCTCGGGACCTGATTGACCTCAACAACGATGATGCTCCATCGGAAGATCAATACCCCCGCCCGATCGGTCATGACCGAGCGAAACGAGTCGCCTCCTCCTCGTCATCTAAAGAAAAAGTTGGGGACAAGGTCGATGCTCTCGTTGAACAATTTAACCACTTCAACGAAATTCAACAAACGCGGTTGGATTTTCAAGTTTTGCGCGAATCGAGCAAGAGATTTGTGGGGCGAGACCTCGATGCACTCGAGGCGATGAAAGAAAAAATTAGGAAAAAATATTTAGATTAGTTAGTTTTTTTAATTTAAAGTAATGTTTATTATTTTAATTTAATGTAATGGTTTTTACTTTATTTTTAATATTATGTTTTTAAATTAATTTAATCTTTTCTTTTAATTAAAAAAAAGTAAATTAAAATGACGACGTGGAAATTAAAAGGAGTGTTAGTCTGTCTTGCATTTCCTGGGATGTGTCCTAGGTTGTCCTGGTGACGTGTCGTTGACATGACGGCTGTCCCAGAAAAGTCCCCACACCCATAGCCTAATCTAAACAAAAACATCAGACTTAAACGATTTTGACGTGCTCGCCATAAAATTTCCAAATGATTTTTTATGGAGACTACATCGAGCGTGGCGTTAGGACTGGTGGCAGGTCTCGCATTTAGCGGTTCAACAGTGGCGATGGAGGTATTATAGTGCTTGGCAAACTTGTTCAGGGAAACTAAAATAATCGAAGATTAGCGGTGATGGTTGCGCTTGTGTTAGTGGTGGAGATTAGCGTCGATGGTGTGTTAGGATCGAGACACTTAGCATACGAACACTAGACTCACACACTCAGCTCACAAATTAAGAACACAAGAATTTAACGTGGTTCGGTCTAATCTGACCTACGTCCACCAGGTAACTAGGAATTTATATTCAACTACATTGTTGTGGTGTGGTACAATGGGTGAGTTCTACAGCCTTGTATTTATAGGCATTAGAATGTGAATGACATTCAATATGAACAAGGAAGATATTGCCTTCAACAAAAGAGGCTACCAAATCTTCCTACCTTTGAAAATCTTCATTCAAACTTTCACCTAACAATCTTTGACAAACCACAAGAGTGGCTTCACACTCAACAATCTCCCACTTGAAGCCACGGAACAATCTTCACCTGTGCTTCAACTGTGCATCTGTATTTCCGTAAACTCCTTCTTAGTTACCCCGGCCTTCTCATCAGTTAACCTGAAAGGCCCGTTAAAACTACCATGAGTTTCAACATGTTCGTCATGACTTAAACTGCCCTTGACCCGTTCTCTATCCCTATCGGCTCCCACTGAAAACGAACTACCGAATCCTGGAACAATCTGAGAACAAACAACAACACTCTCTATATTTAGCAAGTTATCAAAACCGGAGAGACTTTTACAGCAAAACCGGAGAGACTTTTACAGCTGAAAACTGGTTCTAAATCCACTATCGTCCTGGACCTATGATTGAAACACGACCTATGCTCCCACTGTTGCAAAACCCTGCAACTGAAACAATACTCTGTGCTCTCATTGCCACAATATCCTTCGACTGATTTTTCTGAACCTTTCACGCTCGTTCAACTTGAATCTTCCCTGTAGCTCTAGGCTTCCTACTTGTAAAAGGTCACCCTCTTCTGCCCACGAGATTCTGTGAACCGGACTTTGTTTCTCTTCTGAACTGGGATGGTCACTCCCTCAGACGGTAATCTGACCATATACAGCGAACATTCATCGTTCACAAGTCTTACCTTTCCAAAGTCTCCAACTTTCAAATTCTGCAGTGCTTCACTGTTGTGGGTAGCGTGAAATGAAGCACCAGAATTCTTGACCCAGGAGTCTTCACTGCCTTCCACTGAGTCCCAATGCATCAAACCCAGACACATTCTCAGAAGCAGAATTTCCTCTATTTGGACATCGACTCTAAAGAATGTCCATACCTCAACGTCATGAATAACACCGAACTTTTTGATCCCATGATTACACCTAAGTCTACTGACTTTCTAATCACTGCTGGATCTACCGAAAACGGATTTTCTCTGAATTACTTGATCTGTTCATCCCATGATCTGTTCTTGAACCCCTGAAACTCTGATCATCGCTGGATTTGTCTGAACGTCTGATCTTCTGTAATTCTCTAATTTTCTCCCTTTACCAATACCACATCTTGAACTTTCTGACACATAAAGCTTCAATCTGCGTCTTCCACCAACTTTTCAATCTTTACTAAACGAAGCCTTGTCTGAACTTAACGACTGTTCTTGGCTCGTTATTTGCAAAATATAATCCCCATCCAAATTATTTTCTGGCTAAACTGCCCAAAACAAATGTTTGAGTGACTGTTTTGCGACTTTGACAAAGTTGAGGGACCAAACTGCAATTTTCCTGAAAGTTCAAGAGCCTGTTTTGCAAATTCTGGAACTTCAGGGACCTGTTTTACAAGTTCTGGAACTTCAGGGACCTGTTTTGCAATTTTCTGAAAATCTGCTACAGTGCTGCTACAGGAACCGCTACAGTTAACTGCTACATGACGCTACAGTGAACTGCTACAGTGTTGTCTTATCCGGTGGACTCCGGCGCTACAGTGTCGTCTTCTCCGGCGGACTGGTTTTTCCGGCCAACTTTCCGGCGAGTTTTGACCAACTTTGACCAGTGATTTGGAGGTCTTCCGACGCTCAAAAATTATTCGAAAAAATATATTTTCGGAATCTGCGGAACGAGACCTTTCCAACGGCGTAAACCAAAATCGTTTTTGAGACAAAAAATTTTCGACCCAAAAACAGAAAATCACTCTCTAGATCTATACCAAGGCTCTGATACCACTTGTTAGGATCGAGACACTTAGCATACGAACACTAGACTCACACACTCAGCTCACAAATTAAGAACACAAGAATTTAACGTGGGTTCGGTCTAATCTGACCTACGTCCACCAGGTAACTAGGAATTTATATTCAACTACATTGTTGTGGTGTGGTACAATGGGTGAGTTCTGCAGCCTTGTATTTATAGGCATGAGAATGTGAATGAAATTCAATATGAACAAGGAATATATTGCCTTCAACAAAAGAGGCTACCAAATCTTCCTACCTTTGAAAATCTTCAATCAAACTTTCACCTAACAATTTTTGACAAACCACAAGAGTGGCTTCACACTCAACATGGTGGTGCTTTGAAGATTAGATGTATCCATTAATTATTGATTGCAGGATCAACATATGGAAGAATACAAATATGTGCTGCTGAACAAAGCACTAGAAAGATCGAATGAAAATAAAAAGATATGAAGAGGGAGAGATGGGTTGCTGAACAGAAGCACCAGAGGGATCGAGCATATGGAGGGTGTTCAAGGGAATGATTTGTTCGATTTGGTTTGGTAGATTGTTTCATCTGTCATCAAATATATTATCTTGGTCGTTGTTCTCCTCCATTCTTGTTCTTCCAACGGCGGGGAACACTTGAAGAGCCAACATCGGTTGGAATTTAGAGTGCATCTCCGTATGTTTGGAAATGTGTAAATCGGTCTCGACTTTTTTTAGTCAAGTTTGGTAGACTCAGATTAAACAGATGCAACTGTAAACTAGATCACGGAGACGTGCTTCAGCTTCACATGACAACGAATTAAACGCGCCTTCTCTTTGGGAGGAATTGAGATCATTGAGGATTCCCGTCGCTGAAGAAGGTAAACCTTTATGAATTCCAAATTATTCAAAACGGGAATTGATATAATATATATATATATATATATATATATATATATATATATATATATATATATGTATATGTATATACATATAAATATGTATATATATATATATATATATATATATATATATATATATATATATATATATATATATATATATATATATATATATATATATATATATATATATATATATATATATATATATATATATATCCTATCCTAATAAATAAGTAACTTAATGCCATATGTCATCACCATATTCATTTTACCATATGTCATTTTCTCATAATTTTGAATTTCTTAAAAAAACTAATTTGTTTGACAGTTACGAATCACTCAATAATGATCGGTTTAATTGTCAATTCAATTTCAAAATCAATTGTAACCTACATTGATGGCTTTCTCGTCTATGAATTTCATGGACTTAAACAAAACTCACAACGACAATTTTATTATTTTAAGTATTTTTAAATATTAGTATTTAGATTTTCTTATTTAACCTTTTATTTATATTACCCCGTGTAATACACGGGTCTCACAACTAGTATATATATATATATATATATATATGTATATATATATATATATATATATATATATATATATATATATATATATGTATATATATATATATATATATATATATGTGTATATATATATATATATATATATATATATATATATATATATATATATATATATACACATATATATATATATATATATATATACATATATATATATATATATATATATATATATATATATATATATATATATATATATATATATATATATATATATATATATATATATATATATATATATATATATATATATATATATATATATATATATATATATATATATATATATATATATATATATATATATATATAAGCGATCGGGTGACGACTCTTCTTAAAGTGAGGACTCGTGAGGACACCTTAAAAAAATTGAAAAAAAAATATAAATATAAATAATAAAATTGATCATAGTACTATATTGGAGAAAAAAATTCGAAAAAGAACTTTTGGATCATTATTTTTTTATAATGAAACAATGATCCAAAAAAAATGGATCATTATTGTTTTTCAATGATCCAAATTTTGTTTTTCAATTTTTTTATAATGATATAGTACTATTCTCGATTTTATGATTTGTATTATATATATATATATATATATATATATATATATATATATATATATATATATATTTCAATTTTTTAAGGTACCCTTACGTGTTATATATATATATATATATATATATATATATATATATATATATATATATATATATATATATATATATATATATATATATATATATATATATATATATATATATATATATATGATAGCGTGCCATCTGGCAACCGCTAATGCGCCTTCCAGAGCATTCGTGACGATCCCAAACTCACCAACCGCTGGAAGTTCCTCGCCAGGAAGTCCCTTCCGGCCAACGGATAAATCGCCCTGGCAAGACCTCCCATGGAGAGCTACACTCCAGCGCACTAACGACGTATTTGCTGGAACGACCAGCATGAACTGTACTTGGCGCCACACTCCTCGACTCATGCGTGGCGCCCATACCTGACACAGATCGTGCGCGCCCCATCCAGCCGGCCTGAGCCAATAGGGTTATGGTAAAGGACAAAGATCGTACTATGAACGGACAATTTGGTCCCCTCCTGCCACAGCAAAGATCCTGTCGGCCATAGCCACACAGGGAAAGACGTATAAAAGCCCCCAGGGGGCACCCGGTAAGGGGGATGATACTCTAAACTGATATACACTTATAAAACCCCGCCGGAGATCTGACTTTGGCATCGGAGCGTTTTCCCAGGACCTCCTCCCGGAGAACGGCTAACGCTGCCATTCCTTTGTGATTGTGGTCGTAGGTCAGGCCCAGGACGACCAGAATCACCCGTGAAGTGAGAACCAGACGATCGAAGAGCTGATATCGCATCATTGGCGCCATCCGTGTTGTGACGCGCAACAAGAAACCACCATTTTAATCTCCGGCAATGACGACTGAAGGACAGACCAGCGGTGATAATCACCCCACGAGCCCCATACGTTCAATGTTACTATTGGGCCCAACACCGATAGAAACATTACAAACAACACCATCATCACCAAGAACTAACCCACTCGCACCTCCCTTGATTCCCCAAACACCAGTCCCTTCATCGCCATTCCAACAGACTATAACACCCATACCCTTCAGTACACCGCCGCCGTATATACCGTTTAGTTACCCATTCACACCATTTCAACCCTCAACGGGACCACCAATGTTCACCCCTTCACCCCCTTCTTTCTTTCAACCACCCCAACCAGCGGTAACACCATTATTCACAAGCTTTACGCCAACGCCAGTAAACACACCCGTCTCATCCTTAGGGGGCATACCGACCAGTGCACCCCCTCTGTTCTACACCCAACCGTCGATGTACCAACCCATAACATCTCCCATCCAAGCAACAAACAACACAAACCCACCTCCCCCCGTAGCATATAAATCCCCCTTCATTAAAGAAATACACGACTACGACATGCCAAACACGGCCAAGCTACCACACCTGAAAACCTATAACGGAACAACCTGCCCAGATAGCCATATCGACACGTACGAATGGCATATGCAATCACTGAAGTTAGACGAACGCTTCTGGTGTACACACTTCCCGACGACGCACGACGGGAACGCAGGCGCATGGTTCAAAAGCCTCGCGCCAAACAGCATCAGAAACTTTACAGAGCTCAAGGAACAATTTCTCTCAAACTTCATGCAACTACGTAAATACAGAGGAGACATTCGAGAGATCATCGGGTGTAAGCAACTGGAGGGTGTTGAATAATGTTTTTATGATTTTATGTGACCATCACTGAAATAAGTCGAAATGTTTTTTAACAAATATTATCAGTATTTCAGGTTGCATGGATTCAAGATTGAACGAGATAAAAAGAAAATACTCTTAAAATCAAAGAATTTTTCCTGTGCTACAGTGATCACGACGCGACAGAAGCCATGGTCGCGACGTGAAGAAAAACAAAACACAAAAGTCCAGAATGCTACAGCGCTCGCGACGCGACGGAGGCCCTTGTCGCGACGCGAAGCCTTCAACGCGACACCACCAACCTCTTGATCGCGAGACGACCAAAAACAACACTTTCAGCGACGAGTCTTCGCGACGCGACCAAAAGCAACGCGACCAAAAGCAAACGCGACGGAAAGCTCGACATACCAGCGAAGACGCACTGACCCGACAAAAAGCACACCGACCACCAGCCAAGCACCCTCGCGACGCGACTCTTACTTATTCCGCATATTATTCCGCAACTCTTACTTATATTTATTCCGCAACTCTTACTTATTCCGCATATTATAGATAAAATACATATCTGTCACACAGTAATCGGCTTAAAAACCTTATTCGTGGAGATCATTTATCGTATGTTTTTCAACAATTGGTATCAGAGCTTGTGTGATTTACTTTGAAATTTTTGTTGAGAACTTTTGTGTAGCGTTTTTATAAACCACCAATAAGTTTTTTTTTAAAATTTCATCTTAATATCACTTGTTAAAAAAAAATAATAAATAAAATAAAATAAAATCTTAAAATTTTCAAAAAAAAAAAAAAAAAAAAAAAAAAAAACAACCCAAAAATGTCTTCCACAACCTACTCAAGAGCTCCATATGTCATCGATCAGGTATGGTCTATGATCTCAGAAATCGGTCTTTCAAAAACACCATTTGAGTCCCACATGACTAAGATTGAGAACAGTTTGAAAGCTGATCTCAAACTATATCATGACACAATAGTCAAATCTGATATCTGCAAATCTGAATTACAAACCTTGCAACTCAGATTTGGAGAATCAACAATGACTAGAGACAAACTTGAAAGAGACGTCAAACGAAAATCAGAAGAATATAATCACGTCTTAGATCAATTAAATGAAGCTCTAAAACAAAAAAGGGACTTAGAAATAAAAAATCAATCTGTTTTTCCATTTGAAATAAAAGATGCCTTAGAAATAGAAGTCCTTCAGTTAAAACTAAAAATTCAAGATTTAACTGACAAAAACACTAGTTTGATTCTAAAACTAGATGATTCTTCAAAACAAATCAAACTTCTTGAATCCGAGAATCAAAGATTTCAAGGAAAACTGGATTCTATCAATCTTGCTAGAAAGCTAAGTGATGATATTTTCATCAAAGCAACATCCTTAGGATCTGGCAAAATCGATACAAATTACAGACCTGGATTAGGAAGAGAATCCTTCGAAATCGAACAAGCCAAACAAGAAACCAGGACTAACAGTGAAAACTCTGAATCAACTCTAACAGATCTATCCACATCTGTTAATAAGGAAAATTCAGACGATGAAACAGTTATCAACTGTAACCCAGATGATACTGATTTCACTGTTTCCAAAAGATCTTTCACTAATAGGTCTTCAACCCACCAAATCCAAATTACCAACCAAAACTTCAAACTTAAAGACTTTTTGAATAAAGCAAACTCCTTTTACAAGAAAAGCAGTACCTCTAAAACAATTGCTCTTCAAAAGGAACAAGGCAAACCCAAAGTTTTCAAACAAACCCAAAAGAAACCTTTGAAACCAGCCTCCTTGCCACAAAAACAAACTTTTAATCCAAAACCTTTTCAAAAACCGAATCAAAGTCACTTTCAAGAGATAAACTTCAATCTCTCAAGGAACTTTCAAAAACCATCATTTCACCAAATTCCACTCTATCATCATAATGTTTTTCAAAACCATCCAAATCCCAGACATAAAGAAAGGTTATCAAACAGATCTTCACATATAGGATACCTTTCACAAAATCAAATACCATTTCAACTGACAGGTTTTCAAAAACAAATCTTAAATTGGGAAAATCTGATAAGTCAAATCAAGCCTCAACCACTTCGTCCAATTAACAGAAACCATAATAATTTTCAAATCACCGAAAACCATTAACAAATCAGGACCCACCATGGTTTGGCTACCTAAACTTTCTGTCTAATTGCAGGCACTTCATGCTGGAGAGCCCAAGGATGATACATGGTATATCGATAGTGGCCGTTCCAAGCATATGACAACAAACCATAGCCTTCTACAAGACTTCAAACCCACACTACCTCCGATGCAGAAACTTCACAATCAAACCAAAATGATGCGGATCCAGTCGAGAGGGAACCACCAACACTAAATCTCTCTTTAAACATACCCAATCCACCTATCCAAAATGATCCC
Organism: Cichorium intybus; assembly: GCA_023525715.1. NCBI lineage: Eukaryota > Viridiplantae > Streptophyta > Magnoliopsida > Asterales > Asteraceae > Cichorium > Cichorium intybus. The sequence continues at coordinate 214,708 of CM042015.1, read as the reverse complement.
AATGCATCATTTATGGGGGAACCACCAAAACCAGAACCCTCCTAAAACACCCCAATCCACCTGTCCAAATGATCCTAATGCATCATTTATGGGAGAACCACCAAAACCAAATTCCTCTTTAAACAATCCCAATCTACCTATCCAAAATGATCCCAGTGCATCATTTATGGGGGAACTCTCGTTACCCCATTCTCACCCCCAAACCAAATTTTTCCTAAAACATTCAAATAACCAAATTTTTCAAAAAACATCCACATAATCAAAAAAAAAATTGAATAAAGTTTTATCCTTTTAAAAGTTTTTTTTATAAAACCATGTGATTAACATCTTCTTGACTAAATTTTCAGATACTTATGCTCGATGAATGTTCTCAGTTATATTGATTCTTAATTAAAGAGAAGGTTCAAATTTCAAACATTTTTGTTATGTACACTCTCCTATTCCCTTTGAATTTATTTCAATTATAACGATTTTATCTATTAAGGGACATAAGATCAGGAGATTCAGATAAAAACCAAACCCATGTGAGAATTTGTGCCTCGTCTTCAACTGCTAAGTGGAATTCATTTCTGTGAGCAAAGGTGTTTTCATTGTGACTTATAGGATTTATACTCTTATACCGTGATGCTAGTCTCATTTTTGCTTAGATATCAAAATGACCAGGGACGATACAATCATTTCTTTATATATTAGACAAACTGTCTATTATATCACCTATCCCTATCCTCAATCAAACCACTTCAAAGAAAAGATTCATCATCTGGCATAACAAATCTGACAATTGAAGAAACAACAAAGTCATATCCAACAAATGATGTCAACAAATCACAACTGGTAACCACATCAGATATCTTTTACACAAAAGGTATTCGCGAAAATCAAGAAAAGATAAAACAAAGGTGAACACTTCACCAAAGCAAAAGAAGAGTTATTACAACAATCCATAAAGACAGACATCTCTCAAACAACGAATTCTCAAAAGCTTTATCAAATATAGCTGTCAAAACCGAAGACTTACCGGGATACTGTAGCCTTCAAAATTGAATATTCTTAGTTGCAAACTGCACTATGAAAATTTCTAAACCCCTCTACATGTATTTCCCGACGGAGAGAGAGTGAACATCAATGGCATGAATGAAGAAACCCTCAGAGTAATGCCGAAACCAGTCTTATGTGATTGATTATCTAATATGAAGACCAAGTGACTAAAGTATATAGGTATAAATCCACATTAAGCATAAGTCAACACCTTCAAACTGAGAGATATCACTCATCTTTAGTGATTATACACCAGTTCTGCACCCAGAACAACCAAAACACCTCAGTCAAGTGTGAGCTATACCTATGAGCGTTCATCTGAATCGACCTATTAAAGATCACTTGTCGTCTTTATAAGTGCTATAAAATCTTAAGAAATATTATGAAAATGCATATACAAAAACCTTTTGATAATCGAACTCGAGACTTTGATTCAGAAACAAATATTCTTGACAAATATTTTTTCAAAACATAAGTAAAATCTAGTCACCTTTTTCAAAACAAGTGATATGGTTTTATAAATGTCTTATCCAAATTTCAAGAATTTTCAATCAAACATTTTTCTCCTCATTTCATTAATGATCACATAGGGGGAAATTGTTGAATAATGTTTTTATGATTTTATGTGACCATCACTGAAATAAGTCGAAATGTTTTTTAACAAATATTATCAGTATTTCAGGTTGCATGGATTCAAGATTGAACGAGATAAAAAGAAAATACTCTTAAAATCAAAGAATTTTTCCTGTGCTACAGTGATCACGACGCGACAGAAGCCATGGTCACGACGTGAAGAAAAACAAAACACAAAAGTCCAGAATGCTACAGCGCTCGCGACGCGACGGAGGCCCTTGTCGCGACGCGAAGCCTTCAACGCGACACCACCAACCTCTTGATCGCGAGACGACCAAAAACAACACTTTCATCGACGAGTCTTCGCGACGCGACCAAAAGCAACGCGACCAAAAGCAAACGCGACGGAAAGCTCGACATACCAACGAAGACGCACTGACCCGACAAAAAGCACACCGACCACCAGCCAAGCACCCTCGCGACGCGACGGAAGACCCTGTCGCGACGCGAAGCCTGTGTTCAGCAACTATAAATAAGAAGCTCACCTCTTGCCATTCTTGTGCAGAAAAACCTTACACCACACCATACCCATTCAAGCACCAATACATCAAGATTACCCCACGTCCAAAGAGCAAAAAACCTGCCAAAACTCTCTAGAAAACTCTTTTCAACCAAAGAAAATCCACGTCCAAACAAACACCAAACAAAACCGCTACACCCATACTCTACCCGACACCAAACAAAACCTCTACCCAACACCATACAAAACCTCTACCCGACACCAAACAAAACCTCTACCCTACACCAAAAACAAAACCTCTACCCGACACCAAACTTCAAACCTCTAAACAACCTCAACCCGAATACCAAACTACAAAACCTATACACCCTCTACCAAATACATACACCACGAAAACTAAACCACAAAAACCCCGTGCATCTCAATTAAACCGACATCAAAAACCCATTTCACCAAACACCAAAAACTACCAAACCTCATCCTACCGTAAAGAACAAGAATCGACGCTTCAAAGAAAACACCATCTTCCTCAGCAATCGATAAGTTCTTTTGAAATTATCTGTGTCGTTATTGATTTATTTAAACTGTTATAAATCAACTGTACCAAATATCCAATACATCCGAATTGAACCTTGACAACGAAAACATATGTGGACTGTATTTAACCGAGACATCTAACTTCTAACTTCTAACTTCTAACCTCTTTATTTATTGTAAAAACACTTTATCGTTGATAATGGCGTTTATTACATCTAACCTCTAACTTCTAACATTTACTTTATTTACCGCTTTCTGTCTATTTAAATACTGTCTAGTTTAGATTTACTGCTTTATTTTACTTATTTATAGCTTTCAGTTATTTAGTTTTAGTTTATATTTATTCCGCAACTCTTACTTATTCCGTATATTATAGATAAAATACATATCTGTCACACAGTAATCGGCTTAAAAACCTTATTCGTGGAGATCATTTATCGTATATTTTTCAACAGAGGGCGAACCGATTAGAGCATACTTCAAGCGATTCAATGAAGCAACGCTAAATGTACCAGGACAAAACGACAACCTGGTAACCGGAGCTTTCACACATGGCTTATTGCCAGGCCCATTATCAACGAAATTCTTAGGAAAACCACCAGCCACTCGGCAGGAAATGAAGGAGCGAGTAGAACGTTTCCTACGCCAGGAAGAAGGTACGGCTGCCAAAGAAGTGTACCTAAAAGCTGCAGCCACTTCCTCATCAAAAACCAGAGAAAATCACTCACAGTACCTTGGCGATAGACGACAACCTTTCAGAAGAGGTAAACACCAAAAACCCTACAACAACCATTATAGAGATGACAGGAGATATAAGCGGACAGACATTCTGGTTGTCGCCGAAAAAAACAAGCAGGCGAGAAGAACATCGGAACGCCCGAGGGATCAACCTAAGTACTGTGAATTCCATAAATGCTACGGGCATGACATGGCAGAATGCGCCGTGCTGAAGAAAGAGCTTGACCAAAGAATACAACGAGGAAACCTACATGACATCGCCAAATCAATCCGCCCGAAGAACGGTAGAAGCGACACACCAGCGAAAAACATGGACGTGCCAAAGAAGGGGCCAGAGATTCTAGTAATACACAAACACCATCGCAGAGCACGAGAACAAACACCAGACGTTGATGAACAACAAATATAATTTTCCAGTAGAGACAAGAAGCCAGAAGGGTGGAACGGCGACGACCCACTCATCATCCAAGCCAGAGTTCGAGACATCATCATCCACCGCGTGCATATCGATAGCGGCAGCGCAGCGGACATCATGTTCGAACACTGCTTCCGCCAGCTGCCACGGGAATGGAGGGCAGATTTGCGCCCCCCAGCAGGAAATCTAACTGGCTTCATAGGGCACAGCATCATACCAACTGGGATGATCTACCTGCCTATCACAATAGATGACGGTCAGCGAAAGAAAACAGTTACACTCGAATTCACAGTAGTACGAGCACCATCGGAACACAACATCATCCTGGGAAGACCAGCAGCGCTATACTTCGGCATTGTGGCATCAACAGTACATGGTATAATCAAGTTCCCAACGGGTGCCGACGTGGCCACCGTCCTGGCAACGCCACAAAAGACACTCAAATGCTACCAGATAATGCTGCCCGCAGATATCGATGGCAAACGAAAACGCCCAAGAGACGCCTGAAGAAAGCAGAGAAATAATTCACCACGATTTTCCAGACCAAAAGATACAAGTTGGTAGCACATTACCGACCGAGTTACGAAAACATGTGATATCCCTACTCAGAAAATATAAACACGTATTCGCCTGGGAGCCAGCGGACATGGTGGGAGTAGAAAGAACGATCATCGAACACAATCTTAACATCGTGCCAGGAAGTAACGTGGTCAAGCAAAAACGCCGCGGCCAGGCAGGAGAGCGCAACAACGCCATTAAAGCGGAAGTCACCAAGTTAGTACAAGTCGGCATCGTCCGTGAAGCATTCTTCCCAACATGGATAGCCAACCCAGTCATGGTAAAGAAAAGCGATGGTAGCTGGAGAATGTGTATCGACTACACTGATTTAAATAAAGCATCCCCGAAAGATTGTTATCCACTCCCCGAGATAGACCAGAAAGTAGAATCGCTGGAAGGATTTAAGTGGAAGTGTTTCCTAGATGCCTACAAAGGTTATCACCAGATTCTCATGCGGAAGGAAGACGAGGATAAAACAGCCTTTTACACGGATCATGGCACCTTTTGTTACCAGAAAATGCCGTTCGGTCTAAAAAACGCTGGGGCAACATACCAAAGGCTAGTCGACAAGGCGTTCAAAGACCAAATCGGAAGAAACGTCGAAGTATACGTTGACGACATGGTCATAAAAAGCCACGCAGAACAATCCTTGTTGCAAGACATTGAAGAAACCCTTAAAATACTCTCCACAATTCAAATGAAACTCAACCCGACCAAATGCACCTTCGGTGTAGAAGAAGGAAAGTTTCTGGGCTATTACATCACGCGAGAAGGTATCCAACCAAACCCAGAAAAGATAAAAGACTTCGTCGAGATAAAATCACCAGCATGCCTACGAGAAATACAAGGACTCAACGGGAAACTCACAACCCTGGGACGCTTTGTAGCAAAATCAGCAAAAAAAGCTCTCCCGCTGTTCAACACGCTGAAGGGCTGCATTAACAAAAACAATTTCGATGGACAAATGAGGCAGAAATCGCTTTGACACATTTAAAAGAAGCAATGAAGTCGTTGCCCACATTAGCATGCCCAGTCCCAGGGGAAAAGTTATCCATGTACCTGGCAGCGTCACCAGAGGCAATAAGTGCAGTTCTAGCTATGGAAAGAGAACACCAACAGACACCAGTCTATTTCGTCAGTCGGGCGCTTCAAGGCCCAGAACTACGTTACCCGCAATTAGAAAAGTTAGTCCTAGCTTTAATCTATGTAGCACGCCGGCTGAGGCGTTATTTCCAAGCTCACCATATCGAAGTATTGACAAGCCAACCAATCCGCCAAATCCTACTGAAACCAGAGAAATCAAGTCGCCTAGCCAAGTGGGCCATCGAGCTGGGGGAACACGATATCGACTACAAACCAAGAACAAGCATCAAGGGCCAAGCACTAGCAGATTTTCTGGCAGAAATGCCAGAGGAAGAAGAAGCAGCCACAAGTCAAGCTACAAAACAAGAACTAGACGCACCTCCGGAAACCTGGATGCTCCACACGGATGGGGCAGCCAGCAAAGAAGGCTCGGGGGCGGGCCTTGTGTTAACAACCCTAGAAGGCGAGGAAATAACTTACGCACTCAGATTCGACTTCCAAACGACGAACAATGAAGCAGAATACGAAGCACTGCTCGCCGGGATGCGACTCGCGAAGGAGAACGGAGTCAAACACCTCCTGCGTATAGTGATTCTTTGTTAGTAACTAACCAAATCAACGGGGCCTACGAACTAAAAGACCAGCGGATGAAGAAATATGTAGAAGAAGTGAACAGAATAGCAGCCACAATGGAAACTTTCACAGTCAAGCAAATTCCACGTTCAGCTAACAGAAAAGCCGATGCGCTGAGCAAATTAGCCTCTGCGGCATTCGACCATTTTATCCAAAGAGGTCCTAGTGGAAGTCCTAAAAGAAAGAAGCATTGACGGCCAGAAAATAGCACCAATTAGCACAACCACCACCACATGGATGACACCTTTAATCGACTACCTGACGCAAGGCCTCCTGCCAAGTGATAACGCTGAAGCACGCAAGGTCAAAGTGAGAGCCCCCCAATATGCAATGCGAAACGACACATTATACAGACGAGGACATTTAGAGCCCTGGTTAAAATGCATTACCCCAGAAGAAGGAAAAACAGTATTGGAAGAAATTCATGCCGGCGAAGCTGGAGCGCACGAGGGTGCCAGAGCACTCACCGGAAAAACCCTTAGAGCGGGAGTATACTGGCCAGGAATCCATACAGACGCAACATAAGTCACAAAGAAATGTACCGCATGCCAAACTTTTTCACCACTCCACCACTTACCAGCGGCCCCTATGACCAGCATTTCAAGCCCATGGCCTTTCTACCAATGGGGAATTGATATAGTTGGCCCGTTCCCGGAAGCACCCGGTCGAGTGAAATTTCTCATCGTAGCAGTAGATTACTTTACCAAGTGGATCGAGGCAGAGGCTGTCGCATCAATAACGGGGAGGAACATGATTAAGTTCATGTGGAAGAACATCCTAACCAGATTTGGCACCCCGAAAGTCCTAGTTAGTGACAACGGCTTACAATTTGCGGAAGATCCATTCCGCACATGGTGTGCCGAAAGGCTAATTAAACAAAAGTTCACATCTGTTGCACACCCCCAAGCCAACGGCCAAACTGAAGTGTCTAACAGAACATTGGTGGCGGGACTAAAGAAAAGACTGGGGAAAGCGAAAGGTTGCTGGGTGGAAGAATTACCCACGGTACTTTGGTCATACCGCACTACCCCACGAACGTCCACAAAGGAAACCCCATTCAGACTGACGTACGGCACGGAAGCCGTCCTGCCACCAGAAATCTTCATAGGCAGCCTGCGCACCATGGAATTCACGGAAGAAAATAACAACCAGGACCTCCGCCTTAACTTAGACATCCTGGAGGAGAAGCGAGAATTGGCCAATATACGACAGGCATGCTACAAGGCGGCAACAGAGAAATACTACAACGCGCGGGTTAGAGAAAAATGTTTTGGTATAGGCGACTTGGTCCTCCGGAAAAATGAAGCAAGTCACGCTGAACCAAGAGGCAAACTTGGTCAGACATGGGAAGGCCCATACAGAGTCACAGAGGCCAACTCAAAAGGATACTACACCCTGGAAACTTTGGAAGGCAGAGCAATACCGCGAACATGGAACGTTCAGAACCTCAAACAGTTCCACTGCTAGGAAAACTACCGGCTGAACGCCACCATCAACGTTCATCCAAAAATTGTAATCGCCACATGAACAAAGTAATGAATGCAAATGTTGTTTTCACTTATATATGTTACAAATGAATAAAATGCTGAAGAAGGCTTAGCGACTCCTGGTCCTAGTCTTAAAAACCTTAAGGGTGAAATACCCCTTCGCGGACTAAGCGACTCCTGGTCCTAGTCTTAGCAAGGTTATCCAGGTGAAACACCCTGAAGAAGGCTTAGCGACTCCTGGTCCTAGTCTTAAAAACCTTAAGGGTGAAATACCCCTTCGCGGACTAAGCGACTCCTGGTCCTAGTCTTAGCAAGGTTATCCAGGTGAAACACCCTGAAGAAGGCTTAGCGACTCCTGGTCCTAGTCTTAAAAACCTTAAGGGTGAAATACCCCTTCGCGGACTAAGCGACTCCTGGTCCTAGTCTTAGCAAGGTTATCCAGGTGAAACACCCTGAAGAAGGCTTAGCGACTCCTGGTCCTAGTCTTAAAAACCTTAAGGGTGAAATACCCCTTCGCGGACTAAGCGACTCCTGGTCCTAGTCTTAGCAAGGTTATCCAGGTGAAACACCCTGAAGAAGGCTTAGCGACTCCTGGTCCTAGTCTTAAAAACCTTAAGGGTGAAATACCCCTTCGCGGACTATGCGACTCCTGGTCCTAGTCTTAGCAAGGTTATCCAGGTGAAACACCCTGAAGAAGGCTTAGCGACTCCTGGTCCTAGTCTTAAAAACCTCAAGGGTGAAATACCCCTTAGCGGACTCAGTGACCCCTGGTCCTAGTCTTAGCAAGGTTATCCAGGTGAAACACCCTAAGGAAGGCTTAGCAACTCCTGGTTTTAAGCCATACAGACCATAAAGGACGAATTACCTAAGGAGCAGGGCGACTCTCGACCCTAGCTTTAGCAAAACCATCTGGCTAAACCATTTTGAAAAAGACATGGTAATTCCAAGTCTTAAATCTTACAGACCCAAAAGATGAAGCACATCACAGCAAACTTAACAACCTCCTGTTCCAGTCTCATCAAGCACTACCCAAGCTAGCTATCTTAGAAGAAACCTACCAGCATGCACCCCCGAATGCACCCAAAATACAGAACCACAGATAAGAACCAATCCACCAACAATCCCAATTCTGTCCGACAATAAAAAACTCAAACAACTGCGTGCAGAAGAAAAACACCCCACAATAGCCATCAATCAACATCAAATAAAAAGCAACCAAACACCAAGTCCTGGCTCGTGAGCCTTACAAAACAAAACAAAAACCTTGTCCAAATGGCCTCAGAAGGGCCTTACAAACATTGTTTCATCAACAAATAACACGGAAAGACAAGACATTAAATACCTGCTACGTATGAGAAGGGCCGGCAACATGGCTCGGGTCCAGCAAAGCCTTCAAGTCAGGCACACCGAGCTCCCCAAGTTTGAAGGCGGTAGCGTAATCAACATTCATAAAAGCATCCACCGCCTCGTCTACCTCCAAACCAACATCAAGGGGGGCTCCTCCTCCTCTGCCGCAACCTCCTTACCCGCCTTCATATCCTTTATTGCACGAGAATAACCTTGAGCTTGTCCAGCCGCCATGCACACCTCCTTGAGACGATGCACGCCCATTCCAAAGTCCCGGCTTTCCATGACCAAGTCAACAACACCTACAACACCATTGGTCAGGAGCCAGGACAGGTCCGCCTCCACCTCCTCAAGCGCCTGTGTCTTGGCCTGAGCAACCCGGTCACGCTCTACAGCATCCCTCTCAGCACTCTCAAGTTGGATATGCAGACCCTCATTCTCAGATTTTATACCAGCCAAAACATCTTGAAGCTCAACTTTTTCCTGTTCAAGCACAGATAATTGCTCCCTCAACCGGGCAACCTCTTCTCCAACCACCTGCAAAGATGCCACTTGAGATCGAAGGTCCTTCAACAAACCTTCATGCTTGACAACTTCAGCACGGGCAGCATCCAACTCCTGCTGGAGAGAGGGGCGATCAGCATTGGCGGCCAGCATCTGCTCCAAACGATTTGCACTTTCACCAAAGAAACAAGCGCTTTGGGCAGCCGCATATCGGAGGGAACCTACCAAATCGGCCGGGGAATAACTCCCCATCTCCGAACGAGTACCCGGAGGAAACGCATGCTGCGTGAACTCCAAGGCAGTCTGGTAATTTGAAAGGCGTGCACCTTCCGATAAGGACCACCCAGGGACAAACACCCCAGTAGAGGCAACATGACCACCCTCTATAGAACCCGAAGGGGGAGGCCCCAAAGCGGCTGTACTCCCACGGTGACTAAAACCACTAAAATCCGGGCGAGGAGGTTGAGGCCCAACCGGCAGTGAATGATTGCTTTCCCCAGAACCTTCTCCAATAACGTCCTCGACAACAGGGTGGGTACCGATACGAGCACCCCCACCCTGGTCCATCCCCATGTCTGCACCCTGCGATGTGTCGTCGGCAATGTTGATCACAGGAGACTGGGGGGAATAAATCCCGACGAGCCACCACTACCAGCCAAACGGCGAGGGCGCAATCGCCGTGGCAACACGACGTTCCCGGAACCCTCACCAGCAGCAAATAACCCCGCACGCCTCTTCACCAAAGCCCTAGAAGAACCACCTTGCTCACCACTAACTTCCGTATCAACAACCCTCCCATCAACAGCCGAAAAAACCAAAGGCCCAATGCTTGCATCCCTTCGCCTCTCCTCCTCTTGCACCGCCGAGGCCCGAGTAATAAAAGCCTCATGACGGAAGGCGCGAGAAGGAAGTACCCGATCAACCAATGGAATTTCTCGATATTGGAGACTCCCACGATAATTCTTCGCCAGCACATCAATAAACCGGATGTCATTTTCCCGTCCTGTAACAAAGAGAATCCATCAAGCATTCTCAATTTTTCTTTATTTTCAAAAAAAAAAGGGGGGGGGGGGGGGAAGAGGAGAATAAGAAACCAAAACAACAAGGAGCAAAACTAACCGTCCACAATGGTAAAGAATTCGAGCATCTTGCCACGAAGTTTCCAGGAAGTACTCATGCCAGCGCCGGCTAGAATGTACTCAGGAAGCTCCCCACCAACCACATGGAAAGATCGGAGAACCTTTGCGATAGCTTCCTTCGCGGGGAAGAGAGTGAAAGCACGATCAGTGATAGGATCGACACGATGCTTCATAACACCCACTCGGTTCTCTTTAACCCAAATAAAATGCTGAGACCAGTTCCGGGCAGTTCCCTTCTGATCGGTAACAAGTGTGGGGCGATCTTGACGAACACAGAAGGTATAGTTGTTCCCGGTGGAAGCACGAGTAAACCGAAAGAAATGACGGAAAACGTACAAATCAGGCTTTAGGTGAACGGCCCTGGACAGAAGTTCGAAAGCGATAATCTTATTCACACCGTTAGGAACCAGTTGATGAATATGAACGTGGTAATGGTCGAGAACCTCCATGAAAAAATCTGATGTAGGTAAACGATAACCGGCCTCGAAATGTTTCAGATACATACCAATCTTCCCCGCAGGAGGAAAAGAAAAAATAGCTCCGTCGGCGGGAAGCTCCACACCATCCTCCGGCTGGAAGCCGTAGCGAGCCACAAGCGAATCATAGTACCGAGAATCAGGACCGACACCTGAAGAAGAACTCATCTTGACAACAAACAAAAGAACAGAGAAGGAGAAGAGCAAGAAATCGACAAAGGGAAAAGAAACCGCAAAGGAACTAATGGCCGGAGAAAAATGAGGATATAAAGAGGTGGGATAAACGATAGCCGTAAGCGGGAGTTTCAAAATTCAAAGATAATGATTAATACCGTCTGAATAAACGGTCACATCAGCGTGTTGTACTCAATGCTAGCCCTAGCCACCATCACTAGCTACGCACACGCAATAATGCCTAAGGCTAGGGAGACTTGATAGCGTGCCATCTGGCAACCGCTAATGCGCCTTCCAGAGCATTCGTGACGATCCCAAGCTCACCAACCGCTGGAAGTTCCTCGCCAGGAAGTCCCTTCCGGCCAACGGATAAATCGCCCTGGCAAGACCTCCCCTGGAGAGCTACACTCCAGCGCACTAACGACGTATTTGCTGGAACGACCAGCATGAACTGCACTTGGCGCCACACTCCTCGACTCACGCGTGGCGCCCATACCTGACACAGATCGTGCGCGCCCCATCCAGCCGGCCTGAGCCAATAGGGTTATGGTAAAGGACAAAGATCGTACTATCAACGGACGATTTGGTCCCCTCCTGCCATAGCAAAGATCCTGTCGGCCATAGCCACACAGGGAAAGACGTATAAAAGCCCCCAGGGGGCACCCGGTAAGGGGGATGATACTCTAAACTGATATACACTTATAAAACCTTGCCGGAGATCTGACTTTGGCATCGGAGCGTTTTCCCAGGACCTCCTCCCGGAGAACGGCTAACGCTGCCATTCCTTTGTGATTGTGGTCGCAGGTCAGGCCCAGGACGACCAGAATCACCCGTGAAGTGAGAACCAGACGATCGAAGAGCTGATATCGCATCAATATATATATATATATATATATATATATATATATATATATATATATATATGTATATATATATATATATATATATATATATATATATATATATATATATATATATATATATATATATATATATATATATATATATATATATATATATAGGGAGAGGATCAACATAAAACACCTTTTTGTACATAGAACCATAGAACCACTCTTTTAACCCTACGATCATTATATGACTGGCTTAGATTAAAAGGATGCACCAATACTATTATAGTCATGATGCAGGGAATCACATACTCATAAGGGCATAATCGGGTTTCTACATCTACCATTCCAAACATCCTTAACGGTTTGATAACATCACCACCCTAATTCACGTCTTCAACGACTTGCTGTAGATTAGCCTTCGAATTGATTCCAGAAATCGATTTTGGTTGTATCTCTTTTTCTTGGATTGATCAAATTAGGTGAAGGCGATTCCAAAACTCAATTTAATTCCAAAAATCGAGATAAAAATCACCTCCACCTGCTACAGTCGGGATTGAGAACGAGATAAAAATCTCCTCTACCTGCACATGCTACAATCGAGATTGAGAACGAGATAGAGATCGAGACAGAGGGATCAACGAAGAGAAAGAGAGAGAGATCGAGACATATGGATTGATGCAGAGGGACAGAGAGACAGAGAAAAATCTATGATTTTCTATGTTCAGTAATGAACATGAATGGAATTTCTTAGTTTTTATAAATGTTCATTCATGTTCACTACTGAACAGTCAAGATCGAGAATGAAAGAGAGAAAGAGAGAGAGATCGAGAATGAAAGAGAGAATGATAGAGATCAAGACAGAGGGATCAAGGAAGAGAAAGAGATCGAGATCGAGATAGATGGATCGATGAATACATGTTCGCAAATGAACATATGTTCAATAATGAACATTTGTTCATTAATGAACATATGTTCATAAATGAACATGTGTTCATCCATTAAGATTATTCATTTTTGTTACTGTTCTTAACATCGACCTACTACTTTTCTCCTATCATTATAATGTCATTTTTAAGTTGTATCATCATTTTATGATATTATGTTCATGAATGAACATATGTTCACTGATGAACATATGTTACCAATACGCTGTAAACATAAGAATCAAATCAAATTAGGTTGTTTTGTTTTTAAGAAGCATCAAAATCGGTTTGTTTGTTGATCAAATTTGTGGAAATCGATTTGAAATCCCTTGGCTTGATCTCCGTTTTGGTTGTAATCTGTGGATGCCGTTTTGGTCAGGAGCGAAATCTTGATTATAAGGTCGTGATTTTGATTCAGTTATTCGTGGTTTTTTATTACTATTCAGCTAAGAAATTAACATATTTTCTATATTTAAGGGATTTGTTTTTGTTCCTATTATTAAGCAACGATTTTAGTTTCCTTTTTTAATTAAGTAGTTGTTAAATGACGATCATAACCCTAGCCCTCATTATTTGATCCAATGGTTGATAAGGTGGTTCTATGGTTCTATACATAAAAATGGTTCTATGTTGAACCCACCACTATATATATATATATATATATATATATATATATATATATATATATATATATATATATATATATATATATATATATATATATATATATATATATATATATATATATATATATATATATATATATACACACACACACACATAGTGGTGAGATTTTTTTCCATTTTTTAATTTATAAATAACTTATCAAGGGTATATAGTGTGAATTAAATTAACAAATAAATTATTACGGGTAATCGGTCCTATTATATTTGTTAGGGACTAAGCGCGTAACAAAACCAAACAAGAGAGACTGTCTGAATTAAAAAAAGAGTTAGAGACCAAACATACAAGTTACCCCAAACCATAGAGACCATTAACGTAATTTTCTCTTAAAATAATGGTTTAATTTTTAAATAGAGGTTTATAATCAGTTAAGCATGTGTATGTTTGAATTTGGAAAAAGTAGTTCTTAATTTTTTTATTGTACTCGCTAGACATTTTGATAGCACGTTATTATACATATTTTATACACGATATCAGAATACTAAAAGTTGCAATTTTTGCTAAAAAGTAAAATAAATGGTATCTAATGGTTTAGATTTGTTTATTTCAAGGTTTATGAGACGTTTGGAGCGAAAGGAGCTGAAAATGGGAAAACTCCAAGATTTACGCGACGTGTTTGAAACACCACGAGCAGCGTGGAGGAGTTCATCACGACGCAACCACGTAAACAGTAGCGACGTGAGCGTGATGGAAGATAATGACACCAAACTGGGAGATAATGTTGAGACGTGAAGAGATAACAATAAATCGCGACAACTGTGCCTATCGCGATGCGATCATGATGACATAGCGATGAGACCACTGTCGTCATAAAAAGTATTTGAACAACCTCAGTTGCGATTTTGACACATCTTTTACACATTATTCCACATTTGGACCGATGAAAAACCTAGATACAACGTTTTGAGAGTCCAGAAGGCTGTTAGGTGGCCGAAATGCTGATATGGAGCAGAACTCTGAACGATTATATAACGTACCAAATTTCGTAATAAAAATTTCATTTTAAAAACGATTCAATTACATGAAAAGGATTGCCAATTAATCCATCCAAATTAAAACTTAATATTTAAAACATATAAAATTGTATTTACAAAAGAACATTATGCAGCGGAAGACTTAGATACCAAAACTTCAGATGCGGTACAGTCGTGCCGTGCTCCAACCTCAAGCCAGCAGATACCTGAAAAATAGTTAAGGTGAAAGAGTAAACACAAAACTTAGTGAGTTTCACAAAATATCTCACGATTCGTCATATAGGCACAACCATCATCATCGACTTCCGTCGGCAACATCGTCATCGACTTCCATCGGCAAACATCGTCATCGACTTTCGTCGGCAAACTTCGTCATCGACTTTCGTCGGCAAACATCGTCATCGAATTTCGTCGGCAAACATCGTCATCGACTTTTGTCAGCAAACATCGTCATCAACTTTCGTCGCCAAACACGTAAGACACATACAACACATTATTACACAAAGTAATAAGGCTACACGTTTAACTTCGCCGATAATATAGTGAGAAGACTCACCTGATTCGCAAAGCCAGACAACACTCCTCACGCGCGTCCTCAGATCCGACAATGCGAACTTCCTAACAAGGATAAACTCCACTTAAAACGTCCTAAATCCAAACATGATAATCCTCTAAGACCGGTATCCAAAACCCTCAAGTTTGACCGAAAGTCAAACTGGTCAAAAGTCCACGGTCAAAGTCAACAGGCACGGTTAGCGTCGCTAAATATGAACAGTGTCAAAAGTCCATTAAGCTCTTAATCCATTCAGCCAAAGTCTTAAACCTTCCAAGGACATTCCAAACACTCCCTAAGACCATAAAAATCCTAACTTTACTATCCAAACATGACCTTGCAAATTCATAAACAAGATCCAAGCCCAAAATGGTCCAAAACTAACCAAAATCACCAAAGAGAGTTTGGCTTACTCTCTAAACCATCCAAAGGTTCTAAATAGGTATTTAAGGAATAAAGTTCGAGACTTTATCCTTTTCAAACATGGACAATCACCAAAAGGGACCATTACATCATTTAAATCCATAAAAATCCCACTAAAACACAAAGAGAAGCTTAAAAATGCATAAAGGTGGAAACTTTACTCACAATAGTCCATTCAAGTGTAGATCTATGAAGCTTCACCCAAGAGAAATCACTTCTAGCAAGACCACCATCCTTCAAGCATCATCAAGGCTTCAAAAATCCATGCAAACACACCAAAATCATCAAATAACCATTCCAGAAGTCTAGAGAGAGAGTATGAACGTTTTGGAGGCTGAAAAATGGTATTTGGCAGCTGCCCAAGGGTTGCCAACCCTTAAATATGGCCCAAGGATAAAAATTTAGGGTTTTGGCCCAAAATCCATAGTTAGCGTCGCTAACTGAGATCGGGATTAGGGTCTTACAGAATAGGAGCAAGAATCATTAGGTTATCGTATACGTTTACTTTTTTATCTATAATTAATGAACATTATGGTTTCTTTCCGATTCACTTTTTTGTCTATAATTAATGAACATTATGGTTTCTTTCTGATTCTAGTTCTAGATTTAGGGTTAAACACATTGTTTTTGTTTCACTTTGAATAAAGAATGATATACATTGATTGATATTCAGTTATTAAAAGTTGTTTATTTTAGCTTGCTAGTTTCATCAAAAATCATTATATGCTAAGTTTGAGTATTTATCGTTCTATTGCTGAGTTATTTCAATCTAGAGGACAAATTTGATTGTTTGACTTGAATCGTGATTGTTTTATGACCAATAGACATGAATGACTAGATATAGACCAAATTCTAGGGTTAGGACAATAAAGTTATCAACTTTGATGTGTACGTTGCATTATATGACCATTATGTGCATTTATTATTCACCATGACCGTTGGGATTAATTGCCCCATTAAATCTAGAAGATATGAATTTATAAATTGATAATGAAGATAACTAATTTGCAAGACCATTGTGATTAGGAAACTTTAGAATCATTAGGATTAATGAACTGATCAATGGAACTAATCAGCTTAGGAATCAGTAAGCAACAATTAATAACCATTGCACTTAATAGAAATCAATCATAATTGAAGGGTGAAATCAAGTCTAAATAAGAACATCTTCATAATTGTTTTCCATCCCAGATTTCATTTTGATTGTTTTTTGCATTTCATAATAAAATCCCCCTTTTTTACTTTATGTTTTAGTTTAATTGCTAATCAAATATTCTAACTCTGTTTCATACTTGTTCCCATGGATTTTGATACCCTTTCTTACCACAACTATATTGCTACACAATTAGGTACACTGCCTAGTATGTTGTAATACTTAGTTTGATAAGATCGCTTTATAATTTTTTTGGCCTTACGCATCAGTTTATGGCACCTGGATTGGTATGACACGAACATATCACATATTAAATAATAAGATATAACTTAAATTAACCACAATGTATGATTTTGGTTTTTACATGATGGCAATAATAAGTGAATATGTTGAAAGTTGCATTAAATGCGACAATCTAAACTTAGAATGGTTTTATTGTGTCAAGTTGATCCTTAATTAGCTTGTTAATGTTGTGTTTTGGTATTAAGGTAAGATAAGGGATTTGATGTGTAACGTTTGGAAGTTGATGGGTGTAACACCCGGCTTTTAATATAAATACACCCCTTTATTTTACACGTTTTAAAATATATTTTATTCAACAAAATATTATACAGGGGAATATATTACAAGCCAAAAGCACACAAGTAGTATCTGGGAGTACGAAATCTCCTCAAAGCCGGGCTGCTACTATCTGCTCTAACCCCGAAGCACCTCTTTCCCTTTAGTAGGGTCTATATCACCTGCACAGTTAGTATCCACAGGGGTGAGCTATACAAGCTCAATGAATAATCGATAAGCGTTACAAAAATATACAACATAGAATTTTCAGCTTCCACATCATATCATGGTTCCCAGCAATATCGAGTCCTAAGGACTCAATGTGTATCCCCTGAGTGAGTGATAGAACTGCCGGCCGATTAAGCCATCACAACACTTGTATGTGGTCCCACCACAATTACTGCTTACACGACCGTCACAACGTATATATGTGGTCCCAACCACCAACAATAGTCCGTGGCCCCACAGGAAAGGTGGTCTCAACCACGAGTACCGAGTATGTGACCCCACGGTAAGGTGGTCCCAATCACATGAACCAGTAATGTGGCCCCACAGGAAAAGTAACACTTAGGTATCGATTACTCACCTGGTTGTTGACTAAAGCTTTTGTCTTTTTCTGCTTTGTATCCTCTTCCAACCTTGACTGTTATCACAGTACAAAATCTATCATTTATAAATCTTCCATTCACCCTTTTTAATAGTTCCAAAATAACACTTCATGATTTATCAAGTAAAGAACGGCCAGGTAGAAGATTAGATGGGGTGGCAGGATCCTTTCAGCATTTTAGCCTTTCGGAAAATCCAACAACCAGATCCCATGTAATCGGCCTAGCCACCGTTCTCGTAAGTAAATCAATTAGCACTATTTTGGAACAAAGTCTCCATAGCCTGGGTTATCTCCCGGCTCGAACTTGGTTATTTGATATAAGTCAAAATGACTAGCAATCGTTCCCTTCATATTATATGCAAAATACTATTATAATTGTACTAAAGGTTTGGAACTTACTTTCCGTATGTCGAGACGACGATCGCTACCCGAACCTATTGATTTCCCTCTCTTATAGCACCTCTTCCTTACTAACACACTCCTCAATAGTATATAAGTGTTTAGTATTTCTTTTGCCCAAAAATGAGGCTTGGAGCTCCTATTTATAGGCCTCTGGACCCTATTCGCGTCGCGACGGACCCCCGGTCGCGTCGTGACCATTACGTAAGCACTTACCTCATCGCGCACCTCTCTAGAAGCCTCTGCCGGGCCTCGCGTCGCGAGCACTATTCACGTCGCGTCGTGAGCACTATTCACGCCGCCGGAGTTACTATTCTTTTTTTTTTTTTTTTTTTTTTTTTTTGAAAATGGTCGTTACAAGTTCTCCCCCCCTTTATAAGATTCCGTCCCCGGAATCAAGCAAACAATTGGGGGTACTTCGCTCTCATTTCCTCTTCAGCTTCCCAAGTTACATCCGAGCCCTTGTGATATCGCCACTGTACTTTTACCATATTAATCTTCTTGTTCCGCAGCTGTCTCACCTTGCGGTCTAAAATCTTTTCTGGCTGCTCCGGGTACCTCAACTTTTCATCTATTTCAATTTTAGGTAAAGGCACTCGTTAGGACTCGTCAAACAGAGTCTTTCTCAAATGTGACACATGGAAGACGTTGTGAATGCCTCTTAGCTCCTCAGGTAGCTCTAACCGGTTGGCTACAGCTCCCACCCTTTGTAATACCCGGAACGGGCCAATAAAGCGAGGACTCAGCTTACCTTTCTTTCCAAAACGAATCAGACCCTTCCACGGGGAAACCTTAAGCATCACCATATCGCCAACCTGAAACTCTATAGGTTTCAATCGACGATCAGCATACTGCTTTTGGCGGTTTTGAGCAACCTTTAAATGTTCTCGAATTTCTCGAATTTTCTCCTCGGTTTGAGCTACAATCTCGGGTCCAGCTAACGGCTTTTCCCCTAACTCTGTCCAACATGTCGGAGTACGACATGGTGCTCCATACAATGCCTCGTATGGCGCCATCTGAATGCTGGAATGATAGCTATTATTATATGCGAATTCCACCAAAGGCAAGTGATCCTCCCAGCTTCCACCAAAATCTATAACACAGGCACGAAGCATATCCTCCAATGTCTGAATAGTCCTTTCACTCTGTCCATCAGTCTGAGGATGGTAAGCAGTACTCATTAAAACTTTCGATCCAAACTGCTTTTGGAAGCTCTGCCAAAACCCAGACATAAATCGACTATCTCGGTCGGATATAATGGAGGATGGTACCCCGTGTCTACAGACTACTTCATCAATATAGATTCTGGCTAATTTGCTAACTTTATAATCTTCACGTATGGGTATGAACTGAGCGGATTTGGTCAGTCGATCCACGATCACCCATATTGCATCGTGTCCTCGTGGCGTCCGAGGAAGTTTTGTCACAAAGTCCATAGTGACCTCGTCCCACTTTTTCATTGGAACTGGTAGAGGCTGAATTTCTCCATACGGCTTTTGATGATTGGACTTTACTTGCAAGCACGTTTGGCACCGTTCCACATATCTTCCTATATCCCGCTTCATTCCCGGCCACCAATACATCGGTTTCAGCGTCCGGTACATCTTGGTGCTACCCGGGTGTATAGCATAACGGGAACAATGCGCATCCTCGAGGAGTAGCTTCCGTGCTTCACCCTGCTTTGGCACCCATACTCGACCTTTAAAGGTCTTCAATCGCTGAGAATTTTCCTCGAGTTGGTTAATATAGCTAACCATGCGTTCACTTTTCACATGCTCCGCCTTCCCTGCTTCCTCTTGGGCTGTTCGAATCAGCTCAGGTAGCCGACTAACTATGCTCATACAAGCAGACACAACCCTAATGGGTCTCTCTTTTCGACTGAGAGCGTCTGCAACTACATTCGCCTTCCCTGGATGGTACAAAATCTCGCAGTCATAGTCTTTGAGTAAGTCCATCCATCTCTGCTGCCTCATGTTCAACTCCTTCTGATCGAACAAATATTTGAGACTCTTATGGTCCGTATAGATCCTGAACTTTACTCCATATAGGTAATGTCTCCACAACTTTAATGCTAACACCACAGCAGCTAGTTCCAGATCATGTACCGGGTATTTTTTCTCAGCTTCCTTCAATTGTCTGGATGCGTATGCAATCACCCTGCCCCTCTGCATTAAGACACATCCCAGACCTACCCTAGAGGCGTCACTGTAAACCACAAAGTCCTCTCCACCTTGTGGTAATGCAAGAACTGGGGCTTCACACAAAGCTTGCTTCAGCTTCTGAAATGCAGCTTGCTGTTCTTCAGTCCATTCAAACTTCTCGCCCTTCTTAGTTAATTTGGTCAAAGGAGCTGCAATAGAGGAGAAGTTCTCTACAAATCTCCTGTAATATCCAGCTAGCCCAAGAAAACTGTGTATCTCTGATACCAACTTGTAACACCCGGCTTTTAATATAAATACACCCCTTTATTTTACACGCTTTAAAATATATTTTATTCAACAAAATATTATACAGGGGAATATATTACAAGCCAAAAGCACACAAGTAGTATCTGGGAGTACGAAATCTCCTCAAAGCCGGGCTGCTACTATCTGCTCTAACCCCGAAGCACCTCTTTCCCTTTAGTAGGGTCTATATCACCTGCACAGTTAGTATCCACAGGGGTGAGCTATACAAGCTCAATGAATAATCGATAAGCGTTACAAAAATATACAACATAGAATTTTCAGTTTCCACATCATATCATGGCTCCCAGCAATATCGAGTCCTAAGGACTCAATGTGCATCCCCTGAGTGAGTGATAGAACTGCCGGCCGATTAAGCCATCACAACACTTGTATGTGGTCCCACCACAATTACTGCTTACACGATCGTCACAACGTATATATGTGGTCCCAACCACCAACAATAGTCAGTGGCCCCACAGGAAAGGTGGTCTCAACCACGAGTACCGAGTATGTGACCCCACGGTAAGGTGGTCCCAATCACATGAACCGGTAATGTGGCCCCACAGGAAAAGTAACACTTAGGTATCGATTACTCACCTGGTTGTTGACTAAAGCTTTTGTCTTTTTTTGCTTTGTATCCTCTTCCAACCTTGACTGTTATCATAGTACAAAATCTATCATTTATAAATCTTCCATTCACCATTTTTAATAGTTCCAAAATAACACTTCATGATTTATCAAGTAAAGAACGGCCAGGTAGAAGATTAGATGGGGTGGCAGGATCCTTTCAGCATTTTAGCCTTTCGGAAAATCCAACAACCAGATCCCATGTAATCGGCCTAGGCACCGTTCTCGTAAGTAAATCAATTAGCACTATTTTGGAACAAAGTCTCCATAGCCTGGGTTATCTCCCGGCTCGAACTTGGTTATTTGATATAAGTCAAAATGACTAGCAATCGTTCCCTTCATATTATATGCAAAATACTATTATAATTGTACTAAAGGTTTGGAACTTACTTTCCGTATGTCGAGACGACGATCGCTACCCGAACCTATTGATTTCCCTCTCTTATAGCACATCTTCCTTACTAACACACTCCTCTATAGTATATAAGTGTTTAGTATTTGTTTTGCCCAAAAATGAGGCTTGGAGCTCCTATTTATAGGCCTCTGGACCCTCTTCGCGTCGCGACGGACCCCCGGTCGCGTCGTGACCATTACGTAAGCACTTACCTCATCGCGCACCTCTCTAGAAGCCTCTGTCGGGCCTAGCGTCGCGAGCACTATTCACGTCGCGTCGCGAGCACTATTCACGCCGCCGGAGTTACTATTCATTTTTTTTTTTTTTTTTTTTGAAAATGGTCGTTACAATGGGTTGGTTTGAAGTTGTTGGTGCTGATGGGTTTTAAACTTGAAGTTACAAAGAACACGGAACGAGGCTCGTTTGTTATAAACTTCTTATAAAGTACGTGTAAATCTTCAACCCGGCCCAAATCCAGGAGTTATTGGTGTGTGGCATATAATGTTGACATGTCGTCATTTTGTGTGGTGAGCTAGGGTTTTCAGCATATATTTTTCTCCCGTTTCTATTTTGTTCTTCGTCGAGCTCATGCTTGTTTCAATATATATTGTTCATTGATTTTGTGTGTAGATACTTAGGTGTTGTTTGTTTTTTGAATAAGATCTTCTTGAAGACGGCAGACCTAAAAAGGTCTGTGTTGCTTACCTCACAGACTGTTTGTTTTTTAGCAGACGGCAGACCTAAAAAGGTCAGCACGCCCTCTTTTTGGCACAGACTTGAAACTACCTATTCTTGGGTCTTCTTACATATTCCAACCCCAAAATATTACATTTTACCATAAAATATAAAAGTCTTTTTTTCAACTACATCGTGCGACTTCTACAACAAACGCATCTTCTAATCCTAAAAAAAATAAAAGTTCATTTTTATATTTGTACTTTTCTAATTCTATTTAATTGTTTTTGAAAACACTTTAATTTTTTTTAACAAACGGTTGTGATTTTCTATCAACATTAGTTTTGTGAAGTAAAAATATGGATAATTGTTGGATTTATGTTTATTCTTTTATAAATCTTATATGTGATATTTTATTTTTATTGTTCTTCTAAATAAATAAAACTTTATAAAATATATAATCTTGTGTCTTCTAACCTCTTCTAACTAAACATATCACTCTTTTAAGGTCTTATAATCTTGTATCTATTTATCTCATTGTACTTAGAAAAATCTAATATATTGTATTATGACATTTTCAATTTCTTTATTTATGAAGTTATACGTTAAAAATTTTTGATCGCTTATCAATACAAATTGTTTTGGATTTGAATAATTTTGTGTTAAACGAGTATCTTTCCAAGATATAATATTATAACAAATAGATAGATATAAGTTTATTTATTATTTATTATTTGAACTACATAATGTCTGCTCACGCATTAGTTTTCAAAAAAATGAAATGATCTAGTTTTAAAAAAAAATTGTGTATAAGTTCTTTAAAACTATTTCAAATAATTAAATGTTAAAAAAATATTATTAAGATGAGAAGTTTATATGCAATATTGTAATATATAAACAAATGATTGCAAAATATTTAAGTGGTAGATGAAAAGTAACAAAAATAAGTCATAAAAGTTTTTACTCTAATAATATCAAGTGGTTGATGGAATGTATTCATGTGTTTACTTAAAAAAAACAGTTTATATAAATTTCAATTTAATATCACAACCTACAGACTTTAAAAAACAAACAGTCTTCTTCTTGCAGACTGTAGACGTTTGGTCCACATCTTATTCTGCATTTGTGGTCCGCAAATTGCAGAAATTTTACCTCTTTAAAAACAAACAACACCTTAGTTATAGCATTGTTAATCGTTTTGGTTAACATGTTTAGGTTCAATGATTTATTTTGAGTGATTTCATAAAGAGGTTTTGTTGTAAATGTATTTGAAATAGCTCTTCATCAATAAAAAACCTTTCCAATTAACGTGTGTTGTTCGGTTATGGTATCAGAGCTAAAGGTTTCGCATAAGTGTTGCTTGATTTGTTGATCACCGACTTCTTGCAAATCGTTGGTGTAACACCCAAACTTTTACACAAATTTTTTTTAGCATTTTACACCCAAAAACACAAATTTTCGAAATTAATCACTTAGAGATGTCTTAATACATCCTAAGTGATTCCTAAAACTTAATGAAAACATTGAAATCAGCTTTGAATCTCTTGAACCCGTGGGTAGGGTTCTTAAGCTCACAACCCCCAATTTGACAATTCCTCAACACCCTTAAGATTTGTGTGTTTGTCGAGTGATTTGAACTTGTTTAGATAGAAAGAATCATAGGAACAACTTGGATCGTGGCTATAACTTCAGATTCCAACTTGTCCCGTGAAGAACACATAGGGAATTAGGTTAGAAAGTTTAATTACTAACCTTTTTATTGAAGAATTCTTTCTTCAAAACTTGGCTTCTAATCTCGTGAACCTTCAAACTCTGCTCAACTCTCGCTCACTCTCGCTCTCTCTCGCTCTCTCCCGATACTTCTGCAAGCTTCTGGGAAGTGGGAGATCTTTCCCACTATTTATAGTTCCAAATTTTCAGTTTTAACCCTCTAGTTCTTTTTCTCCCAATTTGACACCATACACAAATTTTTATTACACCATACTTTAATTTCTTACATTAATACACATAATTACAAAATATTTTACATTAAAGTTCAAAATATGGCGAAAGACTAATTTGCCCTTTCTCATAACTTTACTATTACACATAATTATTTTACATATATATATATATATATATATATATATATATATATATATATATATATATATATATATATATATATATATATATATATATATATATATATATATATATATATATATATATATATATATATTACAATTTTTCTCGGTTACAGTTGGTGTTTTTTTTTTTGTGATCTCTGTTGATCCAGGAGGGTTACATCGTTCTTCGTGGTTTACTAGTTCGATATACCTCTTTTAGTGATTTGCTAAGGAACTTGGTTGTACCATCTCATTTTTAGGGCTAAACTAAAACTTTCATAAAAATTAAGTAAATAACAAAATAATAATAATAAATGAAATAAAAAGTAAATGAGTTATCATACAATTATTTGCTTAGATATTTAATGAAGAAAAAGCTCATTTTTTACCATAACTGGAAGTTTCTAGACCAATGACTAAGAGTGAAAACTAGGTCAAACTTCTAGTGACTAGCTTAGACTTAGTTAATGAAAATTTTGTCTTATTGGGGGTTAGAGTATTAAACTAGAATGTTCAATTGTAAGACTAGTCATATGATGGTTAGAATGAAAAATTACGAACTTGGGGGGTTTAAAGTATTAAGTGACCATACATATAACATGAATACATTTCCCCGTCCCATTCATTTAATCAAAAGCGGTTTTGGAGAACAAGCTAGGTAGAAATGCAAACTTCTTGAGATTAAGTTGTTTGGAAGTGGAATCAAGGTTTATTTGAGAACTTGAAGCTAGGAGTTCATCATTTAAGTTTTATAAGGTATAATTCTCTCCTATATGGTTTTAAGGATTTATCTAAACCAAATCTAAAAATTTGTTGGGATTTATGAGTTTATAATGATTTTCTAGCTTAATATTCTTTCTAGTTCTTGTAATCTACGCTCGAATATCCATTATATTGATTGTTTTAGATTAATGATGTTTGTGGTGATGTAAACCCTATATTTGACGATAAATCCAAATTTATGAATTCATTCTATGTTTTGGGTATGTTTTGATGCTAGAAACTTGTATGAATCACGAGTATACAAGGTAATTTTATCAGCTATCCCTTTGTTATATACATCATGTTGAACATGAGACATGAATCATAATGAAGTATCGTTCAACAACATCCAATTCCCGAGAGATCAAAGCTATAATTGGTGTATAATGTAATTTTATCAGTTATCCCTTTGTTACATACATCATGTTGAACATGAGACATGAATCATAATCATCCTCATTTGTGTTCAACCTTAATCCATGCATCTTAGATGTCTAACTCTTAAAACATAAGAGGAACAAATTTCATTTTGACCACATAAGTCACTCATGTAGTTTACACTATACCTAAAAAAGGCCATTATCATTAACGACAATTTTAACCATATCAAAACATAGCATACACTCCCTACACTTTGTCCAGATATTTATCTCAAGTCTAAAGATACAAAGATAATACCTTGGTTTAAGAGTCACTTATGATGACGATCCATAAAGTGATCTTGAAGTGGGTCAAGTCTAATACTTATTCCTTAATAAGTACATATGAATCTGGTTGTACCGCATTGCTATTTTCATCCTATGAAAATCAACTCAAGGATTAATAAGTACATATTAATCTCTTGAAACCTAATACTTATTCCTTAATAAGAACATATGAATTTGGTCAATTTATATTAGTCTTACTTCATAGTTGTTCCCATATCTATGATCGACTATAGAAATTTAGAATAATTGGTTTATTCGATGATTAAACATGCTAATATAGAGCACGAAAAGTATTAATGAATATATCATAACATATATGTCTAATTTAATATGATACTTTGTCTCTTATATTATTCCAATATCTAAATGCTAAATTCAAATAAAATCCCATGACTACAATAACGAAGCTCTTATAACTTAAGTGTGACCCTTCAGGCTTATCTTATAAAAGAAGCTTCGTGAATGAGCTCCCCAAAATTTTATTTGTGTACTTTTGCGAATATTAATACTTCTTTTCTTTAACTTTATCCCGAGTTAAATCTCTAGAGTAAGATATTGGCGTTCTATTGTGACTTAATATAATCAACTCTATTGAATATCCTTATTCCCAATAAACATCTATAGGTAATCCTGAATGAGAGGATAAACCTAGCTTTTGAAGGAACTTCCTTATCCAAGCATCTTCCTTTTGCAGCTTTTAAAGCAACAACTGTATCCTTGTTTTGTAGAAAATTATGTAATCTTGCTTCACTTGGAACTCTTTCCAATGAATTACTCCTTATTCATTAATGAAGACATACCCAATGATGATCGAGAATCTTCTCGATTTTTATAGAACTTAGCATCAATATAACTCTTTATACATGATCTTATTGTAATCCCGTAATGAAAGCAACACTTCTTGGTTCTTTAAGTACCTTAGAATGTTCTTTATGTAGTCATCCAATGACCTACCTTGTATTTTATTGGTATCCTCTTGTCATACTGATTATGACATATTTGGTCTAGTGCATGTAATGTATATTATAAGTAAATTCAATTTCATTTATTCCTTTTAGCTCAAAGTTTGCGCTAATAGGTTGATACATTCTCAATATGATGTCTTATCATATCAATTTGAAAGCAGGGCACAGGTAAAAAAGGCAATAACACTTTGGTCGATCACCCAAAATAGAGAGTTTAAAGTTTATGAAATTAAAAGTAGTTATTGGGTAGCAAAGTGTAAGACTGTAATGGAATATATGAAGGACAAAGTTCAAATAGTGGGCCTTATACACCATAATGTACATGGAATGCTCGTTCAATAAGGAAGAAAAATCACCATACGTGGAAGATTACATGTTGGGTGGATGCATACAATTGTTTTAAATTCTGCAACTATTACCTCATACATCCTCCACTTAATTCAAAAAGATGTTGATTATCCAGTGAAAAAAATACAAGCAGATATTAAAAATAGTCTCAGTGTTGATGTGTCTTACTATAAGGCATGGCGTGGTAGGAGAAAAGCCATAGAGACCATTTATGGAACTTGTGAGAGTACATTTGCATAATTTCCAAAGTACATTGTTGCTTTACAGGCTTCAAACCCTAACACAGTTGCGAAATGGTTTCATAATCCAAATGGCTATTTTATAGGCATTTGGACCTGTTATTAATGCATTTCATCAATGTCGGCCTGTTATTTTTGTTGATGGTTGTCACTTGAAGGGTTCATACAAGGGTAAAATGCTTGTTGCTGTTACAAAAAGATGGCTATAATTACATATTACCAGTTGCTTATGCAATTGTTGATGAGGAGACTTTACACAGTTGGTGTTGGTTTTTATACCAGTTTAGACATTTTGTTTCTCAAGATAGACAATTGTGGGTTATTTCAGAAAAACATCAAGGGATAATTCATGCAATGACAACTCTAGAGGAATGGAAAGAGCCATTGGCATACCATCGATTTTGCCTCAGACACATCCAAAGTAATCTCATGAAAAGTTACAAGAACGTGAGCCTTAAAAACATTTTGTTGGGCTCTTGGTAGCACCACACAGAAAAAAAAGTTTCTTACGTTTATGAGAGAGATTAAAAATATAAATTTTGAAGCTTGGCAATACTTAAAGGAAATTAATAAAAGTAAATGGTGTCTTTTGTATGATGAAAATCGCCGATGGGGGGTTTTTACGAAAAATATCTCTAAGAGTATGAATAATGCTCTATGCGGAGCAAGGCAGTTACCGATCAATGCATGTATTGACCTTATGTTCAATAGAACTGTGCAACTCTTCTAGAAAACATAGTGAGATTGTATTGCATCATGTATGTGGCGTCTATTTGTTAAACGTGACACTCGTGCACAAAGATATGACTTATATGAGTTTGGAAATAATGAAGGTGTTTACAGAATTATAACCAAGTTACGAATAAATGAAACCGGAGGAAATACACATATTGTCCATTATTATCAGCATACATGTACATGTGGTAAGTGGTAGATGGAAAGATTCCCATGTTCACATGCTCTTGCAGTTTATCGATTCCGGGGGATAACCCTCTTTCCATTATGAATATTGCTTACACCATTCTGACGTATCAACAACAATACAAGTATGCATTTTCACCACGTCCTCATGTTGATTATTGGTTGGAGTCGGATTGGAAAATTGAAGCAGATAACTCAAAACTTACTAGTGGTCGAGGGCGGAGGAATGCAAGTCGAATTCGTAACGAGATGGATGTTCGTCATCCTAATGAACCACGTAGATGTGGACTTTTTCATCACTGTTCATAACAAAAGAAACTACCAAAATTCTCAACCAATATTCAATGCAATTTGAACATTGTAATTTTTATTTAGGGTTAATAACATAAAAATCATTGTAGTTTGGACAAAATTCCGGTTTAACCATCATATATTTTTTTGTTCCATAAAAATCACTCATACTTTCAAAGAATTCCACAACGACCACTATTCATTTTATTTATAACTTTTAAGGATTATTTTTATCGAAAGATTATCTAAAAAGTTCCACATCGACATTTGAAGCAAATATTAGAACTTCATTTCTGTTAAATTTATACATAAAGTTATCTACATGTGAAATTTGTCTTCGTAAGTGCAGCTTTTCAGCCACGTTGTGAGCACATAGGATGCCCAAGTGAATCCACTAAATTCTGAATGCGACAAGGTAAGGAGTTTTCCGAGTTGGCGACATACAATCATGACTTTTATTTGTTATAGTGGTCGTAATGGATCTTTTTGAAAATATGAGTGGTTATTATGAATTTTTTTTTGAAAATATAAGTGGTTTTTGTAGAACAAAAAAAAAACATATAATGACTAAATCGAATTTTGGTAAAACTACAATGATTTTTATGTTATTAACCCTTTTATTTATCTGGTAAGTTCATCTTTAATTTGATTTGTATTTCGTGTTAAAAAGCTTGAAATTTTGTAACTTTGTAATATATTCAATATTAGTATCAGTTTGAATCTTTACACGTGATTTTATGATGATAAAATTTGTTAAGACTAATATATAAATTTTAATTATATATTTTAATAAACAATTTCAATGAAATATTAAAAAGGGTAAAAAATAATATTTAAAAAATGTTGTAAACTGAAAATATAATACAAGTTTAGGGCTTAAAATATAAATTAAAGGGGATTAAAAATGAAATTTCTTTAGAAAACCACCCTATTTTTACTAAAAGCACCCCATTTTTCAAAAGGATTTCAAAAACACCCCATTTTTCCGAAAAAACTCGTCTTTTTCAAACTTCAAGTAAAATAAGGGGCTTTAAAAAACCTTTCACGACGTGCAAAAGTGGCCATTCGAGAAACGCCCCAAAAGCAGAGCGAAGGTTCACTTTTCCCGCCACTTCTGCTACTGCAGAGAGAAACAGATGGAGTTCAGCCTCACTGGTAACGCTCTGAAGACGTTTGCTCGATCTGTCACATGTTTGGCACGCATTGGCAATGAGGTCACCCTCCAAGCATCTCCTTCCCAGGTTCTTCTCCCCTCTATACCTGTAGCAGTCGATTAATTTACCTACTCGGTCGATTTGCCATAATTTATGTTTCTTATTGCTCTTGAATTCGGGTTTTTGTGGGTAAATTTTGTGCAATTTCAAGTTCCATTTCTTGAAGAAAGTTTGGAAGAAATTTCACTGCATATGTTTCCTGAAGAAGCCGTTATCGCTGATAGGTTTATACTCTACATCAATTCTCAGGGCTTGCAGTGGTCAAATAATGGACGCCACTTGGTGGTCAAACGATCACCCGTTTACTTTCATTGTGGTGAAAGGATATTTTTCACCACAATTTACTTTCATTGTATTAGTTACTTCAACCAAGCTATGATTTAAGGAGTACTGTTTTAAGTACTTTCCCATATAATGAAATAAGGTGATTATGTGCTACTTGAAGCTTTCCGCTTTCTGCCTCATAACATGTTAGTTGAGATTGGTGGGAGGAGTTCCATTTCTTGTGGATTGAGTGGTTACTTGCAAGATCAAGGGTAGTTTCAGCCTCACCTATCTTAAACATTTGACCAAGAGTTGGTGTGCACCCTTTCTTCCTTTCTTTAGCACAATTGGTCCTCCTAAAGCCTAATTTTATTCACTCCATAATTCCAGTGACCGTTTCTCGTGAACTTTAATGGACAAGTATACAAAGGTCCTAAACCTTTAACTCTGCCTTCTGCACGGGAACTAGTAAAGACACTGATGCGGGAGCATTAGACAAAAAGGTGAATACGGCCTTAGAGAATTTGCAAGCTAGTGGGACTGTCCTTTTATTTCCCTCGGAGAGTTCATTTTCATTGCATGGGAACTCGAATTACATTCAATCCATGTTTACTGCTATTCGATTCCGATCCATACGAGTCTTTTGGGAAGTTATCGAGTCTAGTATTTATTTATTTCTGAGGGGATGAAAATGATACATAGAAAGAGAGCTTGTGAGCATTTTTTTATTAATCATTTACTGGTGGCATTATTATCATTTTATATTCACAAAAATCTAAGACATGATTATATTGTCTGCCAGTTAGCTTTGCACACCCTTAATTCTTCAAGATCTGCATATCAGTCTATTGCTTTAAAGCCTGCCTTCTTTGATGTGTATACTATTACCGGAGACCAAGTGCAATGCAGTGTGCTTTTGAAGGTATGGTTTTGTCACTATGAATTCTTGCTATATATAACAGGATTTGACATGCAAACTAGAAGTTTTACTGTACTAATTTGCGTGCAGGCCGTTTGTTCTGTTCTTAGGACACCATTGACAAGTATCGACCACTTAACTGTGCTATTGCCTGATCCTGATGCATCAAAAGTGCAGTGGACTTTGGACTGTTACAATGGTGAACTGTTGTGTTCTTTTTTTCTTGGTTTTGAGATGTCATTTTGTTACTATTTCTACTAGCAAATATTGAATTAGAGGAGAAACTACTACTCTAAGCAATAATATTCTTCTGGTAATAAGTTTGTCTGGTTATGTATTCTTCCACACCTTACACTCTAAGCAATAAATATTGAATTTACCTTACACAAGGTTTGTGGTAGTTAATATTCTTATTACAGGGTTAAATGCAAGAAATAGCAATGTATTTTTGTTAATTTGTTTATTATAACATCCTACTTTAGTTTCTGCTTATCACAGTTGAAAAATCTACCCAATTATAGCACTGCAGAATAGACAGCGCTAGATTTTTCACAAGTATAATGTGCTAATAAGAAAAAAATAAAAATGAGAATGCTGTAATTGGGTAGACTTTCCAAAGCACAAGGGTTTAATAAGAAAAAGAATGCCATAATACACGATAAATGAAAGTATGTTGCTAATTCTTGCATTTAGCCGAATTCTGCAATGATATGATACATGAACACCCTGTGAATGTGTGACTTGTTCAGGTATGAAAAAATCATATTGGATTACATGCAATGTTGAAGCGGATGTACAACAACTGTCTCTCGATAGAAGAAGGCTTCCAAGCAGCTTTGTAGTGAGACCTCGTGATCTCAACAGATTACTGGCGAATTTTCAGTCAACTCTTCATGAAATAACTGTGATAGCAACGGAGCCCACATTGTCACCATCTGGATCTGATGCGGGAAATGAAGTCGGAGGGAAAGCTGTTGAACTTAGGAGCTATATAGATCAGAGCAAAGGTAATAAATACAAACTGTTGTTAGTTATCTCATGCATAAAATAAAATCTGCCAAATTCCTTTTTGTTTTGTAGAAAACGATTCGTCATTACACACCCAGTTGTGGATAGATCCTTGTGAAGAGTTTGTGCAGTATACACACACCGGAGACCCTGTAGATGTAACCTTTGGTGTGAAGGAATTGAAGGTACTGTACTGTCAGACATAATTCTTGTATTCGTTTGATGACTTCAAAACTTGTATACATGACTTATCCGGTTAAGCTTTCATCTAACCCTTGACATAATGTCTAATCGGTAACTCTTGCTGAACATAGTAACAGGAAATAAAGCGCCTTGCTGTATGAAACAACGACCTACAAATGTTATGATGTTTGTTGGGTTTTCATACCATGTTGTCCATCATCTGAAATTTTTTATTTCTCACAATAATTATATGTACTCCTTTCGCAGGCGTTTCTATCATTTTGTGAGGGGTGTGAAGTTGATATACACGTGTTTTTTGAGAAAGCTGGCGAGTAAGGAAGCTTCTTCTCACTTTTAATTTAATTGTTCCCTTGGTTCTCCCTATAAACAGATTTGGAGTAAAAATAGGGTTATATGCTTGTAAATGCAACGCCATTGTCCCAATTTATGCAACAAAGTGGTTAGGGTTGAATGCTTGTTTTATGCAACAATGTTGACTTCTTTTTTACCAATTCATGCCACTGACATGAGTTGTGCATTCCTAGTTGCATATTTCTTCTAAATACCAATTTGGTGCATAAATAAGCATCCAACCCTTATAAACAAAGACAAGTTTTTATAAGTAAGACTCACTAGTTGACCCGTGAACTCGGTATCTGTATTTCCCTTATGCATGCTACTATCTTTGACCAAAACTCAGAGTCCAATTTTGACTTTCGAGAGTCAATCGGATAGCTATAAGCCTCAAGTCAATCAGAATTGCTTGGTCATAAAGGACAAGAAATAACCACATTCATTCATAAAAAACATTTTGTCAAACAATATGAATGTTTCAATGTAATTTTTGAATTTAAAAAATATAATACTTGTTTTTATTGACAAACCATGTCTCATTATTATTATTATTATTATGAATTTATGATTATGATTATTATATTGGGGAATGGATAAGCAGGCCAATTTTGATGGCACCAAAATTTGGAGTTGAGGATGTATCTGTTTCAAACTTTGATGCCACTTTGGTACTTGCGACTATGCTGGTGTCCCAGCTACAAAACTCAGCTACTTCAACTGAACCACCCGTACATGCTCATGGAACACAGGACCAACCACAACACAGACCTAAAGGAAATGTTTCTGAGCATCCTTCTGATCACACTAGGATTTGGTCAGAACTTTCAGGTACTTTTCATATACAATTAAACGCAATAAATAACAACCTACAATCATTTACTTTTATTACAACCCTGTACCTTCAATATAAGGCATTGTATTGCTATAATCAGGTAGATTTTTCAACTTACTATGCTGAAATAGGAAGAAATGAAAACACAGATAAAAGAAAGTACAAGGCTATTTCTTGCATCTAACACTTTAATATGTTCCAAAACAAACAGCAAGTGCCACAAAAAGTGCAACCGGACATAGTGGGCGAGAAAGAGATATGAATACAAATCATCATCAGGATATTCATAGGATTAGCACTATGCACATCTCTAAAGCTGGGGCAGATGGAACAAATAACAAGTATCCTAAAATCTTCTTTTTGCTTGCTATCAGGGTTTAAAGTAACTCAAGTTTGAATTGAATTATTTTTTTAACCATAAATCTTTATTTGACTCATAAGTATCTATTGGTAAAAGAGTAGTTGACTTTTAAACTGCCTTACTTGCTCTTATAATGCAAACTAACCCATTCTTTATTGTGAACACTGAACAAGCTAAAAGCAACACTTTAGTTTGCAATGATAAACAGTTTGGGACAATTTGTGGAAATGAAAATGGCAAACTGTCTGGAATAGCAATGCATTTTACTCTTGTTACCAGTATGGGCTATTTACTTCATCTTTTACCCGTAATCTATAAAAGCAACATACATACATTTAGCTAGCAATACGAGTATCGTCCTTTTATTGTTACATATTGCTATTAATAATAAAGAAATGTAAATACGTTGCTTTTATGAGTAAGGCATTGTAAGTACAGTGCTGTTGTGTGTAAAGAAAATGACTTTTGTTGCTATGATGAGTGAGTAAGTACATTGCTGTTATGTGTAAAGAAAATGCAAGTACATTGCTAATGGGAAGAATACAAGTAATAAATATTCTTGACTTTATATAAATAGCTACCAGCCGATGCAAAGAGAAGACGTGGAAGAACGTCAAGGTTAGTAGTGAGAATCATGGATTAATTTATTATCATTTTGTGAGCAGCTAATAATAATATTAGCTTTATTTATTTTCAGATGGGTCTGAAATCAATGGTGTCTCACAACGCCATGTCAGTAATTGGGTTGATGCAGATGAGGAGGATGATGAGGATTCAGAACCGTATGTTCAGGCCACACCACCGTATTGCGAGGAACACTAGTCATGCAATGCAGTCTTGTCATATCTAATATTATTGCCTCTAAGTGCGACCCACACTTTTCTTTGGATTATCATGGGTATACATGTCTTTTAACAATTATATTGCATCATGTTATTGGCAACCAATATCCATTCAATCTAAGGTCATGTTTGCGACGGAACTCCAAGGTATTGGAATGTGAGATTCTAATATGCACTTGACCTGAATTACTTTGAGAACAACAGGAGGTCTCCTAACAACCGTGAAGGTCTTATTTTATTAATCACGTAAACCGGAATAATGACTTAAATACCTTATTTATAATGTTCTATTAACAATAAACCTAATATAACTCAAATACGTAAATCAGACAAAGACTTATCCTAACTCAAATAAAGACTTATCCTAATAATTAAATAAGTAAATAACCCAGCTGCTTTATCCTTCCCTCCCATCTTATTGACGCTTCTGGTAAACCCTCCCGAACCTACTGGGCGTATCATTACTCCCCGCCCCAACACGCACCTTGTTCTCAAGGTGGAAATCTGGAAACTGGCGCTTCATCGCCTCAAACGGTTCCCAAGTCACCTCATACTTGGGCAAATCCTTCCACCTGATTAGAACTTCTTGCCCAGTCAACCCCTCATGATCGCCCTCTACGAGCTCGGGCTGCAACAGGACCTCCATTTCTTCTATTAAAGTAGCCGGTAATGTGGGAGTAGCAACTCGGTCACCTATAGCTTTACGCAACAGTGACACGTGAAATACAGGATGAATTCGGGATGTCTCTGGTAATTGTAGGGGATATGCAACCTTCCCAATCCGTTCTAAAACGGTAAATGGTCCAAAAAATCGAGGAGCCAACTTTTCATTCAACTGAATGCTGCATGTACGGCTTCAACTTAAGATAAACTTGATCACCCGCCATAAATTGGACATTAGTTCGATGACGATCAACCTTACTTTTCATTAATTGTTGAGCCTTGAGCAAGTGGCCCCGTAACTCCTGAAGGATTCGATCTCGTTCCTCTAGATAGCGGTCAACGTCGCTAACCGGGGTTCTCGAGCTTCCATAATACAGCAAATGGGGTGGGTCACGACCATAAAACACGAAACGGGGTCGTATTGATGGAGGTACGAAATAAAGTATTGTACCGGTACTCGATCGGCCCAGGATATCCATTTAATCCACTTAGTTGGTGAATCTGATATGAAGCAACACATATAAGTTTCAAGACATCGGTTTACCACCTCCGTTGCTCGTCGGTTTGCAGGTGATACGCTGTATTGCGCTTCAAGGTAGTACCTTACATGCGAAACAACACCTTCCAAAAACTGCTCAAAGAAACCTTATCCTGATTGGAACGATTGATTCCGGTACCCCGTGCAAACGCACCACTTCTCTTAAGAACACTGAGGTGACAATGGTTGCGGTATATGGATGTTTTAAGGGCACGAAGTGAGCATATTTGCTAAGGCGATCGACTATCACGAAAATTACTATAAAACCTCATATCTCGGTAACTCGTCAAGTGGTTGCCTAAGGCGATCGACTTCCGACCAGACTGAGGTGGGTAACTCAAGTGGTTGCAAAAGGCCTCCCGAAGCCATAGTCGAATACTTCGGTCGTTGATAAACGTCACATTTCGCCACCATTGCTGCAACCCTGCCCTTCATGCCAATCCAGTACATCTCCCTAACCATTAGTTGATATGTTTTCTGAGAACTTGAGTGACCACCTACCGCACTCTCGTGAAATTCCTTAAACAATCGCGGGATCCATGCAAAATCCCGAGGTAACACCAAACGCTTATTAAAAAGCACTCGGTTTTGTTGCACCTCGTACCCTGGAAGCATTTCTCGACCTTCCAAGATTAGTTTTTTAAGAACTTGAATTTCCGAATCCATATGTGGAGTAGCCTATAATTCGGCCCAATTAAGCTGACACGAAGTAGCCAATATATTGAGTGTCGGGTTAGTGCTCTTTCATGAGAAAGCATCAACGACACTATTTTCCTTGCCCGGTCTATAATGAATTTCGAAGTCACAACCCAACAACTTCAACAACCACCTTTGATGATCTTCAGTGACGGTGCGCTGTTCCAAAAGATATTTCAAACTACGTTGATCGTACAACGAATTTTCGTCCCAGCAAGTAAGGGCGCCATTTTTGGATTGCCATTACGATTGCCATTAATTCTTATTCATATACAGACTTCAGTCTTGCTCGACTGCCTAGAACATGACTGAAGAAGGCAATGGGTCGATTTGCTTGCATCAGAACCACCCCTAATCCATGCCCTGACGTGTCGGCCTCGATTTCAAACACTTTGCTAAAATCTGGAAGAGCAAGAACGAGTATTTGTGTCATCACATCTTGCAATTGTTTAAAAGCTATTATGGTTGCTCCAGTCCAATTAAAACTATCCTTCTTCAATTGCTTCGTCAAAGGCCAAGCCATTTTTCCGTAACCTTTTACAAATTTTCTATAATATCCCGTGAGCCCTAAAAACTCACGAAGTTCCCATAAGTTCGTAGGAACAGGCCATTCTACCATCGCTGCGATATTAGCGGGATTAGCTGATACATCAGATTCTGAAACTATATGTCCCAAGTATTCGATATGCCTCTGTGCAAACGAGCACTTTTTCTTATTTACGTACAACCTGTTTGTTCGCAACACCTCGAAGACCTCTTGCAAATGTTGGCCATGCTCTGTTTCGGATCGACTATAAACTAGGATATCATCAAAGAAACGAGCACAAAGCACCGTAAATTGGGTTGGAATACCTTATTCATTAACGACTAGAATGTTGTTGGCGCGCTCCTTAGTCCGAATGACATGACAAGAAACTCATAGTGACCATCGTGGGTTCGAAATGCTGTTTTTGGCATGTCCTCCGGTGATGGTAGCCTGATCTGAGATCTAGTTTAGTGAAAACGACCGCCCCGTGTAACTCGTCTAATAATTCATCGATCACTGGAATTGGGAATTTATCAAGAACGGTCACTGGAATTGGGAATTTATCCACACAAAACCGCTAACTGTCGTCTTTTTTTACTAATAATATCGGGCTTGAGAATGGACTAGTACTGGCTTGTATCACTCCTGCTTCTAACATCTCGTGTACAAGTTTCTTTATTTCATTTTTCTGGGCATGCGGGTAACGGTACAACCTCACGCTAATCGGTGATGAGCCTTCTCGAAGCACTATCGCGTGCTCATGGTTGCACGATGGGGGCAACCCCAGTGGGCTCTCCAAAATATCGTCTAATCGATCAATAATGGCTTGCAGTGAAGGTGGTGTCAGTGGTGACGGGCCTCGGTTTGTCTCTGCTAAGCTCAAATGCACCACAAATCCCCTGTCCTGTCCTCCCGCTGAAGCATTTTGGACATTGATTTACACGAAATGAGCGTTTTAGATAGACTGGGTTGCCCCGAATAGTAACCTGTCGATTTCCATCCCAAAATTGCATTATTGATTCCCGCCAATTAACTGTGATATCACCTGAGGTTTGTAGCCACTTGATGCCCAAAATTATGTCGGATCCCCCAACTCCAGCGATAAAAATCCTCTACAATTTGAAGCTCGGATAGGGATAAAACAACCCCTCTACACCTCCCTTGACTTTACTCCATCATCCCGTTTCCCAATCTAACTTTCACCGCACGAGTGTCCGATACTTTCATCCTGAGTGCACCAACCACTTGTTTGGACACAAAGTTATGTGTCGCACTGCTGCCTATTAATAACAACACCTGAAATCTTGCGACTTCGCCGATGATCTTCATCGTCCGGGGTGGGGTAAGCCCACCGACCGAATTCAAAGAAACCTCTACAATGTCGAGGTGCGCGTGACCTGTTTCAGGTCCATCTTCCATGTCATTGTCCTTATCATCCACAAGGAGCACTTGGAGAGTTTTATTGGGACATCTGTGGCCTGCGGCGAACTTTTCATAGCAACAAAAACATAACCCCTTTACCCTTTTATCCGCGAATTGCAAATCAGTTGACCTCTTGAAATGACCCGTAGGACCTGTCGTCCCGATACCGGTGCCACCCTTCTTGTCGCTTGTGGCTGTCGTGTAGGTGGTATAGGCTGGACGGTTACCCGTAACCCAAGTATTGGGTCCTCCCATGTTAAACCTATTATCATCCATCCGGACCACAATTATAAATACCTTATTTATAATGTTCTACCAACAACAAACTTAATATAACTCAAATACGTAAATAAGATAAAGACTTATCCTAACTTAAATAAAGACTTATCCTAATAATTAAATAAGTAAATAACCCAATTGGCTTTATCCTTCCCTCCCACCTTATCGGTGCCTCTTTATCCTTCCCTCCCACCTTATCGGCGCCTCTGGTAAACCCTCCCTACTCGGCTTATCAGATTCCATTATGTGTCACATTTGGTGGCCAATTTGATGGAATTGAATTTCAGCGAAATCTGCTAAAATCCATGTTTGAGGGGATGGAATTGAATTTGATTCTTGCGTATTTTATCAAAAATATCAAATTGTACGTTCAAACCCTATGCTAATTAGAATACAAACACATCCTTTGTTCCTCTACACTCGATCAATGTTCTTGTTGCCGATTAAAATCAATAGAGTATTATGATCATTTAAGGTGTTTGCATCACAATTCTTTTGATATATATATGCAAACCTAGTAGAAAAAATGGAATTCTACTACTTCGAGCATTAAATTCATTAATTAAGGAGATTTGCATAAATATTGAAAGTGGTTTGAGAGACTTGTCCGACATCAACGATCAACTACATGAGCATCATTAAAAGACTAATCGACCAGAGGAAATAATATTCAATGGTTGACCATAGATTGTTTTACGGTTAAACCTAACTCACCTCATTTAAATTATTTAACACATATGTAAGATACTATCTATTGAATCTAGCTTATCAATAATAAATCGATCACGATCAATACATATGATCAAGTGATGATCATGAGTTCAAGTACGAGTGTAAATTGCCCCAAAGATTTACGAAAAAGCATTGACAAAAATTTCAAATTCTTTTGAAAATCCTTGTGCGAAAAGTATATATATTTATTTATTTATAGTGGCAAAAACAAAGAAAATATTGTCGTGCATAAGTCATAGATGTCCATGACTCAAACTAGTCTTTACATAAAAGAGCAATTGTGTATATGAACGTTAAAGTCTCTATGAATGTTCATCTCGAGACACGTTTATTGTGTCAGACCACTAAAATTAAGAATAAGCTAAATAGTTTTTTATTTATACTAATAACTAGATTTAGACTTAAATAGTTTTATAGATGTGTTTGAAAATTGAAATTGATTATTTGAGGTGTTTATTGATTTATTATGGTTTGTCATCAGTAACAATAAAGAATTTTGAGTGTTTGACCTATTTAAAAGGTTTGTTACCAATAGTAATAAAAAGTTTTTGGTAAATTAATTTTTCTTTACTTATTGACCTATTTATAAGGTTTTGATAAGTTATTTCCTCATTATGCATATAAATACTATTTGACAAACACTAAAAATAAGTTATCATTTTATTATTTTTTGATACTAGATAATCTAAATAAAACATCTTAAAAACTCTGTTTCAAATAAACAATCTAGATACCCCTTAATCAAAAGTCAATACATATTGAAAAATGGTTAAATGTTTATTATGTAATAACGTTTTTTTTCTCAATTTATCTAATGAAATTGTTAAAATTTAAATGCTTATTATGTCAAAATATGTTACTACCTCTTATTTGATGACCAAAAATGCAAGATGGTTTACATGCTTTACCAACTTATTATTATTAATTTATGTTTTATCATGTTCCATTTGGTTGAATTTTACTATGAAATCTTACATATTCTGGTTTTATAATAAAACAATAATTTACATATTTTATCTAAAAAAGTATTTGCATAAATTAAAAAGTTAAAAATACATAAAGATTCAATATTTTATAGAACACTTGTTACCAATACTAGACACATTAGGTGTATTTATGTATATTCTCATGATACAATTATCCAATCCTTGCCTTTGTATTGCCTCTTTAAGAACCAGCTCCTCTTCTAAGCGTTCCACAAATGTCCACGAGCTTGAGCGTATCGATGGCTTCTTCTACAATCCCTTGTTGTTCACCCGCTTCTTCTTCATCGCCGTGGTTCCGGCGAAACACGGTTAAGACCCACTGTTCACTACTTGCTAGAAACAGTATCAAAGCTCCGCTGCCTCCGCTAAACCCTAAAGATCCATTTCTTTCCAAGCTCGCATCAGTGGCCGCGAGTTCACCGGAGAAGCTCCTCAATCGACCGGTTAACTCCGACACGCCGCCGTACCTGGACCTTTTTGAGTCTCCAACGCTCATGGCTACTCCTGCCACCGTACATAACCTCCTATTCTCCTAATAAATTTTGTGTGTTAATTCGCATACCGTTATTGTCACTTCATAGCCTGTTGTGAAACTAACAGTAGCCCTAGCTCAATTTTGAGCAAGGTTAATTGCAGCTAATAGACAAGGCAATTGTTTTGCATCTCGTGCATAAAAAACCACAAACTAAGGAGTATAGTTTATATTTGGGTTTGTGTTTTAGGGAGTAGGGACTAGTTCTAGTGTTAACCAATAACATGGGGCCTTAAATACAAATTAAAACATATTATAGT
This sequence comes from Cichorium intybus, assembly GCA_023525715.1. Lineage (NCBI taxonomy): Eukaryota > Viridiplantae > Streptophyta > Magnoliopsida > Asterales > Asteraceae > Cichorium > Cichorium intybus. Next base: position 173,266 of record CM042015.1, on the reverse strand, counting down.
GCCTTATATGTGGTTTTATAGAAACTAAGGATGTTGCTTGATGTATTATCCTAGGATGAGAAAAGCACGCATTGCAAAACCAAATTTGAATGGTATGAATGTCAAGGCTTAACCTTGCACAAATCAAGCAGTTAATTTTGTGATTTGTTGCTGAAAGTACCAGCCTTGACATGGAACAAAGGTTCCTCATGTGTGCGATAATGTAGACACAGATCCATGGTCCATCGTCCTGTTTTGATTTTAAGCCCTTCTTTGATGATAGGATTATATGCAAGGAATGGCAATTTACTTTCATTGATTTGTTTTTATTATAGCATCTACTTTCATTTCTTTCTATTACAGCATTTTAGTTTGAAAAATGTGCACAATTATAGCAGTATAATTAATTCCAACACAAAAAGCAATTGTTTGTACTTTGTATCACATTACAAAATAAGTGGTTAATCTTGACATGTGATGGAGACTATATCAGGACCTTGTATGCTTAGTAAATTCTCCCTTGATTGTGTGATAATAAACTTAATTGTTTGTATTGCATTCTACTAGTAAAACCAATAATAATGAATAAATAATCTTAATTGTTTTGTTTGTATTAGGTGGAAAGATCCGTCTCTTACAATGAACACAGGCCAAGGAGGCCACCTCCAGACCTGCCATCATTGCTTCTCCATGGAAGAATAGTGTACCTTGGCATGCCGGTGGGTAGCATCAGCATGTGCTTACTTCCATTTAATTGTTATTATTTCTTTTCGTTCTATTACAGCATTGTACATTCAGTTTTTTTCTTATTAGGGCATTGCATTTTGAAAAATCTACCCAGTTATAGAAAGTTAACTTGTATAATTCATTAATCGGTAAGTTTTTCAAAATACGGTGCTGTAATGGAAGTAGGATGGTATAATAAACAAATCAAGAGATGTATGTTGCTGTATCTTGTATTCAATAAAGACTTATGGTATGGTTACGTGTCAGTTGGTGCCAGCAGTCACAGAGCTGATCATTGCAGAATTAATGTATCTGCAATGGATGGATCCCAAAGAGCCTATATATCTTTATATAAATTCTACAGGAACTACCCGTGATGATGGTGAATCGGTAGGTTGTGTATTATGCATGATTTACAAAACAAATCAGTACAAGTATGTTGCTATCTTTTGATGATGATTATATATACCATCCATTGGCTGTGGTGGTTGTGATCAGGTTGGAATGGAGACAGAGGGTTTTGCAATTTATGATGCTATGATGCAATTGAAAAATGAGGTAAAATATTTAGATATTTTTTGAAAGATTTGGATAAAAATATTAAATGTTTTGATATGTGCAGATACATACGGTCGGAGTTGGGGCTGCTATTGGTCATGCATGTCTCTTACTTGCTGCAGGGACTAAGGGCAAAAGATTTATGATGCCACATGCAAAAGGTATCATATAATTATTATTATAAATTTCCATTTTCAACTAATCAAGAGCTGTTGTTGCTGTTGTTATGTTTTAGCTATGATACAACAGCCGCGTGTTCCATCGTCTGGATTAATGACAGGCAGTGATGTTCTCATACGTGCAAAGGAGGTTTGCTTTTTCACTGAAAAAGTCGATTCATATACATGTGAATGTAACACTAATAATTTTAAACCATTTCTAATTTGGAATCTTCTGACAGGTAATCATTAACAAGGATACGCTTGTTGGTCTGTTGTCAAAGCACACTGAAAACGTGAGTTATTAGTCTGCTTGTTTTATTATTTGTTTCGACATTAGGTAGGAATATATAACACTGTCACTAATTGGATGAAGAATGTTTGATTGATTAGTCAGTGGAGACGGTAACACAAGTGATGAGAAGACCTTTTTATATGGATTCCACCAAAGCCAAAGAGTTTGGTGTAATTGATAAGGTAATAAATTTTGTTGTAATTATTATTGCTTTGGCTAATGGTTTGGTTTGGTTTGGTTAGATACTTTGGCGTGGTCAGGAAAAGATCATGGCAGATGCGGCCCCACCAGAGGCATGGGATAAGAATGCTGGGATTAAGTCTCTTGATGCAATCTAGTTTAGGTAAATAATCAAACCTTTTTACTTGTTTTGGTGTTTGACAGCTTAACAACTAATGTTATCAGATTTTGGGTGCAGGATTGGCAACTTATATCTTGGAAAATGACGACATGGATCAAATATTAAAGTTGTATCTTTGCACAGATATGTATAGGGTAGTTAAGGGTGGTTCTTCCTGTTATAAGAAATGAAAAAACTCTTCTACCCAAAGATTACACTAAATTGTGCCGAGAAGCATCACCAGATACTGTGAAACAACAATTAGATATGACATTGCATTATGCAAATACTCAATTATATTTCATTCTTGAAAACTTGCATACATCATTGCTTGCGTTTTGGTGTTCTACTTCTTGTTTTTGAAAACGTGCAAGTTATTTTTTTAGCAAGATCTACCTTTGAGACCAGAACGGATACCAAATTAAAAATGCAATTTCCATCCGTTTTTGTAAAAATAGATTATGTTCTATTGTTATTGTATCAAATGCGTAGATTAGAAACTTTCAAGGAAATTGTCAGACAGATGGAGCCCACTTAGGAGTGAGTTTTTTTTTTTTTTTTTTTTTTTATTTTTTTTTATTTTGCCTAATTGAAATCCAACATGTAGATTTTGGTTTCTAGTTCTAGCAAACTATCTGGCTATGTAAAAATAATAATAATAAATTTCAATTATACATCGGCTTCAAATCAGGTTATTTTAGTAAACATCTATAAAAATTATCATTCGTCTAGTTGCTATAATAATCATAATTGAAAATTTGATATTATCATCGTCCCGACTTCGTTTACAAAGCAGAAAACCAAAATTTGAGTTGTTATTTCGTAGGACATCTTTATTAAAGTCTCAATATTTTGACATCTTATTTAATTATGCTCTAATATCTTTTCTAATAATCAAGCCCAAAGTATTTTACTATTTTTATTGTAATCAATTTGGTGTAATATCCGGTAACCACCATGGGTCTATTTGGTACGACGTAATGGAATAAAAAAGGAATGAAATTGACAATGTAATTGAATGAGCAAGCTAATGAAATAAATCATTACATTTCATTGTCATGTTTGGTTGGTTCGAATGAATGAAATAAGTCATTCAAACATATTGTTTTTTATTAATATTAAAAAACTATATAAAGTAAATTTGATAAATAAAGAAAATAATGTTATTTTATAAAATTAATTTTTGTTAAATAAAGATATATCTTTAAATAAATTACATATAACCATATTTCATTCATTCAAAATGTGTATTATATGTTTTGCAAATAGTTGAAAAAACATTATCTATAATTTAAAAAAATTACAAAATAAAAAGAAAAAATATACCATAAAATCTTAAAATATAAATATGGATAAAAATTATTTAATTTTTAAAAATAATTTTTTTTATTTAAATGAAGTTTTGAAATTTTTAACAAAATTAATATTTATTGAATATTATAAGAAAAAAAGTAATTTAATTGTATTATATATCATTCAATTCCATGAAGGAATGAAAAAAGAAAAACACCCCTCCCTCATGGAATGAAAATCAGTCAAAGAGAATGAATCACATTCCATGAGGAATGCTTCATTTCATTCATTCAACCAAATAAACATGATTTTTTTCATTTCGACGGAATACTTCATTCCATTCCTTCTTCGATTACTACATACCAAACACAACCCTAATATGGCATTGTGTGCGGCACGCAAGACAAAAAGAACATGAGGTTTTGGATTGTTGCATTCCGGGATTTTGAACATGTTTATGGATTTGGATTTTGATGGGGTTAGATTTATAAGCATTTAAAATCTAATGTGTTTGGTTGGTAAAAACTTGAATGAAATTAATTTTTTTTACAATTTTGTGTTACATGGCATAAATATCCTTGTTTTATTAATTTGTTTATAAAATACAACGTTGTCTAGTAAATTTTTTTTGTTGGGGTTAACTTTTGTTATTGTTTTACAGTACTAGACTCACTACTATTTGACATATAATAGAACAATGGTGTAAGCATTAGAAAGGGCTACTAATGTGGAAACCTGAAAACTATGTCTTCTCCGGCAAGACTCACTACTATTTGACATATAAAAGAACAATGGTATAAGCATCAGAAAGGGCTACTAATGTGGAAACCTGAAAACTATGTCTTCTCCGACAATGTCTGTGAATCGCCTCAGGGTAAACTAACAAACGACAACCGTAACTAACAACTTTCAAAATACTTGCTCACAAAGCCCTAATTTTAACCGTAGGAAAATTGAAGATTGTTCATTCACACACGACGACGATGATGCATGGTGGTCCTTAGTCATCAGAGATGCTGCATTCATTAGTTGAACGGTCGGAGAAGGTGGCGACGCCTATTATTGTGACGATGACTGTCAACGATGATGATGAAACTGCTGCTTGTGTTGTTGATGAAGAGACGACCTCATATGAGGTTTAATGATGATGATTGTGTCCTCCGAAAATATGGTATTATGTTGAGAAAGAAGAAGGCGTATAAAGTAAATAGAAGAAGACATAGATTCAAGAAAGTGACAGACACAGCTGGTCATATGAAGCGTTGATGAAGGTGATATATATATATATATATATATATATATATATATATATATATATATATATATATATATATATATATATATATATATATATATATAGAGAGAGAGAGAGAGAGAGTTAGGATCTTTTGAGAACCACAAGTCCCCCGAGAACCCGAGAACTCCCAAACCGATATTTTTTTCAAAAAACCGACCACATAGGCCTCTAAATCGCTCAAATAGGTGCCGGGTCGCTCAAAAAAATTTCCAAAAAAACGACTTTTTTTTTTTTTTTTAATTTGCACATATGCAAAAAAAAAAACTTTGCACATGTGCAAAGTTTTTTATACGTACACTTTTTTTGAAATTTTATTTTACAGAACGCCTTAAATATATGTTAGAAAGACATTCATAAAAAAAAACTTGAAAAAAAATGTACGTATAAAAAAGTTTGCACATGTGCAAAGTTTTTTTTTTTTGCACATGTGCAAATTTTTTTCAAAAAAAAAAAAAAAAGTCGTTTTTTTCGAAAAAAAAATTCAGCGACCCGGCACCTATTTGAGCGTTTTAGAGGCCTATGTGGTCGGTTTTTTGAAAAAAATATCGGTTTGAGAGATATAGGATTGATCTAAAAGGAGTTGGGAGTTCTCGGGTTCTCGGGAGACTTGTGGTTCTCAAAAGATCCTAAGTCTATATATATATATATATATATATATATATATATATATATATATATATATATATTTATATATATATATATATATATATATATATATATATATATATATATATATATATATATGGTGCATCGTGATAGGAACTGAAGCTTCATATAAGATAGGAGGGGAGGCGAGGGGAAATTAAGGCATTTTATAACAATATACGATCTCATTGGGATGAGAATATTAAAACCTTGGGTGATGGGAGGTTTGTAAGATGATACAAATAGAAGAATTTTTAATAACTAGATATTTAAGAATCTTATCTCTTTTTTAACGAAACACATGTTTGGATTGAATTTTAATTCCAAATCCTCTTAAATCCTTTGAAATTCTTCAAACCAAACAACCCCTTAGAGTTTTTATCTGAGGGTTTCATCTATAGTTGGTAAAATGATCGTTTTAGGAAAATGATAGGGTTTTATGCCATAAATTCCACTCCATTTTGGTAGGTAAATCACAAAAATTATTCAACCTATGTAACCTTGTTTTCAGTAAAACATAGAATCTTAACTTTATTTTTTAATTGCAGTGGTATATATGGAGGATTCGTCTAAAGAATGAAAGTCATATTATATTTTTGATGAGCACGAGGATGAAGAGTTTAATACTGCTATAATAGAAGTCAAATTTGAAGAGGATTTGAAAGCACATACCAAGGACAGATGCAAGGATGCTTTCTTAAACAGTCTCTGCGATGAAGACCTGAACATAGTACCTGATGGTACCGATTCTGACGACGTGGAAGAGGATTTTGGTTCTGAGGAGGAAACTGGTGACATAAAAGGAGCCAATGAGCATGATTTGGGACATGAGGGTAGTGTATAATATGATGGGGAATAGGCAGACAAACAAACTTAAAGTCTTAAGTTCACATGCAATCTAAAGGATCTATGTTTTCTCTATTGAATCTATAACTAAGAATCTAAAGACATATAATCAAAATTCTAAAGAAGGCTTAGAAACTACACACCTTTTAATCTCTTGGAAGCAAGCACCACAAATGTCGTGCCTCTAATGGCTCACACCCAGAACCCAAGCAAGCAAGAAAACTAGAGAGATGAGAGGATCTCTATGAGAATGGCGCATAATATGGGGTTCCATGACTCCCTATTTATAGCCCCAGAATGACTTATACACTGCCTTATTTGAATTTTGATATGATAAGCCTTTTATCATATAATTCAAATACCTTATCATTACCATAAATAGTCCTAGTATCCATATATATGGATTTCGAATTCCTTAAGGCTTAGGCCTTAGAATTCGTCCACCATCATATACATTCCATAATTGTCCATTGCTCAACTATTAAACAATTACAATTCAACCCCTACACTTTTAATTAATCTAATTAATCCCAAAATTAATTCTAATTAATTTCTGATCAATCATTAATTAAATATTACTATTTATAATTAATATATTATCCTCATAATATATTAATTCCTCTCTTTATAAGTTATCTTGTCCTCTGCCAGGTTTGAGGGCAACCCAAAAGGACTGTGCTGTCATCAATTCAAGTATATTCCTAAATTATAGTTATGACTTAGACACCTAATCCAACAGTCTCCCACTTGGATAAGTCTATTGATAGGTTTTATGCAAATCAATAAACTCAAACCCTAAGTTCACATGCAACCTAATTTGGATCTATGTTTTCACTATTTGAACATGTAATATAAATTCTAAGGCCAATCGGAAAAATTACTAAAAGAATAAAAAAAGAAAACTAACTTTTTAGTTTGTTTCCTGAAAGCTAAGCAACACAATTGTCTTGCCTCAAATGAAGTCACACCTAGTAGCTAGGGTTTCGAAATCCAGAGAGAGAGTAGGGGAAAGTGGTGCAGACTTATGGGGACTAGGGGTCCCTATTTATAGGCTCCAGATGGTTACAGATAAACCTTATAGAGAAACCTTTTGAATTCAAATCAAGATAAACCTTTTATCATTTAAATCAAACATATTTATCTATAATATATATATATATATATATATATATATATATATATATATATATATATATATATATATATATATATATATATATATATATATATATATATATATATATATATATATATATATATATATATATATATATATATATATATATATATATATATATATATATTCGAAATTAAGGATTATCCACTCCTTAATTTCGCCAACCACCAGCTGCTAAAACTGTCACTACTCAACTATTGAATAATTACAATTCAGCCCCTGCACCTTTAATTAATTCAATTAATCACTAAATTAATTCTAGATTAATTTCTAATTAATTAATATTATTTCTAATTAATATATTATCAACATAATATATTAATAAACTATTTATTTATTTCTATTGATTTATTAATCATATAATAAATCAATCTTTCTCTCTCCTGGTATTTCTACCAAACCTCTAGCTATGAGGGCAATCCAAATGGACTTTGCTTCTATTAATTAGATAAATACAAATTATTAGTCATGACTTAGACACATAATCCAACATCTATAACTATAACTCAATATAACTTCTGAATTGATCAGCAAATTGTAGCTTCCAAAAGCCGTTGCCGAACTCTAACCCAGTCAGTTAAGCGTCCTAAGATAAATGATCATATTGTTGGATTAGGTGTCTAAGCCATGACTTTACAACTATATTTATCTTGTTAATTGAAGCAAAGTCCATTTGGGTTGCCCTCATAGCTGGAGGTCAGGATAGAGTTCGGTAGAGTAAAAGGTTGATTTATTAATTGTGTAATAAATCAATAGAATTAATTAAATGGTTTATTAATATATTTAAGTGTTAATATATTAATTAGAAACTATAATAATTAATTGAGATTTAATCTAGAATTAATTGGATTTAATTTAGTAATTAAATTAATTAATTAAAAGTGTGAGGACTAGTTTGTATTTATTCAATAGTTGAATAACTGGCAAAGAGAAGTCCACGGAAAAAGTGGCGCCACCCTTGGAGGCTTCTCTAGGGTTGGCGAAAACCCTAATTAGGGTTTAGGGATCTGGTCCAAGTGGTCAACAGGCTTGCCCACTTGGAGGCTCCTTAGGGTTTTAGGTGTAACCCTAGGAGGCTATAAAAGGAACCCTCTGGCTCCCCATTATTCACGCCAACTTCAACCAAGATTACTCTGCTGGATTGTCTTCTCCATTGCTGTGGGTATGACTTGCATTTGAGGCAGGATACTTTTGCTGCTAGCTTCAAAAACAAGATTCAAAGGTTGGTTCTTCTGATTTAAACTTTAGAAATCATCGTTGGCCTTTAGGTTTTAGTTTATTATCTTCATAGAAGAAAACATAGATCTTTATAGGGTGCATGTGAACCATAAGCAATTTTTGTGTTCATTGTTTGCTAGAAAACCCTTAAGTGGTATCAGAGCGTAGACTGTTTTCTTGTGTTTGATATAAATTGCATGAACTGTTTGTGCCTAATGTTTTTGTGCGATATTTTGACCCTTAGAAGAGGTTAATTTCGTGGCCTAGGCTAGGGTTTCCTAACCCTAGCCGCCACCCCTTTTATTTCCCTTGATTTGCTTGATTTGCTGCCTTAAATAGTTGGTTGTTGTTTTGGTAATTATTGGATAATTAAATAACTGGAACCCCTTATTCTTGGCATGTAAATTTCGAAATCTAGGGATTAATATAGGCAATTAATTTGATTAATTTTGTGATGCCTATATTTGATTTAATTAGTTTAATTAATTGTTTAATTAAAAGATCAATTAAATCAGCTTAAAGAATTAATTAAATTTTCAAAAAATAGTTTAAAATTTGCGAAAATTATGAGAAAATTAATTCTAAAATATTTTAATAAGATTAAAATATATCTTATATATTTATGATTAAAAGTTAATTATTTATATATAAGAAAATTGGTTAGTCTTACCGCAAGTAGGCCTCATTCACAAAACTGTCCTATAAAGAGGGTATAAGGCGACTGCCTATAAAATGGCAGTCTAATGGGTATCCACTCTTATCCACCGCTCTCCTGGTCAGTCGAGTGTCGTTAGCCGAACGGGTTTGATAGAACCGCTAAGCCTCTTAAAAGTATAATGCTATAATTGAAAGTACTAGAACCTTGAACAAAACCCAATCTAGTTACTTTAGGATAAAAATGTGAATTGGTGCTAATCCATGGAATTGCACATTGCACTTTGTGGAACGTTGGTGGAGCGTGTGTGGTTTACCGGCACACCAACTGGGGTCCGCAAAGGCTTGCAATGGGTTTCTCGATTTTGTCATTATTAACGGAGCGTGTGTGGTTAACCGGCACGTTAATTAGAGATGGCAATCGACTTCGAGAGTACCGAGCATATTTTCATGGTTATTCACACCCGGTTTGTGATCCTCGGCATCCCAGTCACAAACAGTGGGGCACATCCGAGACTAAACATGCCATTGAACAGTTCAATATGTCTCAACAGATCTAGGAATTTCATAAGATGAAATTGATAAGTGCATTATCTACCTGAATGACCATTATGTTGTGATTACGGCATCCCTCTTCACATCATAGTTGGGGTATTTTGGGTCCTAGCCTTAATAAATAATAAATTGGGTAATTATTTAAAAAGGATAAATTAAACTAATAAATTCTGTTTATTGTAGATGTCTGAATCAAGTGTCTATTCTCCTCCCTCTCCTCCTTCACCCATTTCTGAGGACATCAGAAAGCACCTGCTAAATATGGAAAGGCTGACTGGCCTTAACTATATGGTATGGCTTCATAAATGGAGAATAGTTCTCTGTTTTGCTAGCAAGCCATATCTGACTGAGTGTCCGCTCCCTAAAGCATGACATCACACAGTAGCTTGTGATGAGCATGACTCCTCGATTGTTAAGTCAAGGAAAGTTCGTTGCCTAATACTATTGATCATTGACCCCGAGTTCCGCAGGAATTTAGAATTCCTGGGGTCAGATAAGTTAACACAGCTAGTTGTGGAAAGGTTTCATGAACTGGTTGAGAAAGGACGAGCTAAGATCTTCAAAGAGTTTGAAGTGTGCAGGAAGTAGCACCAGTTCACATGTTCTCAAGACTGAGAGACACATAGGTGAACTGTATAAATTTGGTCCCCTTTTGATCGGGAGTTAAAGCATTAGCTCGACTCGCTGATCCGTTCATCCTGTTGTACAAGAAGGGAAACCAGATAAGACAATCATGGATATGCATTCAATGTTGACTCTGTATGAGTCGTTCATAGAGAAGCATAGTTCCATTGATTCAGCTGCTTCAGGATTGAGTCCAGTAATAGGACACATCAAGAAATGATCCAGATCGTCTGGACCGGTTCCTCGATGTTTCAAACTGGGAATCCACAAGGTGGGACACAGTCACGGAAAGATTGGAAAATGCTCCGAAGCCGAACAGTTTGGCTACTCAGGAATATCTTAAAACTCAGAACCCCTGATCCCTAATTCCTTGATACAGGATGTGTTTCTCACATTTATTACCTTATCAATTACACCAAACTCTTTGGCTTTGGTGGAATCCATATAAAAAGGTCTTCTCATCACTTGTGTTACCGTCTCCACTGACTAATCAATCAAACATTCTTCATCCAATTAGTGACAGTGTTATATATTCCTACCTAATGTCGAAACAAATAATAAAACAAGCAGACTAATAACTCACGTTTTCAGTGTGCTTTGACAACAGACCAACAAGCGTATCCTTGTTAATGATTACCTGTCAGAAGATTCCAAATTAGAAATGGTTTAAAATTATTAGTGTTACATTCACATGTATATGAATCGACTTTATCAGTGAAAAATTATGGTACAATAATTAAAGCAAACCTCCTTTGCACGTATGAGAACATCACTGCCTGTCATTAATCCAGACGATGGAACACGCGGCTGTTGTATCATAGCTAAAACATAACAACAACAACAACAACAACAACAACTCTTGATTAGTTGAAAATGGAAATTTATAATAATAATTATATGATACCTTTTGCATGTGGCATCATAAATCTTTTGCCCTTAGTCCCTGCAGCAAGTAAGAGACATGCATGACCAATAGCAGCCCCAACTCCGACCGTATGTATCTGCACATATCAAAACATTTAATATTTTTATCCAAATCTTTCAAAAAATATCTAAATATTTTACCTCATTTTTCAATTGCATCATAACATCATAAATTGCAAAACCCTCTGTCTCCATTCCAACCTGATCACAACCACCACAGCCAATGGATGGTATATATAATCATCATCAAAAGAGAAGTCCACGGAAAAAGTGGCGCCACCCTTGGAGGCTTCTCTAGGGTTGGCGAAAACCCTAATTAGGGTTTAGGGATCTGGTCCAAGTGGTCAACAGGCTTGCCTACTTGGAGGCTCCTTAGGGTTTCAGGTGTAACCCTAGGAGGCTATAAAAGGAACCCTCTGGCTCCCCATTATTCACGCCAACTTCAACCAAGATTACTCTGCTGGACTGTCTTCTCCATTGCTGTGGGTATGACTTGCATTTGAGGCAGGATACTTTTGCTGCTAGCTTCAAGAACAAGATTCAAAGGTTGGTTCTTCTGATTTAAACTTTAGAAATCATTGTTGGCCTTTAGGTTTTAGTTTATTATCTTCATAGAAGAAAACATAGATCTTTATAGGGTGCATGTGAACCATAAGCAATTTTTGTGTTCATTATTTGCTAGAAAACCCTTCACATATGATCCTCCATTCTACAAGATATCATTCGGACATGAGATATGGATTATAATCAATCTGAATGTCCAACTCTTTGTTTCCCGATTTTCGATTTGTGATGATATAGGACTTCTAATTGAACACATCAATTCAGTCCTGGCTGGGCTCAGCACTATAAGTCAACACCAAATCACCGAGGGGCCCAAAGATATCGCTTTTCCCGTTAGGGCAAAAGGAACGAATAAACTTTGACTCATATGCTTGTGTCCTTTACTCATCAAGTCGTGCACAACAATATGTTTTATAACATTCGAGTTACCGATGCGTTTACGCATTATCAATGTACAACCGACTTGTAAATTTCAACTCATATGTCTCCGTTTCAAGACCATAAGATATTATTGTCTCAGAATTACTCGTGATATAATCCATGAAGTAATTCCCTGAGCATGGGTTTGTCCGATACTCAAATCTTCATTTCTAAGTACTCATGAACATTGTAGCAATCTCATTGATATGTCTAACTCCTTAGACAGTATACAATTCAATTCATGACAGTCTTACTTCACTACTTACTTCTGAAAGTACGAGCGACTGTGGGCCTTTGAATAATCATATTATTCGGGAAGTAAACATGAAAAATGAAACGTAAAGATCTGACAGGTAGCTACTCCTACTTATTATCAAGTATCCACGAGATAATCACCAAATCAGATCCGTTATAATATTGTTATGTGTTTCTTGGTTTCTTTTAAACGTTCAATTAAGATTTTATATGTCTATATACCAAAATGACATTCACTCTGTCCATGTATCCAAAATGTCCTACATTGATACACATCATTGCAGATAGTTCGATCGGACACTCTTCCAATGATATCTCAATATGTCATCTTGTTTTTCTCTCTCCTAACTCTATTCCAGAAACGGTGGTATGTATTGTCACTTCTCATGGTTCTTAAGTTCTTTAGTCTAGGTGATTGCACCCTTTGGTGTCAAGAATATTTCATGGTGTTTTTGATGTTGAGGACAACCATCAATATACCGACAAAACTCTTCAACCATGAGGTCCCTCAGCAACACCCACTGATGTAAATAATTTCATATTTGAAACTGTTGGAAATCATGGTTCATGTAATTAGTTTCAAAAACATGAGTTTGCAACGGAAGCATAAAATCATGAACACAAATTCCATTTTCAAGAGGATCATGCTACATGCATGTAGAGATAAGATGAAGAACAAACATAGTTTAAGTTCAAGATCATAACCTTTGTTCTTGGGTTTGGTTTGGATGATTTTGATAGCTAGGAATCAAATTAGAATCCCTCTATAGTTGATCCACCACAAGCTTGAACACACTTGAATGCTAGTTCCACAACTTGCAAAATATGACTCCTTTTCTTATGAAACCAAAAACCAATTTTTGCTAAGAGCTTAAGGAGAGTTTTAGGCTGATTTTTTGAAGCAAGAATGATGTAAAAACTCACTCAAAATCGTGGCCAACATATACCACACAAAAGAAAAAAAAAGCACATGCAACTAGCTTAAAAGAAAGTCCCATTTGATTTCTATAATCAAAAGCTAGAAGACACAAAGCATCTTCCTTTTCTTTTAAGTTCTTAATGCATTCTTTTCCTTCCAATATGGCTGATTTTATGATGACAAATGAAGTGCTAGTGAGTTGTTATTATTTATAAAACTTAGATAATAAAAGCTTATAAATAATACATCTTCTTATTTCTTAAATGGGATAACATTTAACCCATAATCATATACATAAATAAACCATCTAAATATACAATCTTAATTGTATAATTATATATATACATATATATATATATATATATATATATATATATATATATATATATAACAATATATATATATATATATATATTTTATTTAATTTACCAATTAAATTAAATAAAAGGCTTACTTATAAATCAATTAAATCGTTTAACAATTTAAACAATTTAATTGTTACACTTAATTAATTCATCACATATGAATTATTAATCAACCTTTAATTTTGTAGTTATTATTATTTACCTCAAATAATAATAACCTACAAGATTAAATTGCAAGTTTAGTATCATTTGATGTTAAATCAAATTTAACGTTCTAAATGATCAATTGGTGTCAAACTTGTTGTTGGTGTGACCCTATAGGATCATGTATTATTAGTAATATCATTTTATGATCATCCTTGGGCATATAGAACTAACAATCTCCCACTTGCACAAGGTTGCATCACAGAATGATATAGACAGTGGTAAACGTCTAGCAACATTTTACTGTCCCCAATAACACATGACATTGTGCCATTCAACAACATTCAATTCTTCAGAAAACACGAGGCTCTAATTGATGTATTAGGTTATCTATCAATTATCCCTTTGTCACAGACATCATGTTGAACATGAGACATGGATCTTAATCATTCTCATTTTATGTTCAACTTTCAAACAGGCGCCTTAGATGTCTAACTCTCAACACATAAGAGGAACAAATCCCGTCTTGACTACATACGCCCCTCATATAGTTAGTACTATGCATGAGTATGGCCTTTATGGTTGTCTGTATTTCAAGAACAACAGTAAACCATATCAAAGCATAGTACACTCTACACTTGAGTCCCAAATATGTATCTCAGGTCAAAGGATACAATGATAATACCTTTATTCAAGAATCACTTATGATGATGATCCATGGAGTAATCTTGAAACGGGTCAAGTCCAATACTTGTTTACTGACAAGTACCTATGAATTTGGTTGCAACCTTTTGCTACTTTTACCCATAAAAGTCAACCAATCCAATTCATATTAGTCTTACTTCATAATTGCTCCCACAACTATGATCGACTATGGACGTTTAGAATAACTAATTTATTCAAGGATTAAACATGCTAATAAAACACAATAATTATGAATGAAACATCACGTCACATATATTACATAATTCTTGTCGTTTACATAAGTTCATATTCATAAAACATTAAACACAAATCAAATCCATTCATTAGAAAAACGGAGTCCTATACCCTTAGCATGACTTTCATGCTTAGTTTGGGGTAAAGGTTTCGTGAATGGGTCTGCCAAATTTTGATCTGTATGAACCTTGTGAATACTTATTTCACCATTCTTAACTTCATGTCTAATGTAGTTATACCTTCGGTGAATGTGTTTGGTTTTTTGATGCAATCTAGGTTCCTTTGCTTGAGCTATAGCACCTAGATTGTCACAGAAGATTTCTATAGGGTCCCGAATGGAAGGAACAACCCCTAAATCTTCTATGAACTTTCTCATCCAGACAGCTTCTTGAGCAGCTTCTGAAGCAGCAACATATTCTGATTCTGTAGTGGATTGTGCAATCACTTCTTGTTTGGAACTCTTCCAAGACACGGCTCCTCCATTTAAAATAAAGACATACCCAGATTGAGATTTTGAATCATCCCTATCTGTTTGGAAGCTTGCGTCAGTGTAACCCTTTACCTTTAAGCTTTCTTCCAAACCGCCGTAAACTAAGAACATATCTTTAGTTCTTCTCAAGTACTTAAGAATGTTCTTTACAGCAGTCCAGTGGGCTTCACCTGGGTTCTGTTGATACCTACTAGTCATACTTAAGGCACATGAGACGTCGGGCCTAGTGCATAACATGGCATACATGATGGACCCAATTGCCGAAGCATATGGGACATGTTTCATCCTTTCAAGTTCAGTCCTAGTGTTTGGGCACTGAGACTTGCTTAGGATGGTGCCATGTGGCATTGGCAAGAATCCTCTTTTGGAGTCTTGCATCTTGAACCTTTTCAAGATTTTATCAATATATACACTTTGGCTAAGACCAATAAGTCTCTTAGATCTATCTCTATAGATCTTTATGCCTAATACATAAGCAGCTTCCCCTAGATCCTTCATTGAGAAACAACTTTCAAGGAACGCTTTGACACCTTTTAAGGTTGGGATGTCATTTCCAAATAAAAGTATGTCATCTACATACAATACTAGGATTATGACAATGCTCCCACTAGCTTTCTTGTAAACACAGGAGTCATCCTCATTTTTGATGAATCCAAAACTCGTAATCTTTTCATCAAAACGGATGTTCCATGTTCGAGACGCTTGCTTTAATCCATAGATAGATCTTTTAAGCTTGCACACTTTGTTTGGATGCTTTGGATCGACAAAACCTTCAGGTTGATCCATATAGACATCTTCCAATAAGTATCCATTAAGGAAAGCGGTCTTGACATCCATTTGCCATATCTCATAATCATAGTACGCGGCTATGGCAAAAAGTATCCTAATCGACTTGATCATTGCCACTGGAGAAAAGGTCTCATCATAGTCAATACCATGAGTCTGTGAGTATCCTTTAGCGACAAGTCTAGCCTTAAAAGTGTGAACATTTCCATCCACGTCGATTTTCTTCTTGAAAACCCATTTGTTCCCAACAGTCTTACAATTGGTGGGAAGATTAACCAAGTTCCAAACTTGATTATCGTGCATGGATTGCATCTCAGTGTTCATGGCCTCAAGCCATTTATCAGATTCAGGATCTGATATTGCACTCTGATAGTTGACGGGTTCATCAGAATCTATCGTATAACATTCCTCTTCCATCAAAAGGTAACCATACCTTTCTGGTTCAATTCGAACCCTACCAGATTTGCGAACACCTTGTGTTACAATTTGTTCCTGATCAACCGTTTGTTCAGGTTCAACAACTTCTTGTTGAATGCTAGATTCAACTTCTTGTGTATCAGGTTGTGGTTCCTGAAGTTCCTCAAGTTCCACAAACCTCCCACTAGCCTCTTCCGTCAGAAACTTGTTTTCTAGGAATTCAGCTTTTCGAGAAATAAATATCTTATTCTCGATGGGATTGTAGAAATAGTATCCAAGACAATCTTTCGGATACCCTACAAAGATACATTTAGTTGAACGGGGTTCTAATTTGTTTGAAGCTTCTTGTCTAACATAAGCTTCACAACCCCATACCTTGAGATAGGATAAAGATGGAACCCTTCCATGCCATATCTCATAAGGCGTTTTATCTACCTTCTTAGTAGGTGCCATGTTTAGGAGACGAGCAGCTGTTTGTAAAGCATAACCCCAAAAAGATAAAGGTAGAGTACTTCTACTCATCATGGATCGAACCATATCCAATAGTGTTCGGTTCCGCCTCTCAGACACACCATTATGTTGTGGTGTTCCAGGTGGAGTAAGTTGTGAAACAATTCCACAAGTCTTACAATGATCCATAAAGTTTGTACTTAAGTACTCACCTCCTCTATCAGAACGAAGAACTTTAATTGTTTTGTTGAGTTGATTTTCCACTTCACTTTGAAACGTTTTGAACATTTCAAACGCCTCATGTTTATGTTTAATCAAATAAACATATCCAAAACGACTAAAGTCGTCAGTGAAGGTGATGAAATATCTTTCACCATATCTAGTCATTGGCTTGAAAGGACCACATACATCCGTATGTATGATTCCTAACAAGTCCTTTGCTCTCTCATTGGTTCCGGAGAAAGGAGCTTTAGTCATCTTGCCATGTAAACAAGATTCACATATATCAAATGAGTCATTCTCATTTGCCTTCAAAAGTCCACTCTTTTGAAGTTGGGATATGCGATTCTTGTTTATATGCCCAAGGCGACAATGCCATAGATAGGTTTGACTCAAATCAAATTTGGGTTTCTTGGTGAAAGTGTGGTATAAAGAGCCATTGTTAGTCTTTTCATCAAGGTTTACTTCATAAATTCCATTTAAAGGCCTAGCCTCAAAATAGAATACATTATTTTTGTAAACACAAATATCATCATTATTAAAGGAAAGATCAAATCCACATTGTCTTAATTTAGCAACTGAAATAATATTCCTAGTCAAGCTAGGAACATAGTAAACATTCAACAATGTCACACACAAGCCATTAGGTAGTAATAAATTAAAACTTCCAATTGAATCCACCGCAACCCTTGCATTGTTTCCAACTCGAAGTACTACCTCATTTGCCTTCAGTCGCCTACTCCTTTTGAACCCCTGCAACATATTACATATGTGAGTTCCACAACCAGTATCAAATACCCATGTGTTAGGAGATAAATTATAAAGTTCTAGGTCTATCACATAGATACCTGAAGTGCCTTCATCGGCCTTCTTCTTCTTCAACTCCGCAAGATAGGTAGGGCAATTTCTCTTCCAATGCCCAGCTTTGCCACATTCAAAGCATGTTTCATCTTTGGCAACCTTTGCCTTTTTCTTGGGCAGATGGGAAGGTTGGACAACTTTCTTGCCCTTACCTTTGAAAGCTTTTGCTTTCCCTTTGCCCTTGGAGTTGTTGGGGTGTTCTGGTCTAGTTCTCTTTGTTCCACCTTCCTTGATCATGAGAACTTGAGTGGTTTTCTTAGGCAGATTCTTTTCCGCGGTAATTAGCATCCCATGTAATTCCGGGATAGTCTTGTTGAAACCATTCATGTTAAAATTCATGACAAAAGGATCAAAGGACTTTGTCAAGGAGTTAAGGATCATATCCGTTGCTAGCTCTTCGGGCATCACTACTCCAAGACGTGCCAAATGATCAATGTGACTCTTCATTTTGAGCACATAAGAGCTTACCGACCGCCCATCCTCCATCTTGCAAGCATGGAAAGCCCGAACAGTTTCGAACCTTTCCGTTCTTGCAAGTTGTTGGAACATTTCCTTTAGTTGATGAATCATGTCATAGGCAGAATGATTCTCCAAATCCTTCTGAAGGTCGGGAATCATGGTTGCCAACATGAGGCATGATGCATCGATGGAATCATCCATCTTTTTAAGCCATGCATCGTGTGCGGGCTTAGGAATGGCAGGGGGCTATTCTGGAAGTGGTTCATTGAGAACATATTCTTTCTTTTCTTGTTTGAGAACAATTCTCACACTACGGTGCCAATCCAAGAAGTTGGTATGGTTAAGTTTTTCTCCTTCAAGGAGAGACCGTAGTGAGGTTTTGTTAGGAGCCGAGTGTGTGTTGTTTGGTGCCATCTACAAAATTTTAACAAGGTTCTATTTAGTAAATTATGATATTAAGTCCTTAATAATTAATACCCTTTCTTGTTTCATAAACTTTAATTAATTAAGGTCTAGAATCCAAGTTGCATCACGAATAAGTGGTTAGGTATCCTTTATCCCGCCTATTCGAATCAACAAGGTAGGTAACGGTTTACCAATTATATCCAAATATAATTTCTAGAGTTATGGGATCCTATTATAACATTTATAGGTTTGGCATGTTTGATCCCATCTATGCCTTGGATTTCTAATGCTTAGGTGACCTTTATCACAAGAGATTTCCAAACGAATCATCCTACTTAAACGGACGTGTAGTTTTGACAACTATTAATGGTTAGGTGTCCTTTATCCCATCAATGTTGCAAAACTACTTCTTGTATCACAAGAAGACTCCAAGTGGTTAGGTATCCTTTATCCCACAAGGAAATACAAGTGATACATGAGTGTCTTTAAGAGGGATGGCATTGATTCGTATTTCGTAAGGGATTTGAATGTTTTACAATTCTAATTTTGAAAAACATATGGTATCATGTAGATTGCATGCATCCAATGAACATGGTACCATTAAATCTTATTTTGTTAATTGGTTCCTAAATCATAAAATCTCTATTTTATTGATTCTTTGTTTGTGGTCAAGATTACAATTAATATCCTATATTAAGTTTGAGTTTGATCACATATATAAGAACCAATTTACAATCCTAAATAATTACCATTATTATTTAGGTTTGGAGTTTGTAAGAGTTTATAAAATCTCCATTTTATATCTTGTTACAATCATTTTCAAAACTTGACTTAATAGGTTTTAAACAAAACCCATTTTAATAAAACCCATTTTATCACATCTTATGTTTTAAATGTCAACTTTTGAAAATACAAACTCCTTGATGATTATGTTTAATTATCTAAGTTGTCTAGCATGCAAAATCTTATTTTCATCCACAACATAACATAATAAAACATTCAAACATCACAAGCATGCATGGGTGCATAAACACAAGCCAACTAGTTTGATATTTCATGTGAGCCACACATGAAATATCAAGTCCAAACCTAGGGACAAAAAGGTGACAAAAACTCAACCAAATGATCTCCGATTTGGCTACAATTTTGCCAAGCTTCTTATATCACCAAATGATACTTGAACCACCATTTCTTGACACCATTGAGTGACATGTGATTTTTCTATGGAGCCCTCAAAATTTTCGAAATCAGGGGCAGCAGGAAGGAATTTTTGTTGTTTTTGTTGCATTTTTCAATTCATTCTTGGCTATATTTATGCTAATACTTGTTGAAACTTAATGTATATACTAGATATTAAAGTTACCAACAAGTATATCACCAAATGACCAAGAAAGTGCTGCTGTTGGGTGCAATCTTTTCTTACTTCCTTCTCTTGTTACATTTTGTGAATGAAATAAAATACAACTATTCTAACAATTACAAAATGAATAAAAGAAGTAAATAACTAATTATTATTACAAACCATTTGAATAAAAGAATAGATTACAACCAAATCGAATACAAACACAAAACATGCATCATATGGTCCTTGGCTTGTTTATGCACCATTTTATCACATAAAATCATAAGAAAATCAACACTTTGTTTTTCTAAGGCAACAATTTATGTAACCAAAAGCATGCATACATAAGATATATTTGGTTACATAAAATCATAGATAATATACTTGCATGTTGCCAAAGAAGCCATGCATGAAACTTTCATTTAAGAAGATGAACATTCATGGCTTCCAAAAACCAAGTTTATCCAAATAAACTTATTATCTAAACATGCAATATAGCCATGGCTCTGATACCAATTGTTGGAAATCATGGTTCATGTAATTAGTTTCAAAAACATGAGTTTGCAACGGAAGCATAAAATCATGAACACAAATTCCATTTTCAAGAGGATCATGCTACATGCATGTAGAGATAAGATGAAGAACAAACATAGTTTAAGTTCAAGATCATAACCTTTGTTCTTGGGTTTGGTTTGGATGATTTTGATAGCTAGGAATCAAATTAGAATCCCTCTATAGTTGATCCACCACAAGCTTGAACACACTTGAATGCTAGTTCCACAACTTGCAAAATATGACTCCTTTTCTTATGAAACCAAAAACCAATTTTTGCTAAGAGCTTAAGGAGAGTTTTAGGCTGATTTTTTGAAGCAAGAATGATGTAAAAACTCACTCAAAATCGTGGCCAACATATACCACACAAAAGAAAAAAAAGCACATGCAACTAGCTTAAAAGAAAGTCCCATTTGATTTCTATAATCAAAAGCTAGAAGACACAAAGCATCTTCCTTTTCTTTTAAGTTCTTAATGCATTCTTTTCCTTCCAATATGGCTGATTTTATGATGACAAATGAAATGCTAGTGAGTTGTTATTATTTATAAAACTTAGATAATAAAAGCTTATAAATAATACATCTTCTTATTTCTTAAATGGGATAACATTTAACCCATAATCATATACATAAATAAACCATCTAAATATACAATCTTAATTGTATAATTATATATATACATATATATATATATAACAATATATATATATATATATATATATATATATATATATATATTATTTAATTTACCAATTAAATTAAATAAAAGGCTTACTTATAAATCAATTAAATCGTTTAACAATTTAAACAATTTAATTGTTACACTTAATTAATTCATCACATATGAATTATTAATCAACATTTAATTTTGTAGTTATTATTATTTACCTCAAATAATAATAACCTACAAGATTAAATTGCAAGTTTAGTATCATTTGATGTTAAATCAAATTTAACGTTCTAAATGATCAATTGGTGTCAAACTTGTTGTTGGTGTGACCCTATAGGATCATGTATTATTAGTAATATCATTTTATGATCATCCTTGGGCATATAGAACTAACAGAAACTCTTTTCAAATTATTATTACATTCACCCCAATCATTTCTCTTATGATTTCTCATGTGTGTTTAAATAATCTGTCTAGTATCCTTAGCCAGATTATGTCCTGAATCCAACTTACTATGCTCTAAGCATTAAGTTATCAGGATAAGTCCATGACACTTATGATCGATCCAATTAGCAGAAGCTCATGGGATCCGATTTATTCCATTCCGGACCTTTTCAGAATCTGAGGATTACTCATTATTCATGTGTCATGACTTTCAAAAACTCTTTCTTTTAGAGTCATGCATCTTGAATCTTATCAAGATCATGCTTATATTGGCAGGGTCTCTACTGACGATTTCATCTATCTGATAGATGCTTGTGACTACGTGAGTGTGTTGTATCTTCTTTAGATCTTTCATGCCAAGTCATTACACTTTTGCAATGATGGGAAACTCCATTCCTGAAGTTATGCATCTTGAATCTTATCAAGATCATACTCATATTGGCAGAGTCTTCATCTATCTGATAGATGTTTGCAACTACGTGAGTACGTTGTATATCCTTTAGATATTTCATAGCGAATCATCTCTTAATGCCAAGTTATTGCACTTTGTAATGATACGAGACGTTTCCTAGAAATAGTATGTATCCGACATACATTGATAGGTAGATCACAATGATACTCCCACTAGCTCTGACATGATTATAGGACTCTTTTAGATTCTTACAAAATCCAAACCTTTTGGCATATTTTGAGAATCCAAAATCCTAACCCTTGGGAAACCTTAGAACTCTCTCTCAAGTCTCCATAGTTGAGTTAGCTTCATTTGTGGGTTTGTGAAGGATCTTGGAGGAAGAAGAAGGAAACAAGGTGCACAAGAGAGTGGTGCTTGGAAGGAATCAAGCGTATTGCTGTCCCTGGACCATTGTAAGTGTTTAAGACCTTATTTTCCTTAATTATTTGTTGTTAATGGAGTTTTAAGATCATTTCCAAGCTCCTCAAGACAATGATGGCTCCATATCTTGGATGAGGGTGGGGTTTAGGGGCTAAGGAAGGATTTCTTCTTCTTTTAGTATCTGAATTCTTGAGTAAAACCCTAGCCTAGTCTTAATATGGTTTTGGATGAAGTTCATGCAAGTTAATCTTCATTTTGGAACTAGATTTGTCACCATGAGCTTGTTTGGCAAGGATTGGTTGGTAAAGTCACGTTTTTGTAAGTTAATGAACTGTTTGTGACAATCCCTGGAAGTTGTGGCTTCTGTCTTAATGGATTAAGCACTTAATGGAGATTTGGGCTGAATAGGGGAGTTAGCGGCGCTAACTTCGATTGTTGACTTTGTTGGCTTTTGACCAGTTTGACTTTTGGTCAAACTTGAGGGTTTTGGATGCCAGTTTTATAGTTTTATCCTATTCAGGATTTAGGAAGCTCTAAGTGGGGTTTATCCTTGTTAGGAAGTGCATAATGTCGGGATCTGAGGGCACTCGTGTGGAGTGTTGTCTAGCTTAAGGTTGCGAACCAGGTGAGTCTTCTCAGTATACTATGGGTGATGTTACATGCGTAGATAGTCTTATTACTTTGTGTAATAATGTGATTATTTGCTGACGAAAGTCGATGATTGCCGGACTATGGGCCGACAGTGCCGTCTTAAGAGCCGATGACGATGTTTGCCGGCGAAATCCGATGACGATGTTTGTCGGCGAAAGCCGATGACGATGATTGACGGCGAAAGCCAATGACGATGATTGACGGCGAAAGCCGATGACGATGTTTGCCGGCGAAAGCCGATGACAATGATTGACGGCGAAAGCCGATGACGATGTTTGCTGGCGAAAGCCAATGACGATGTTTGCCGGTGAAAGTCGATGACAATGTTTATGTGATGGATCGTGTGGTATTTTCGAGGAACTCACTAAGCTTTGTGCTTACCCTTTTACCCTAACTGTTTTTCAGGAACTTGCTGGCTTGAGCATGGTGCACGGCGCGACTGTACCGCATCTGAGGATTTCAACGAATAAGTCTTCCGCTGGATAATGTTTGTAAACGTTTTTGGATAAATACGTTTTTATGTGTTTAAATAATAGGTTTTAATTTGAAAGGTTTTATGTGGCAACTATTTTATTGTATTAAAGTTATTTTTAAAATGAAAATTTTATTACGGAATTTGGGACCTTACATCTCGTCCCAAAGGATCCTTAATTTCGTGTAATAGGCAGACACGGAGGCTCCACCTTGTCGTGTAGCCGTGAGTGACTGTTTTAGCTCGTAAGCCCTTGGCGCACTCTCCTTTCCGAATCTCTCCTCAAGATCCGCCCATATCGCCTTTGTCGTGTTCGCATACTTCACACTAGTTCTTATGTCCTTTATCGCGGTGGTTAGCCATCCTTTGATCATGTCGTCGCAACACATCCAGGACATATAGTTATGTGACTTTTCTTCAGGTTTCTCGATTGTACTATCAATGAAGCCAATCTTATTTTTGGCAAAAAGAAAATTTTTCATCTCTTGTGCCCAATCGTTGTAGTTGATATCAGTTAGTGTATCATTTAGATGCATTTTGTTGGGTGTGAAATTCAATCAAATATTAGAAACGAACAAGTATTCGGAAGAATAAATTCAAGCTAAGTAATCAACACAAGCAAATATAATAATGAACAATCAAGAACACAAATGATTGAATAACAAGAGCCGAATGCTTTGATTTAACGATTAGGGTTTTACAATAGTGGTGAATTAATCGCACACTCGACACAGACATGTATCACTGATATTTATACATAATCAGTGATACAAATAGTACATAAAGATATTCAGAATATTCCTACAGTGTACCAGCCAATAGGAATGAGTTATTGTGCAACACGTTGTCTTCTGATCACGCGTGCACCCAAAAGGTTGTTACAAGGGAAGCCTTCGGATCCTCTGGAGAAATCCTTCGGAGTCTTCATGCTTCGGGGTCTTCAAGGTCTTCGGATGGTTCAGCACTTCATCACAAAATATACTCAACACATTTGTCTGGGGTAATTGGATAAGTGAATGTAATAAGGAGAGTTGGAATCGACAATACCTCATCCATCTTCTTTTTGCGTTTTAGATTTATCTCCGGCTATGTCCGGAAGAATTTATCGCAGGTTCAGAGAACCTGCTCTTTCTCTGCTCTGATACCATAAATAATTTAATTGTTCAAAAGCTTGATTTTTCATTCAATCAAAAGAGGGGTATTTATACACGCTTCCTAACTAGATGTCGACTAATTAGAAATTAGGATAATGACTCAAATTAAATTGAAATAAGGATAATAACTAAATTTGAGTTAAGAATCCTGTAGTTTAATAATCATAACATGTCATATTAACCTGTTTAATTAAATAAGTTGTTTAATTAAATAAGTTAGAATCCTGTACTCCTGTTTATTTCGTATCCAACTAATTGTCGTATAAGTTTTTGTCGCCTCTTCACACAAGACACAAGTCACCCAAATCCGTTTATTCGATATCCGATTAGCGTATCGTGTAGTTTGTCACCTCTTCACACAAGTCGCAACCTAAAAAGACCGGTCTCACTCGAACTTCTCGCTGCCCTTACCCACCCTCGCCTCTGCAGGGGCGTTGATCTGCTAATAATGGAGGGTCGTTGGTTCCAGAAGGAAGATCGGTGGAAGGACAGAGCTCTATGTCTACAACACCGCCTCAGAGATCGTTTCCGAGTCGTCGTCGACCAACACCGTCGCCGACAGAGGTCCAGTGGGTACGTTTCCTCTGTGATGGAACGCTGGCTTCAACGATTTCGCCATTTCCGAAGTCAAACATTAGCTAATTCTTCCACTTTCTACCGTAAAAGAGGTTTGGCTAAAACCTACTGCAAAGAGTAGGAGTCTGTGTCTTTATTTGTGTGTTAAATTACTAGAATTTTCTTTTAGCTCCCAATATTTGTGGTCGTATTGCCCGCCTGTATCCTGGATTCATATCAGTAAGTTTTTTAGCTGCGTGAATTGAAGGAATCAGTAAGATAATCTTATTTGATGGCGTGGGGTTTTTTTCTTGAATTGACGTGGGACATAAGGTGATACTTGCTTATTTGAGTTGATGTGGGGCATACGGGACACATGTGTCATATAGGATAAGAAGTGGTAAAGTTCAAGATATATGAAAATCGTTTTAGAATTCCTTGTGTACTCAGATTTGCAGTTGTGTTGGCAAGTCTTGGCATAATGGTAGTGAATTGGACATTATTGTAGACGTCACTTGCTTATAAATCTATCAGCTAAGAATATATGATCAATACCTGAAAAACAGTAGACAATCCTTGTTGATTCTGTGAAGGATATGAGGAAACTATATGGGATCACAACCCTATACATTGTACTGCTAAATTCTATGGAAATTTATTTTAAGCTAATATCTAAAATAATCCATGGACGAGTCCCTGAAAGATTCATTTAGTCACTTGGCTTCTAATTTTTCATTTTTGATCTGAAAATCCCAAATTAGACCATAAAGATGGTGGTGCTGTCACGTTTACAGCGTTTAAGAGGTCACTTGCTAGCCATGTGATGGTTTCTTGAGGGCATGTAGGTCATATTTCATCATCATCTATTTGTAAAACAGAACCTTGTGAAATGGCGAAAACCAGAAACCCCTTTAGTCTTCTAGATACAGAGTACGTGGTGTTAAAGCATTGTGTTGTGTCTGGATCTAGTTCTAGTATTACTTGTAGCACATTGCTGACACAAAATCAAAATCATCCGAGAGAATGTTTAAGATGATATCATATGATTAGCAAAATGTAAAGCAACTATATTTTGATATGTCATATGGTTGTGCAGTTAGCAATGACTTTGATACAGAAGAGGAATCAGTTCTCACCCAAATACTTCAAGCTGTAGCTGTTCCTGTTATTGGAAATGTTTGCCATGTTTTCATGCATGGCCTGAATCATGTCCAGGTAATTGGTCTCGTTTCTGCTAATTTTTAATCTTTGTACTTATTGTTAAAAAAAAAAAGCTGGAAGTAGCTCCTGGTTTCGTATTGCAGATATATGGAGGTGAAAAATTACAACAAGCATTGGTCAACAGACCTGATAAGACACCACTTATCACGGTAAGCCAAGGATGAACATTCTTTCATTATGATCTAAACCCTAGTTTTTCTCCTTAAATAATAATAATAATAATAATAATAATAATAATAAATGTAGGTTAGCAATCATATTGCCTCCATGGATGATCCGCTAGTTATTGCTGCACTCCTTCCTAAAAGTGTTCTTCTGGATGCTCGTAACTTGAGATGGACACTGTGTGCTACTGATCGATGCTTCCGTAATCCAGTCACATCTGCTTTCTTTAAGTGTGTTAAAGTTCTTCCTGTCTCTCGTGGTGAAGGTATTTATCAGAAGGTATGAGTTCACATGCTTTTTGGCCTTGTGCAATGATCATATAATCGTGCAAAACATCGTTTAAGTTCATTATATAGATACCAAAAGATTTTCTTTGATCTAATATTTGTTATTAGTCCTCACATTCGCACATTTTGGTTTCACATAACCAATCTAAAAATCAAAATTGACACAATATGTTTTGATTTTAATGCATACAACTATAGCAACATACTTGAGTTGATTTGATTATTATAGCATCCTACTTTGATTTCATTTTATTACAGCATTCATAGCCATGTCATCCAGATGCAAAGCAATTTGAATGTGTAAAATGTTGAAAAGAAAAAAGAGATTGAAAGTAGAATGTTGTAATAGCAAGAAATGAGAGTTGTGTGCTATAATATACAAATGTACAATGTTTGCATTTAGCCCTATGACCATTTAAGTTGTAATTTGTTTATAAAAGGTAAAATCTTGGGATGACTTGTGAAGAGTGAGAAAGCATTTGTAATTATTGGTCAGGGAATGGATGTTGCAATAGCAAAACTGAACAGAGGTGGGTGGGTCCACATATTCCCTGAAGGAAGTCGGTCCCGAGATGGTGGAACAAGTATGGGTTCTATAAAGAGAGGCGCTGCAAGGTTAGGATCTTGTTATATTTTCATACAAGTAAAAATATTTCAAATTGAGATTTGTTCCACAGGTTAATCTTGGATGCAGACAATGCCCCGATGGTTGTCCCATTTGTGCATGCAGGGATGCAAGAGATCATGCCCATTGGAGCCTCATTTCCTAGGGTTGGCAAAACGGTACCAACTCCCCCGTTCTTCTCTTTGTCCTGTTTTACTTTTGTTGCAAAAAACACTATTCATGTTTCTAGTCTGTGTCTGTGTGTAGGTGACAGTACTTGTGGGTGATCCAATCGACTTCGAAGATCTGCGGGATTTGGAATATGACAACATCGTGCCAAGGGGAAATCTATACGATGCCGTCTCTGCAAGGATTGGTGATCGTCTAATGAAACTAAAAGCACAAGTTGACAAATTAGTTCGACTGCAGACCAATGTTGAACATTTTGATAATAAACAGGATAACGAGGATTATTTTAGGGTCGAATCTTGTTTCAAAGGATCTGGGATTGTGTCAAGGATCAGTGGTTATATGGACCCCACCGACCTCATGGGTTTTGCTGCAAGAGGTTTGTTTGTGAATGAGAAAATGAAGGAACGTGTTGAAGGGGTAAAGCCTTTCAGTTTTTGGAATAATGCTCATGGAGTTGCTTCAATTTCTATGTTGTCTTGAGACTTTAGGTCCATAGGAACAGATGGGACAAAGATTTTGTCTTCAAATAAAAACGTATTGAAGATAGCCCTAGAAAACATGTACAGTCTTGTCTCTTGTCTCGGTTTGTAGTTTTAACGTTACACTTTTTTGTTAGTTTGAGAAATAGGGTTTATTTCCATTATATGATATGTCTATGGGAGTCTGCTTGTAACTTTATTGCTAACACCTCACTACTCATAAGTCGATCACACTTTCATCACTGACTTGTTATATTATCTGCTAT
This sequence comes from Cichorium intybus, assembly GCA_023525715.1. Classification (NCBI taxonomy): domain Eukaryota; kingdom Viridiplantae; phylum Streptophyta; class Magnoliopsida; order Asterales; family Asteraceae; genus Cichorium; species Cichorium intybus. The sequence goes on along the minus strand of CM042015.1, from coordinate 144,399 downwards.
CGCCATTTTTGGGGTTGAAGTAAAGTAACTCCGTATTTTGTGTACTTTGTTCATCTTACAAAGTTGGATCAAAAGTTTTTATGTTTTCTAATTTATGCGACATAATTCCTGTTAGGATCTACCAAAGAGGGTGGGTATAGGGCATCTAATAAAAAAGTTCAAATGCTTTTTAGACAAGAAATATGCAAATTGCTTCATTTTAGATTTTAAATATATAACATCTTAACCAGAACGGTTAGATTTTGCAACCATGTTATCTCATTATGTAAGCTGCATGTATAATACATTCTGGTTCTAGAACAAGATGTCAATGCTATTTTGACTAAGAAACCACTATGGTGCAAAACATATATATATATATATATATATATATATATATATATATATATATATATATATATATATATATATATATATATATATATATATATATATATATATATTAAAAACCCTAAATATTATGTGGGTGTAGGACTTATTTTGAGCCATAGATCTAATCAAATCTGTAATCTTCAGATCAAGGGCAAATCAGGAATTCTAAATTTTTTTAATAAAATTAATTAACAGTAAATTATGATAATGTGAGAGATTTACGTTGACTGTTACAGAAATTAAAGGAAGTACTTTGTTTTGTCGATTTTGAACATTTCAACCGGTGCTTCATCTCTCCAATTCCATACGTATTTGATAATATTCACGTTCTTAATGGATAATCAATCATACGAGTCGGACCAAGAGGACATTATCGATCAACCAGTAAGATCAGAATAATGTTTTGATGATAATCACGATGAAGAATTTGTTCCTAATTTACACGATGAAGTCCAATCTGTTGATCTCAATCAAGGTTAGTAATTTAATTGTATTTCAAGTTCAATCAACATCGATTAGGTTTCAAACTTTTTCGTTACTAAATTAGAATTTGATTGTAAACAATGCAGATTTCGTTACGAACCTGTTGACCTCAATCAAGGTTAGTAATTAAATTCTATTTAAATGCCAATCAATCTCAATTCGGTTTGTAACTACGTTTTTTTCTTAGATTGAATAAGTATACACGAAGGTGTATATTCAGGCAGAATAAAATTTGTGTTGAGAATGATCCATATACTTTCGATGGGTTTTTTATGCTTTAGATATCGTTAAAGCAATGAACTGTGTAGGTGTTGCTGATGATTCTGACATAATGATATTATGATTACATTTCTTGATTAACATCAAAATTATCGTATTATTTTTCATTATGTAACGACATATTTTGTCAGAATAGTATCGATTTTTCATTATCATGTTCGTGTGTTTTGTAAGTTTGAATAAATATAGATCGATTTTAGATTAAGTAATTGTGTTTGGTCGATGATTATTCTGACAGAATGACATTATGTTTACACCTATTAAGTAGCATGAGAAGTTAAGTTAATTTTTTATTAGATGTAAAATCATATTCTTACAGAATGGGATATATTTTCACTGTTACCATTACTTGTTATCATACAATACGTATTACTTTTAACAATGTATTATTTTAGATTACAGGTTCTTTGTTTTATTGTAAATGATACAGTTTGTATGTTTTTTTAATTGTCACTGATACCATAAGTTGATATGTTTTTTTACAGATGACCATATATATATATATATATATATATATATATACCAGACGTTCCAGATGTTTTAAAACCAAGAAGCAATGCAGTTTTCATTCCCTCGATGCAGCTATTCAAATGTACAAAACATATGCTTTGGAGGCTGGGTTTGATGTTAGGAAAGGATCGACCAAAAACAAGAACGATGACACAATTAGAGTAAGGTATATGTTATGCAATAGAGAAGGGAAACCTAATACGGGTATAGTTGATACAATGGATAAGAATGAAAATCATTTTTAGGCAGACAAGACTGTTATTGACATTTTTGCTGTTGTTGATCATTGTGTGTCCAATTTGACCGATGATCCTGTGAAGCTACAACAATATCTTGATGAACAGAATACACTAAAGACAAAATACATTGATGAGAGTCCAACGCAGTGGATAAACAACAAACATTCTAACTTTGAAAATATGTTAGGTGTTAAAGTTCCAGATGTTGTGGATATTCAGAATCCATCAGACATTCGAAGCAAAGGTTGCGGTAGTCGTGGCAAGAGGTTAAAGAGTAAAAAAGAGATGATGGTAACTGAAAACTTGAAGCCGAAGAGAGAATACAGTGTTTGTAAACAGATGGTACATCATAACAAGAGAAATTGTCCAGATAGGAGGAAATAAGCTATATTTTTGGTCATTTAATTAGTTGATTTTGTATTTATTATAGAAGCATACAACTTCGTTAGACATATGTTTGTTTGGTCATGGTATTAGTTTAATTTTATATTTATTATTCTTACTTTTTCGTTACAAGTTATATGATGATTTTTTCTTATTTGAATGATCCAATAATTTCGACATAACCACAAAATAAACAGTGTCAAAGTCTATGCATTGTCATATAGTATGAAATTGTTGTATATTATACATTTATTAATTTTAAGTATGCAATCGATTTAGTTTACCCCGATGCATACTACATTGATGTTATATAAAACTATTATAAAATGTGTTTTATATATCAACTTCCATCAGTATGTTATTCAATATATCATATAAATCATCGATTTACATGGTACATTAATAATTGTTTACTCTATTCTAACAGAATGTAGTAGTCATTCTATCAGAATTCGGTGTACATTCTACCAGAATGTGTTTCATTCTTTCAGAATATGACCTCTAACATTAGAATACTACTCATTCTATCAAAGTTATACCCATAACATTCCTAATGGTTTTTTACATACGTAAACATAACATTCTGCATTTTCCACAAACAACATATACATCGTTTTCAGCCCGATATGTTATATCACTAAGAATGCCATATGTTATATCAAAAATATTTCACAGCACATATGTATTTCATGTAATTTGGCCATTCTAGTCAATCATGCGAAAACCTTTATAACCTTATAAAAGAAATAGGCGTTTCAAACGTGCTAATACACTACCAAAAGAACCAACATCCAAAAGAACCATTATCCAAAATATTCAAAAACAAATTGTTCATACCACTATTTTTTAATAACTACCAGAATAAACTATTTCAACCTTTCATTTTCGCACTCCTTTTCCCCTTCTTTTCCTATTTTTTGCCTCATCCGACTGTTGCAGTAGTTTCGTCTTTTGTAGCACGTCAAGTTTGCCAAACGCTTCACCATCCTTTACCAACATGTCTCTATGTATATTTAGAGTCGATGTCATCAACGTTGCCATGTATTTAATTCTCATTCGCATCAAAGCATTTGCATCATTGTGCTTATTCTCTGTGAGTCCATTGACCATTTCCCTTCACCTTCTCCCATATAACACTCCATGTGTCGCATGAGATACAATCCACAATTTGGCCCCTCCTTGTTAACTTGCCATACCATCCTCATAACAAAATACCCATACAAGTGATCCTAAACAAAAGAATCAGATGAACATATTCTATCAGAACAACAATATTAACAACTAACTTTCTAATTTTAGAAGACTGTCAACTTCATCCATATAATGAATACCACAATTTCAACAGTCAAATACACACACAGTAACTTTATTCTAGCTACAAATTAACAACTAACTTTCTTATTGTTTTCTAATTCATACTAACACAAACACATACACTTTGAGTTTATCCTAAACAAAAGAATCAAATGAACATATTCTATCAGAACAACAATATTAACAACCAACTTTCTTATTCCATAAGACTGTCAACTTCATCCATATAATGAATACCACAATTTCAACAGTTAAATACACACACAGTAACTTTATTCTAGCTACAAATTAGCATAAACTTATTCTACTAGAATGATTCTATGAGAATCATTATATTACTCAATCAGAATGAGCATGCGTATAATCAGTATAATTACCCCAAAATGCATAATGTTCTCATAACATTCTTACAGAATCAAATTAGCATACAAAGTCTCATATTCTACCAAAATATACAATTCCACATACACATTCACTCTATTCTTAACCAAATAAACAGGACAACAATTATATCAACTCATTTACTTATTCCAAAACGATGTCAATTTCATATAATAAAGGAATACCATTACTTCAAAACTCAAATACACACACAATCACTTTCTTCTAGCATCAATGATATTCTAATAGAATGCGTAATATATTCTATCAAAATCAATATCCCCTGTTTTTCATTTTCATTCTAAATTAAACCATTCTCACAAAGCCTTAAACCCTAATCGTGTATTTACCCGACACCTGATTGCATTCTAACATGGATACTAAACAAAAATTCATACATGCAAACGGAACTCAAGCAATTTTTATCACACAACACCGATTACATCCAAAATCAGAATTACACATACCTTTTAGGGGATTAACAAAATCTTCATTCTCTAAATCCAATGTTGTATCTACTGTGTTCGTGAACTTGTTTTTGAAGTTTTCCCTCAACCTTGAACTTGATCGATTCTTCTTCATTCCCCAAGAATACGTTTACAATTTTGCAATTTCCAACTTCGAAAATCGAAGAGAATGATCGGACCACATCTGTTTTTATGGATGCCGCTTATCGAATTCTTTGGAATGGGAAGATAATCTTTTGAAATCGACGAGTAGATTAGATTCAAGCTGTAATTTGATTTCTTTGAACTTGAAAGGACGTTTTTTTGGGATACGCAATCAAAACCCAAGAACGAAGGTATACAAGTCCTTGATACTTGCTGATTACCTATTATGCATTTTATTAGAATACCAACAATGCCCTTACTTAATCGGTCTATTAGGTTTAACATATTCTTTTTATTTTTAATTCTAAATAAAAATCAGATTTAATCTAGGTGATTGATAGAGCCTATTTCGAGATGGTCAATCTCCTAAGAATGTTTAGAGAAGAAGAAGACGAGAGTTGCAGCAATTTTTTGATATTCCTCCAAAAGAAATTACAACTATTAAAATACTGAAAATCAAGGAAATATGCAGCTAAAAACTAGGGAAAACTAAGGAAATGGAATAGTGGTTCGTTGACAGGAAGTAGAACCACATGTATGCAAATTATTAGGAGAAGTGGAAGTCTTCTTGAGGTGCTTTGACTTGGTATTCCAACGGCTCGATCTAGGAACCGATTGGGCTTGCGAATGTTCCTCTTGGGCTTGGTAGTGGCGATTTGGCTTGTGTGGTGGGTTGCGATTGGTTGGGTCATATCAATGCCCTCCCCGTTAGCATTGGGCTCGTCCTCGAGTCCCGTTAAGAACTCCGGAAAACGCAGCTTGATGTCAGCGAGGTCTTCCCAAGTGGATTCAGCTAAATCTTGATTGTGCCATTTGATGAGAATTTGTTTCGGGTCGGATGTGCGAGGGTCCAGAACTTGTTCGGGTTGTAGGGGGTGTTTGGAATGTCTGTCATCCAATTGGTCGGGAATTCTGTGGAGATCGTATCTTGGTAACTTTGTTTCAGTAAGGAGACATGGAATACTGGGTGAATTCTGGAGTGTTCAGGGAGTTGGAGGCGGTATGCTACTGGACCGATGCGCTCAATGATCTTGTATGGTCCAAAATACTTCTTTGAAAGTTTCTGATTTGTTCTCGCTTCCACTGAATGTTGTCGATAATTTTTCAGGCGGAGATAGACCAGGTCGCCTGGGTGAAATTCTTTATCTTGGTGTTTCTTGTTAGCTTGTTTGACCATTCTTTCTCTGGCTCGGTGGAGTGCTGCTTTAAGGAGGGTAAGTAGGCGATCATGTTCTTCCAATGATGCATCAATGGAAGCTGTAAATGTAGAGCCTGGTGTGTATTCATGGATTGTTGAGGCTTCGTGCCCATAAAGTGCTTTGAAAGGGGTCATCTGGATCGAAGAGTGAAAGCTGGTGTTGTACCAAAATTCAGCAAGGTACAAGTAACGTTGCCACGATCTGGGTTCTTCACACGCGAATGCCCGGAGATACGATTCTAGACATCGGTTAACGACTTCGGTTTGGCCGTCCGTTTGGGGATGGTAGGCGCTTGAGTGTAGTAGTTGTGTACCGAGTTGCTTGAAGATTTGTTTCCAAAAGTGGCTTAAGAAAACCGGGTCTCGATCGGATATGATAGTTTTGGGTAGTCCATGTAAGCGATAGATCTCACGTAGGAAGATAGTGGCTAAAGTGGGGGCTGTGAAGTGTGTCGGTAGGGCAATGAATTGGGAAAATTTGGTGAGGCGGTCAACGACAACCCATATGGCGGTTTTGTTGTTGGAGTTGGGAAGGTGGGTGATGAAATCCATACTAATATCTTCCCAGGATTTCGCCGGTATTGGAAGCGGTTGGAGAAGCCCGTACGGTTTGTGAGTCGAGTATTTGGTGGTTTGACATACAGAACATTTGCGGACGAAATCTGCCACTTCTTGTTTGAGATTGGTCCATGAGAAGGTAGCTGCGAGTCGTCGGGCAGTTGCATTAACACCTGCGTGGCCTCCTAGTACTGATGAATGGAATTCCTGCAAAAGAGAAAAACGCAAACTCGAAATATTAGGAATCAGCAACCGGCCTTTCACATACAGCAATCCATCATGCAGGGTGTGATTTGGAAGGGAGGTGGGCTGGTTTTGGAGTTGTTGGACTAGGTTTTTGCCATCCGGGTGGGTAGAGAAGAAGGTTCTAAGCTCGTCTAGCCATTGAGCTTTTGGGGTCGATAGTGCACGAAGTGAATGAAACGACCAAAAATTTATAATAAATATGTAAAAATAAGATGTGTGTAATTTAAAGTTTATATGTAATATTATGAGAAATTATGGTTATAAAGGGTAATTTGGTCATTTGACCAATTGTAGAAATTATTATAAAAATTTATTTATAATTTAGGACTAAAAATGTAAGAACTATAGTTTCATGTGGCCAAAATTAGTGTTAGTGTCAAAAGTCCAAGGAATGCAAGTTTAGGGACTAAAAATGTAAAATAGCAGTTATTACCGACGGTTTATCCAAGACTTTTCTAAAATAGCAGTGTCATTGACGCAGCTAACCCGGAAAGGGGTGAAATTTGTTTGGGGAGAAAAACAACAACAAGCCTTTGAAATATTAAAGAAGAAGCTATGTGAAGCTCCAGTATTATCTTTACCAGAAGGCACGGAAGAGTTTGTAGTATACAGCGATGCGTCTAATAGAGGTCTTGGTTGTGTACTTATGCAACGGGGCAAAGTTATCGCTTATGCTTCTTGACAGCTAAAAGATGCAGAGACACGTTATACTACTCATGATCTAGAATTGGCTGCAATTGTGTTTGCATTGAAGATTTGGAGGCATTATCTATATGGGACGAAATGCAAGATATATACAGATCATAAAAGTCTACAATATCTTTTTACTCAAAAAGAATTGAATTTAAGACAGACACGGTGGATTGAGCTCTTGAATGATTATGACTGTGAAATAATTTATCACGAAGGAAAAGCTAATGTAGTAGCCGATGCTTTAAGTCGAAAGGTTCGTGAAAAAGTTGTTAAAGGAAGATCCATGCGAATTGAAGTGGTCTCAACTTTAATTCAAAAGATTAAAGAAGCTCAAGATAGTGCTTTAACCGAAGAGAATATAAAGAAAGAAAAGCTTGGGAAAAAGGTGGTGTTTGAAGTGAATACTCAAGGATTGCGCACTTTTAAGGGACGTATTTGGGTTCCTAAATATGGAGCAACCAGAAAGATAGTCTTATATGATTCTCACAAATCCAAGTATTTTATACATCCTGGAAGTACAAAAACATATCAAGATTTGAAGCAGCATTACTGGTGGCCAGGAATGAAAAAGAGAATAGCAAAATACATATCCCACTGTGAAACTTGTGCACAAGTAAAAGCAGAACATCAGGTGCCGTATGGTAATGCACAGTCATTGCAGATACCAGCAGGGAAGTGGGAAGAACTGACCATGGATTTTGTCATGGGGCTGCCAAGAACGCGAAGGGGACACGATAGTATTTGGGTCATTGTTGACAGATTGACTAAAAGTGCTCTATTCCTCGCGATTAAAGAAACTGCCTCACTTGGAGAATTAGCTCAGTTGTACAACGATGAAATGATCAGACTTCATGGAGCACCTCTGTCCATAGTCTCAGATAGAGATCCTCGATTCACGTCTAACTTTTGGGATTCTCTACAAGAAAAGATGGGAACTCAAATCAAGATGAGTACAGCCTACCATCCCCAGACAGATGGGCAAAGCGAACGTACTATTCAGACATTGGAGGACATGTTGAGATCATGTGCCATTGATTTTGGAGGTAATTGGGATGAGCATCTACCATTAGTAGAATTCTCGTATAATAACAGTTACCACTCAAGCATCAAGATGCCGCCTTTTGAAGCCTTATATGGTAGGAAGTGTAGAACCCCAGTTTGTTGGTTAGAAGCTGGTGAAGCAAAACTCACTGGGCCAGAAATTGTAAGAATGACTAATGAAAAGATTGGGGTGATACAGACCAATATGAAAGCTGCACAAGATCGCCAAAGAAGCTACTCAAATTTGAAGAAAAGACCCTATGATCTAAAAGAAGGCGATTTGGTGATGATAAAAGTATCACCTTGGAAGGGGGTGATAAGATTTGGCAAGAAAGGGAAGTTGAGTCCAAGATACATTGGACCCTTCAAAATTCTGAAAAGAATCGGTTTACAAGCATTCAAGTTGGAGTTACCATAGGAACTCAGGGGAATACATGATACATTTTGTAACGTCCCAATTTTTAAACAAGTTTAAAAATAAATAATAAAACAATTTCAGTAAAAACACATTATGTTTATAAGTATAACAACTCAAAATCTTTAATTATTTAAAAAAAACATTTAATACCAAATTAGTCCAGCAGCGAAAGTCAACAAAACAAGTCAACTCAATATAAATTTTCAAAAGACGTTGCATCTGTGTGTACCCACCATGCCTGATCGTCATTTCCACCTGTAAAACCTGAAATAGTAATTTAATAGGGAAAGGTTAAGCACATAGCTTAGTGAGTTCCAACACCTACACAGCATGTTAGTTACACATACCCAACCCCTATAAGGTAAAATACAACCATACACCACAGTAAAATAAACATATAATCCGCTCTACCCAGTACATTGAGTTATACTCTCCTACTCAGATTTCGAGCCGCGCATACTCAGTTCGTCGAGCCATGCGTATCTGCTCAATAGACCATTCAACACTCAGAGCCGCGCATACTCTGTACGTCGAGTCATGCGTATCTGCTCAATAAATCAAACCCCACCGCTCAGCACTCGAAGCCGCGCATACTCTGTACGTCGAGTCATGCGTATCTGCTCAGTGCATCTTGCTGTTATCTCTATATTGCTCAGTACGTCGAGCCCGTATTTTCTACACAATAGACCTAGACACGTCTAGTACTAACCACCCACCATACCCCAACACTTACAACTATAAAAGGAAGGTATTGTCCACAAACATCATACAAACACACATACTACAGGAAAGCACATATAACATCCCTACAGTGTAGTGAGAAACTCACCTGATATGTAGAAGTAGGTCACACACACAAGCACGTGATATTCAAGAACTCTCCTTCTTCCCCGAACCTACATTCCACGTGATACTGCTTAGAACGAATTAACGTTTACATTTATTACTTATAATTATATAAATACACATGTATTTTCCCGATACCCGACACGTACCGTGTCCATACCCTTCCTTTACCTTATAAATATGTCATTGAAGTTATTAATTATCTTAATAAGCATATATAGGACCAAACACCCGCTACGAACTCTTTGCCGCAACCAATACCAAAAACCACAAAAGAAGACTTGACAGCCAGGCTGAATTTATGACCCACGACAAGATTTGTAATATTAAACAAAGGAGGGACTGCACATAAAATCCAATAAAAATCAAGGGTAAACTAGACCCAATGTCAAGGTCACAGGGCCTGACCTCAGGTCATTTGCATTTTCCATTTGCAAATGAAAAATCTACCAAATCACCATAAATTACAAAACGGTCACAGGACCTACCCTCAAAGATATTAACCAAGAATGATAATCTGAGGGACTTAGGTTCTGAATTTTGGAGTGAACAAACTAGACACATGTAGTGACATTTTCCCACTGGCCTTTCCCTGAAATGATTCTCCTACTATCACTTATGAATTTTACAAGTTAGAATTCACTGTTCGTCATAGCCCTGGACCAGTCAGTGAAGATTGAAATTTTCGCATGGCTTGGGGCTTGAATTAGAATATGGCCTTCTGGAAAAACAAACTACAGACATAGACCTTTCCAGAAATGTATGGCTCATCCCAATTGGTCCAGTACAAGATTTTACACGAATTGTCTAAGAACATGTCCAAAACAGTGAAAATCCGAAAATAACAAACATACATTAGAGTCTAAGGTTTCAATTCCTAAACCCATTAAGTCCCTTCATTAAGAACTTTGAGGTCTGAAACATCAGATGAGGAGCATCAAAACACATACACACACCTACAGACCACGATGGGTGTGTGGTGATGGTGATGGATTCGGCTAGAAAGAAAGAAAAGGAAAACAAAGATGTCACACATACCTTCCAACTCTCCAAGCTTACAACTAGATCACTTGTCCTTCACTTTCTTTTTAATCCACTGAGCACACACCAGCCCTTCCTCCTCCTTTTCCTGAAATGTGGACGGCAACCACCACGCTCGAACATGAGGACCAAAGATAGAACACGAGAGGGAGAGAGGGTTCGGCAGGGAGAAAAACAAGAAGGAACTAGAAGGTCTCCACTGGGTGAAAACAATTTTGATTTTGCTTCTAAAGATGCGTATTGTATTTGGCTGAACCATGCTCCAATTCAAAAGTCATGAGGGCCCACACCCAACTCACGAAGGCTGCATTTTAATTCCATACAACAATACTCCATTGGCAAAACTAATCCCCCTAGTTCTAGGTCATAATTTTATTTAACCCAAAATCCAAAACTTCCAACCCATTAAGTTTCCAAAATGACATTAACCCCCTTGAACTAATGCTACAAGGTTTAGAATTGTTATTTCCATATTATTATTTATTTACGCAAAATAATTAATTCGTCAAAAACGAACATACTGAAAAACGGGGTGTTACACATTTCATGTATGTTATCTTAAGAAGTACTTTGGAAAGAAGGAATTAACCATTCCTCTAGAAGAAATAAGAGTGGAAACATCCAACAGATTAATTGAAGAACCCGAAGCGATGTTAGAAGTGAAAACCAAGAAACTAAGGAACAGAGAAATTGATTTAGTATTGGTCAAATGGAAGCATTCACTGGGCTCAGACTTAACTTGGGAAACTTTGGAGAGCATGAAGAAAAGATACCCTAATTTTACAGATTACGAAGCGATTCCGAGGACGGAATCCTAATTAGGGGGAGGTAGTTGAAACGACCAAAAATTTATAATAAATATGTAAAAATAAGATGTGTGTAATTTAAAGTTTATATGTAATATTATGAGAAATTATGGTTATAAAGGGTAATTTGGTCATTTGACCAATTGTAGAAATTATTATAAAAATTTATTTATAATTTAGGACTAAAAATGTAAGAACTATAGTTTCATGTGGCCAAAATTAGTGTTAGTGTCAAAAGTCCAAGGAATGCAAGTTTAGGGACTAAAAATGTAAATATTTTATAAAAAAAATAAACATAAAAGAGAGAATTATCATTCTCTTTTCCAGAAAATCTATAGAGGATTCGAGAGAGAGCAAGAAGGCACGGGAAGAAGAAGGAATTTAGGAAGTTTTACAAGAAATTGAAGAAGGAATTGAAGATTCCTAAGTAAACAAGGTAAGAACTCCTACTATTCATCATCTTCTTCGTGTGGAATCTGGAAAATTCGAGTTATGAAGTTCATGGAATGTTTCCAGAAGTTTATCTCCATCAAGTTATACTAAAACATCAAGTAGATACACTTAAATTGTAAAGAGTTATTGAAATTGTGGTTAAATCCATGGAAATGGGTTTTGAGCTCAAGAACCCTAGAAATTGGGTTTATGAGTTTGAAACTGGTTTCAATCGATTTAGTAAGTTCAAAGAGTCATAAAGAGTGTAAGAAATCAGTTCTATACTTAAAAATTTATCAAAATGATTTTTGGTGTCAAAATGGGTATTACGGGAATGTTTTAAGCAAAGGAATGGAATTGATGATTCCATGGTTTAAAACTAAAAGTAAGCTGTTATTTAAGGCCTAAAAATGACCTTAAAATGATTAAGTTACGTATTAAGGACTTAACCCTCGGACTAAAGGACCTGCAGCACAAAAATCAGCAAAGGAAGAAAGTCCCAGGTGGAGCACGAGTCGTGCTCCCCATAGAATAAAAAGGCACGAGTCGTGCCAACCTTCTGTAAGGTTTCTGTCCATTTTTGAGTTTGGAACTTGATGCTAGACCTGTCCGATTGGTCTATAATTCATACCATAGGCTTAAAATGGTGTGAAAACACATGGAAAATTGTTAAATTGAGAATACGACCTCCCGAGGGTACTGTAGTAAAATACGTATTATATACGAATTAATTAAAATTGAGTATTTAAAAGTTATACACTTGTCTTGACCATTAATGATAAAACAAGGACTCTAACATGTTATAGAGTCAATTAGAATGTAAATTAATGTATCAAATACTATATATAGGTGCAAGTCAAGTAATCGGACACCGAAAGGGTAAAGAACCGAGGGACGTCTAAACGACTTTACAAGAGTTATAAGGTGAGTACATGTAGCATTTTTACCCATTTTGGGATACATGGCAAGTAAGTAAGTACTTTTCAGATTTCATATAATATTTCTATGTGTGAAATTATTTGCAAGAATGGTATTTTCTTAGCTATATGGGAAGTGAATTGCTATATTTGAAAGTATGAGTTTGGCAATAGCCTAGTTTATGGTAAAAGCTTGTTAAAGTCAAAAGTTTGGCAATTAGCCATTTTGTGTACAAATATTGTTTCAGTTTTCAGAAAGTATTTTTATATTTGACTGGTATTGTAGCTAGCAAGTGTTAGTAAGGGAACTATGTTCCAACCTACCCGGGTTAGGTAAGGAGTCTACTGGGGAAAACCCCTTCGCGAAGTAGGCTGCCTCAGCACTTCTACGGTGAGGATTGATCCGTTCTTTCTAGCTGTAGAGACTTGGGGTATCACACATAGTGATTAAAGCCCTAAGTATAAAAATCCAGCAAGTTTATAAAACCAGTCAAAGAAAGTATGAAATAAGTTAGTTTTGAAAGATATAAAATGATTTTGAAAGATAAAAAGTTATAGCATATTAATACTATAAAATTTCAGCGAATGTTTACTTTATAAAGTTTTTTTTTAAAAAAAGGAGATTAAATGTTTGAGTCTAAAACTCATGTAACTCACGAGACAACTTGTCTTACGTATTTTATTTTTATGCCATGTATTCCAGGTTCAGGTACAAAGTTGTAAGATAGTTTGGAGTTGCGAAATAAGCACTAGGGTGCAAAGGAGTGGAGCTGGATACAGCTTCCATGTAATGGTATTTGATTGAATCCATTTCCCTTGAACTTATGGTTGTTTGATATGTAATTGTAACACCCCTTTTGTTGTATTTAAACAAGTAAAATTTTTTTTTTGAACCGTATTTTGTAAAATATGCTTTTATGTAATATAAATGGTTTGAAAAAGTTGGGGCGTTACAGTGAAGGTGTATCGATTCGACTAAGAGCATCTGCAACTTTGTTTTCTTTGCCGGGTTTGTAGTGTAATTCAAAGTCGTAACCCATGAGTTTTGTGAGCCATTTGTGTTGTTCGGGGGTTTGGACAGTTTGAGTGAGAAGGTGTTTAAGGCTATGGTGGTCGGTGTAGACGCGAAATTTGCGACCCAACAAGTATTGTCGCCATTTTTTAATCGCCTCTGTGATTGCATAAAGCTCTCTGACGTATGTTGAATTAGCTTGCATGCGAGGACATAGCTTTTTGCTGAAGAAGGCTATCGGTTTGTCGTGTTGTGAAAGTACCGCCCCGATTGCGAGACCCGACGCATCAGTTGTGACATCGAAGGGTTTGGTGAAGTCGGGAAGGGCTAGGGTTATGAGGTGTGTCATCGCTTCTTTGAGTTTGGAGAAGGCAGTGGTCGCTTGAGGAGTCCATGAGAAAGAGGTTTGTTTAAGGAGATCGGTGAGGGGAGCGGCTATTACTGTTTGACAAACCTGCGGTAATATCCCGTGAGACCTAAGAAGGCACGTAGGGTTGTAAGGGAGGTGGGCTTGGGCTAGGTTTGGATGGTTGTTAATTTATCTGGATCCGCCTGTACTCCATTGGCAGAGATTTGGTGGCCCAAGAAAGGAATTGTGGTCACTCCAAAAACACACTTTGAGGCTTTTCCACTGTATTGGTTGTCGTGCAGAGCTTGGAGGACAAATTGGAGATGCTCATAATGTTGCTCCAGGGATGCGCTGTAAATCAAGATGTCATCAAAAAATACCAAGACAAACTTGCGAAGGACGGAGCGGAAAAGATCATTCATGGCTGCCTGGAAGGTAGATGGGGCGTTTGTGAGGCCGAATGGTATCACACGAAATTCGTAATGACCGTCGATTGTACGGAAGGCTGTTTTGGGTATGTCGTTGGGTGTGACTCTGATTTGGTGGTAGCCGGCGCGTAAATCGATCTTGGAATATATCATCGAGCCATGTAGTTCATCCAAGAGTTCGTCGACAGTTGGAATCGGAAAGCGATCGCGGATGGTAACAGCATTTAGTGCACGGTAGTCAACACAAAATCTCCATGTTCCGTCTTTCTTTCGGACTAGTAGTACCGGTGATGAGAAAGGGCTTTGACTCGGGCGAATGACACCGTCTTTGAGCATGTCGATGATAAGGGAGGTCATGATTTCTTTTTGGTATTGAGGGTAGCGATAGGGTTTGACATTTATAGGTTGAGTGTTTGGTAGGAGGGGAATATGGTGATCGTGCGGTCGGTTAGGTGGAAGAGTATGAGGTGGTTCGAACAGTTTATGGTATTTTTGTAGGAGGGAAGCGATAAGGGGATCGGAATGCGTTGGTAGTGATGATGGAATCAGTGGGGGTGGGGTGTGGTGAAACACCATTGTGTGAAGTGAGGCCACTGAATTTTTTTTGATGAGTGCTTGAAGGGAACTAGGGCTTACAGAGGCGGTGAAGGATTCACCTCTCAAGATGCATGGCTTATTATTGAAGATGAATGAGATTTGTGGTATGGAGAAATCGGCGGTGATGGGCCCAAGAGAGCTTAGCCATGCAATACCCAATATTATGTCTGCTTCTTCCACAAGTAATACAAAAAGTGGAATTTTAAATTGGGTTTTGTTGATTTCAATGGGAACATCGGGGTACAAGCCTTCGCATTGGAGGTAGTGACCGCTACCGACCATAACTGGAAACGGTGTAATTTCGGTGGGTTTCTTTTGTAGAAGTGTGGTGATGCGGGGTTGTTTGATGTTGTGGGTGCTACCACAATCCACAAGGATGGTGACGGGATGCCCGTGGATATGGCCGGTAACACGTAGCGCGCGGTAGGATTGTAGTCCAAAGAAAGCGGCATTGGAGAGGGAAAGAAAGTGAGGTTGGAAGTCAGTGGGTTCGAGGGTGGGGCTTTCGGGTTGGTTATCCACGAGGTGGCAGTCGGTTGGGGAGTCCGTTTCAGGTTCATTATCGGCAATAAGCAGGAATTGGGGTGGGTTACACTTGTGCCCCGGGTGACTTTTCTGGACATCGAAAGCATAAACCTTCGGATCTTCGTTTTTGTAGGGCTTCGGGCGATAGGCGAGTAAAGGGTAGTGTAGGTGGAGCTGGTTTGGTTGGGGTGGGTAGGAGAGGTGGAGTCGTGGAAGGCAGCGACTGTGATGGTGGAATCGAGGGCTTGGGAAGGGTTGTGAGGGGGTTGGAGTAAGTGCGAGTGAAAGTTGTGTATCGATTTCGGGTGGAAGAGATTTTGTCTTCGATGAGTTTGGCTAACCCATAAGCATGATGGAGCGTGGCGGGTTGGTGTAGGGAAATCTCGGCTTGGATGTCGGCACGCAATCCCGAGATAAAGCAATTGCGAAGGGATTCGGGAGTTAACCCAACAACACAGTTGCTGAGTTTTTCAAACTCGGTTTGGTAAGCGGACACGCTGCTGGTTTGACGGAGTTTGAAAAGGCTAGCTTCATGGTTTTCGAAGGTGGAAGGACCAAAACGGAGCTCAAGGGCTCTTGTGAATTCCGCCCAAGAACCAAGGAGGTTGTTTGACGCGAGATGTTTGTACCAACAGAGGGCGTCTCCCGTGAAGTAGAAAACCGAGAGTGAGAGGCGTTGTGCGGGTGGGATGGCATAGTAGGTGAAGTAATTTTCTGCTTGGAAAATCCAATCCAATGGGTTGGATCCGTCGAAGGGGGGAAGAAAGATTTTGGGAGGGCGTGGAAGGTTGTTGCGATTATCATTGTTAGGGTGGTCGATTTTGGGGAGTTCGTGTTTTTGGTCGGTAATAGCGATGGTGGAGGCTAGCTTGGCGGTAATTTCTGTTTGTTGGCTGAGTTGTGCGGTGAGGGAGTCATGGTTGGATGCATTTTGGGTGATGGAAGCGTTCGTAGCGAGAAGGATCTGATCGAGTTTGTCGATGAGAGCTGACATGGTCTCTTCGAGCGTGGTGGGATCTTTACGGGGAGGCATGATGAACGAGAATGAAAGCACCAATTGATAGAACCTATTTCGAGATGGTCAATCTCCTAAGAATGTTTAGAGAAGAAGAAGACGAGAGTTGCAGCAATTTTCTGATATTCCTCCAAAAGAAATTACAACTATTAAAATACTGAAAATCAAGGAAATATGCAGCTAAAAACTAGGGAAAACTAAAGAAATGGAATAGTGGTTCGTTGACAGGAAGTAGAACCACATGTATGCAAATTATTAGGAGAAGTGAAAGTCTTCTTGAGGTGCTTTGACTTGGTATTCCAACGGCTCAATCTAGGAACCGATTGGGCTTGCGAATGTTCCTCTTGGGTTTGGTAGTGGCGATTTGGCTTGTGTGGTGGGTTGCGATTGGTTGGGTCGTATCAGTGATCCAACGGTCCATATAATGTCCTACATCCACACAATAATTAGAATCCTTTATATATATATATATATATATATATATATATATATATATATATATATATATATATATATATATATATATATAAACAGATCAAGGAAATACAATCATATATAAAACTATGGGTTCTCTCTTACCTTAACCAACAAGATGGAGCTTTATGAGTATATAATATACTATTATAGTAATTCATCATAGTTGCACGTACAAACAATTATCACAGGATATAATGAGATTTCTTTAATAGGGTTATTCTTCCGGCAACCCCGCCCATTCCAAAACAACATGTGACATCAAATCAAATACACATCGGCCTTGATTGACATATGAGCCATGTGCCCACAAGAAGCTCAAGCAAGTTTTGTTTCATAGAAATGGCAAGTCACCATCAAAGGCCTATTCTAAAGTTGACTTAAACTTTTCTATTGGTGTTGCTAGATACATAATACAACCCGTCAACCCCACCCACAAAAGTTAAAAGGCCAAGACGGCTAGATGTTGACCGGTTGACAAGTCAATGTTTGACCCCGACAAAACACAAACCTACTTCGGCCTGGGCCTGCAGCTCTTCCAGGACCTTTACAATATGTTCCCGAGGCATGTTTATGTCCGCCTTCTCCGCAAGCATTTTCCTCAATCTTCATTGATCCATGCACATAACAAAACAACAATTACAAACCCTTACTAGAAATGCTACTTCAATATGTATGTTTCCAGTTGTTTTTTCTTTATCCATTATAGGCAATTTACTTTATTTTCACCAATAACAGCAATGGACTTACATTTCTTACTCATAATAGCAATTTACTTCCATTTCTTTACCAATAATAAACGTACTCACATTTTTTTCCAATAATAACAAAGCCACTGTAGATAGAGATAAGACAGAATAATCATGGCTTTATTTTTTACCCATATTAGCAATGTACCTACATTTATTTACTCATAGCAGCAATGTGATTACATTTCTTTACTCCTAATAGCTATGTACTTGCATTTCTTAAATTATAATAGCAACATACTTGATGATGTAGTTAAAGGTGAGTGTAAAATTGTTTACCTTCGAACAATTGAAGAATCTCCATGACCTGAGCAAACTATTAGCATGGCATTGTTAGGTAAACTGGAGTAAATATTCTTTATTCTTGAATTCAAGCGAGTAAGAACTTGCTTTAAATCAGGTGTGACTGTGTACTTGATGCTCTTTCTAGCCTTGGATTTGTTATTGTTGCAAGTAAGCAAGGCTATCATCTCAGCTACTTTTCTATTTAATGCCTCGTCATCTTCCGCTTGTTCCTTGTAATAACTACTCAGTTCCGTTAATTGTGCCCACACAAAATGTACTTTCTCGTTTTTTACCTGGTCAAAGTAACAGCATCCGACATGTGAGTAAATAAATAAATAAATGCAAGAAATACCAATGGATTTCCATTGGCTTTGTTTATTATAGCTTCATATTTTCTTATTACATCATCATTGTACCTTGAAAAATCTACTCAATATATCATCTATATACAAAGCAAACTTCATTGCTATGGGTAGCTTTTTCAAAGTATAGTGCCCTAAATAGAAAAGAAAAACTGAAAATACAATGCTATGATTGGTAGATTTTTCCTTATCAAGAGAAATTTTGAAAGTATAATGCCGCCGTAGAAAGAAACGAAAGTAGGATGTTGTAATATACACAAATAAATGAACTACATTGCTATATCTTGCATTTAGTAGCCCATACATATATAGATAAGATAGTAATTACCTCTTTGATGGCTTTTGAAAGAGCTTCATCATCACAAGTAACGGGAATGGAATGTGATGATTCTGAAGCATATCTTTTCACTATTGATATATCATCAATAAAAGACGAGGCCTTGCCAGAGTCTCCCAAAACTGTAAGAAATTTTTTCCGCATAAATGATGGAGGTCGACCAAAATCAGGCCCTGTTTCAAAAAAAAAAAGAAAAAAGAAATGGATGAATGATTGGTTAGGTTGAATGAAATACATATGATAGGTAACTAATTTTCCATACTTCATTTTCATATCGAACTACTAATTATATAAAAGGTGTTCAATCAAATAATTTGGAAAATTCTCTGACCACAAGACTTGACCTCCGTATTAGGTTAAGTAATCAGGACAAAATATCTGATGAAGAAAAGTTTTGGAAAATTACCATGTTTGATCTTTAATAAGGCTAGATCCATTGCAGCTTTTGCATCCTCAATACTATCATGTCCATTCCCAGAAACTTGTATCTCTCTTGACAGGAATTTCCTAGTGAGCACACGAAGTGCAATTTTGTATGTTCCACCACGCGAATGCTTGTACAAAATAGCAGTGTCTATCACCAAACTATGACAGATTTTCAATGCCAATAAATCGTTCTCTAATGAATGTCCAACAAAAATTGTTTCTCTATTAACCACCCGTAGAATATCTTCCTGAAATGGGACCGTTGTTGATTAATTTAGAAAACACTACCATCAGCACTCAACATCATCTCAATACAGCAACAGTAATAATTATAGAAAAAAAAAAAAAAAACAGTAACCAGACAATCATAGAAACTAGACAATAGAAATTAAAACCTGAACATCTTTAAGAGTTGTCGTGACTCCATTCAACATCTCACTAGTTATTCCACTGTACCTGAAATACAGGTAACCTCTTATCAGGTAATGTATGCTCCAAAACATGCCTCTCTCTCTCTCTCTCTCTCTCTCTCTATATATATATATATATATATATATATATATATATATATATATATATATATATATATATATATATATATCTTATCCTAATAAATAAGTAACTCAAAGCCACATGTCATCTCCTCATTGAATTTGCCACATGTCATTTTCTCATAATTTTAAATTTCTTAAAAAAACTAAATTGGTTTGAAACGTTTCTAACTCATTAATGATCGGTTTAATTATCATTCAATTTTAAAATTAATTGTTATCATTCAATTTCAAAATTAATTGTTTTTTAATATAATATTATATTTTAAATGTGTAGAATGATTTGGGAGACAATAGAGACAATTGACGTCATAATATTTTGAAGAACGATTCCAATCATAATAGTGAATTTGATTTTAGTATAGGTGACATTCTCATAATCAATTTATATTTATCAAATTACAAAGTGGTAATAGTAAAAATCAAAAGCAAGATGTCACGATACACAAACAAATTTCTTATGTAAAATTATTATTGTTTAGATATTCTTAATTAATATTTTTTTTGTATCATCCCGTGTAATACACGGGTCTTACAACTAGTATATATATATATATAGTTATACACACACATACATATAAACAATATGTACATGTATGTACATAAACCTAGTACACTTACATATATAAAATTAAGAGTTTTACTCATGTGGACATTCAAACAGAAGAAAATACCTAGTGTTGTAATCAGTTATTGCATTTGCTGGTTTAACCAATTTATCCAACAGAACCTGCAAAATACACCATAAAAGCCATGTGCATAAGAAATAAATGATTGGTTGGATTATGTTCTAACAGTTGCAAACTATCAGATAATTGTATTGTAAGATGATTAGGTTAAGTTCTATAATTTGGAAACTATCAGACTATCATGGCAGTTGAAACTTCTGCTGAGTTGCTACTTCCTTTTGACCTAATCGACTTAATCGGGACAGAACTTAATTGGGTAGGCTATATATGGGTGTTTCTTTTTGACTTTAATAGATAAACTCGGCTTTTCCCGATTAAGCACAACTTTTTACAATTTGCATTCATTTATTTAAAATATTATTTATCCAGACAGCACTTAATGGGAAAACAACAATATAGAAACAGAAGCACGGGATTTTATTCTATTTGAGCTACTTGTTTATAGTAATAAATTAAAGCACGATGGAATGAGGAAGGTGCACCTGTCCTTTAAAATCTATCAGCGTAACTCTTGTAAGCTCGAATCCCTCATTTGTGATACACTGAATTTCAGGAAAAAGAAAAACATAAAAATCGACACCACAATTACTCATTAAACCTTTGTAACCACATCCTTACCATTTCACAATCAACTCCGACCAATTCATGGGTGGGCTTTCCAGAAGGTGCAGGAAGAGTTGAAACAAAATCTGAAATTTATCAGTCAAGAGTTAGTTGAAGACTAAAACATGCCTCTAGGATAATATAACTAACTTGCATCATAAAATAATTTACAAGAATAAATTAAAAAAGTGTAAACAAGAGCAGTAATGCGGTGACCTGGTTGATCATGGACGTATCCATTATCTTCTAGTTCCTTTGCGGTAAGAGTATAGTAGGAGACAGGAAATGGAATAATTTTCATGAGCTCAGTAAAGGCCAAATCATCACGAATAGGCCATGTTCCTGAATAAATAACAATTATTCTCATTTCTCATACCAAAATAGCCCATTAGGAGAAAACTTATGTAATATTTTTCAATCATGTCAGTCAAGTATTGGAAGCCTAAATGTTAAGGTTCAAGGTTTTGGCACGAAAAGGTTTACAAATAGTCAAGCGCAGGTATTTTTGTACTAAGTTATGCATAATCTACTGTATACAGGGCACAAAAGGGTGAATTCATTTAATGGCTTTTTGTGATTTGAGTATAACGAATAGTTACATATATCATTTTTACGACTGAAATGTCCTTGGATTTTCTACATATTCACACAAGTACCATTAAGCCCAAAAATTTCAATAACAGATTGGTTACCTGGTTCAGATATCGGTCCAGATTTCTTTGAAAATGTATCAGATGCTTCCCTTTTTCTCTTAACCTTGCATGTAAGAAGTGCATCTATAGTCTGCATTCCATCTGATACACAGCTGTGGAAAGATAAAACATCAAGACAAAACTCACAATATTTGTTTATATTCAACAAACAAGTCTCCAACCTGGGTGCTAACACTGCCCTTGGGATGCCACAACATTCTTTTAAGCTGTGTAGTATTTTAGACTGTGAGAGGTAGATTGCTGCATCAAGACCAGGAACATAAAGCATCACCACTTTTGGAATCAGAGGCTTATTCTGCATATCAAAAAGGATCGTATTCAGGAAAATAAAAAAAAGTTATTCTCTACATTTAAGTTCAGTAACTGAATATTTTATTTTCTTCAAGTCCACACATACAAAATCTTTTTTAACAAATGTAATTATAGATAAAGTACAATACTACTCTCTTAACAGAAGCTGCTGCTTATCAACCAAGTTCCTTGTGACATGATTACCACTATGCAAAAAATGGAAAGACTGCAACTCTTAAGAATTTCTTTTTTTGCAGACCAAGGGATTTTATTCAGAAACATAATTCATTGATTTATATGCAAAAGATACTACTGCATTCAATAGACTCTAGGATGTATATTAGAAAAAGGAAAAGAATGAAAGGTTACAACCTTAATGAAAACCCATGATGGCATGAATCCCTCAGCAAGCACCCAGGTAATAAGCCCCTGAACATCCTGTTATGTTTACATAAACCCAATTCTTAAAATATTCAAACTTGAACTTCTAGAAATATGCCACAACCAGAAGGTGCAACTCACTTCCAAGTTAAGAGTTGAATTCGCTTCTGGTGTCTTAAACTCGACACCTGCTTTTGCCTGCATTATATCCACGATAAAAGTTATAATAAGCCACTACCAAAAGGTGCAAATGTGAACTATCAAAATTTAACTCAAAATATGCCTATCCATTATTTCCGTCATTCAGCTCCCTCTACAACTCTTGTCCTTGTGAAATCTGTTCCCTCCTTCCCAAAGTCCACTTTTAGTTTCGAAATTCAAATATGCTACTTTTTAGCTTCCAAGCTAGCCTAGATGATCTTCTGTGCATCTTAATACTTTTTATGAAACGATATCCACAGTTTCAGTGATAAACCATCTCGGTCTTTCTGGGCATATCTTAGTATCTTAGGTTAATAGCATCTGTCAGTTCAAAGAAACAAAATTTGAAGATTACTGAAAGAACCTGTGGGCCGTAGACGTCAAAAAACGCGTTGTTTGTATCGATATTAGTGCAGACCTCATCTCCTTTGTAATTGTTTATCGGAGAGCCCATGGTCTCCGATGACTATTTGAAAGGAATCAGAAAACGTCGGTCTTGAACTGCCGAGGAGGAAAGGGGTTGAGGGGGGTTTTGACTTTGCGGCGACGTTCTAATGTTCCAATTACAACATTGTTTTGTGCTTAATTTTGAAAATCCTATATATATAAGTTTTTGTATGAACGCACCATCTTAGTTAGGGTTTGGTTAGCTTGAATTCGAATGAATTGAAATCCAATTCTTTTGAAATTTTGTGTTTGGTTAAAGTTTTAGTAGGAAATTGAAATCTTTGAAGGGATAAAATTCCATCAAAAGGTAGGGATTTAATTTCACCTGTCAATTGAGGGAATTAGATGCAATTGAAGAAGGAATGTGGCAGTTTACGATTTTACCCCTGGAAAAGCTTTCTAATTTAAACCCTGTCTCCTCCTCCTGTAAATCGGTACTCGATTGTTCACGCCTCCCTAGTTTTGACGTTCCTGATCGGAAAGAGTGAGGTTAGTTCTATTCCTCCATCGTCCTCTCTCTCTCTCTCTCTCTCTCTCTCTCTCTCTCTCTCTCTCTCTCTTCCCCACCCCGTAATATATTTCTCCCGCTGATTTTAATTTCTTGACAGGAGGCTTTCGCTAATATCGAGTCCTCGAGAGAATCGATTCTTCCATGAAGTTTGTGGTTTAAAGCTGCTGTTTTTCAAAGTGAGTTGCTCTCTCTCTCTCTCTCTCTCTTTCATAATATCTCATAATATCTGTTGGTAACCAGAAATAGTTGCCTCTGATTTTTATGATATCAACTTCTCGACAGGATCAATTCTTCATTGATTTTGTGGATTAAAGCTGTTATTTTTCTTGATTAGTTACCCTCTCCCCCTCTCTGTTTCTCTGCTGTCTCGTAATGTATGTTGGTAAATAGAAATCGTTGCCTCTGATTTTGATGTTATCAAGTCCTTGGCAGGAATGACTTGTGTTATTCTTTCCCCGATTTTAATGCCTCTAATTTTGTTGGATTAAAGTTGGTGTACTCCTAATTTTGTAGTGAAATTCTCTAGAATGTATTCCTAATTTTCTAGAGTGTAAAATTAAGCCAAAAAGCTATAAGGGCAAATTTGTCATTTTATATAGATTGCAATTGCTTTTCCTTCCAACCAAACAGAAAATAAAATTGGATTCCAATTCCATTTTCCTATCAACCAAACAGGATATTGAATTGGATTCTAATTCCTGACAGATTCCAATTCCTTCACAGATTCCAATTTCTTCATAAACATTCTGCAAATCAAACGCCACCTTAGGGTTTGTGTGGTTGATTAATGGATTGTGAGGCTACAAAAGTGTATAATGGAGTGTTACGTATGAAAGAAAAAGTATTAAAATTGTTTTTTTTTATAATTATGTTAAATTCTTTTTTGTAGAGTTTAATGATGATTGAATTCTACCATTTTTTCCTATATTATATTCAACTTAATTACATTGAACTCTATCATTTCTCTCTTCTTTGTAGAGTAATGAATTTTGTTTTGTATATATATTTTGTTATTAAAGTTTTTTTGGTATATATTTTTGTTGGATTAAGGTGTCTAAGCCATAACTATAATTTAAGAATATACTTGAATTGACAGCAGCACAGTTCTTTTGGGTTGCCCTCATAACTGGCAGAGGACAAGATGACTTATATATAGAGAGAGAGATATTAATTTATTAATATATTATGAGGATAATATATTAATTAGAAATTATAATATTTAATTAATGATTAATCAGAAATTAATTGGAATTAATTTTGGGATTAATTAGATTAATTAAAAGTGTAGGGGCTGAATTGTAATTGTTCAATAGTTGAGCAACAGACAATTGGGAATACCTAATGGGTTGGACGAAATTCCAGGCTTGGAGCCTGGTGGATTTCAAAACCCATATATGGTCGCGTCTTACACACGACCTCTTGTGTTTTCCATTCAAGGAAAGCGATTCAGATCATCCGATCTTGCTATGACTCACGGAGTGCAGTTATAGCAAATGATATCTCTTTAGAATCATTCTCGGCTTTTGACGCGAGTGCCTTTCTCGGAATCAATTTCTTGACTCTGAGCACTGCCACACTCAACCAAACTCGCTTTGAATGTGAGAACATTTCTACCTATGCTGCCCTTTTTGATGATTCATTTACTCATACTGGTTCTTCAGGCCAGGTGTAAAACCAATCAAATTAGCACATAGTCTGAGTCTCGCCTTTACGTTCTCTTGCTTGGCAGCAACCGTGCTCACCAATGCTTCCAAGTAGTTGGACTGCTTATCCATAGCGACTTAGTGTTTTACCACTAATCGATGTGTCACCTTTATCAGATCATAACACTTTATGAAGGTGACCAATACTACTGGTCTGCGAAGAGAAGAGTATGTCAGGTTTAACAGGAATCCAATCCCTGGTTAAGTCCTAGTGTTGACTAGAGGTTCTTTCACTTGGCTAATCCTTGAACCCTTTCAGGATCACTCTTACTCTCACTGGTTCCCTAGAATACGAGTTCTTTTTAAAAGAACTCTTCTTTCATAGGTACTTGCGAGATGCCCAATGAAACGACACTATCAATCAGGTTCAGGCTAGTTATAGGGTTCAAACGATCGCAACATGACCTTGGACCTTTCTGTGCATAAGTAAGGTATGAACCTTGCTTTACACTTCAGATAGTGTCTGTGCAACCTACTTAGTCTAAGATGTGGTCTTGAGTCTGTATATGTTTTTATGGTCTAACTGGTCGAATATCTAATTTATCGAAAACTAATTGGAAGTGTATCTAATACATCGGGGATCGAATCATTTGGACCAGCGCTCAACATTCTTTCTCAAGACACATTATAACCATTTAATGTTCTTTGAAAGAGGAAAGATTGTGAAACATTTTCCCAGTTCATAATTTAACTACGATTTCAGCTTTGTTGATTTTGTCTTTCATTTGGAGTCTTTGAACAATTCAAGGCTTCAATCAATTTGTCATACTGTCTTGCAAATATAGTGAAGTGTAACTAATTGTGTTTTATTTGCAGATTCGGACAATTCACAAGAACTAATGTGTCTGTTGCCCATAATCTCAAAACCTTTTACATCTCCATGTAAAATTATGACTTTGTTAATTTGTTCAAGATATGCATTCATCATCCAAATCTAAGTCAAATGATTCCAAAATCCTATCCATTGGATCTTTGGGTGATGCATTTCTTCAAATTTCATTAAGAACTCCATTCATCATATGACTCCAAGTCAAATGATTCTAAAGTCATGTCCATTTAGACCTTTAATTGATGGAATTCTTATTTAAAATTTCATTTAACAATCATATAAACACAATAAATCCAACACACTTTGGATGTATCAACATTCAAGTTATTACCATTTATGCTATTAACACATTTCAAGGATAGTATAAACAACCATGTTTTAAAAGAAAAACATCAGTTTCATTAAATCAGAAATATCCTCAAACAATGTCATATGCATTTAGTAGCTGAAATCAAATATCTAACTAAACATCAAAACTGCACGAGCCTCGTGATCTAATCTGAATGTGCTCCCATGCATCAGTGTCCTACATCCGACCGAGTCCCTGCATACAGAGCAAATATGAGAATCACATCTCATATCAAGGAATTAAGGATCAGAAGTTTTGAGTTTTTAGATATACCTGAGTTGCCAAACGATTTGGCTTTGGCGCATCTTCCAATTTTTCTGCGACTGTATCTCACCCTGTGAATTCCCAGTTTGAGACGTCTCAGAACCGGTCTGACAGTCGACCTGGACCGTTTCTTGATGTGTCTCATCACCGGACTCAATCATGAAGCAGCTAAATTAGTGGAACTATGTATCTCTATAAACGACTCGTATAGAGTCAACATCGAATGCATCTCCATGATCGTCTTGTCCTGGTTTCCCCTCCTGTACATCTGGATAAACAGATTGTACCGGCTAGTCAGCGAGTCGAGTATGATGTTAGCACTCAACTCCCGATCAATGGGATGACCAAGTCTGCACAACTCGCTAATGTATCCCTCAATATTGAGAACATGCGGGTCGACGCTACTTCCTTTTTCTAGCTTGCATCCTTAAGCTCCTTGAAGATCCTAGTTTGTTCATTTTCAACCGGCTCTCGGAACCTTTCCTCAACCAGCTATGGTAACTTATATGGCCTCAGAAACTCGAAATCCCTGCGGATCTTGGGGTCAATAGTCAATAGCATGAGGCTACGAACTTCCTCGGACTCATCAATCAAGAAGTCATGCTCATCACAAAGCTGTTGTTTGATGCCATGTCTAGGTAGAACGGGGAGCAGACACTCAATCAGATATGGGTTGCCTTCAAACCTCAGAACCAGTTTCCATTGGCGAAGCCACTCCACATAGTTTAGGCCAGTCAGTTTTCCATATTCAATAGATACTTTCTAAAGCACTCAGAAATGGGTGATGGAGGAGAATTTACACTTGCCTCGGACATCTATAAAATCAGAATTCATTAGTTTAATTTTAATCCTTTAAATAATTACCCAATTATCATTTAACAAGGCTAGGACCCAAAATCTCCCAACTATGATGTGAAAATGGATGCCGTAATCACAACATAATGGTCATTAAGGTAGATATACTTTTATCAATTGCAGGCTCTATGAAATTCCTAGATCTGTGAGATTCGTTGACTGAGGTCAACGACATGTTAGTCTCGGTTGTGCTCATCTCAAAATTCATGACAGGGATGTCGTGAATCATGAATTAGACGGTGAATAGACCATGCAGAACCCGCATGATGCCCGACTCAATATACGCTTGAGAATCGCAAGTGTCACATTATTCCTGACTACAACCCTGACTGACGTGCTGGTTAACCGCACAGCTCCGTCAACAGATCATAGAGAGAATGTGTGTTTCTCATGGATAGCACATGATTCACATTTTATTTTTTATTATTAAAACTAGACTTTTGTTTTAATACTTCTAAGTTAAATACTTTTTAACTTGATGATCATTGCCCTATCAAACTCTGGTAACTCCACTACGAAAATGTGACAGTCGGTGAGGGGGTAGACAATAAATGTCATTTAAAAACCAACCTCATTTGGATTCATAAGAATCCTCCTTCAAACCTTCAAACACATTTAAGTGGATGAGCCTAGTCATGGTTTGACCAATGTTCTTATTTCAATTTAAGTTCTAATAATATACATATACTATTCTAAATATATTAAGGGGTAAATTTTAAACAATTTAAATTTTATATTTATCATAATTAAATTTATTAAAACACCTTTTAATAATTAATTAAACACTTAAATTAAAGAAAATCAGTTTTAAGGCAACTAGCAAATAAGACAGCTATGCAAGTTACGAAACTTGCAAGGCAAGCAAGGGTTTGTGAAACCCTGGTCGCCAACTTCATGTGGAGACTAATAGGTATACAGGGGGACAAATCAGGCAAAATTAATAACATGCAATTTTCCAATATTTTCTAGCATAATACCTATGTAAATCGAAATTTAGCGGGAAAAAACAAATCATATTCAAGTTTTTGATCTAATGTGTATGCAACCTAAGAACAATGTGTAAGAACCCGTGAAAATGTGTAATAAAAAGTAAAATAATCGGGTGAAATAGTAAAACTATGAAAGAAAAGGGCAAATTGGTCTTTTGCCATGTTTTGGATCCTAATGTAAAATATTTTGTAATGTGGGTAATAATGTAAAATATATAAAGTTTTATGTAATAAAAATTTAATTATAGTGGCAAAATCCAAGAAGTAGAACTTGAGGGGTGTAAAATGGAAATTTGGGAAGTATAAATAGAAACAAAAATCTCTATGATTCCCAAAAGTTTGTAGAAAGACCGGGAGAGAGCTAGAGAACGTGTGCAGGAGAAACGAGTTCTGGAGAATTGAAGTTTCAAGTTGAAGTGTTGCTTGGAATTTGGAGATTTACCAAATTTAAAGAAGGTTAGTAACCATGAGTGTTCTTCACGGGACAAATTGGAAACTGAAATTACAGTTATGATCCAAGTGTTCCTGTGATTTCTTCCATCTAAGTAAAATTAAAACACTAAGTAAACATACATCTTTCAAGGATGTTGTTGGAATTGAGAATTTGGGGGTTTTGAGCTCAAGAACCCTAGATATGGGTTTTTAGATTAAAAACTGATTCTAAGTGTTTTGTTGGGTTATAAAGATCATTTAGGATGTATAAAGACATTCCTAAATGATTGTTTTCAAAATTTTACATTTTTGGTGAAAATGGGTAAAAACGGGTTTGATATGAATTGTTAAGAAATCATGATTTTCATATGTTAAAATTTGATAAAAACTGAAGGGTTATGTCTTGGAATAATCCCCTAACAATTAAGTGGTGAAATAAGAGCTTAATACGCGAAAACAGGGGCTGCAGAACGAAAATCGGACCTGAAAATAGCCCAGCAGAATTACACGGCCGTGTAATCTGCAAGGGCAATATTACACGACCGTGTAATATTTTAAAGGGGAAAAACAGTCAGTAAAATTACACGGCCGTGTAATTTTCAAAGCCAATATTACACGACCGTGTAATGTACTGAAGAGGGTTTTGAGTTTTAATTTTTGGAAATTGGGGTTAGACTTGTCCGTTTGACCTCAAATTTTAAACATAAGTCCCTTATGGTCCAAAACTTTGTAGAAAATTGTCGGAACCGAAATACGACCTCCCGAGGGTACTGTAGTAAAATACGTGTATTTCGGGAAAATTTACAAACTAAAGAAAGTTATTACAATGAGAGTTTTAGCCTAATTATGACCCGTAGTTGCATTGTATAGCACTCTTGTGCTGTAAAGTTGGTTATTATATATATAAATTGAGTATAAATATATATTTTGTATATAATAGGTGGTGGCTCTAATAGAATTGATCAAGCGAAAGATAAAGGAGTCCACGAAGCTAAGTAACTTCTAGGCGACTGAGGTGAGTGTTATGTGGATTTTTGGAGTACATAGCAAAATGAATTTTATTTAAAAATGTTTTGGAGTCAAAATGGTTTTATGGATGTAAAAGTATTTTATGAAAAGTATGCTCATAATGTGAAAGAAAGAGAATCAAAAATACAATGAACTAATAATGTGACTGGCTCATGATGATAAGTTGCTTAGTATCCGGATAAAGACCACTTCCTACTGCGGTAGGGGTGGCAATAAGACACTACTGGGATGGTACCTCCCGTCGCGAAGTAGTTGTCTTACCTTGATAGATGAATCCGTTTCATGCTATTGGGGAAGCAGTTATACGGGTGTGTCTCGTATAAAACCTAAGGGTGCGCTCGTAGGAATGTACCATCACGAAATAAGGAATACATGTGGGTGCGCTCACAGAAAATGTAAAATTGGAAATTTAAGGAATAATGTTATAATTGGTAAACTGTTTTGGGTCTAAACCCATAATGCTCACGAGACATTATGTCTCACGTATTTGTTTTAAATGCTATGTACTCAGGTAAACAGGAGGGGCGTTAAAAGAGTCGGGTGTGGGGCCGTAGCATCTATTATTGTGTAAAGTGTATAATAAACAGGTTTGAATCGTGGTTGTGATGCAAATTCGTGATACCCCGTTTGTAATAAAAAATATATGGTTTGTTTACATAAGTTGTAATAAAAGTTTGTAAAAAAAAAATTTGTATGAAAATTTGGGGTGTTACAATTTGGTATCAGAGCCAAGGTTTAAGCGAATTAGGTTGGGTAACCATCCTAGGCTTAAACTAGTGGATTAATAGTAAGTAAAGTAGTAGCACTAGGTACTAACTAACGGGGTAGAATCGGTAAATTATAACATTGGAATCCACAGAAACCAAGGAATCAGGGGGTCTTGTGATAACATTAGAGCCAAAGCATATAGGTGGTTAAAATAATATTGGGCCCGTATTATTGTAATCACAGGATATGCTTTGGAAATGGTGAAGTCACGGGGGGGTCCCTGAGGGATTTGGTTGTGGAAATTAGTAGAGAAATACTTGGGGACGCAAGTTCCATAGGAAGATCACATGATACAGCTTTCGGATATATATTGATAAATATATTTATGTGGAATATTAAACGTAAATCTTATTCATTTTATATAGTAAATGGAAAGCGGTGATCAGAACCTTTCGAACGAAGGACGGGCAGCAAGTCATACCCCGTCCCATGAAGATAACCCTGTCGATGATGCGGTTAACATGGGTCCTAACCCAAATCCAATACCGCAACCTCCACTTGTGACTTTGGAGGCTATTCAAAATCTTATTAGCAATCTAAAGACGGAGATGAGGGAAGATATGCGCCAAATGCTGAATACACGGCTGGGGGACCCACCTCCTAATCCTTCAGCAGATGATGCTTCTTGGAGACCCACTAACGGAGATTCGGTTACAGAGGAGGATAGTGTGGGGACAGAAGATAGGAAGAGATGTTCTTTCAAAACTTTTCTAGCATGTAAACCAACGGAATACTATGGTAGCTACGAGCCTAAAGTCACGATGCGGTGGATACGGGAGACGGAGCAAGTACTGGAGGTCAGCAAGTGTCATGAGAAAGATAAAGTTTATTATGCCTCACGAATGTTAAAAGACGATGCGTTAGTTTGGTGGAATACCCTGTACGAACTGGTCGGAAAGGATGTAATTTATAAATGGTCGTGGACCGAATTCACCACTCGCTTGAAGAACAAATATTGTCCCCTTCGGGACATAGAAAAACTTGAAGACGAATTTCTCACTCTAAAGAAGGGTAGTTTGACTGTTGCCGAGTATACTAAAAAGTTCAGCGATATGCTACCATTTGTGGGAAACATTTACACTACGGAGCGGGCACGAATCAACCGTTATGTGAAAGGCCTACCTTGGGAGTATGAATTGGAAGTAAAACGGGCGGTAACAATGGATGCGGCGTTTGAGGCAGCAAGAAATGTTGAAGATGTGTGGAAACGAAGAACAATGAAGAGGCAAGTTTATGGGGATAAACGTAAATTCAGTGGCGGGAGTAGTAGCTGGAATAAGAAGGGAAAGTCGGTAGTGATGTCAACCAAGCAGGGCAGCCGGAAGACGTGCGAGAAATGTGGGAAAGAGCATACGGGCGAATGTAAGATGGGAAGTGCGGCTTGTTTTAACTGCGGAAGAACGGGGCACAAGGCTAGGGAGTGTACCTATCCGAAGCTCAGCGAAGTCGAGTGTTTCTCATGTCACGAAAAGGGGCACTATAGTTTCAACTGTCCAAAGAAGGGTGACGAGACAATGGTATCAACTGCGCAGAAAAAGACGGAGCCTCAAAAGGTGAAGACTCGCGCCTTCCAACTCACCCGAGAAGAAGCAAAGGAGACACAAGACGTGGTCTCAGGTACTCTACTAATTAACCAGATGTCTGCCTACGTATTATTTGATTCTGGTGCTACGTGTTCGTTTGTGTCTCATGATTTTGGTCTAAAATTCAATATACCGTTAGAACCATTAGATCATGTATGTGAGGTAGAATTGGCGAGTGGTAAGAAGGTAGAGATAAAACATGTGTACCGTGGCTGCGAACTCAGCATAGATGATCAGAAATTTCCGTTGAACCTTCTTCCGATTGGAGTGAAGACTTTTGATGTTGTCATTGGTATGGATTGGCTTGGGGCCAATGATGCAAAAATCGCATGTGGGAAAAAGATAGTGTCGGTGAAAATTCCAAATGGTAGCAAGGTGTATGTGTATGGTGAAAAACCCAAGAGGATGTCCAATTTGATTAGCGCAGCGAAGGTCAGGAGATGTTTAAGAAAGGGATGTTTATCCTATGTGGCGTATGTAATGATGGAAGATAAAGTAAAGAAGACGGTACATGACATTGACGTGGTGAAAGAATATCCTGAAGTGTTTCCAGATGACTTACCCGGTTTGCCACCAGAGAGACAAGTTGAATTTCGAATTGATCTTGTACCTGGAGCTTCTCCTATCGCTCGTGCTCCATACCGTTTGGCCCCGACCGAAATGCGGGAGTTGATGTCACAATTACAAGAATTGCTCGATAAAGGCTTCATACGCCCCAGTGTGTCGCCTTGGGGTGCACCGGTGCTGTTCGTCAAAAAAAAAGGATGGCACAATACGAATGTGCATTGACTACCGCGAGCTCAATAAAATTACCATTAAGAATCGTTACCCACTACCACGTATAGACGATCTGTTTGATCAGTTGCAAGGCGCTGACTATTTCTCTAAGATTGACCTTCGGTCCGGTTATCATCAGGTGCGCGTGAGAAACGAAGATATTGAGAAGACTGCTTTCCGCACCCGCTACGGGCATTATGAATTCCTGGTCATGCCTTTTGGTTTAACTAATGCCCCGGCAATTTTCATGGATTTAATGAATCGGGTGTGTAAACCGTTCCTTGATAAGTTTGTTATCGTCTTTATTGATGACATTCTTATTTACTCGAAGAATGCAGAAGACCACAAGAATCATCTAAGAACGGTGCTGGAAGTTTTAAAGAAAGAGAAGTTATACGCAAAATTTTCGAAGTGCGAATTCTGGCTAAGGGAAGTGCAATTCCTTGGACACGTCGTTTCAATCCAAGGCATTAAAGTTGATCCAGCAAAGGTGGAAGCGGTGATGAAATGGGAAAAACCAAAGACCCCGACAGAAGTGAGAAGTTTTCTTGGACTCGCCGGGTATTACCGACGATTCATCCAAGATTTTTCACGAATTGCAGTACCTCTTACAAAGTTAACAAGAAAAGGGGTAAAATTTGAATGGAGGGCGGAACAAGAGAAGGCATTCGAAACATTGAAAGAGAAATTATGTGATGCGCCGGTTCTTACCCTGCCGGAGGGAACTGAAGATTTCGTGGTGTATAGTGATGCCTCGAACAGAGGATTGGGTTGTGTACTAATGCAGCGTGGGAAAGTGATAGCATATGCTTCTCGCCAATTGAAAGAACCAGAAACAAGATATGCAACGCACGATTTAGAACTGGCAGCAATTGTGTTTGCATTAAAAATCTGGAGGCATTACCTATATGGAACCAAGTGCACCTTGTACACAGATCATAAGAGCCTGTAATATGTATTCTCACAGAAAGATCTCAACATGAGACAAAGTAGGTGGCTGGAGTTAATAAATGATTATGACTGTGAAATCGCTTATCACCCTGGGAAAGCGAATGTGGTAGCAGATGCTTTAAGCAGAAAGTTTCACGAAAAGAAAAGTCAAGAGAGGTTAATGCGGATAGAATTGAAATCAAGCCTGATAGAAAGAATTAAAGACGCACAAAAGCAGGTATTGGAAAGGGGTGACTTAAAGAAGGAAAAGCTGGGAAAGGATTTGGTGTTTGGAGAAAATACCCAGGGATTGAAGACAGTCAGAAACCGTGTATGGGTACCAAAAGCTGGTGGAATTAGAAAGTTGATTTTAGAAGAATCCCATAAGTCAAAGTATTCCATTCATCCTGGAAGTACGAAAACTTATCGGGATCTCAAAGAACAGTATTGGTGGCCGGGAATGAAGAAAAGAATTGTCAAATATATTTCTAAATGTGTAACATGTGCACAAGTAAAAGCGGAACACCAAGCCTCGTATGGAAATACTCAACCACTGCAAATTCCAACGGGAAAATGGGAAGACATAACCATGGATTTCATATTTGGGTTGCCAAGAACTAGAAAGGTCATAATGGTATATGGGTCATTGTTGACCGTTTGACCAAGAGTGCAATGTTTTTGGCAATTAATGAAAATACACAATTGGAGACATTAGCACAGATATACAAGGATGAAGTTATAAGACTTCATGGAGCTCCTTTGTCAATTGTGTCAGATAGAGACCCACGATTTACCTCAAAATTATGGGAGGCACTACAGGAACGAATGGGAACAAAAATTAAAATGAGTACAGCTTATCATCCCCAGACAGACGGGCAAAGTGAACGAACCATTCAGACCGTAGAAGATATGCTACGATCGTGTGTTTTGGATTTTGGCGGAAATTGGGACGAACACTTGCCATTGGTAGAGTTTTCTTATAATAACAGTTATCATTCCAGTATTGGAATGCCACCATTCGAAGCTCTATACGGTAGAAGGTGTAGAACCCCTTTGTGTTGGTTAGAAGCAGGGGAGACCAAAATAACTGGACCAGAAATCGTGAGAATAACAAACGAAAATATCAAAATAATTCAAGCTAATATGAAAGCTGCTCAAGATAGGCAGAAGAGTTATGCAGATTTGAAGAAGAGACCTTACGATTTGAAAGAAGGTGATCTGGTAATGCTCAAAGTATCACCGTGGAAAGGCGTAGTCAGATTCGGAAAGAAAGGTAAATTGAGTCCAAGATACGTTGGACCTTTCAAGATCTTAAGAAGAATTGGTGACCAAGCTTTCAAGCTAGAGTTACCACGTAAACTGAGTGGTATACATGATACATTCCATGTGTGTTATTTGAAAAAGTACTTTGGAAAGAATGAACTGGTCATTCCGTTGGAAGACTTAAAAGTAGAGGCCCCGAATAAGCTCATAGAAGAACCAGAAGCAATGTTGGAAGTGAGAACCAAAAAGTTGAGAAATAAGGAAATTGACTTAGTTTTAGTCAAGTGGAAGCACTCGTCGGGTTCAGACTTAACTTGGGAGACTTTAGAAGACATGAAGAAAAGATACCCAAATTTCACGAATTACGAAGAGATTCCGAGGACGGAATCCTCTTAAGGGGGAGAGGTTGTAAGAACCCGTGAAAATGTGTAATAAAAAGTAAAATAATCGGGTGAAATAGTAAAACTATGAAAGAAAAGGGCAAATTGGTCTTTTGCCATGTTTTGGATCCTAATGTAAAATATTTTGTAATGTGGGTAATAATGTAAAATATATAAAGTTTTATGTAATAAAAATTTAATTATAGTGGCAAAATCCAAGAAGTAGAACTTGAGGGGTGTAAAATGGAAATTTGGGAAGTATAAATAGAAACAAAAATCTCTATGATTCCCAAAAGTTTGTAGAAAGACCGGGAGAGAGCTAGAGAACGTGTGCAGGAGAAACGAGTTCTGGAGAATTGAAGTTTCAAGTTGAAGTGTTGCTTGGAATTTGGAGATTTACCAAATTTAAAGAAGGTTAGTAACCATGAGTGTTCTTCACGGGACAAATTGGAAACTGAAATTACAGTTATGATCCAAGTGTTCCTGTGATTTCTTCCATCTAAGTAAAATTAAAACACTAAGTAAACATACATCTTTCAAGGATGTTGTTGGAATTGAGAATTTGGGGGTTTTGAGCTCAAGAACCCTAGATATGGGTTTTTAGATTAAAAACTGATTCTAAGTGTTTTGTTGGGTTATAAAGATCATTTAGGATGTATAAAGACATTCCTAAATGATTGTTTTCAAAATTTTACATTTTTGGTGAAAATGGGTAAAAACGGGTTTGATATGAATTGTTAAGAAATCATGATTTTCATATGTTAAAATTTGATAAAAACTGAAGGGTTATGTCTTGGAATAATCCCCTAACAATTAAGTGGTGAAATAAGAGCTTAATACGCGAAAACAGGGGCTGCAGAACGAAAATCGGACCTGAAAATAGCCCAGCAGAATTACACGGCCGTGTAATCTGCAAGGGCAATATTACACGACCGTGTAATATTTTAAAGGGGAAAAACAGTCAGTAAAATTACACGGCCGTGTAATTTTCAAAGCCAATATTACACGACCGTGTAATGTACTGAAGAGGGTTTTGAGTTTTAATTTTTGGAAATTGGGGTTAGACTTGTCCGTTTGACCTCAAATTTTAAACATAAGTCCCTTATGGTCCAAAACTTTGTAGAAAATTGTCGGAACCGAAATACGACCTCCCGAGGGTACTGTAGTAAAATACGTGTATTTCGGGAAAATTTACAAACTAAAGAAAGTTATTACAATGAGAGTTTTAGCCTAATTATGACCCGTAGTTGCATTGTATAGCACTCTTGTGCTGTAAAGTTGGTTATTATATATATAAATTGAGTATAAATATATATTTTGTATATAATAGGTGGTGGCTCTAATAGAATTGATCAAGCGAAAGATAAAGGAGTCCACGAAGCTAAGTAACTTCTAGGTGACTGAGGTGAGTGTTATGTGGATTTTTGGAGTACATAGCAAAATGAATTTTATTTAAAAATGTTTTGGAGTCAAAATGGGTTTATGGATGTAAAAGTATTTTATGAAAAGTATGCTCATAATGTGAAAGAAAGAGAATCAGAAATATAGTGAACTAATAATGTGACTGGCTCATGATGATAAGTTGCTTAGTATCCGGATAAAGACCACTTCCTACTGCGGTAGGGGTGGCAATAAGACACTACTGGGATGGTACCTCCCGTCGCGAAGTAGTTGTCTTACCTTGATAGATGAATCCGTTTCATGCTATTGGGGAAGCAGTTATACGGGTGCGTCTCGTATAAAACCTACGGGTGCGCTCGTAGGAATGTACCATCACGAAATAAGGAATACCTGTGGGTGCGCTCACAGAAAATGTAAAATTGGAAATTTAAGGAATAATGTTATAATTGGTAAACTGTTTTGGGTCTAAACCCATAATGCTCACGAGACATTATGTCTCACGTATTTGTTTTAAATGCTATGTACTCAGGTAAACAGGAGGGGCGTTAAAAGAGTCGGGTGTGGGGCCGTAGCATCTATTATTGTGTAAAGTGTATAATAAACAGGTTTGAATCGTGGTTGTGATGCAAATTCGTGATACCCCGTTTGTAATAAAAATATATGGTTTGTTTACATAAGTTGTAATAAAAGTTTGTAAAAAAAAAAAATTTGTGTGAAAATTTGGGGTGTTACACAATGGCTCTGATACCACTGTTGGAATTTTCATAGATAAACACAAATCATATTGGCAGCGGAAGACAAAACAGATCAAATCCCAAATAACTGAGCAAGATCATAACATGTTCATAACAAGATCATATGTTCATAACAGTTACACCAACAAAATCATGAAATCAATTCATACCTTATGGTTGGATGTTCAGGATCCAAACCAGAATCCCTCTATTGATTCACAACCAAGGACACCAGAAGAACAAGCAGACAGAAACTTCCAAGCCTTGTGGAAATCGATCCAGAAACCCTTGAAGGGTTAGAGGAAATCGACAAAGAGGGAGAGGGGAGGCTCTCTAGGAGGTGGTGGCACCTATTAGGGTTTTTGGGGATGCCCTGAAGTGTCACCCCAAGGATTTTATTTATAGTGCATGACTCCCTATGGTTTCAAACTTTGGAGCTTTTTGGCGGCCGCATCCCCTGGACTTGTTCTATTAATTAAACTATTAATTAATTACAATCCAACCCTTTAATTAATTATCATAAATTAATTTACCAATTAATTTATCAATTAATTCTTAATCCAGATTCTGATTAATTAATTTTTCAATTAGTTAATAAACTGATCAATCATCTTTATTTCTGCTACTGATTGTTTTTCTGAGCCGTGAGGGCAACCCAAATAGGACATTGCTATTATTAGAAACATCACCACAGTTGATGACTTTGACATATATCCAACACATACATATAATTCTCTCTCTTTCTAATTTATGATTATCAGATTACTAATCTTATGTTATTTTTTTATATCGAGTATCTTTGAGATGTTTATTATTATGTACATTGCTAGCCATCATGGGTGCTAGACTATCTTCGGATCACGATTATGTATTGTTTAAACTCTAGTACAGGAAATTCCCAGCAGGTTACTCTTATGATGATTATTGGTGATCTATGGCGTTTTTAGTGATTCGATAAACAATAGATGATTTAGACTTTTGATGACGACATTTGATCTGATTATTGTGATATTCAGTTGTAGAGTTAACACAATCCTCCAAACTTGATCACCAGGAACACTGATCAGCAGTAGATTAGGACCTCATTCGTCTGCCTTGGAGACCCTAAGCCTCTAAATTAAAGACTTTTGACGATTAGGGATTCTATTACCTGACATGACATCAGAGATCATAAACACTTTAGAGCATCCAATACATCTCAACATTATTTCTCACCGTTGCACCGTGTCTGACTCTGGATATTATGTATTTTAGCTTTGTATTTGTATCACTTATTTGTATCCATCGTCATTTCCTAACATTTAGGGGAAGGTTGTCAGAGCTTAAAATGCTCTACAATAATTAGTGATAACTAGGCTAGAATATTCCCTTTGTATTTAAGCATATTCCTTTATCTTTTATAAATAGATAAGGAATGAGTCATTTGTTAGTGTGTACCATAATATAGTCTTTTAGTTTAAAGAGAGAAAAGTGTTAGGGAACTTCTCCCTGTCATGTGTGTTCGTCATATATATCATTTTGTCTCTTTCTAATTTATGATTATCATATTACTCATCTTATTTTATTCATTTTTAAACCGATTATCTTTGAGATGTTTAGTATTCTACACATTGCTAGCCACGATAAGTGTCAGATTATCTTTGGATCACGATTATTTATTGTTCATACTCTATTATAGGATGTTTATTATATATCAACAAGTTATTCTTATGATGATTACCGGTGCTCTATGACGTTCTTCAATTATTTGGGGAACAAGAGATGATTCAGACTTTTGACGATGGAATGTGATCCAATCATTTAGATATTCCGTTGTAGAGTTGGCACAGTCCTCCAAACTTGATCAGCATTAGATTGAGACCTTATTTTTCTGCATTGGAGAGCCTAAGCCTCTAAAGTTGAATACCCTTGACGATTAGAGATTATATTACCCAACATCAAATATCGTAAACACTTCAGAGCATCAAAGACATCTCAACATTTGTTTCTCACAACCGCACCATGTCTGCTTCTGGATATATTGTATTTTAGTATTGTATTTGTATCACTTTTTTATATCTCTCATTATTTCCTAGCATTTAGGGAAGAGATTGTTATATCTGAAAATGCTTTATGATGATGAATGATAGTTAGACTAGAATATTCCCTTTGTATTTAGGCATATTCATTTCTCTTTTATAAATAGAGAAGGAATGAGTCATTTGTTAGTGTGCATCATAATGTAGTCTCTTAGTTTGCAGAGAAAAAGTGTTAGGAAACTTATCATTGACACGTGTATTCATCATATTATAATGTAGTCTCTTAGTTTGTAGAGAGAAAGTGTTAGGAAACTTATTATTGACACGCGTATTCATCATATGTATCAACTGTTGTTCATTGATTTATAGTTGATTAGTTGCCTTAGTCCCTTCACCAATCCTAATGATTCTAAAGATTCCTAATCAGAATGGTCATGTTAATTAGTTATCCTTATTACCAATGTTGCAACAGCCAAGTCGATGGAGTACTCGGCCTTAAACACGGTCTTTAACCTTGGCAAATTTAACCAACTCGTCTTAAAAAATCAAAGTTGGTCAACCTCATAATAAATTGGCTTGAATCAAATCAAATCGGACCAACTTTAAAATACTAAGTCCAACTTCTGACCAAATTAGGCCTAAAATCAACCTTTAAAAATAACATTTTTACTAAACTCGTTTAAACCAGAAGTTAACCCGATTGAATTGTTTAATGAGTGAGATAGTCTGAGAATAAAGCTTGGTATTTATAACTAAAGGATGCCCTCATGTTCCTTTGTTCCAGGCGATGTGGGATATATCAAATAGCCAAGCTTCTCTTTTTGCCTTAAAAAACCGGGTCCAATTTACAACTTGAAGTCACCATCCTCCCTAAAAGGTTTCAAAACAACATCCTCCCCACCGAAGGTGTTCACGACTGGAAGTCACCACCACTGTCGGGTTCGTCAGATTCGTTTCCAAGCTCGACAGTTAATTGCTTAACCTTCGATTTAAAATCCAATCTCGACTGCAAGTTCGTTTTCAGTGATTCGAAATCCAAGCTCGTCAGTTCGTCTTTAATGATTCGAAATCCAAGTTCGTCAATTGATCGATTCCAGCTTTAAATCGAAATCCAAGTTCGTCAAGATAAACGGAGCAGCAGTACCCCGCAAAACCGCTAGTACCTTGGAATCTACAAACTTGGAGACTAAAGTTTTTTGGGAGGCCATTTTTCTCCTTTTCCTCCTATTCAAGAGCGGTACTAAGTGATTTACTGTGTGTTCTTGATAGAGAGGGCGGTAGAGTCCGTCTCCGCGGGTAAGAAAGAAGAAGCAACTTGCGAACTTCGTCATAAAGACAGATTGAATGTGGTCAGTCGATCTTATTTTCATTTAATTATTTGTGTGTGCTAGTATTGGCATCAGCACATCACACTGTTGCCGGTATTTCTAGTTCGTTATCATTATAAGACTGTTTTTTTGTTCGTATTCCCGATATCATTTGGTTTCTTGTGAACAATATCCTCTCAGATTTTAATTAGAAGCTAGACTTTGGATGCTCACAGAGATACCATTAAAAGCTGAGCATCGACAGGAAACTGAATTTTAAAGAAATAAATGTAGTGACTACATTAATTCTTATGATGAGAATGAGAACTAGTTTTGAAACTGATCCCTTTGGAATTGTGTATATGAAACAGGGAAAAACAAAATGGGGTTGGTTTTGTGTATTTATATGTATAATGTTGTGGGTTGTAGGGAATTCTGGAGAAGGCATAAAAGAAAGGTCTATGTTTCTCTTGGGCTTTGTGGAGGTGGGTACGTATTATACAAGTTTTATGATGCTTACACAAAGAGGATTTCTGAACTCGAGAGACAACTTGCTGATGAGCAAGAGAATGATGAGCTTCTTAAAGCCCAGTAAGATAGTTACAATACATCTGATTTTTAGTATATATTTTGTTATCTATATAGTTTTGTGATTTCTGACTGCTTGACAGGATGCAAATGCACTTTGAGAACATCCAAAGAATAGCTAATACGATGACATTGCCTCATGCCATGCTTTATTTGAGTAGCCGGGTCGCAGAAGAGTTGGATCTTTTGCATCTAACAGAGAGGTTGATAAAAGGGAAGGGTCAGCCCAACAGTTTGACACCTTCAGAAAAACTTGAGCTTTGGGAAAGGCTTAAAATATTAAGTATGGTTTTTTGTTTTTCATTTTTATTTTTTAACTTTAATCTATCATCGTTAGTAGCTAGCCAGTTTTTATCATTGATAAAATGAAGTATT
Organism: Cichorium intybus; assembly: GCA_023525715.1. Taxonomy (NCBI): domain Eukaryota; kingdom Viridiplantae; phylum Streptophyta; class Magnoliopsida; order Asterales; family Asteraceae; genus Cichorium; species Cichorium intybus. The sequence continues at coordinate 102,110 of CM042015.1, read as the reverse complement.
ATGGATTAGCCAACCTCTCACTTCAAATCTTCTCTGATTTGGAAAGGTTTCACCAGGATGGTGTTGTCTATCTGGGCGATGACGGCAATCAGCTTATTTATTAGAATTCAAGTCAACATCTTAGGCAGACATCTTTATATAGACACTGCACATCATCTTGGAGGACTTCAACCTGTAAGAACCTTTCTTGCTGTTTTTTTTTTCCTTCTAATTTAGGCTGCGTTTGTTACATGGGAGGGGACATTCTATGCCTATTTTCAATGATGAGGGTACGTCTTTTGCACTGAAGAGAGATTGAGAGTGAGTCCCTGCCCACCTCACTCCACCTTTTTGGGTGGTGCAAACAATTGCAATTTTTGTCTCATTGACATCAATCCCAATTCTTGACCAGTTCACACCAGACACACTACAAGTTTACAACCTGTCGTGCTTTCTTGTTACGTAACAAATGGCCCTTACTTCTCTCCTTTAGTGCCTTATAATATTGTATGGATTTAACATTTATACACAAAGTCACTCCCATTGCTGTATGCTTTCTTGTTCAGGACTCTTGTATATCTTCAAACTTAGGAATTAAAGATGTGCCATCTGTTTCGTATAGCAAATCAGTCACAAGTGTCAAGCTAGACTTAGAAGTTTTGGTTCACAAGTATGTAGGAACTCAATTTGAACTTTCAGTAATACCTCTTACTACCTTTCCTCATTTGGAGAACATCCATTCTAAAGAAACATATTATATGTTGAGGCGTATCAACCATCACTCCTCCACTTCAAAATAAAAAAATATTGAAAATCAAGTAGCTTATCATCTCAATTTATGCATAATACTGCAGCTTTCTCTATGCAATTAATCGACCAAATCATAATTGCTCTGTCTAGTCATCCCTAGAGACATACAAAGATAGGGGGAGGGGTGTACTTCGTATGTACGCTTTAAAACTAATTTGCATCTGAAATAGAAGTTAATTAGTCATCCCTAGAGACATACAAAGATAGGGGCCCTTATAGTATAATGGCTTTTCCCCACTAGAAACTTGCATTAATTTGTAGTTGATATTGGCCATTTGATTTGGAAATACATAGGAATAAAATTGAGTTTATCTTGAAACTCTTGGAGTATCATGTGTTCATCTTATTAGTTGGATCTTTGAAGGTAGCAGGAGTAAACATTTATCATAGTCAGTGCAACATGCCCTAGTTTTTACTTTGATTAGATATTTAACCCTTTTGATTAGCAAGTAGTGTGTTTTTCACCCTTATCCAGGAATCTCCTCCTTGAGATATGACATTTTTACGTCAATAGCTTAATACATAAAAAGGGAAAATGATATTCAATGGGATAATTTAAAAAGACCATACACTTGAAAACAAATGCAAATTTCTCTTAATAGGAAGCTCGGGCGATCGAGTTTAAAAGCATTAAATACTAGGTTAGTTACATGTATTACCACAAAACCATATGCTTTAATTTACTGAAATTCCCTAACATTGTGTCCTTTTAGGCATACATTTGGTAAATGATCCACACATCAATACTAAGTACTAACATAGAACAATGCTCTAATCTTGTGGATGTAAAACTACAAGTAGTTGTAAGTATCATCCTAGCTAACATTGACATATGAGTTATAAGCATGGTTTTAAAAATCGGTTGAGGCGTACGCCTCGAGGCGAGGCGGAAGAAAAACGCATCTGAGGTGCCGCCTCAGGTGGTCTATTTGGGGCGGACGCCTCAGATAAATGAGGCGGTGAGAGGTGGTCCGAGGCGTATATATTGATTAGCTGTATTTTTTGATTTTTTTTCCTACTTTTTGATTTCTTTAGCTTTTATTTTAGGATAAAGCATAATAAAAATGCATAAATGTAATTTTAAAACTGCTTTTAACTTCAAATGTGAGAGTTGAGACTTCGTTTGACCTATTAGTATTTGTATTATTTGATTTTGTTGAATTTTAAGACTAAAAATATTTTATTTTTTGGAAGATGATATTTATTATGACTTTCTATGTTTAATTTGGGATTTTATATTGTTTTTATGACATATATACGATTTTATAATTATTTTTTATTAGCCCGCCTCGGGCTTACGCCTCGAGGCTTACGCCTCATGCCTTGGTGGGAAAACTCCTTGAGGCACGATTCCGTACTTTAAAACCTTGGTTATAAGCACACACTAATCAAACATACCAATAGTTGAAATTCTCGTGGACAATATAGTAACCACTTCACACAGAGTAGACATTTCAGGGTTTTACAACAAAAACAAAAGCTCTTTCTGTTTTACGCTATCCTTTCAGTATAGTTTGTAAGAGATAAACATAGCATTTCAAAAAACAAACTAAGCAACAATCTCATAACATTGGATCCTCATACGACCTTGCCAACCAAACCCTAAAAGAACCAACCGCTCACTCATAGGAAAAAGGCAAAAAGATAACTACCATTGGTAGAGTAAAAGTCATTAAAAGCTTGAATGCCTAGATCAACATGTTTTAACAGAATGAAAACACAAGAAAGTAAAGAAAACCCTCTTGATATGATGAAAGTGTATCCATGCTTTGCTTCTTTGACTCCTTTTATATCTTGTATGTATGCATAAGTATGAACAGGAAGACTCCTTAGGGAGTTGGGAGTAACCACAAACAACTTGATGAGGCTTTATGGTGATGGTGAATCAACCATTTATATAGCCAAGAATCAAGTATTCCCAACGAACTGAAGCATAACCTTATTAGAGTCTTAGAGACCATGTTGTGGGAACAATGACATACATGGAGTACCAGATTGCTCACATTGGCATAGAGTTTTGTAGATTCTTAGGTTGCTTTATCCAATTTGGGTGGGTTGTATATTGAGGTTCTATCCTTGTTAGTGAAACACATAAAATAATAAGAAGTTATATAAAACCGCCAACATGCCAACAATAATCAAAATGCAAGTTAAAAAATTGAAGAATTTCTTTTGCTTTTCTACGAGTATGTTGGCCTAATTCTAGAAACAAAATCACAAATGCAGAGGTTTGTATATAGGTGATCCTGAGAAGGGATATATCATAGTCTCGTTATTTCTTGATCATGAAACTGGAAATTTGTAATCTTGTATGTACAGGAGGATGCGGATCTGATCGACACAAGTGACGAACAACAGTTTTTGGCAAGTGCTGATTTCCTTTCAAGTCAGAGAATGCCCACACTGATATCTAATATGCAAGCTGCCGCAACCGAAGTTCTCAGAGGGTAAGGTTTATGTATTTTTAATATAGCTTAATCTGTGTGTATTCATTTCAGGGTAGGCTAACCACGTAAGGGGAAGTTATTATTATTTTTTTTATATAAAAGGGTGAATGAAATAAAGGGCAGAAAATACCCTCGGCTAGAGTTGTTGAAAAAAAATCTAAAATGATCAACAAAAACAGCAGCCATAGTACTTGCAATCATGACCCCCAAAAGTTCACCTTCCAAAATAGTTGAAACAATGATAGGCAACGTTGGTAGTTGGTTATAAATAGAAGCAAGTGGCTACCATAATACAAAATAAACTTGAATGCGTGAAATCTTAAAATAACTACCATGAACAATATACAAAAATACTACATCTCACATGGCTCTTGTGGCTTGAAGAATAACTCATTAAGCAACCTTAGTGCCATGACACATCAGCTATCGTTATCTTTATAATTGTTTGTTGCAATTTCATTCAACACCTGTGTATATTCTTATGTATATATATATGTTCTTATATGCAGAAAGCAATTGAGGGATATCTTCAATTCTACTGTACTTGATGATACAATTATGCAGATATTGAACATGTTCATGAGCAATGGGAGACCTCATGACTGGGTGGATTATCTGATGCCTGAGGCAGTTCAATACCCGAGCAGTGACGTCACCAAACTAGATCAACTAATGGTGGAGACGCGAACAGTGCTATCTAGGTACTACATTTGTTTCTAGGTTAAGGCCCTGTAAGAAAGTTTTCTTACAAGGGTAAAACTTTGAGCCAAAAGAAGAACCAACCTTTAAGCCTCAAGTTGTTAAATTGATATTCTGAAGAAGCCCCGAATGTTTCTAGTTTTGTCGCTGAATTAGAGATTCTTAGATCAAGTTTGGTACCAAGGTTCTGTTTGTGTCAGTTTCCGTTTGTGACACAGGACTGGATAAACATTTTATGACTATTTTCAGTTATGCACAAACGAGAGATCGATAGCGAGTCACTGCTCCACCTCGTTTTACACTTTTACCTTTTTGGGAGGGACAAAAAATTGCATTTGGCAATTTTTTGTCCATTGACATAAGCCCACTAGAAGTTCTTAAGAAACATCTTATTTGGTTTCAGATTTAAAGTTGGATAATGATTACTATGAAACATAATTTTGATTTTTTGTTTTCTAGTTCTGAATTTGGGAATATTCTAGACATGTCACTCAAAAAGGTGGTGGACGGATTGATGGAAGACATCAACTTACAGTTTGGTGATGGGAATTTGTCCATGGGGATACCGCTAGCCAAACTTATTCCACGCGTTGCACAGATTAGTCCGTTGTTGCTCGAGGAACCAAGCCGGAACAAGTTTACTCATATCATTCAAAACATACCCCAAGTTGAAGTTTTCTTCACTCTGCTCTACACAAATATGTAAATCTGGTGACCAGTTTCTTGTACCATTATTTCTTCTGAGTTTCAATGCATTGCATTCAAATATTAGATAGACAGATGCCTGTGTTGAACTGCTTGTGTGTTGTTGCTTGTCTTTTAGGAACATGTATTAAGTAAGACGAAGTTTAAGCTTTCCATGCGTTTTTGTATCCTTGCTATGTATCATTAGTTATAACACTTCCATACAAAATATTTTATTTACTCGAATATAAACTTAAATGCAAAGAAATTGTTAAACAACGGCTAGACGTGTGGAGGTTAGAAACTTTACGTGTTGTTATAGTGTTTTTCTATGGAGAAATAGAGGTAAAGAAAAGAAAGGAAGATGAAATTTCATTTTATTTGTGTTCATGAGTTGAAAAAAAAGTTGAAAGTTTCTCATGTTTTCATGGTGCTCTCCAAGGGCATGAAAGCTTTTGAAATTATAAATCTGCACTTGATATTTCATGGCTGTAAGGAGTATAAAATAAGATTGCCTCGTAAAACATTTTAAAAGGTTTCTCTACTTCTTCTCCACAGTCGGAAGAGAAGATAAAGGGAAAAAATAAAAAAAGATTTCCTTCATTTCCTTGGAAAAAACAGACATTGTCTTTCATTTTTTCCTTTTATTTACCTTTATCCCCATTGTTTTTTGGGAACACAATTGTGATGTATAGGGGTTGGAATGCAGCAGGGCACCGTTCAAGGGCATGTTTTGTTGAGTTATGTAGTATCTCAAATTGAGATAAAAGAAATATGAATATAGCTTTGTTGAGTTATGTAATATCTCAAATTGAGATAAAAGAAATATGAATCTAGCTTTGAGAAATATCTCCATGATGTATGATAACGTGGGACATTTAATAAGGAACATTTACCTACAAATATGTTTTAATAATATAAACAAATAAAAGACAAGTTGAGACAAAAAAAAAAAAAAAACCATCATAGAAAGGAAAAAAAAATTCTGACCAATAGAGATAATTGGGTGGCCCAAAAAGTATAAACAAAAGACTCAAAATATCAAGTCTACAGAGTCGCGATCAATTAAAAGATAAAAGGAGCAGCAGTATCTTGCAAAACCGCCCCCTAATCCCGAGTTTTTTTGACCAAAGTGGGGTATTTGAAAAACTATTTACCAAAATGGGGTTGTTTTCAAACTATTTACCAAAAAGGTGTTGTTTTTTAATAAAAAAGTATTTTTTTATAGATTTTTCATTTTACTAATTATACAAATTTGCTGTTTTTTTAAATATATTTATTTTGATTTTTTTCAAACATTTTTTAGTAATGTTTTTTTATTGACTTTTTAACCAAAATTTTTGAACTTTTTTTAAAAATACCTTTTAATTTTTTTTTTTCTAATTATACGATTTCGATGTTTTCAAAATAACTTTTTCTTTTATTTTTTTCACTTCATTATAACAACAATTGTTTTGAATGTAAATAAATGTTGTAAATTGTTTATATTTTAAGTAATCTATAACCAATATCATACATAAGAAACCACAATCAATATTATAGTTAAATGTTTTAAGTACAACACCAACAACCAAATATCATAGTTACATTGTTTTAAGTATAAAACCAACAATGGTTTCTTACAAAACCCAAAAGAAAAATAAAACAACATTTCGGATAACTTGACTCGATAACCACTATCTGCAAAAAAAAAGATAAAAAGGTAAGAGATAAAACATACCAATGAACCAAATGAATCAAATATTGAATGTGTATTCATTTACCTTGGCTTAGACGGACATTTTTTGCGATTGTGACCACTTTGTTTACAAATTCCACAAAGGGTCGTAGTTCTTCCTTCTTTAATGTCCATTCCATTCCGTAGTCTTGTTGAGCGTGGACGACCTTTTTTATTTCGTAAGAGCTCTAAGTTTGGAAGCAAATCTCCAAACAATGATTGTGGCCAATACGCTTCATGAGGTAGTGGGGAAAATTCAGATGCCCAAGTATCACAATACTTAACAATTGAGTAACATTTATCAACATATTGCCAACTATTCAAAGAAAGTTTGGCACATGCACTTAAGACATGAGAACAAGGATATTTAAACACTTCCCACTTACCACATGTGCAAGTTTTTTGCTCCAAGTTAACTACTTGCACATTTCTTCCTGTTTGAGTCGTCAACTCAAATATTCCTTTCTCTCGATTAAATGATCTCAAGGAATGTGCACTTGCTTTTGACATCAAAGCTACTTGTTTTGCAATAACATGGGGGGTATATGCATCTCCATTAGCTCGGGCACTAAATCCTAAAGGACGCCTCACCTCAAAATAGTGAACCAATCTATAAAAAGTAAGTTGGACACAAGCCGTGATTGGTAAAAAACGAGCACCTTTAAGGACGCTATTACAAATCTCTGACAAATTTGTAGTGAGCAACCCGTATCTTTTTCCACCATCATGTGCAAGTGTCCATCTATCAAGTGGATGGCTCTCTAGCCATTGTCGAGCTTGTGGATTTAGCTTCCCAATTTCTTCCATGGTGGAGTTGAATTTTCGAACTTGATTTTGACTCCCGGCACGATAAGCTAGAGCTTTCAAATCTGAATTGCGGAACTTTTCATAAAAGTTGTTGATAAAATGTCGTAAACAATACCTACAAAAATAAACAAAATAATGTGAATATGCGATGTAAGTATTCTGAAAACATAAACTATATGAGTTGTAACAATACCTATGAAAACAATGCGGCTTTGACCATGGAGATCCATGCTCATTGACTACCTTTAGGATTCCAATATGACGATCAGATATTAAACAAATGCCTTCACGATCTTTCACCACATGATGTTTTATATGAGAAAGAAACCAATTCCAACTATCATAAGATTCCTTTTCTACAATAGTAAATGCTATTGGTAAAATCTGATTATTACCATCAACTCCAATTGCAATCATCATGGTTCCCTTATACTTGCCATACAAATGTGTGCCATCAATGCTAATCACCGGCCGACAATGTTCAAACCCCTTGATAGAAGGATCAAAAGCCCAAAAAACACGTCTAAATTCTACGGGCTCCACATTGGTTGAAAGACACCACTCGACTATAGTACCTGGATTGAACTTTTGAAGGGCGCCTAGAAATTTTTGTAAAGCAGCATAAGATTCTTCCCAATTGCCAAACACTTGCTCAATCGCCTTCTGCTTTTTGGACCACACCTTTTTGTATGAAGGAATATAGCCTAGTTTATCAACTATTTCGGCTCTCAAAGCAGGAATACTAATTGAAGGTTGCTCTTTAATAAGGTGTTTAGTTTCATGAGCAATCAAGCTTCCATCTAGGTTTGGATGGTCTTGAGAAATATTATTGTGTAAACAAGTATGTGGGCCAGTGTACTTTGTAATTTCAAAACACCCACTTCGTTTTCGTTTAAGTGCACGAAGTTGCCATTTGCAACCGGGTTGTAAATGTAACTTGCATCTTATGGTCCATATAGTTGGACGTGTTTCAATGACCTCAAATTGTTTATGTGTTCTAATGCAATGGAGCTTGATAGCTCTCATAAGTTCTTCTTTATCCTTAAAAGAATCTTTTCCCAACTCTTGTGTAAACTCATTCTTGCTCACTAATTTTGACACAATCCAATTGTCGTCAGTGGTCATATTTGTTTCCTCTATTCTAGTAAACGTCAAAGGTATTTCAAAGTTGTTGTCAAAAGATTCTTCATCGTCTTCTTCTCCGGTGTAATCTTCATCGTCTTCTTCTCCGGTGTCATTTGTTATTGCATTGTTTACAACAGCCATTTGAGAGATTGTAGAGGGATCTTCATTTTGAACCATGTGTGATATCATATTGTATTCCATTTGTACTCTTGAAAACACAATCTGAAATCAAAAAACACGTGACAAAATCAGATTTCAGAAATAAAAAAAAGAATCAGACACTAGAAACATATTATCCTGTAATCAACTGATTTCAGAAATAAAAAAAAAGAAACTGATTTCATATTATCCTGTTATCAACGACCCTTTCAGAAACTGATTTCACCTGTTATCAATTGATTTTAGAAATTCAAAATAATACACTAGTATAGTTATCATGTTATCAACTGATTTCATACAAGCTGGTGTAGAATTCGAAATCAGTGAGAAAGGAGAAAACAAATGAAAACTGAGAGGAGATTTTCGGAAAAGAGAAAACAAATGAAAGGATATTGCCGGAAAACAAATGAAAACTGATTTCATACTAGCATAGTCGATAGTGCAGTGAAATCGCACCTGAAATCGGAGACATTGCTGTGGGTGGAATCATGATTGTCGGAAAGGAGATGGCCGGAGACGTTGCTGTGGGTGGAATCGCACCTGAAATCGGCCGGAGACGCGATGGCCAGAGACGTTGCTGTCGATGCTGGAAGTGGAATCGCCGGCGTGATTTGGCGGGAGAAGATGACCGATCGATGGATGGTCAACGGATGGTGAGACTACGTATTACCAGGGAGTCGGGAGTTAGGGCTCGTAATTTTGAATAAGCGTAAAAAAATAGGTTGACTCCGTATAATTTAATAAATCACCCCTTTTGGTAAATACTTTGAAAACAACCCCATTTTGGTAAATACTTTTTTTCAGAAACCCCACTTTGGTCAAAAACTCCCCTAATCCCTTTCGTCGATATTCCAAACAACTGCTAGTACCTTGGAATCTACAAACCTAACCCTTCAATATTGTACGTCTCCATTCATGCCTCCCATCTGCGACTGTTTTGAAGCTGCCATTCCAGTCGTTCTGTTTTTTTTCTATTTGTCGATCCAACCATTTTTAGCATAAGGATTTTAAATATGGAATTGGAATGGAAACCAAATCAGAATCGCTATCGCAGACAACCTAGGAACGACCACCATCGCCGACAACCATTCATTTGTGTCGTTCAATCAGCTTCAGTGGAACCACGAGGTTAGTTTTGAAATTTTGTTTGCTAAAATCCCACTAATCTGTTCGCATTTTTTGTTCTTTAACTTTCTGAAACCCCTTTCCATATTTTGGAGAATTTAAGTAGCGTTTGAGAGCTTGGAATTTGAGGCATGTAGATGGCATTAAAGCTCATTTAGTTACAATTTATGAACTGATTTGGTTTCCATCCCAATTCCAATTTCAGAATCCATTTCATGTGGTATCATCTATTACCATGAGTTGAATGGGTGAGCAGATTCACTGTCTAAAAGAAACTGATAGAACATTTGAACCATTGCATATTTCCGATTTCTTTGGAAAGCTTTGTTTCATGTAGTGGACATGTGTTCTTGGGAACCCATACCTACTTTATCTTTCTTGTTTGTGGATAAGTATTCTTTGGAACCCATATCTTATTTGTTTTCTTCTTTTGCTTATTTTGTTTTGTGTATTTTGGCTTGAGGAATGAATATTTAAACCATGGATATACTTCGTTTGGTTTACATGTTTGAGTTCTTCTGGTGGCTTGAGTTCTTTTGTCACCATGAACTGAGGATGTCGTACCAGCATGAACTGGAGCTGGAGTATCAACATGAGCAGGAGCTAATTTATCAGCGAGTGTTGGAGTTGATTCGTCAGCGTGAGATGGAGCTGACCCATCAACAAGAGCTGAAAGTGTATGCTTGGGCTGACTTGGTTTGGGTTGTATGAGTTTTTCTGATTTGTTTGGTGTGGGTAGAGAGATGTGAAGGAGTCTTTGATGTGGTTTTGGTTTTGGTGTGCCTGGGGTGAGTGTATGTTTGAGTCCGAGTCTGTTTTTTCGTTTTAGAATGGTAATGGGTTTTGTTGGAGTGTTTGGGGATGGTGTATGGTTTGGGGTTGATTTATGTTGAGGGTTTTGAGATTTACAAGCTTGAGTTCTGTAATTCCGGGTTCTGTCAGCATGGGGTCTATCAGCATGTGTTTCATTAGGGTGAGATTTAACAGTGTGAGAGTTGTCAGCGTGTTAACATTCAACATGAGATCCATCAGTGTGAGAATTAGAGGCTGAAGCTGATGAACACTTGCATGGCTGACAAGGTAAGTAAATCTTCCTTTCCCCTGAGTTTGATCTCCAAGTCTGATGTCTTCTTCTCCCATTCTGTCAGCTTCTTCTTTAGAGCATATATTTCTTCTTCTTTATCCTCCAGATCTGATGTATTTTTCTCCATTTCCATTAGCTTTTGTTTTAGATCTTCTATCTCCTTTTGTTTCTGATGAATATCCTTGTCCCTTCATTGCCGTTCAGCTTTGAAGCCAAAAGGTAAAGGTTCTTGTTCTTGTATCAATCCAGGAAAAGAAGATAGTTGTGTCATTCTATTGGGTGTACCAGGTTCATCAATACACACTAAAGTAATTCTAGAGATTTTATGATTCGAAAAGTGTTCCTCATCTCAGAAACCATATATGGTCCATGAAAATGATCTTCAGAATAAAAACACCATAGATGTGTGTATATTTCAAAATCAAATTTCACCATTTGTCTAGAAATAAAATAAACACACTTACAAACTTTTTCTTATTTATATGGAAATACCATTGTAGTACTTTCTATAAGTTATTTGGAAATAACTGTTTGCTGTCTATCATTTTTATGTAAATAGCATGTTTGATTTCGCATTGACAACCTGATGGGTAGAAGCCTAGTGAAATTTTTTTTGGGGAAGGTTAGATCTAATGCGAAAAATAGTTATGTACTTTGATTAAAAAACAAAGTACAATCGGGAATATCTTACATCGGGAATATCTGACATCTGGCATATATCCTAATCTTGTGAAATTGAAGAGGTGCTTGGATTTTCGGTTAATCACGTGCAATTTCTAAATTTTTTGTTAATTTATTGATTTTGTTTGTAGTTTTGGTTTCACCCCTGTAGTTGTAGTATATGGACTTGACGAAATCTTTTTGGTGAAAACTTTTGGAATTTTCTTTTGTTCTAATATCCCTAAAGCATTAACTTTGATTTTAAGCAATCCTGGTGGATGGCTACTGTTTAAAAGTACATTATCATTTATATAGGGGTTGCATAAAGTAGATTGCATAAAGTAGATTGCAATTGTTAGACATTTTCTAGTGCACAATAAGCTTAGATTAGTTAGCAAGTCTACAGTTTTACACCTTTTTCACTTATATTGTTATATTCTTTTGTACATGGGATAGGGAAACTGAATAAAGAAAAACAGAAGCTTTATTCGGTTTCCATCTTTCATATGTCGTAACCTGATCGGTCGATGTTCAATAAAGGTGGTTTTGAGTTCATGGTCCCATATGAGATCTTGATGATATGAATAATTTTTATCAGAAATTATTAACATTAAATGTAAAATAAGGTTGATGCATTTCATTTTTTTACATAATCTGTTGCTTAACAAGTTGCATTACATAGAGAGACCCGGTATAGTCTAATTGCTTTTGTGATCTGATGTTCAATTTATTTTTATTTTTACTAACTTTTATGTGTTTTGTGTACCATAATAAATGTTTGAAGATGAGAAGCATAGGGGTTGAAAAGATTATTACTTATGTTCAAATTAGTGAAAAAAGTCGTTTTATCAAAAATTTCACGATGTATGGAACCAATGTTGCATTTTCCTATATTAGGGCTAACTTTACTGAGTATTTGTGTAAGTTCTTTGATAAATATGTACCTGATGGGAATATTAGTAAAAATTGTAGATTTTCTATATGTTTAGCATTTGATTCCTTCTAGGATAATATATTTGAATCTTAGTGATACTTGATAGATGGTCTCACAATGTTGATATTTGAAGGAAATTACTACAAAGTGTTCATAGAACCTGATCTATGGTTTAGGGTTTAGGATTTATTATTATTTTATTATTATTATTTTTGGATAAAGAGGAGGTCATCCTCTGGCAAATTTTATTGATAAAAAAGAAATTACAAGAAAAAAAGGGCCATGAGCCCAAAAAAGCTAACACCTAGAAAATAAAAAAGACAAACCCAACAACACCTAAACAAGACTAATCCAACCTATCCAAGCCCAAATACAATTCCACTCAATAGAATGGAACCAAATTTTGCCAATACAATCCAAATTAACTCCCATTAAACCTTCGATCCAACATGAGAAGGTCCAACTACTAGCATCTCCCTTGCAAATCTTCAACTTGTACAATAAAGAGTAAGCCAAAAGAACTCTCATGAGGAAACCATGGAATTATGTTGGGTGTCCATCAACACATCACCCAAAGTGTTTTCCCTTCCCACAACCGGGTCTTCTGTAGTAACCATGTAACATCCGTGTTTTGGGCCTAGGATTTTTGGGCTTAAACCTACAAATAATATTTATTTTGTAAATAAAGAAAACAAATTAATAACTAAATTTAATATATTGTTATATTTTATATGGTGAATAAATGAGCCAAATATAGTTTTAAAATCAAATTGTAACCAAATGTGAGAAATTTTGTCATAAGGACTAAAAGTGTCAATTTGGTCAAACTTACCCTAAGTAAATTTGACTAGTCATGGATTTAGAAAATTTGAAGATATATTAAAGGAATTGAGGTGGAGTTTATATTAGGTCTAATAATTCCTTGAATTTCATTAAGGACCTAAATTGTGAGGAATTTTAGTGTAAGGGACCATTTGTGCCAAATTGAGAAACTAAAGGTTAGTGTTGACCTAGTCAATGACTCAAGAGAAATAAATAATTGTATTTGGGGCATAAGTGTGAATTTAGAGAGTTCTAGTTAGAAGAATGGACTTTTGGGTGTTGTGTGAAGAAAGATCAAAGTATAGGGGACTAATGTTGCAAAGTCATGAAAGAGGTGAGGTTTTTGATGGGGGTTTTCCCATTCCAGCATACGTCATGATTTTAGAGAGGAGAGGGAGAGAGAGTGGCGATTTTTTGGAGATTTTGGAGGACAAGATGCTAGGGTTTGAAGATTCATCAAAGTTCTTGAGATTCCTAGCCAATCTAAGGTATAAACTCTTCCCCTTTAAGCTTGCAAACCCGTTTTTGGGATGAGTTCTATGTCAAATCCGAAATTGGTAATGTGGGGGAGGAAATCCTAGGATCCCAAGTGTTAGTTTATTATTCTAGTTCATGTTTTGATCATCATCCAATCCATGGATGCTCTAGATCCAATTATTTGATTGATTTGGGTGTTATGAACCCTAGAATTTGGGGATTTTGATAAATAGAGGAGGAATATTGAAATTGATGGATAAATATAGTGGTTTTGGATGAGAGGATTAATTTATAATGATTCCCTAAGGATTCCAACCTTTGATTTGTAGTCTTAAACTTTGAATCACTGGAAAATAAGAATTGAGTGTTGAAATGGGTTTTATCCATGTAGATGATGATTAGATCTTTTATTTAATGGATGAATGAATTTGTTACATCAAATTGGAAGTATAAGTGGAGTGAGGATCATTTCTTAATGATTCCATGGAATGGAAGAAGGAATCTCCATTTGTAATCACCAATTGTAGGAATGTAATTGGGTATTCCATGGTTTAAGCTTATGGTGTGAAGTTGTGATCATGGCATGTAATGGATTCATTTAAAATGATTTTGAATGATTAAGTTGAGTCTAATGATGTAGTAAATTGGTTTAGAATAACGTCCTTTTGATGGTTAGGAGTTTAGAAAATTATTGGACCTTGAGTTGGGTGAAAAGGGGTGAAAAGGATCAAAAGTCAAAACTGCTGTGCACGGAACACGGCCCGTGTCAGGAGGAACACGGCCCGTGTCAGCATGTCTGAGACCTTCTGGTTGGTTAACACGGCCCGGGTTATACCTAACACGGCCCGTGTCAGGATCTGTCCAATTTTGAGTACTTTTTGGGTTTTGAGCTTTACGGTTTGGGCCTTGGGTCCTTGTTTTAATGCAAATATTTGGGGATGTTTTAACTAAGATTTTCCTTATATTAAAGAGTCAAGGACTTCATTTTTGATGGTTAAATGATGGTTCCTTCTTAGTTCAAAAGAAGTAATTATAGTGTGACTTGTAGATGAATCGAGTATGATACCTTCCATTCTTGGCTTGTAGGAAGGAGATGTTTTGTTATGACTTGGAGGTGAGACTAAGGACTTGAGCTAGCACTCAAGTAAGATGATTTGATGGATGGGATGATGTCTAGGTGCGCTTTCAAATGCATCAAACCTTGTGTGGAGTTAGTGTTGACTCGTCAGTTGACCTTGGGTGAGTTTACCGGGAGTACACATCCCAACTATTATCTTTTGTGTGTGTTATCAAATACTTTTCATGCATGATATTATGTGCAATGTGTTATATGATTACTACTTGTGCATTACATGAAAATGAGTTTCTAAAGATGTTTTCAAATAAAGATGATGATGATATTTTGAAAGATGTTTTGAGCATCCTATTTGTGTATTGCATTGCATATAGGATGGGATTGACCGAGTGAACCTTATGATGACCTTAAAGATGTTTAAAGATGATGGGCTAAAATAGCCACCTTGATGATGATTATTCCATATAGAGGGTTAAGATGGGCCCTCAACGATGTTTGTGGAATTGTTTCCGACAATAGGAAACCGCATGAGGGAGTTGCTAACCCTCATGGGACTAGTGTGATGGCCACTAGTTCTAGTTTAACCTATACGGGGATCGAGTGATATGCTTCGTGCGTGTCATTTGTGAACTTAGGTAGGTGCCATTGATGTGAGTTGGACTTTTATGAGATGGACGTGGGTTTGGGATAGTTGCATCATGCATTGCATTTGCATTTCATAACTATCTATTTTGAAGTAAATCCTTATGATGTTTAAAATAACTTTTGAAGTGTGTTTCAAAACTATTTTTGGGGGTTTGTCCCGAGTGTGGTAGTTCACTGCCCACTCGAAATGGGTCAACTTCGGATAAGCTCACTAGGCATTTCAATTGCTTAACTTATTTTGATGTATACTCAGGTTGAGGAGTTTAGATGACTTAGAAGAGCTGGATGTTTAGAAGGCCACAGTTTGTGTGGTATCATTTGAGCTATGTAATGGTATTTGAATTGTTACAACCTCGCCATTTTATAAACTAAAATGTTTTATCTAAAATGGGACCAAACGATGTTTTCCGCAACTTAAAATTAAATTATTTCTCATTAAACCCCATGTGTTTTAAAATGGTTTTGAAAGAAAATGACTTATTTGAAGATGTTTAAACTAAAATTTTCACTAAATGATGATTTTATGAAATAATGATGATAAACCATGGGTTAAAATGATGTTTTATGAAAAGCCTTAAGCGAGGGTGTTTCAAACCACCTCAATAATTTCTTCAACTTCTTCACAAGGTTCATTAAAATAATTAACAATATCAAAACGGTTAGTCGAACAAGAAACGTCACAAATTTTAATATTCTCCTTTTTAGTTTTTTAAACCACATGATTCACATGAGGCAAGTTCACCTTATTCCCCATAATATTGACATTTTCTTTCCCAGTTTGCAACAAGCCTTGAGAATTAGTAAGATTAAGATCAACCTTTTTTAACGCTCCAACCGCAAACCTTGAAAAATTATTCCCAAAAGAACCCGTACTTCCTTTACCGTTATTCTCTTTAACTTCTTTTTTGTTTCCTTGGTTGTTAGCTTTTGAAACATTTTGCCGTTTCCCAACATTATCTTGACTTTTACTTTCCTTTGGATTAACAAGAGAAGATTTCTTCTTTAATAAATCAATCAAATCGACTTTACGCGGTTCCAAATCATTATTGCTCAAAACCTTTTTCTTTCCTTTATTATTCTTTTTAGTTACCAAAGTAAAACCATCTTCTTCCATTCTATCACTTAAACTTGTATCTTCTTTTCTTTTATTAATGCCTTTGCCTTCATATACGTCTTTAGAATCCAAATCCTTTTTGCTAGCCAAACTAGCTAAAATAGCACATTTAGCATCATCATGACCATAAATTTTACAATGAGAACATCTTGAAGGGTACCAAGCATAATCCACACGACAATGTGAAACAACCCTTTCCCCGGTTTCCATATCACGAGACACTATATCCAAACTTTTAAGCCATTCCAAACCGGCGGACATCTCAATGAGCATTCTCATATAACCCAGTCTTCCCTAATGATTATCACACATCTTCAAAGTCATTCTATCCATAATAATTGGCTTTCCAAGTTCATTGGCAATATAAGCAACTCCGGTTTCATTCCAATATTCCAAAGGAACATTATAAATCTTTACCGAAACCGGAACCAATTCAAATTTTTACTTTAGATAAAACAAGACCGGGTTTCCATCTTTTAACGAAAATCGTAATATCATTGATTAACCAAGGACATTTTTCAAGAACTTCCATCATACCTTCTTTAGTACTAAATTGAAAGAAGAAAAAACCTTCATCATTAACCATTAAGTATGCTAATCCATGTTGTTTCCACATCAAAAAAGCAAAGTAACGAACCAAATGAAATTTTGGGGGTTGTTCTGTGAAAAACCATATAAGGTAGAATGATATGGAGCACTTCCCAACATTAAACTTGAATAAGGCATTTCAACTTCTCCAACCTTAGTACCATTCAATTTAGGAATTATTTTGATGTTAGCATTTAGAGAATTAGTACTAGAATTAACAGTTTCTGCAAAAGATTTAGCAACTTTAGTTTCCATCAAAGTACTTGAACCATTCTTGTTAACAACATCATTTTCCCTACTTTCCTTATTCAAACCATTCCAATCCAAATTTAGAAAACTAGGACAGTCGTGAGAATGTTTTGAAGCCAATAACTGAGTTTCGTTACTAGAATCTGTCATAAAATCATCAACCTTGAAACTTTGAGCATTATTACCTTCTCAATAGCTTCTTGATCCACCTGAGCATTTGTTGACATAGCTACAATATACGGTTCATGATTCAGACCATCTTCTTCAACTAGATAATCAGTCCCTGCTTCTGTTAACCCCTTAACCTTTCCATTTTTATCCCAATTTCCCAAAATAAAAGCTGAAATATCCATAACCTGATGAACAGATCCGCCTTCACCGACTTTAACAGCTTCATCGACATGGTTAATAGTCAAATCAGAACCATTATTAGCAATAATCAATTCCAGACTATCAATTTTCAATTCAAATGAAGAATCAACACCAAAAGGAATCGATTCCCCAGGAGAATCAGAATCCATACCAACCAAATTATCGGTATCTGAAGTAGCCAAATCCGCGCCATCAAAATTGAAATGTAACAAAAAAATCCTGATTTGCTATGCTATCTTGTGGGGCTTGTATCTAATTCAATTTTTAACCAAATCAAGAGTTTTTATAGTCTAAAATTATCTACAAAAACTTAAACTACATGTTGTAAAAATAATCAGGTCAATACAACTTAAATTGAGTGAGATATAAATGTTTTAAGCAAAACTCAGATTACAAAACAAGTGATGAAACGTAAAAAAAAATCCTGATTTGCTGTGCTATCTTGCGGGGCTGGTATCTCATCCAATTTTTAACCAAATCAAGAGTTTTTATAGTCTAAAATTATCTACAAAACCTAAACTACATGTTGGAAAAATCATCAAGTTAATACAACTTAAATTGAGTGAGATATAAATGTTTTAAGCAAAACTCAGATTACAAAATAAGTGCTGAAACGTAAAAAAAAAAATCCTGATTTGCTATGATATATTGCGGGGCTTGTATATCATTCAATTTTTAACCAAATCAAGAGTTTTTATAGTCTAAAATTAGCTACAAAACCTAAATTACATGTTGAAAAAAGAATCAGGTCAATACAACTTAAAGTGAGTGAGATATAAATGTTTTAAGCAAAACTCAGATTGCAAAATAGGTGCTGAAACGTAAAAAAATCCTGATTTGCTATGCTATCTTGCGGGGCTTGTATCTCATTCAATTTTTTTTAACCAAATCAAGAGTTTTTAGAGTCTAAAATTATCTACAAAACATAAACTACATGTTGGAAAAAGAAACAGGTCAATACAACTTAAATTGAATGAGATATAAACGTTTTAAGCAAAACTCAGATTATATAATAAGTGCTGAAACAGAAAAAAAATCCTGATTTGTTATGCTATCTTGCGAGGCTTCTATCTCATTCAATTTTTAAGCAAATCAAGAGTTTTTATAGTCTAAAATTATCTACCAAAACCTAAATCACATGTTGGAAAAAGAATCAAGTCAATCCAACTTAAATTGAGTGAGGTATAAACGTTTTAAGAAAAATTCAGATTAAAAAATAAGTGCTCAAACATAAAAAAATCCTGATTTGCTATACTATATTACGTAGATTGTATCGCATTCAATTTTTAACCAAATCAAGAGTTATTATAGTCTAATATTATCTACAAAACATAAACTACATGTTGGAAAAATAATCAGGTCAATACAACTTAAATTGCGTGAGATATAAACGTTTAAAAAAAAACTCAGATTACAAAATAAGTGCTGAAACGTAAAAAAAATCCTGATTTGCTATGCTATCTTGCGAGGCTTCTATCTCATTCAATTTTTAAGCAAATCAAGGGTTTTTTTAGTCTAAAATTATCTACAAAACCTAAACTACATGTTGGAAAAATAATCCGGTCAATACAACTTAAATTGAGTGAGATATAAACGTTTTAAGCAAAACTCAGATTACAAAACAAGTGCTGAAACGTAAAAAATTCATGATTTGCTATGCTATCTTGCGAGGCTTCTATCTCATTCAATTTTTAAGCAAATCAAGAGTTTTTATAGTCTAAAATTATCTACAAAACCTAAACTACATGTTGGAAAAAAAAAACAGGTCAATACAAGTTAAATTGAGTGAGATATAAATGTTTTAAGCAAAACTCAGATTACAAAATAAGTGTCGAAACGTAAAAAAAAATCTTGATTTGCTATGCTATCTTGCAGGGATTGTATCTCATTCAATTTTTAAGCAATCAAAAGTTTTTATAGTCTAACATTATCTACAAAACCTAAACTACATGTTGGAAAAAAAAATCAGGTCAATACAACTTAAATTGAGTGAGATATAAACGTTTTAAACAAAACTCAGATTACTAAATAAGTGCTGAAACGTAAAAAAAATCCTAATTTTCTATGCTATCTTGCGGGGCTTGTATCTCATTCAATTTTTAACCAAATCAAGAGTTTTTATAGTCCAACATTATCTAAAAAACCTAAACTACTTGTTGGAAAAAGAATCAAGTCAATACAACTTAAATTGAGTGATATATTAACGTTTTAAGCAAAACTCAGATTACAAAACAGTGCTGAATCGTAAAAAAAATCCTAATTTTCTATGCTATCTTGCGAGACTTCTATCTCATTCAAATTTTAAGCAAATCATGAGTTTTTATAGTCTAAAATTATCTACAAAACCTAAACTACATGTTGGAAAAAGAATCAGGTAAATACAACTTAAATTGAGTGAGATATAAACATTTTAAGCAAAACTCTTATTATAAAATAAGTGCTGTAACAGAAAAAATATTCTGATTTGCTATGCTATCTTGCTGGGCTTGTATCTCATTCTATTTTTAACAAAATCAAGATTTTTTATAGTCTAAAATTATCTACAAAACCTAAATTACATATTGGAAAAAGTATCAGGTCAATACATCTTAAATGGAGTGCGATATAAACATTTTAAGCAAAACTCATATTATATAATAAGTGCTGAAACAGAAAAAATATTCTGATATGCTATGTTATCTTGTGGGGCTTGTATCACATTCAGTTTTTAACCAAATTAAGAGTTTATATAGTCTAAAATTATCTACAAAACCTAAATTACATGATGTAAAAAGAATCAGGTCAATACAACTTAAATTGAGTGAGATGTAAACGTTTTAACCAAAACTCAGATTACAAAATAAGTGCTAAAACATAAAAAAAAAAACCCTGATTTGCTATGCTATCTTGCGAGGCTTCTATCTCATTCAAGTTTTTAGCAAATCAACAGTTTTTATAGTATAACATTATCTAGAAAACCTAAACTACATGTTGGACAAAGAATCAGGTCAATACAACTTAAATTGAGTGAGATATAAACGTTTTAAGCAAAACTCAGATAACAAAATAAGTGCCAAAACATAAAAAAAATCTTGATTTGCTATGCCATCTTACGGGGATTATATCTCATTCAAATTTTAAGCAAATCTAGAGTTTTTATAGTTTAAAATTATCTAAAAAACCTAAACTACATGTTGGAAAAAGAATCAGGTCAATACAACTTAAATTGAGTGAGATATAAATGTTTTAAGCAAAACTCAGATTACTAAATAAGTGCTGAAACGTAAAAAAAAATCCTGATTTTCTATGCTATATTGCGAGGCTTCTATCTCATTCAATTTTTAAGCAAATGAAGTGTTTTTAAAGTCTAAAATTATCTAGAAAACGTAAACTACGTGTTGGAAAAAATAATCAAGTCAATACAACTTAAATTGAATGAGATATAAACGTTTTAAGCAAAACTCAGATTACAAAATAAGTGCTAAAACATAAAAAAATCCTGATTTGCTCTGCTATCTTGTGAGGCTTCTATCTCATTCAATTTTTAAGCAAATCAAAAGTTTTTATAGTTTAAAATTATCTACAAATCCTAAACTACATATTGGAAAAAGAATCAGGTGAATACAACTTAAATTGAGTGAGATATAAACGTTTTAATCAAAAACTCAGATTACAAAATAAATGCTGAAATGTAAAAAAATCATGATTTGCTATGCTATCTCGGGGCTTGTATCTCATTCAATTTTTAACCAAATCAAGAGTTTTTATAGTCTAAAGTTATCTACAAAACCTAAACTACATGTTGGAAAAAGAATCAGGTCAATACAACTTAAATTGAGTGATATATAAACGTTTTAAGCAAAAGTCAGATTACAAAGTAAGTGCTAAAACGTAAAAAAATCCTGATTTGCTATGCTATCTCGGGGCTTGTATCTCATTCAATTTTTAAGAAAATTAATAGTTTTTATAGTCTTAAATTATCTACAAAATATAAACTACATGTTTGAAAAAGAATCAGGTCAATACATCTTAAATTGACTCAGATATAAACGTTTTAAGCAAACCTCAAATTATATAATAAGTACTGAACCAGAAAAAAATCCTGATTTGATGTGCTATCTTGCGAGGCTTCTATCTTATTCCATTTTTATGCAAATCTAGAGTTTTTATAGACTAAAATTATCTACAAAACCTAAACTACATGTTGGAAAAAGAATCAGGTCAATACAACTTAAATTGAGTGAGATATAAACGTTTTAAGGAAAACACAGATTACAAAACAAGTGCTGAATCGTAAAACAAATCCTGATTTGCTATGCTATTTTGGGGGGCTTGTACCTCATTCAATTTTTAAGCAAATCAAGAGTTTTTATAGTCTAA
Organism: Cichorium intybus; assembly: GCA_023525715.1. Classification (NCBI taxonomy): domain Eukaryota; kingdom Viridiplantae; phylum Streptophyta; class Magnoliopsida; order Asterales; family Asteraceae; genus Cichorium; species Cichorium intybus. Next base: position 80,179 of record CM042015.1, on the reverse strand, counting down.
ATTTATCAACAAAACCTAAACTACTTGTTAGAAAAAGAATCAGGTCAAGACAACTTAAATTGAGTGATATATAAACGTTTTAAGCAAAACTCAGATTACAAAACAAGTGCTGAAACGTTAAAAAAATCCTGATTTGCTATGTTATCTTGCGGGGATTGTATCTTAATCAATTTTTTACCAAATCAAGAGTTTTTATAGTCTAAAATTATCTACAAAACCAAAACTACATGTTTGAAAAAAAATCAGGTCAAATAACTTAAATTGAGTCAGATATAAACATTTTAAGCAAAACTCAAATTACAAAATAAGTGCTGAAACGTAAAAAATCCTGATTTGTTATGTTATCTTTCGGGGCTTGTATCTCAATCAATTTTAAGCAAATCAAAAGTTTTGTTAGTCTAAAATTATCTACAAAACCTAAACTACATGTTGGAAAAAGAATCAGGTCAATACAACTTAAATTGTGTGAGACATAAACGTTTTAAGCAAAACTCAGATTATATAATAAGTTCTGAAACAGAAAAAAAAACCTGATTTGCTATGCTATCTTACGGTGCTTGTATCTCATTAAATTTTTAAGCAAATCAAGAGTTTTTATAGTCTAAAATTATCTACAAAACTTAAACTACATGTTGGAAAAAGAATCAGGTCAATACAACTTATAATGAGTGATATATTAACGTTTTAAGCAAAATTGAGATTACAAAACAGGTGGTGAAACGTAAAAAATCCTGATTTGCTATGTTATCTTGCGGTGCTTCTATCTCTTTCAATTTTAAACCAAATCAAGGGTTCTTATAGTCTAAAATTATCTACAAAACCTAAACTACATGTTGGAAAAAGAATAAGTTCTATAGAACTTAAATAAAGTGAGATATGAACGTTTTAAGCAAAACTCAAATTATATAATAAGTGCTAAAATAGAAAAAAAAAATCCTGATTTGCTGTGCTATCTTACGAGGCTTCTATCTCATTCAATTTTTAAACAAATCAGGAGTTTTTATAGTCTAAAGTTATATAAAAAAACCTAAACTACATGTTGGAATAAGAATCAAGTCAATACAACTTAAATTGAGTGAGATATAAACTTTTTAAGCAAAACTCAGATTACAAAATTAGTGATGAAACGTAAAAAAATCCTGATCTGCTATGCTATCTTTCGGGGTTGTATCTTATCAATTTTTAACCAAATCAAGAGTTTTTATAGTCTAAAATTATCTACAAAACCTAAAATACATCTTGGAAAAAGAATCAGGTCAATACAACTTAAATTGAGTTAGATATAAACGTTTTAAGCAAAACTCATATTATATAATAGAAAAAAATCCTGATTTGTTGTGCTATCTTGCGAGGCTTCTATCTCATTCAATTTTTAAACAAATCAAGAGTTTTTTAAGTCTAAAATTATCTACAAAACCTAAACTACATGTTGGAAAAATAATCAGGTCAATACAACTTAAATTGAGTGAGATATAAACATTTTAAGCAAGACTCATATTATAAAATAAGTGCTGAAACAGAAAAAATATTCTGATTTGCTATGCTATCTTACGGGCTTGTATCTCATTTATTTTTTAACCAAATCAAGATTTTTTATTGTCTAAAATTATCTACAAAACCTAAACTATTTGTTGGAAAAAGAATCGAGTCAATATAACTTAAATTGAGTGAGATATAAACGTTTTAAGCAAAACTCAAATTACAAAACAAGTGCTGAAACTTAAAAAAAAAAAAAAATCCTGATTTGCTATGTTATCTTGCGGGGCTTGTATCTCATTCAATTTTTAACCAAATCAAGAGTTTTTATAGTCTAAAATAATCTAAAAAACCTAAACTACATGTTGGAAAAAGAATTATGTCAATACAACTTAAATTGAGTGAGATATAAGCATTTTAAGCAAAACTCAGATTACAAAATCAGTGCTGAAACGTAAAAAAAATCCTGATCTGCTATGCTATCTTCCGGGGCTTCTATCTCATTCAGTTTTTTACCAAATAAAGCGTTTTTATAGTCTAAAATTATCTAGAAAACCTAACATACATCTTGGAAAAAGAATCATGTAAATACAACTTAAATTGAGTTAGATATAAACGTTTTAAGCAAAGCTCAGATTACAAAATAAGTGCTGAAACGTAAAAAAAATCCCGATTTCCTATGCTATATTTCGGGGCTTATATCTTATTCAATTGTTAACCAAATCAAGAGTTTTTATAGTATAAAATTATATACAAAACCTAAAGTACATGTTTGAAAAAGAATCAGGTCAATACAACTTAAATTGTGTGAGATATAAATATTTTAAGCAAAACTCAAATTACAAAATAAGTGCTGAAACGTAAAAAAATCTTGATTTTCTATGCTATCTTGCGGGACTTGTATCTTAATCAAATTTTAAGCAAATCAATAGTTTTTATAGTATAAAATTATCTACAAAACCTAAAATACATGTTGGATAAAGAATAAGGTCAATACAACATAAATTGAGTTAGATATAAACGTTTTAAGCAAAACTCAGATTACAAAATAAGTGCTGAAACGTAAAAATATCCAGATCTGCTATGCTATCTCGGGGCTTGTATCTCATTCAATTTTTAAGCAAATCAAGAGTTTTTATAGTCTAAAATTATCTACAAAACCTAAACAACATGTCGGAAAAAGAATAAGGTCAATACAACTTAGATTGAGTGAGATATAAACGTTTTAAGCAAAACTCATCTTACAAAATAAGTGTTGAAACATAAAAAAAATCCTGATTTGCTATGCTATTTTGCGGGGCTTGTATCTCATTCAATTTTTAACCAAATCATAACTTTTTATAGTCTAAAATTATCTACAAAACCTAAAATACATGTTGGAAAAAAAATCAGGTCAATACAACTTAAATTGAGTGAGATATAAGCGTTTTAAGCAATACTCAGATTCTATAATAAGTGCTGAAACAGAAAAAAAAATCCTGATTTGCTGTGCTATCTTGCGGGGCTTCCATCTCATTCAATTTTTAAGCAAATCAAGAGTTTTTATAGTTTAAAATTATCTACAAAACTTAAACTACATGTTGGAAAAAGAATCAAGTCAATACAACTTAAATTGAGTGAGATATAAACATCTTAATCAAAACCTCAGATTACAAAATAAGTGCTGAAACATATAAAATCCGGATTTTCTATGCTAACTTGCAGGGATTGTATCTCAATCACTTTTTAAACAAATCAAGAGTTTTTACAGTCTAAAATTATCTACAAAACCTAAAATACATGTTGGAAAAAGAATAAGGTCAATACAACATAAATTGAGTTAGATATAAACGTTTTAAGCAAAACTCAAATTATAAAATAAGTGCTAAAACGTAAAAAAAATCCTAATCTGCTATGTTATCTCAGGGTTGTATCTTATTCAATTTTATGCAAATCAAGAGTTTTTATAGTCTAAAATTATCTATAAACCTAAACTACATGTTGGAAAAAGAATCAGGTCAATACAACTTAAATTGAGTGAGATATAAACTTTTTAAGCAAAACTCAGATTATATAATAAGTGCTGAAACAGAAAAAAAAATCCTGATTTGCTATGCTATCTTGCGGGGCTTCTATCTCATTCAATTTTTAACCAAATCAAGAGGTTTTATAGTCTAAAATTATCTACAAAACCTAAACTACATGTTGGAAAAAAAATCAGGTCAATACAACTTAAATTGAGTGAGATATAAGCGTTTTAAGCAATACTCAGATTCTATAATAAGTGCTGAAACAGAAAAAAAAATCCTGATTTGCCATGCTATCTTGCGGGGCTTCCATCTCATTCAATTTTTAAGTAAATCAAGAGTTTTTATAGTTTAAAATTATCTAAAAAACTTAAACTACATGTTGGAAAAAGAATCAAGTCAATACAACTTAAATTGAGTGAGATATAAACATCTTAATAAAAAAACTCAGATTACAAAATAAGTGCTGAAACATATAAAATCCGGATTTTCTATGCTAACTTGCAGGGATTGTATCTCAATCAATTTTTATGCAAATCAAGAGTTTTTACAGTCTAAAATTATCTACAAAACCTAAAATACATGTTGGACAAAGAATAAGGTCAATACAACATAAATTGAGTTAGATATAAACGTTTTAAGCAAAAATCAAATTACAAAATAAGTGCTGAAACGTAAAAAAAATCCTAATCTGCTATGTTATCTCAGGGCTTGTATCTCATTCAATTTTATGCAAATAAAGAGTTTTTATAGTCTAAAATTATCTATAAACCTAAACTACATGTTGGAAAAAGAATCAGGTCAATACAACTTAAATTGAGTGAGATATAAACTTTTTAAGCAAAACTCAGATTATATAATAAGTGCTGAAATAGAAAAAAAAAATCCTGATTTGCTATGCTATCTTGCGGGGCTTCTATCTCATTCAATTTTTAACCAAATCAAGAGTTTTTATAGTCTAAAATTATCTACAACACCTAAACTACATGTTGGAAAAAGAATCAGGTCAATACAACTTAAACTGAGTGAGATATAAGCGTTTTAAGCAATACTCAGATTCTATAATAAGTGCTGAAACAGAAAAAAAAATCCTGATTTGCCGTGCTATCTTGTGGGGCTTCCATCTCATTCAGTTTTTAAGCAAATCAAGAGTTTTATAGTTTAAAATTATCTACAAAACTTAAACTACATGTTGGAAAAAGAATCAAGTCAATACAACTTAAATTGAGTGAGATATAAACATCTTAATAAAAAAACTCAGATTACAAAATAAGTGCTGAAACATATAAAATCCGGATTTTCTATGCTAACTTGCAGGGATTGTATCTCAATCAATTTTTATGCAAATCAAGAGTTTTTACAGTCTAAAATTATCTACAAAACCTAAAATACATGTTGGACAAAGAATAAGGTCAATACAACATAAATTGAGTTAGATATAAACGTTTTAAGCAAAAATCAAATTACAAAATAAGTGCTGAAACGTAAAAAAAATCCTAATCTGCTATGTTATCTCAGGGCTTGTATCTCATTCAATTTTATGCAAATCAAGAGTTTTTATAGTCTAAAATTATCTATAAACCTAAACTACATGTTGGAAAAAGAATCAGGTCAATACAACTTAAATTGAGTGAGATATAAACTTTTTAAGCAAAACTCAGATTATATAATAAGTGCTGAAACAGAAAAAAAAATCCTGATTTGCTATGCTATCTTGCGGGGCTTCTATCTCATTCAATTTTTAACCAAATCAAGAGTTTTTATAGGCTAAAATTATCTACAACACCTAAAATACATGTTGGAAAAAGAATCAGGTCAATACAACTTAAATTGAGTGAGATATAAGCGTTTTAAGGAATACTTAGATTCTATAATAAGTGCTGAAACAGAAAAAAAAAAATCCTGATTTGCTGTGCTATCTTGTGGGGCTTCCATCTCATTCAGTTTTTAAGCAAATCAAGAGTTTTTATAGTTTAAAATTATCTACAAAACTTAAACTACATGTTGGAAAAAGAATCAAGTCAATACAACTTAAATTGAGTGAGATATAAACATCTTAATCAAAAACTCAGATTACAAAATAAGTGCTGAAACATATAAAATCCGGATTTTCTATGCTAACTTGCAGGGATTGTATCTCAATCAATTTTTAAGCAAATCAAGAGTTTTTACAATCTAAAATTATCTACAAAACCTAAAATACATGTTGGAAAAAGAATAAGGTCAATACAACATAAATTGAGTTAGATATAAACGTTTTAAGCAAAACTCAAATTACAAAATAAGTGCTGAAACGTAAAAAAAATCCTAATCTGCTATGTTATCTCAGGGCTTGTATCTCATTCAATTTTATGCAAATCAAGAGTTTTTATAGTCTAAAATTATCTATAATCCTAAACTACATGTTGGAAAAAGAATCAGGTCAATACAACTTAAATTGAGTGAGATATAAACTTTTTAAGCAAAACTCAGATTATATAATAAGTGCTGAAACAGAAAAAAAAGGGTAAATTGCATAAAAGTCACTAACTTTTCTAATTTTCTCGATTTTGACACTGCATTTTTAATTTTTGCAATTAAGTCATTATGTTTTCAGAAAATTGCAATTAAGTCATTATGTTTTCCAAAAAGTTGCGAAAATGACCATATGACTGGATGACAACAGGTTACCAGGTTATATGGTTATATGGTCAGATTTGCAATTTTCCAGAAAACCTAATGACTTAATAGCAAAAATAAAAAAACATAGTGTCAAAATCTAGACATCTGAAAAAGTTAGCGACTTTTCGGGTTCGGGTTATTCGGTTACGGTTCAGTTTTCGAGTTGGTGATAGCCTTTAATCGGTTTGGCGGTTCGGGTTTGGTTTCGTTAAAAAATTTCGGTTTGAAATCGTAAACCGTTTAAAAATTAATATTAAATATATACTTATTTTTATATTAGATTATATAACACCATTTTTTTCCTAAAAGAAATGATAGCATTAGGAATTACAATTAAATGGTTCGTCTAATCTTATTTGAACGTTTAATCGGTTTGGTTAATTTGGTCCCAAAACAACAATATTAAATGGTTCGTTTTCATATTTACCGAAAACAAGGTCACCTTACCGAAAAGTCGCTAACTTTTTCAGATATCTAGATTTTGACACTATGTTTTTTATATTTGCTATTAAGTCATTAGGTTTTCTAAAAAATTGCAAATCTGACCATATGACCTGGTAACCTGTTGTCATCCAGTCATATGGTCATTTTCGCAACTTTTTGGAAAACATAATGACTTAATTGCAATTTTCTAAAAACATAATGACTTAATTGCAAAAATTAAAAATGCAGTGTCAAAATCGAGAAAATTGAAAAAGTTAGTGACTTTTATGCAATTTACCCAAAAAAAAATCCTGATTTGCTATGCTATCTTGAGGGGCTTCTATCTCATTCAATTTTTAACCAAATCAAGAGTTTTTATAGTCTAAAATTATCTACAAAACCTAAACTACTTGTTGGAAAAAGAATCAGGTCAATACAACTTAAATTGAGTGATATATAAACGTTTAAAGCAAAACTCAGATTACACAACAAGTGCTGAAACGTAAAAAAAATCCTGATTTGCTATGTTATCTTGCTGGGATTGTATGTGATTCAATTTTTAACCAAATCAAGAGTTTGTATAGTCTAAAATTATCTTCAAAACCTAAACTACACATTGGAAAAAGAATCAGTTCAATAGAACTTAAATAAAGTGAGATATAAACGTTTTAAGCAAAACTCAGATTATATTATAAGCGCTGAAACAGAAAAAAAATCCTGATTTGCTGTGTTATCTTGCGGGGCTTCTATCTCATTTAATTTTTAAGCAAATGAAGAGTTTTTATTGTCTAAAATTATATACAAAACTTAAACTACATGTTGGAAAAAGAATCAGGTCAATACAACTTAAATTGAGTTAGATATAAACGTTTTAAGCAAAACTCATATTATAAAATAGAAAAAAAATCCTAATTTGTTGTGCTATCTTGCGAGGCTTCTATCTCATTTAATTTTTAAACAAATCAAGAGTTTTTTTAGTCTAAAATTATCTACAAAACCTAAACTACATGTTAGAAAAATAATCAGGTCAATACAACTTAAATTGAGTGAGATATAAACATTTTAAGCAAGACTCATATTATAAAATAAGTGCTGAAACAGAAAAAATATTCTGATTTGCTATGCTATCTTACGGGCTTGTATCTCATTCATTTTTTAACCAAATCAAGATTTTTTATTGTCTAAAATTATCTACAAAACCTAAACTAATTGTTGGAAAACGAATCAGGTCAATATAACTTAAATTGAGTAAGATATAAACGTTTTAAGCAAAACTCAGATTACAAAACAAGTGCTGAAACGTAAAAAAATATCCTGATTTGCTATGTTATCTTGCGGGGCTTGTATCTCATTCAATTTTTAACCAAATCAAGAGTTTTTATAGTCTAAAATAATCAACAAAACCTAAACTACATGTTGGAAAAAGAATTATGTCAATACAACTTAAATTGAGTGAGATATAAGCATTTTAAGCAAAACTCAGATTATAAAATCAATGCTGAAACGTAAAAAAAATCCTGATCTGCTATGCTATCTTCCGGGGCTTCTATCTCATTCAGTTTTTAACCAAATCAAGAGTTTTTATAGTCTAAAATTATCTACAAAACCTAACATACATCTTGGAAAAAGAATCAGGTAAATACAACTTAAATTGAGTTAGATATAAACGTTTTAAGCAAAGCTCAGATTACAAAATAAGATTACAAAATAAGTGCTGAAACGTAAAAAAAATCCCGATTTCCTATGCTATCTTGCGGGGCTTATATCTTATTCAATTGTTAACCAAATCAAGAGTTTTTATAGTATAAAATTATCTACAAAACCTAAAGTACATGTTTGAAAAAGAATCAGGTCAATACAACTTAAATTGAGTGAGATATAAATATTTTAAGCAAAACTCAAATTACAAAATAAGTGCTGAAACGTAAAAAAATCCTGATTTTCTATGCTATCTTGCGGGACTTTATCTTAATCAATTTTTAAGCAAATCAATATTTTTATAGTCTAAAATTATCTACAAAACCTAAAATACATGTTGGATAAAGAATCAGGTCAATACAACATAAATTGAGTTAGATATAAACGTTTTAAGCAAAACTCAGATTACAAAATAAGTGCTGAAACGTAAAAAAATCCAGATCTGCTATGCTATCTCGGGGCTTGTATCTCATTCAATTTTTAAGCAAATCAAGAGTTTTTATAGTCTAAAATTATCTACAAAACCTAAACAACATGTCGGAAAAAGAATAAGGTCAACACAACTTAGATTGAGTGAGATATAAACGTTTTAAGCAAAACTCATCTTACAAAATAAGTGTTGAAACGTAAAACAAATCCTGATTTGCTATGCTATTTTGCGGGGCTTGTATCTCATTCAATTTTTAACCAAATCATAACGTTTTATAGTCTAAAATTATCTACAAAACCTAAACTACATGTTGGAAAAAGAATCAGGTCAATACAACTTAAATTGAGTGAGATATAAACGTTTTAAGCAATACTCAGATTCTATAATAAGTGCTGAAACAGAAAAAAATCCTGATTTGCTGTGCTATCTTGCGGGGTTCCATCTCATTCAATTTTTAAGCAAATCAAGAGTTTTTATAGTCTAAAATTATCTACAAAACTTAAACTACATGTTGGAAAAAGAATCAAGTCAATACAACTTAAATTGAGTAAGATATAAACATCTTAATCAAAAACTCAGATTACAAAATAAGTGCTGAAACATATAAAATCCGGATTTTCTATGCTAGCTTGCAGGGATTGTATCTCAATCAATTTTTAAGAATATCAGGAGTTTTTACAGTCTAAAATTATCTACAAAACCTAAAATACATGTTGGAAAAAGAATAAGGTCAATACAAGATAAATTGAGTTAGATATAAACGTTTTAAGCAAAACTCAAATTACAAAATAAGTGCTGAAACGTAAAAAAAATCCTAATCTGCTATGTTATCTCGGGGCTTGTATGTCATTCAATTTTATTCAAATCAAGAGTTTTTATAGTCTAAAATTATCTATAAACCTAAACTACATGTTGGAAAAAGAATCAGGTCAATACAACTTAAATTGAGTGAGATATAAACGTTTTAAGAAAAACTCAGATTATATAATGAGTGCTGAAACAAAAAATGTTAGGAACCGGAGCGGGTACACGCAGCGGAAATACACTATCACACACACAAACTCACGAAAATAAAGCAAGAAGAACACAAGGATTTTTACGTGGTTCGGATTCGGTGCAAATCATACGTCCACGGGCTACAACTAGAGAAATCTTATTAATACTCACAAGATTACAATTTATAACTCTTGTTTTGAGCTCAAGTGGTGCAATTTTTCCTTGAACATATGAAGGCTATTTATAGCCTTTGTACAACAACTCTTGTTTGAATAAAACAAGCTTAACCACCTAATCTTTGACAAAGTTTGCACCTACCAATAGGGGTGCAAATGAGCCGAGCCGGCTTGTGAGCTACCCGGGACCGTCTGTTTAAAAGCTCGGCTCGAGACCGATTTTAAACGAGCCTGAGCCGAGCCTGAGCTTAAATATAAGGCTCGTTTATTAAACGAGCCTGAGCCGAGCCTGTGTCACCAAGCTCAATTAGGCTCGCGAGCCCTAAACGAGCCTATATATATATATATATATATATATATATATATATATATATATATATATATATATATATATATATATATATATATATATATATATATATATATATATATATATATATATATATATATATATATATATATATAATACTTATTCTGTAAACGAGCTTGTTAACGAGCTCGAGCCGAGCTTAAGCTCGTTTAGGCTTGTTTAGAATTAAACGAGCCGAGCCCGAGCCCGAGCCGAGCCTGTATATTTCTTAACGAGCCCGAGCTGAGCTTAGGTCCATAAAGCTCGTAACGAGCCGAGCCCGAGCCGAGCCATATATATTTCTTAACGAGCCTGAGCCGAGCTTGGTCAGGCTCGGGCTCGGCTCGGCTCGTTTGCACCCCTACCTACCAAAGAAAATAAGTCTACCAACTTTTGTTTGACAAATAAAATCTACCGTCCAAACAAAGTCATTAATTTGACTTTCTAGAACAAGCCTTCATTTACCTAACAATCTCCCACTTAAAGGCTTGAACAATATAGTCCGTCTCTGTCATCCAATTCCAGTAATCTTAAAACAACCAAGTCTTCCAAGTCTCCAGTTCCCAAGAACAAGCTAAACTTAGTCCAATTTCTCTAATTGCAGCCACCCCCCATCTTCAAGTACTAGAAGGGCCAGTTGAAGCTCCCACTAGCGCCAACTTAGCAGTGGCTAATCCCACCACCGACTCATCCTCTGTCTCAACAGGTTTGGACACTCCACCAGCTCCAGAGATACACCGAGGACCACTAACACTCTCCAAACTTTACAAACTTTCAACAGGAGAGAATTTTCCAGTCTTAGTCTTTAAAACTCAACGGCTCTTTGTAACTGTACCAGGAACACACCCCGTGCTCCCACTGTCACAAAATCCCCTGAATGGTTTAGACTTTCCGACTCGTTCAGCTAACATCCCCTTGGCTCCAGAATTCATGTTTGCAAAATGAATTCTCTTAGCACTAGATTTAGCGAACCAGATTTTGTCATGCTTAATGGGGACGGTCATACTTCCCTCAGCAGGTACCTTAACCATATACAATGACCCATGCTTCATACCTTGAGCAATCATCGAATTACCATTCACCCCCTTCCATTTACCACCACCAAACCTTACTTCCAGTCCTTGTTTATCCAGCTGACCAACAGAAATCAATTTCTTCTTCAGCTCCGGAATCACCCTGACATTCTTTAGGTTCCATGTAGTTCCCAATGAAGTAACCAGATCAATATCTCCTATGCCCGTTACTTGAAGCATCTCGTCATTTGCTAACCGTACCTTCCCAAAATCTCCTTCTTTTAGATTCACCATCGTTTCTCCGTTGTCCATGGCGTGAAACGAAGCCCCTGAATCCATGACCCAAGAGTCTACACAGTTTTCCATACTGAGTATCAATGCATCTTCCTGATAAACATTCTCAGCACCAACACTGTTTAATTCTTTCTTTGGACATTGACTCTTAACATGTCCCACCTCTTGGCAGTTCCAACACTTCACATTCTTCCAAGTTCTAGATGAACTTCTTCCCCGACTCCCACTGCTCCCACTATTCCTGCTATTCCCTCTACCTCTTCCGATATTTAATAACTCAGAAGAAAAAGATCCACCTTGATTATTGCATCTGACATCCTCGCCAAGAACCAAATCTCTAACCCCTTCAAAAGTCATACCACTCGTCCCCACTGAACTTGTAACAGCGGTTACTATTCCAGACCAGCTATCAGGTAGTGAAGCTAGTAGCAGTGAAGCTTGAGTCTCGTTATCAAATTTAATTCCCACAGATGACAATTTGGACAGAATTGAATTTAGATTGTTAATGTGAATCGTAACTGAGGTGTCTTCATTCATCCTTGTCGTGAACAATTCCCTCATCAAGAACACCTTGTTAGTCGCCGACGGTTTCTCATACATGTTCGTCAGAGCATCCATCATACCACGCGCCGTGGTTTCCTTCATGATGTTGAAAGCGACGCTCCTTTCCAACGACAATGTAATAACCGCCTTAGCTTTCTTGTCCTTTGAGTTCCACGCATCTTCAACAGCTTTTTCCATTTTCTCCGGTTTGTCTCCAAGTACCACGTCCAAATCTTTCTGACATAGCAATGCTTCTAATTGCATTTTCCACCAGCTAAAGTCAGAACCGTTGAACTTCTTGATTACAACCTTGTCTTCAGCCATTACGACAAACAAGAGACAAATATTTTATAGTACTTTTATGTGACAGAACAGTACCCTTCAAAGTACCGAGATACCTTTAATACAATTAATAGAAATTAGTTTCTGATGTGGAAGATCAGACAAAACTGCAACCACAGAGCATACTTTAATTTCTAAAACCGAGACCTCCTCCAGAACCTGGCTCTGATACCAGTTGTTAGGAACCGGACTGGGTACACGCAGCGGAAATACACTATCACACACACAAACTCAAGAAAATAAAGCAAGAAGAACATAAGGATTTTTATGTGGTTCGGATTCGGTGCAAATCCTACGTCCACGGGCTACAACTAGAGAAATCTTATTAATACTCACAAGATTACAATTTATAACTCTTGTTTTGAGCTCAAGTGGTGCAATTTTTCCTTGAACATATGAAGGCTATTTATAGCCTTTGTACAACAACTCTTGTTTGAATAAAACAAGCTTAACCACCTAATCTTTGACAAAGTTTGCACCTACCAAAGAAAATAAGTCTACCAACTTTTGTTTGACAAATAAAATCTACCGTCCAAACAAAGTCATTAATTTGACTTTCTAGAACAAGCCTTCATTTACCTAACAGAAAAAATATCCTGATTTGCTATGCTATCTTGCGGGGCTTCTATCTCATTCAATTTTTAACCAAATCAAGAGTTTTTATACTCTAAAATTATCTACAAAACCTAAACTACTTGTTGGAAAAAGAATCAGGTCAATACAACTTAAATTGAGTGATCTATAAACGTTTTAAGCAAAACTCAGATTACACAACAAGTGCTAAAACGTAAAAAAAATCATGATTTGCTATGTTATCTTGCTGGGATTGTATGTGATTCAATTTTTAACCAAATCAAGAGTTTGTATAGTCTAAAATTATCTTCAAAACCTAAACTACATGTTGGAAAAAGAATCAGTTCAATAGAACTTAAATAAAGTGAGATATAAACGTTTTAAGCAAAACTCAGATTATATTATAAGCGCAGCGCTGAAACAGAAAACAATCCTGATTTGCTGTGTTATCTTGCGGGGCTTCTATCTCATTTAATTTTTAAGCAAATGAAGAGTTTTTATTGTCTAAAATTATCTACAAAATTTAAACTACATGTTGGAAAAAGAATCAGGTCAATAGCACTTAAATTGAGAGATATATACACGTTTTAAGCAAAACTCAGATTACACAACAAGTGTTGAAACGTAAAAAAAAATTCTGATTTGCTATGTTATCTTGCGGGACTTGTACCTCATTTAATTTTTAACCAAATCAAGAGTTCTTATAGTCTAAAATTATCTACAAAACCTAAACTATATGTTGGAAAAATAATTAGTTCAATAGAACTTAAATAAAGTGAGATATAAACGTTTTAAGCAAAACTTAGATTATATAATAAGTACTGAAACAGAAAAAAAATCCTGATTTGCTGTGCCGTCTTGCGAGGCTTCTATCTCATTCAATTTTTAACCAAATCAAGAGTTTTTATAGTTTAAAATTATCTACAAAGCCTAAAATACATGTTGGAAAAAGAATCAGTTCAATAGATCTTAAATAAAGTGAGATGTAAACGTTTTAAGCAAAACTCAGATTATATAATAAGTGCTGAAACAGAACAAAAAATCTTGATTTGCTGTGCTATCTTGCGAGGTTTCTATCTCATTCAATTTTTAACCAAATCAAGAGTTTTTATAGTCTATAATTATATACAAAACCTAAACTACATGTTGGGAAAAGAATCAGGTCAATACAACATAAATTGAGTGAGATATAAACGTTTTAAACAAAACCCAGATTACAAAATAAGTGCTGAAACGTAAAAAAAATCCTGATTTTCTATGCTATCTTGCGGGGCTTGTATCTCATTCAATTTTTAACCAAATCAAGAGTTTTTATAGTCTAACATTATCTACAAAACCTAAACTACTTGTTGGAAAAAGAATAAAGTCAATACAACTTAAATTGAGTGATATATTAACGTTTTAAGCAAAACTCAGATTACAAAACAGTGCTGAAACGTAAAAAAAATCCTGATTTGGTATGCTATCTTGCGGGGCTTGTATCTTATTTAATTTTTAACTAAATCAAGATTTTTTATAGTCTAAAATTATCTACAAATCCTAAACTACAGGTTGGAAAAAGAATCAGGTCAATACAACTTAAATTGAGTGAGATATAAACGTTTTAAACAAAACTCAGATTATATAATAACTGTGAAACAGAAAAAACAATCCAGATTTGCTATGCTATCTTGCGGGGCTTCTATCTCATTCAATTTTTAACCAAATCAAGAGTTTTTATAGTCTAAAATTATCTACAAAACTTAAACTACTTGTTGGAAAAGGAATCAGGTCAATACAACTTAAATTGAGAGATATATAAACGTTTTAAGCAAAACTCAGATTACAAAACAAGTGCTGAAACGTAAAAAATATCCTGATTTGTTATGTTATCTTGTGGGGCTTGTATCTCATTCAATTTTAACCAAATTAAGAGTTCTTATACTCTTAAATTATGTACAAAACCTAAACTACATGTTGGAAAAAGAATCAGTTCAATAGATCTTAAATAAAGTGAGATGTAAACGTTTTAAGCAAAACTCAGATTATATAATAAGTGTTGAAACAGAACAAAAAATCTTGATTTGCTGTGCTATCTTGCGAGGTTTCTATCTCATTCAATTTTTAACCAAATGAAGAGTTTTTATAGTCTATAATTATATACAAAACCTAAACTACATGTTGGGAAAAGAATCAGGTCAATACAACTCAAATTGAGTGAGACATAAACGTATTAAACAAAACTCAGATTACAAAATAAGTGCTGAAACGTAAAAAAAATCTTGATTTTCTATGCTATCTTGCGGGGCTTGTATCTCATTCAATTTTTAACCAAATCAAGAGTTTTTATAGTCTAACATTATCTACAAAACCTAAACTACTTGTTGGAAAAAGAATCAAGTCAATACAACTTAAATTGAGTGATATATTAACATTTTAAGCAAAACTCAGATTACAAAACAGTGTTGAAACGTAAAAAACAATCCTGATTTGGTATGCTATCTTGCGGGGCTTGTATCTTATTCAATTTTTAACCAAATCAAGATTTTTTATAGTCTAAAATTATCTACAAATCCTAAACTACAGGTTGGAAAAAGAATCAGGTCAATACAACTTAAATTGAGTGAGATATAAACGTTTTAAACAAAACTCAGATTATATAATAACTGTGAAACAGAAAAAAAAAAATCCAGATTTGCTATGCTATCTTGCGGGGCTTCTATCTCATTCAATTTTTAACCAAATCAATAGTTTTTATAGTCTAAAATTATCTACAAAGCTTAAATACTTGTTGGAAAAGGAATCAGGTCAATACAACTTAAATTGAGAGATATATAAACGTTTTAAGCAAAACTCAGATTACAAAACAAGTGCTGAAACGTAAAAAATATCCTGATTTGCTATGTTATCTTGCGGGGCTTGTATCTCATTCAATTTTAACCAAATTAAGAGTTCTTATACTCTTAAATTATGTACAAAACCTAAACTACATGTTGGAAAAGAATCAGTTCAATAGATTTTAAATAAAGTGAGATGTAAACGTTTTAAGCAAAACTCAGATTATATAATAAGTGCTGAAACAGAACAAAAAATCTTGATTTGCTGTGCTATCTTGCGAGGTTTCTATCTTATTCAATTTTTAACCAAATCAAGAGTTTTTATAGTCTATAATTATATACAAAACCTAAACTACATGTTGGGAAAAGAATCAGGTCAATACAACTTAAATTGAGTGAGATATAAATGTTGGATTAGGTGTCTAAGCCATGACTTTATATTTATATTTATCTTGTTAATTGAAGCAAAGTCCATTTGGGTTGCCCTCATAGCTGGAGGTTAGGATAGAGTTCAGTAGAGTAAAAGGTTGATTTATTAATTGTTTAATAAATCAATAGAATTAATTAAATGGTTTATTAATTTATTTAAGTGTTAATATATTAATTAGAAACTATAAGAATTAATTAAGATTTAATCTAGAATTAATTGGAATTAATTCAGTGATTAAATTAATTAATTAAAAGTGCCGGGACTGGTTTATATTTATTCAATAGTTGAATAACTGGCAAGCCAGTAGCCAGGGGCCAAAGTTGGCGCCAATATGGAGGGAGCTCCATAGTTGGCGAAAACCCTAATTAGGGTTTAGAAGCCTTGGTCCAAATGGTCAACAGGCTTGCCCATTAAGGAGGCTCCTCTAGGGTTTCAGCTGTAACCCTTGGAGGCTATAAAAGGAACCTCCTGGCTCCCCTTTTCTGCGCCACTTTTGAACCAAGATTACTCTGCTGGACTGTCTTCTCCATTGCTTTGGGTGTGACTTGCATTTGAGGCAGGACACTTGTGCTGCTAGCTTCAAGAACAAGATTCAAAGGTTGGTAATTCTTGTTTTAAACTTTAGAAATTATTATTGGCCTTTAGCTTTAGTTTATTATCTTCATAGAAGAAAACATAGATCTTTCTAGGGTTACATGTGAACCAAAAGAAATTATTTGTTCATTGTTTGCTAGAAAACCCTTCAGTGGTATCAGAGCATAGGCTGTTTTCTTATGAATTGATATAAACTGCATGAACTGTTTGTGCCTAAGGGTTTTGTGCAAAATTAAACCCTTGGAAGAGGCCATCATCGAAATTTAGGCTAGGGTTTCCTAACCCTAGCCGCCACCCTTGGTCCCCCCCTTGATTTGCTTGATTTACTTGCCTTATTTAGTGTGTTGTTATTTTGGTAATTGGATTAATTAAATAACTAGAACCTCCTTTAATTTTGGCATGTAAATTTCGAACCATATAGGGACCAACATAGAAAAATTAATTTGATTAATTTTATGATATCTATATTTGATTTAATTATTTTAATTAATTGTTAATTAAAAGATCAATTAAATCAGCTTAAAGAATTAATTTAAATTTTCAAATTTTTTTTAAAAATTTGTGAAAATTCTTATTAAATTAATTCTAAAATATTTTAAATAGATTAAAATATATCTTATATGTTTATGATTAAAAGTTAATTATTTATATATAAGAAAAATTGGTTAGTCTTACCGCTAGTAGGCCTCATTCACAAAACTGTCCTATAAAGAGGGTATTAGGCGACTGCCTATAAAATGGCTGTCTAATGGGTATCTACTCTTACCCACCGCTCTCCTGGTCAGTCGAGTGTCGTTAGCCAAACGGGTTTGATAGAACCGCTAAGCCTCTTAAAAGTATAATGCTATAATTGAAAGTACTAGAACTTTGAACAAAACCAAATCTAGTTACTTTAGGTTAAAAATGTGAATTGGTGCTAATCTATGGAATTTCACATTGCACTTTGTGGAATATTGGTAGAGCGTGTGTGGTTTACCGACACACCAACTGGGGTCCGCAAAGAGTTGCAATGGGTTTCTCGATTTAGTCATTATTGACGGAGCGTGTGTGGTTAACCGGCACGTTAATTAGAGATGTCAATTTACTTCGAGAGTACCAAGCTAATTTGCATGGTTATTCACACTCAGTTTGTGATCCTCGGCATCCCAGTCACAAACAGTGGGGCACATCCGAGACTAAACATGCCATTGAATAGTTCAATGTGTCTCAACAGATCTAGGAATTTCATAAGATGAAATTGATAAGTGTATTATCTACCTTAATGACCATTATGTTGTAATTACGACATCCCTCTTCACACCATAGTTGGGGCATTTTGGGTCCTAGCCTTAATAAATAATATATTGGGTAATTATTTAAAAGGATAAATTAAACTAATAGATTCTGGTTATTGTAGATGTCTGAATCAAGTGTCTATTCTCCTCCCTCTCCTCCTTCACCCATTTCTGAGAGCATCAGAAAGCACCTGCTAAATATAGAAAGGCTGATTGGCCTTAACTGTAAGGAATGGCTTCGCAATTGGAGACAGGTTCTCATCATTGCTGGCAAGCTTCATCTCACCGAGTATCCGATCCCGGTTCCACCAAAACAAGTCATCATAAAGAGCCTTTGTGATAAGCATAACTTGTTAGTTGATGAATTCGAAAAGATTCGTGACCTCATGCTGTTGACCATTGACCCCGAGTTTCGCAAGGATTTTGAATCCTTGGGGCCATATGAGTTAATGCAATCGGTTGAGGAAAAGTTCCAAAAACCGATTGAAAAGGAACGAGCTAGGATCTTCAAAAGACTTGCAGAGTGTAAGTTAAAAGAAGGAAGTAGCATCGATTCGCATGTTCTTCAGATTGAAGCGTACATAGGCGAATTGTACAAACTTGGTTATTCCATGAGTAAGGAGTCGAGTGTTAACACTCTACTCACTTCACTGACCAGTAAATACGATCTGTTCATTCAGACGTATAGAAAGGAAGAGCAGAAAAAGACCTTAATGGAAATACGTCCACTGTTGACTTTATACGAGTCACTTTTGGACAGGCATAACTCAAATGGTTCAGCTACTTCTGGATATACCAGTGAAAAAGACGCAGCAAGAAACGATCCAGATCGTCTGGACATGTCTTAAGCTGGGAATCCATAGAATCGGATACAGTTGCGGAAATATTGGAAGACGCTCCAAGGTCTAAATCTTTTGAAAGCTCAGGTATATCTAAAAACCTCAAAACTCATGTTCCATAATTCCTTGATGCATAATGTGATAGTCACATTTTGGTTTGTATGCAGGGAATCAGTAGGGTACGAGACATTGGCGCATAGGAGCACGTTTGGATTGGATTTCCGGCTCATGCAATTTTGAAGTTTAGTTAGGTATTGAAATATTGTTATTAGCTTTTAGATGCGTATGACATTGTCTAGTACATTGTTCAAGGATTTTGTTTTTAATAAAATTGTCAATTTTCTTTTAACACATGTTGGTTGAAATATCCTTGAAATATTGTATGATTGTGTTGAATGCATAATTAGTAATAACTTGAATATTGAATGCATCCAAAGTGTTTGTATTTTAGGAATTATGTCCCTTATGATTGTTAATGTTATAAGAATCAATTCAACCAAAGGTCCAGTTAGACAGGACCTTGGAATCACTTGACTTAGAGTCACTTGATGAGTTGAGTTCTTAATGTGCTAAGAAATGAATCAACCAAAGATCCAGTTGGACAGGACTTTGGAATCATTTGGCTTAGAGTCAAATGATGATTAAGTTCTTTATAAAGCACATGTGGCAAGAAATGAATCACCCAAAGATCTAGAGGATAGGATTTTGGAATCAGTTGACTTAGAGTCAACTGAAGATTGCAAGTCTTGAACAAAATTAACAAAGTCATAAGTTTACATAGAGATGTAAAAGACATTAAGATTAGGAGCAACGGACACATCAGTTACTGTGTATTGTTCGAATCTTCAAATAGAACACAATTGTTTGTACTTTACAATATTTGTCATTCGGTATGACTAATATGGCTTCGCTTATCAGAATAAGTGAATGAATTGAACCCTTAACAGTTCAAGGACGTTAAAGGAAGTACAAGACCCACAGAACCTGAGTGACAAAATAAACTGGGAAAATGTTTCACAGTTTTTTCCCTTCCAAGAACATTAATAGTTATAATGTATCTTTAGGAAGATGATGGAGCATTGGTCGAAATAGTTCCATCCTCAATGTATGAGATACATTGTCAATTAGTTTCCGATACATTGAATACTAAACCAGTCAGACCATATTCCAACCACATCCTTCGACTAAGTAGGTTTTGCAGACACTGTCTGAAATGTAAAGCTGGGATTGTCCCACTTGTACATTGAAGGTCCAGGGTCTTGTAGTGTTCGTCCGAACCTCATGACTAGCCTAAACCTAATCAGAAATGTCGTTTCACTGGCTATCCCGCTATATCTGGAAGAGAAAGAGCTCTTTTAGAAAGAACTCATGTTCTAAGGAAACAGTGGGAGTTGGGACAGTCCTGAATAAGATCAGGATTAGCCAAGTGAAAGAACCTTTAGTCATCACTAGGCTTAGAGCAGAAATCAGATTCCTGTTTTAATACTGACATAGTCTTCTCTTGACCAGTAGCATTGATCACCGTCATAAGTAATTGTGATCGGGGTGACATACCGAATAGTGGTGAAACACTATAGTTGGTACGGATTTACAATCCGACTACATGGAAGCATTGGTGAGCCCGATTGTTGCCAATTAAGAGAACCTTAGGACGAGATACAGTCTATGTGACAGTTTGATTGATTTTACAACTGGTCTTAAAACCAGTGGGAGTAATCATCAAAAGAAATCAACATGGACAGAAACGTACCTTCAGAACATCTGGTTGAGTGAGACAATTCTTAGAGTCAAGTAATTGACTCCGAGAGAAGCACTCTCAATAGAAGATGAAATCTGAAAGGATACTGCATAATGTAAGTCGTTAGTGGAGCGCGTGTGGATCACCGGCACACTAATGGGGACTCACAAAGAGTATGCCAGTATAAAGGTACATGGGCCCGGGATTACCCCATGGGCATCTCGCAAGAAAGGATATTCAGATTCTCAAAATATGCCAAAGGATTGGATTTTGAGAAAGGGCTGAAAGATATCCATTAAGATGTCAGAAAGGTTTGGATTCTCAAAATGTGCCATTAGCTCTGGATTTTGTGAATAGTCCATAACCGTGCTAAAGCCAGTGGGAGTGTCGCTGTTATCTCTATCTCCATATGTGTGTTACATAATGTTTCTAGGAAACGTCTCTTTTCATTACAAAGTGTAATGACTTGGTGTTAAGAGACGGATCGCTATGAAAGGCTTAATAGAGATACGACATACTCAGGTGGCTGTAAACATCTATGAGATAGATCGAAACTCTGCCAAAATGATCTTGATGAGACTCAAGATGCATTGCCTAGGAAATAGTTTTCTATCATTGCAAAGTGTAATGATTTGGCATGAGAAATATAAAGAAGGTGTAGCATACTCACATAATACATAGACATCTATCAGACAGATGTTGTCATCAGTATGGACCTAGCCATAGTAAGCATGATCTTGATAAGATTCAAGATGCATGGAAAAGAGTCTCCGAAAGGAAATAATTATTGAAAATCATGAGACAAGGATTATAAATAATCCTTAGATTCCAAAAGAGTTAGGAATAAGACTATATCAAATCCAACAAGTTTCTTGGATCGATCAGAAGTGTCATGAACATGTCTTGATGACCTAATACTTAGAGCATAGTGAGTCAGATTCAGGATATGACCTGGCTGGGAATACTTAATGGATTTTGTACATACTTGAGAAATCATTGAAAAATGATTAGGGGTGAATATTGATAACAATTTGAAAAGAGTTTTCAAATAAGGACTTAATGGTTAAAGAATTTCGTTGGCATTCCGATGGAGCGCGTGTGGCTCACCGGCACATCGTAACACCTCGAAATAGTCTTAGGGTGCAGTCATGTGGACTTAAGATCTCGAGAACCATGGAAAGTCAGAGTACATAGAATGGAGTTGTTAGTGAGAATGACGGTATGACCAAAATTGAAATATCATCGGAAGGATATCCGATCGGATAAAGTGTATTAATGTATAACATTTGAATACATAGAAAGAGTGAAAGGTCAAGTAGACATAGATACATAACACGAATTAAATAGTTTAAAAGGAATCTAGAAACCGATAATAGTTTATGTAAAATCCGACTTGGTGATTACCTCGTGGAGACTTGGTAATTAGGCAAGAGTAGCCACCGGTCAGATTTATGTTTCAATTTTGCATGTTTCACTTCCCAAATAATTTGATTATTCAAAAGGTCCACAGTCGCTCATACTTTTCGGGAGTAAGTATGAACGAAGACTGTCGTGAATTGGTTTGTAGATTGTCTAAGGACTTAGACATTGCAGTAAGAGTGCTACAACGTTCATGAGTACTTAGAAATAGAGATTTGAGTATTGGATAAACCCACGCTCAATAGATTGCTTCATGGATTACATCACGAGCAATGTTGAGACGATAATATCGTATGATCTTGAAGCGGAGACATATGAGTTGAAATTTACGAGTCGGTTGTGTATTGATAATGAGAAACGCATCGGTAACTCGATGTTTCAAAACGCATTGTTGTGTACAAATTTGATAAGTAAAAGACACAACCGTATGAGTCAAAGCTTATTCGTTCCATGACCCTGATGGGAAACAGATATCTGTAGGCCGCTCGATGATTTTGAAGTTGACTAAAGTGCTGGCCAGCCTGGACTAAATTGATGTGTTCAATTAGAAGTCCAAAAGTCATAAGCAGAATCGGAAATCGGGAAACAGAGTATCGGACAGAGATTGATCTCAATCCATGTCTCGTGTCTGAAAATATCTTGTTGGACGAAGGATCATATGATCACTTATATATGGACAGAACTGACTGGGTCAGAGTTCGGCAGCATTTTCTTGAAAGCTGCAGATTGTTTATTAATCAGAAGATAAATTAAAGTCATAGACTTATCCAAGTGGGAGACTGTTGGATTAGGTGTCTAAGCCATGACTTTATATTTATATTTATCTTGTTAATTGAAGCAAAGTCCATTTGGGTTGCCCTCATAGCTGGAGGTTAGGATAGAGTTCAGTAGAGTAAAAGGTTGATTTATTAATTTTTTAATAAATCAATGGAATTAATTAAATGGTTTATTAATATATTTAAGTGTTAATATATTAATTAGAAACTATAATAATTAGTTAAGATTTAATCTAGAATTAATTGGAATTAATTCAGTGATTAAATTAATTAATTAAAAGTGCAGGGACTGGTTTGTATTTATTCAATAGTTGAATAACTGGCAAGCCAGTAGCCAGGGGCCAAAGTTGGCGCCAATATGGAGGGAACTCCATAGTTGGCGAAAACCCTAATTAGGGTTTAGAAGCCTTGGTCCAAATGGTCAACAAGCTTGCCAATTAAGGCGGCTCCTCTAGGGTTTCAGCTGTAACCCTTGGAGGCTATAAAAGGAACCTCCTGGCTCCCCTTTTCTACGCCACTTTTGAACCAAGATTACTCTGTTGGACTGTTTTCTCCATTGCTTTGGGTGTCACTTGCATTTGAGGCAGGATACATGTGCTGCTAGCTTCAAGAACAAGATTCAAAGGTTGGTAATTCTTGTTTTAAACTTTAGAAATTATTATTGGCCTTTAGCTTTAGTTTATTATCTTCATAGAAGAAAACATAGATCTTTCTAGGGTTGCATGTGAACCATAAGAAATTATTTGTTCATTTTTTGCTAGAAAACCCTTCAATAAACGTTTTAAAATAAAACTCAGATTACAAAATAAGTGCTGAAACGTAAAAAAAATCCTGATTTTCTATGCTATCTTGCGGGGCTTGTATCTCATTCAATTTTTAACCAAATCAAGAGTTTTTATAGTCTAACATTATCTAAAAAACCTAAACTACTTGTTGGAAAAAGAATTAAGTCAAAACAACTTAAATTGAGTGATATATTAACGTTTTAAGCAAAACTCAGATTACAAAACAGTGCTGAATCGTAAAAAAAATCCTGATTTGGTATGTTATCTTGCGGGGCTTGTATCTCATTCAATTTTAACCAAATTAAGAGTTCTTATACTCTTAAATTATGTACTAAACCTAAAATACATGTTGGAAAAAGAATCAGTTCAATAGATCTTAAATAAAGTGAGATGTAAACGTTTTAAGCAAAACTCAGATTATATAATAAGTGCTGAAACAGAACAAAAAATCTTGATTTGCTGTGCTATCTTGCGAGGATTCTATCTCATTCAATTTTTAACCAAATCAAGAGTTTTTACAGTCTATAATTATATACAAAACCTAAACTACATGTTGGGAAAAGAATCAGGTCAATACAACTTAAATTGAGTGAGATATAAACGTTTTAAACAAAACTCAGATTACAAAATAAGTGCTGAAACGTAAAAAAAATCCTGATTTTCTATGCTATCTTGCGGGGCTTGTATCTCATTCAATTTTTAACCAAATCAAGAGTTTTTATAGTCTAACATTATCTACAAAACCTAAACTACTTGTTGGAAAAATAATCAAGTCCATAAAACTTAAATTGAGTGATATATTAACGTTTTAAGCAAAACTCAGATTACAAAACTGTGCTGATACGTAAAAAAATCCTGATTTGGTATGCTATCTTGCGGGGCTTGTATCTTATTCAATTTTTAACCAAATCAAGATTTTTTATAGTCTAAAATTATCTACAAATCCTAAACTACAGGTTGGAAAAAGAATCAGGTCAATAAAACTTAAATTGAGTGAGATATAAACGTTTTAAACAAAACTCAGATTATATAATAACTGTGAAACAGAAAAAAAAATCCAGATTTGCTATGCTATCTTGCGGGGCTTCTATCTCATTCAATTTTTAACCAAATCAAGAGTTTTTATAGTCTAAAATTATCTACAAAACTTAAACTACTTGTTGGAAAAGGAATCCGGTCAATACAACTTAAATTGAGAGATATATAAACGTTTTAAGCAAAACTCAGATTACAAAACAAGTGCTGAAACGTAAAAAATATCCTGATTTGCTATGTTATCTTGCGGGGCTTGTATCTCATTCACTTTTAACCAAATTAAGAGTTCTTATACTCTTAAATTATGTACAAAACCTAAACTACATGTTGGAAAAGAATCAGTTTAATAGATATTAAATAAATTGAGATGTAAACGTTTTAAGCAAAACTCAGATTATATAATAAGTGCTGAAACAGAACAAAAAATCTTGATTTGCTGTGCTATCTTGCGAGGTTTCTATCTCATTCAATTTTTAACCAAATCAAGAGTTTTTATAGTCTATAATTATATACAAAACCTAAACTACATGTTGGGAAAAGAATCAAGTCAATACAACTTAAATTGAGTGAGATATAAACGTTTTAATCAAAACTCAGATTACAAAATAAGTGCTGAAACGTAAAAAAAATCCTGATTTTCTATGCTATCTTGCAGGGCTTGTATCTCATTCAATTTTTAACCAAATCAAGAGTTTTTATAGTCCAACATTATCTAAAAAACCTAAACTACTTGTTGGAAAAAGAATCAAGTCAATACAACTTAAATTGAGTGATATATTAACGTTTTAAGCAAAACTCAGATTACAAAACAGTGCTGAATCGTAAAAAAAACTCCTGATTTGGTATGCTATCTTGTGGGGCTTGTATCTTATTCAATTTTTAACCAAATCAAGATTTTTTATAGTCTAAAATTATCTACAAATCCTAAACTACAGGTTGGAAAAAGAATCAGGTCAATACAACTTAAATTGAGTGAGATATAAACGTTTTAAACAAAACTCAGATTATATAATAACTGTGAAACAGAAAAAAAAATAGACATTTGCTATGCTATCTTGCGGGGCTTCTATCTCATTCAATTTTTAACCAAATCAAGAGTTTTTATAGTCTAAAATTATCTACAAAACTTAAACTAATTGTTGGAAAAGGAATCAGGTCAATACAACTTAAATTGAGAGATATATAAACGTTTTAAGCAAAACTCAGATTACAAAACAAGTGCTGAAACGTAAAAAATATCCTGATTTGCTATGTTATCTTGCGGGGCTTGTATCTCATTCAATTTTAACCAAATTAAGAGTTCTTATACTCTTAAATTATGTTCAAAACCTAAACTACATGTTGGAAAAAGAATCAGTTCAATAGATCTTAAATAAAGTGAGATGTAAACGTTTTAAGCAAAACTCAGATTATATAATAAGTGCTGAAACAGAACAAAAAATCTTGATTTGCTATGCTATCTTGCGATGTTTCTATCTCATTCAATTTTTAACCAAATCAAGAGTTTTTATAGTCTATAATTATATACAAAACCTAAACTACATGTTGGGAAAAGAATCGGGTCAATACAACTTAAATTAAGTGAGATATAAACGTTTTAAACAAAACTCAGATTACAAAATAAGTGCTGAAACGTAAAAAAAATCCTGATTTTCTATGCTATCTTGCGGGGCTTGTATCTCATTCAATTTTTAACCAAATCAAGAGTTTTTATAGTCTAACATTATCTAAAAAACCTAAAATACTTGTTGGAAAAAGAATCAAGTCAATACAACTTAAATTGAGTGATATATTAACGTTTTAAGCAAAACTCAGATTACAAAACAGTGCTGAAACGTAAAAAAATCTTGATTTGGTATGCTATCTTGCGGGGCTTGTATCTTATTCAATTTTTAACCAAATCAAGATTTTTTATAGTCTAAAATTATCTACAAATCCTAAACTACAAGTTGGAAAAAGAATCAGGTCAATACAACTTAAATTGAGTTAGATATAAACGTTTTAAACAAAACTCAAATTATATAATAACTGTGAAACAGAAAAAACAAATCCAGATTTGCTATGCTATCTTGCGGGGCTTCTATCTCATTCAATTTTTAACCAAATCAAGAGTTTTTATAGTATAAAATTATCTACAAAACTTAAACTACTTGTTGGAAAGGGAATCAGGTCAATACAACTTAAATTGAGAGATATATAAACGTTTTAATCAAAACTCAGATTACAAAACAAGTGCTGAAATGTAAAAAATATCCTGATTTGCTATGTTATCTTGCGGGGCTTGTAACTCATTCAATTTTAACCAAATTAAGAGTTCTTATACTCTTAAATTGTGTACAAAACCTAAACTATATGTTGGAAAAAGAATCAGTTCAATAGATCTTAAATAAAGTGAGATGTAAACGTTTTAAGCAAAACTCAGATTATATAATAAGTGCTGAAACAGAACAAAAAATCTTGATTTGCTGTGCTATCTTGCGAGGTTTCTATCTCATTCAATTTTTAACCAAATCAAGATTTTTTATAGTCTAAAATTATCTACAAATCCTAAACTACAGGTTGGAAATAGAATCAGGTCAATACAACTTAAATTGAGTTAGATATAAACGTTTTAAACAAAACTCAAATTATATAATAACTGTGAAACAGAAAAAACAAATCCAGATTTGCTATGCTATCTTGCGGGGCTTCTATCTCATTCAATTTTTAACCAAATCAAGAGTTTTTATAGTCTAAAATTATCTACAAAACTTAAACTACTTGTTGGAAAAGGAATCAGGTCAATACAACTTAAATTGAGAGATATATAAACGTTTTAAGCAAAACTCAGATTACAAAACAAGTGCTGAAACGTAAAAAATATCCTGATTTGCTATGTTATCTTGCGGGGATTGTATCTCATTCAATTTTAACCAAATTAAGAGTTCTTATACTCTTAAATTATGTACAAAACCTAAACTACATGTTGGAAAAAGAATCAGTTCAATAGATCTTAAATAAAGTGAGATGTAAACGTTTTAAGCAAAACTCAGATTATATAATAAGTGCTGAAACAGAACAAAAAATCTTGATTTGCTATGCTATCTTGCGAGGTTTCTATCTCATTCAATTTTTAACCAAATCAAGAGTTTTTATAGTCTATAATTATATACAAAACCTAAACTACATGTTGGGAAAAGAATCAGGTCAATACAACTTAAATTGAGTGAGTTATAAACGTTTTAAACAAAACTCAGATTACAAAATAAGTGCTGAAACGTAAAAAAAATCCTGATTTTCTATGCTATCTTGTGGGGCTTGTATCTCATTCAATTTTTTACCAAATCAAGAGTTTTTATAGTCTAACATTATCTACAAAACCTAAACTTCTTGTTGGAAAAAGAATCAAGTCAATACAACTTAAATTGAGTGATATATTAACGTTTTAAGCAAAACTCAGATTACAAAACAGTGCTGAATCGTAAAAAAACAACTGATTTGGTATGCTATCTTGCGGGCTTGTATCTCATTCAATTTTAACCAAATTAAGAGTTCTTATACTCTTAAATTATGTACAAAACCTAAACTACATGTTGGAAAAAGAATCAGTTAAATAGATCTTTAATAAAGTGAGATGTAAACGTTTTAAGCAAAACTCAGATTATATAATAAGTGCTGAAACAAAAAAAAAATCTTGATTTGTTGTGCTATCTTGCGAGGTTTCTATCTCATTCAATTTTTAACCAAATCAAGAGTTTTTATAGTCTATAATTATATACAAAACCTAAACTACATATTGGGAAAAGAATCAGGTCAATACAACTTAAATTGAGTGAGATATAAACGTTTTAAACAAAACTCAGATTACAAAATAAGTGCTGAAACGTAAAAAAAATCCTGATTTTCTATGCTATCTTGCGAGGCTTGTATCTCATTCAATTTTTAATCAAATCAATAGTTTTTATAGTCTAACATTATCTAAAAAACCTAAACTACTTGTTGGAAAAAGAATCAAGTCAATACAACTTAAATTGAGTGATATATTAACGTTTTAAGCAAAACTCATATTACAAAACAGTGCTGAAACGTAAAAAAAATCTTGATTTGGTATGCTATCTTGCGGGGCTTGTATCTTATTCAATTTATAACCAAATCAAGATTTTTTATAGTCTAAAATTATCTACAAATGCTAAACTACAGGTTGGAAAAAGAATCAGGTCAATACAACATAAATTGAGTGAGATATAAACGTTTTAAACAAAACTCAGATTATATAATAACTATGAAACAGAAAAAACAAATCCAGATTTGCTATGCTATCTTGCGGGGCTTCTATCTCATTCAATTTTTAACCAAATCAAGAGTTTTTATAGTCTAAAATTATCTACAAAACTTAAACTACTTGTTGAAAAAGGAATCATGTCAATACAACTTAAATTGAGAGATATATAAACGTTTTAAGCAAAACTCAGATTACAAAACAAGTGCTGAAACGTAAAAAATATCCTGATTTGCTATGTTATCTTGCGGGGCTTGTATCTCATTCAATTTTAACCAAATTAAGGGTTCTTATACTCTTAAATTATGTACAAAACCTAAACTACAAGTTGGAAAAAGAATCAGTTCAATAGATCTTAAATAAAGTGAGATGTAAACGTTTTAAGCAAAACTCAGATTATATAATAAGTGCTGAAAAAGATCAAAAAATCTTGATTTGCTGTGCTATCTTGTGAGGTTTCTATCTCATTCAATTTTTAACCAAATCAAGAGTTTTTACAGTCTATAATTATATACAAAACCTAAACTACATGTTGGGAAAAGAATCAGGTCAATACAACTTAAATTGAGTGAGATATAAACGTTTTAAACAAAACTCAGATTACAAAATAAGTGCTGAAACGTAAAAAAAAATCCTGATTTTCTATGCTATCTTGCGGGGCTTGTATCTCATTCAATTTTTAACCAAATCAAGAGTTTTTATAGTCTAACATTATCTACAAAACCTAAACTACTTGTTGGAAAAATAATCAAGTCCATAAAACTTAAATTGAGTGATATATTAACGTTTTAAGCAAAACTCAGATTACAAAACTGTGCTGAAACGTAAAAAAATCCTGATTTGGTATGCTATCTTGCGGGGCTTGTATCTTATTCAATTTTTAACCAAATCAAGATTTTTTATAGTCTAAAATTATCTACAAATCCTAAACTACAGGTTGGAAAAAGAATCAGGTCAATACAACTTAAATTGAGTAAGATATAAACGTTTTAAACAAAACTCAGATTATATAATAACTGTGACACAGAAAAAAAATCCAGATTTGCTATGCTATCTTGCGGGGCTTCTATCTCATTCAATTTTTAACCAAATCAAGAGTTTTTATAGTCTAAAATTATCTACAAAACTTAAACTACTTGTTGGAAAAGGAATCCGGTCAATACAACTTAAATTGAGAGATATATAAACGTTTTAAGCAAAACTCAGATTACAAAACAAGTGCTGAAACGTAAAAAATATCCTGATTTGCTATGTTATCTTGCGGGGCTTGTATCTCATTCAATTTTAACCAAATTAAGAGTTCTTATACTCTTAAATTATGTACAAAAACTAAACTACATGTTGGAAAAGAATCAGTTTAATAGATATTAAATAAAGTGGGATGTAAACGTTTTAAGCAAAACTCAGATTATATAATAAGTGCTGAAACAGAACAAAAAATCTTGATTTGCTGTGCTATCTTGCGAGGTTTCTTTCTCATTCAATTTTTAACCAAATCAAGAGTTTTTATAGTCTATAATTATATACAAAACCTAAACTACATGTTGCGAAAAGAATCAGGTCAATACAACTTAAATTGAGTGAGATATAAACGTTTTAAACAAAACTCAGATTACAAAATAAGTGCTGAAACGTAAAAAAAATCCTAATTTTCTATGCTATCTTGCGGGGCTTGTATCTCATTCAATTTTTAACCAAATCAAGAGTTTTTATAGTCCAACATTATCTAAAAAACCTAAACTACTTGTTGGAAAAAGAATCAAGTCAATACAACTTAAATTGAGTGATATATTAACGTTTTAAGCAAAACTCAGATTACAAAACAGTGCTGAATCGTAAAAAAAAAAATCCTGATTTGGTATGCTATCTTGCGGGGCTTGTATCTTATTCAATTTTTAACCAAATCAAGATTTTTTATAGTCTAAAATTATCTACAAATCCTAAACTACAGGTTGGAAAAAGAATCAGGTCAATACAACTTAAATTGAGTGAGATATAAACGTTTTAAACAAAACTCAGATTATATAATAACTGTGAAACAGAAAAAACAAATCCAGATTTGCTATGCTATCTTGCGGGGCTTCTATCTCATTCAATTTTTAACCAAATCAAGAGTTTTTATAGTCTAAAATTATCTACAAAACTTAAACTACTTGTTGAAAAAGGAATCATGTCAATACAACTTAAATTGAGAGATATATAAACGTTTTAAGCAAAACTCAGATTACAAAACAAGTGCTGAAACGTAAAAAATATCCTGATTTGCTATGTTATCTTGCGGGGCTTGTATCTCATTCAATTTTAACCAAATTAAGGGTTCTTATACTCTTAAATTATGTACAAAACCTAAACTACATGTTGGAAAAAGAATCAGTTCAATAGATCTTAAATAAAGTGAGATGTAAACGTTTTAAGCAAAACTCAGATTATATAATAAGTGCTGAAACAGATCAAAAAATCTTGATTTGCTGTGCTATCTTGTGAGGTTTCTATCTCATTCAATTTTTAACCAAATCAAGAGTTTTTACAGTCTATAATTATATACAAAACCTAAACTACATGTTGGGAAAAGAATCAGGTCAATACAACTTAAATTGAGTGAGATATAAACGTTTTAAACAAAACTCAGATTACAAAATAAGTGCTGAAACGTAAAAAAAAATCCTGATTTTCTATGCTATCTTGCGGGGCTTGTATCTCATTCAATTTTTAACCAAATCAAGAGTTTTTATAGTCTAACATTATCTACAAAACCTAAACTACTTGTTGGAAAAATAATCAAGTCCATAAAACTTAAATTGAGTGATATATTAACGTTTTAAGCAAAACTCAGATTACAAAACTGTGTTGAAACGTAAAAAAATCCTGATTTGGTATGCTATCTTGCGGGGCTTGTATCTTATTCAATTTTTAACCAAATCAAGATTTTTTATAGTCTAAAATTATCTACAAATCCTAAACTACAGGTTGGAAAAAGAATCAGGTCAATACAACTTAAATTGAGTGAGATATAAACGTTTTAAACAAAACTCAGATTATATAATAACTGTGACACAGAAAAAAAAATCTAGATTTGCTATGCTATCTTGCGGGGCTTCTATCTCATTCAATTTTTAACCAAATCATGAGTTTTTATAGTCTAAAATTATCTACAAAACTTAAACTACTTGTTGGAAAAGGAATCCGGTCAATACAACTTAAATTGAGAGATATATAAACGTTTTAAGCAAAACTCAGATTACAAAACAAGTGCTGAAACGTAAAAAATATCCTGATTTGCTATGTTATCTTGCGGGGCTTGTATCTCATTCAATTTTAACCAAATTAAGAGTTCTTATACTCTTAAATTATGTACAAAAACTAAACTACATGTTGGAAAAGAATCAGTTTAATAGATATTAAATAAAGTGGGATGTAAACGTTTTAAGCAAAACTCAGATTATATAATAAGTGCTGAAACAGAACAAAAAATCTTGATTTGCTGTGCTATCTTGCGAGGTTTCTTTCTCATTCAATTTTTAACCAAATCAAGAGTTTTTATAGTCTATAATTAGATACAAAACCTAAACTACATGTTGCGAAAAGAATCAGGTCAATACAACTTAAATTGAGTGAGATATAAACGTTTTAAACAAAACTCAGATTACAAAATAAGTGCTGAAACGTAAAACAAATCCTGATTTTCTATGCTATCTTGCGGGGCTTGTATCTCATTCAAATTTTAACCAAATCAAGAGTTTTTATAGTCCAACATTATCTAAGAAACCTAAACTACTTGTTGGAAAAAGAATCAAGTCAATACAACTTAAATTGAGTGATATATTAACGTTTTAAGCAAAACTCAGATTACAAAACAGTGCTGAATCGTAAAAAAAAAAATCCTGATTTGGTATGCTATCTTGCGGGGCTTGTATCTTATTCAATTTTTAACCAAATCAAGATTTTTTATAGTCTAAAATTATCTACAAATCCTAAACTACAGGTTGGAAAAAGAATCAGGTCAATACAACTTAAATTGAGTGAGATATAAACGTTTTAAACAAAACTCAGATTATATAATAACTGTGAAACAGAAAAAACAAATCCAGATTTGCTATGCTATCTTGCGGGGCTTCTATCTCATTCAATTTTTAACCAAATCAAGAGTTTTTATAGTCTAAAATTATCTACAAAACTTAAACTACTTGTTGAAAAAGGAATCATGTCAATACAACTTAAATTGAGACATATATAAACGTTTTAAGCAAAACTCAAATTACAAAACAAGTGCTGAAACGTAAAAAATATCCTGATTTGCTATGTTATCTTGCGGGGCTTGTATCTCATTCAATTTTAACCAAATTAAGAGTTCTTATACTCTTAAATTATGTACAAAACCTAAACTACATGTTGGAAAAAGAATCAGTTCAATAGATCTTAAATAAAGTGAGATGTAAACGTTTTACGCAAAACTCAGATTATATAATAAGTGCTGAAACAGAACAAAAAATCTTGATTTGCTGTGCTATCTTGTGAGGTTTCTATCTCATTCAATTTTTAACCAAATCAAGAGTTTTTACAGTCTATAATTATATACAAAACCTAAACTACATGTTGGGAAAAGAATCATTTCAATACAACTTAAATTGAGTGAGATATAAACGTTTTAAACAAAACTTAGATTACAAAATAAGTGCTGAAACGTAAAGAAAAAATCCTGATTTTCTATGCTATCTTGCGGGGCTTGTATCTCATTCAATTTTTAACCAAATCAAGAGTTTTTATAGTCTAACATTATCTACAAAACCTAAACTACTTGTTGGAAAAATAATCAAGTCCATAAAACTTAAATTGAGTGATATATTAACGTTTTAAGCAAAACTCAGATTACAAAACTGTGCTGAAACGTAAAAAAATCCTGATTTGGTATGCTATCTTGCGGGGCTTGTATCTTATTCAATTTTTAACCAAATCAAGATTTTTTATAGTCTAAAATTATCTACAAATCCTAAACTACAGGTTGGAAAAAGAATCAGGTCAATACAACTTAAATTGAGTGAGATATAAACGTTTTAAACAAAACTCAGATTATATAATAACTGTGACACAGAAAAAAAAATCCAGATTTGCTATGCTATATTGCGGGGCTTCTATCTCATTCAATTTTTAACCAAATCATGAGTTTTTATAGTCTAAAATTATCTACAAAACTTAAACTACTTGTTGAAAAAGGAATCCGGTCAATACAACTTAAATTGAGAGATATATAAACGTTTTAAGCAAAACTCAGATTACAAAACAAGTGCTGAAACGTAAAAAAAAATCCTGATTTGGTATGCTATCTTGCGGGGCTTGTATCTTATTCAATTTTTAATCAAATCAAGATTTTTTATAGTTTAAAATTATCTACAAATCCTAAACTACAGGTTGGAAAAAGAATCAGGTCAATACAACTTAAATTGAGTGAGATATAAACGTTTTAAACAAAACTCAGATTATATAATAACTGTGAAACAGAAAAAACAAATCCAGATTTGCTATGCTATCTTGCGGGGCTTCTATCTCATTCAATTTTTAACCAAATCAAGAGTTTTTATAGTCTAAAATTATCTACAAAACTTAAACTACTTGTTGAAAAAGGAATAATGTCAATACAACTTAAATTGAGAGATATATAAACGTTTTAAGCAAAACTCAGATTACAAAACAAGTGCTGAAACGTAAAAAATATCCTGATTTGCTATGTTATCTTGCGGGGCTTGTATCTCATTCAATTTTAACCAAATTAAGAGTTCTTATACTCTTAAATTATGTACAAAACCTAAACTACATGTTGGAAAAAGAATCAGTTCAATAGATCTTAAATAAAGTGAGATGTAAACGTTTTAAGCAAAACTCAGATTATATAATAAGTGCTGAAACAGAACAAAAAATCTTGATTTGCTGTGCTATCTTGTGAGGTTTCTATCTCATTCAATTTTTAACCAAATCAAGAGTTTTTACAGTCTATAATTATATACAAAACCTAAACTACATGTTGGGAAAAGAATCAGGTCAATACAACTTAAATTGAGTGAGATATAAACGTTTTAAACAAAACTCAGATTACAAAATAAGTGCTGAAACGTAAAAAAAAAAATCCTGATTTTCTATGCTATCTTGCGGGGCTTGTATCTCATTCAATTTTTAACCAAATCAAGAGTTTTTATAGTCTAACATTATCTACAAAACCTAAACTACTTGTTGGAAAAATAATCAAGTCCATAAAACTTAAATTGAGTGATATATTAACGTTTTAAGCAAAACTCAGATTACAAAACTGTGCTGAAACGTAAAAAAATCCTGATTTGGTATGCTATCTTGCGGGGCTTGTATCTTATTCAATTTTTAACCAAATCAAGATTTTTTATAGTCTAAAATTATCTACAAATCCTAAACTACAGGTTGGAAAAAGAATCAGGTCAATACAACTTAAATTGAGTGAGATATAAACGTTTTAAACAAAACTCAGATTATATAATAACTGTGACACAGAAAAAAAAATCCAGATTTGCTATGCTATCTTGCGGGGCTTCTATCTCATTCAATTTTTAACCAAATCATGAGTTTTTATAGTCTAAAATTATCTACAAAACTTAAACTACTTGTTGGAAAAGGAATCCGGTCAATACAACTTAAATTGAGAGATATATAAACGTTTTAAGCAAAACTCAGATTACAAAACAAGTGCTGAAACGTAAAAAATATCCTGATTTGCTATGTTATCTTGCGGGGCTTGTATCTCATTCAATTTTAACCAAATTAAGAGTTCTTATACTCTTAAATTATGTACAAAAACTAAACTACATGTTGGAAAAGAATCAGTTTAATAGATATTAAATAAAGTGGGATGTAAACGTTTTAAGCAAAACTCAGATTATATAATAAGTGCTGAAACAGAACAAAAAATCTTGATTTGCTGTGCTATCTTACGAGGTTTCTTTCTCATTCAACTTTTAACCAAATCAAGAGTTTTTATAGTCTATAATTAGATACAAAACCTAAAATACATGTTGCGAAAAGAATCAGGTCAATACAACTTAAATTGAGTGAGATATAAACGTTTTAAACAAAACTCAGATTACAAAATAAGTGCTGAAACGTAAAAAAAATCCTGATTTTCTATGCTCTCTTGCGGGGCTTGTATCTCATTCAATTTTTAACCAAATCAAGAGTTTTTATAGTCCAACATTATCTAAAAAACCTAAACTACTTGTTGGAAAAAGAATCAAGTCAATACAACTTAAATTGAGTGATATATTAACGTTTTAAGCAAAACTCAGATTACAAAACAGTGCTGAATCGTAAAAAAAAATCCTGATTTGGTATGCTATCTTGCGGGGCTTGTATCTTATTCAATTTTTAACCAAATCAAGATTTTTTATAGTTTAAAATTATCTACAAATCCTAAACTACAGGTTGGAAAAAGAATCAGGTCAATACAACTTAAATTGAGTGAGATATAAACGTTTTAAACAAAACTCAGATTATATAATAACTGTGAAACAGAAAAAACAAATCCAGATTTGCTATGCTATCTTGCGGGGCTTCTATCTCATTCAATTTTTAACCAAATCAAGAGTTTTTATAGTCTAAAATTATCTACAAAACTTAAACTACTTGTTGAAAAAGGAATCATGTCAATACAACTTAAATTGAGACATATATAAACGTTTTAAGCAAAACTCAGATTACAAAACAAGTGCTGAAACGTAAAAAATATCCTGATTTGCTATGTTATCTTGCGGGGCTTGTATCTCATTCAATTTTAACCAAATTAAGAGTTCTTATACTCTTAAATTATGTACAAAACCTAAACTACATGTTGGAAAAAGAATCAGTTCAATAGATCTTAAATAAAGTGAGATGTAAACGTTTTAAGCAAAACTCAGATTATATAATAAGTGCTGAAACAGAACAAAAAATCTTGATTTGCTGTGCTATCTTGTGAGGTTTCTATCTCATTCAATTTTTAACCAAATCAAGAGTTTTTATAGTCTATAATTATATACAAAACCTAAACTACATGTTGGGAAAAGAATCAGGTCAATACAACTTAAATTGAGTGGGATATAAACGTTTTAAACAAAACTCAGATTACAAAATAAGTGCTGAAACGTAAAAAAAAAATCCTGATTTTCTATGCTATCTTGCGGGGCTTGTATCTCATTCAATTTTTAACCAAATCAAGAGTTTTTATAGTCTAACATTATCTACAAAACCTAAACTACTTGTTGGAAAAATAATCAAGTCCATAAAACTTAAATTGAGTGATATATTAACGTTTTAAGCAAAACTCAGATTACAAAACTGTGCTGAAACGTAAAAAAATCCTGATTTGGTATGCTATCTTGCGGGGCTTGTATCTTATTCAATTTTTAACCAAATCAAGATTTTTTATAGTCTAAAATTATCTACAAATCCTAAACTACAGGTTGGAAAAAGAATCAGGTCAATACAACTTAAATTGAGTAAGATATAAACGTTTTAAACAAAACTCAGATTATATAATAACTGTGACATAGAAAAAAAAAATCCAGATTTGCTATGCTATCTTGCGGGGCTTCTATCTCATTCAATTTTTAACCAAATCAAGAGTTTTTATAGTCTAAAATTATCTACAAAACTTAAACTACTTGTTGAAAAAGGAATCATGTCAATACAACTTAAATTGAGACATATATAAACGTTTTAAGCAAAACTCAGATTACAAAACAAGTGCTGAAACGTAAAAAATATCCTGATTTGCTATGTTATCTTGCGGGGCTTGTATCTCATTCAATTTTAACCAAATTAAGAGTTCTTATACTCTTAAATTATGTACAAAACCTAAACTACATGTTGGAAAAAGAATCAGTTCAATAGATCTTAAATAAAGTGAGATGTAAACGTTTTAAGCAAAACTCAGATTATATAATAAGTGCTGAAACAGAACAAAAAATCTTGATTTGCTGTGCTATCTTGTGAGGTTTCTATCTCATTCAATTTTTAACCAAATCAAGAGTTTTTACAGTCTATAATTATATACAAAACCTAAACTACATGTTGGGAAAAGAATCAGGTCAATACAACTTAAATTGAGTGAGATATAAACGTTTTAAACAAAACTCAGATTACAAAATAAGTGCTGAAACGTAAAAAAAAAATCCTGATTTTCTATGCTATCTTGCGGGGCTTGTATCTCATTCAATTTTTAACCAAATCAAGAGTTTTTATAGTCAAACATTATCTACAAAACCTAAACTACTTGTTGGAAAAATAATCAAGTCCATAAAACTTAAATTGAGTGATATATTAACGTTTTAAGCAAAACTCAGATTACAAAACTGTGCTGAAACGTAAAAAAATCCTGATTTGGTATGCTATCTTGCGGGGCTTGTATCTTATTCAATTTTTAACCAAATCAAGATTTTTTATAGTCTAAAATTATCTACAAATCCTAAACTACAGGTTGGAAAAAGAATCAGGTCAATACAACTTAAATTGAGTGAGATATAAACGTTTTAAACAAAACTCAGATTATATAATAACTGTGACATAGAAAAAACAAATCCAGATTTGCTATGCTATCTTGCGGGGCTTCTATCTCATTCAATTTTTAACCAAATCATGAGTTTTTATAGTCTAAAATTATCTACAAAACTTAAACTACTTGTTGGAAAAGGAATCCGGTCAATACAACTTAAATTGAGAGATATATAAACGTTTTAAGCAAAACTCAGATTACAAAACAAGTGCTGAAACGTAAAAAATATCCTGATTTGCTATGTTATCTTGCGGGGCTTGTATCTCATTCAATTTTAACCAAATTAAGAGTTCTTATACTCTTAAATTATGTACAAAAACTAAACTACATGTTGGAAAAGAATCAGTTTAATAGATATTAAATAAAGTGGGATGTAAACGTTTTAAGCAAAACTCAGATTATATAATAAGTGCTGAAACAGAACAAAAAATCTTGATTTGCTGTGCTATCTTGCGAGGTTTCTTTCTCATTCAATTTTTAACCAAATCAAGAGTTTTTATAGTCTATAATTAGATACAAAACCTAAACTACATGTTGCGAAAAGAATCAGGTCAATACAACTTAAATTGAGTGAGATATAAACGTTTTAAACAAAACTCAGATTACAAAATAAGTGCTGAAACGTAAAAAAAATCCTAATTTTCTATGCTCTCTTGCGGGGCTTGTATCTCATTCAATTTTTAACCAAATCAAGAGTTTTTATAGTCCAACATTATCGAAAAAACCTAAACTACTTGTTGGAAAAAGAATCAAGTCAATACAACTTAAATTGAGTGATATATTAACGTTTTAAGCAAAACTCAGATTACAAAACAGTGCTGAATCGTAAAAAAAAATCCTGATTTGGTATGCTATCTTGCGGGGCTTGTATCTTATTCAATTTTTAACCAAATCAAGATTTTTTATAGTTTAAAATTATCTACAAATCCTAAACTACAGGTTGGAAAAAGAATCAGGTCAATACAACTTAAATTGAGTGAGATATAAACGTTTTAAACAAAACTCAGATTATATAATAACTGTGAAACAGAAAAAACAAATCCAGATTTGCTATGCTATCTTGCGGGGCTTCTATCTCATTCAATTTTTAACCAAATCAAGAGTTTCTATAGTCTAAAATTATCTACAAAACTTAAACTACTTGTTGAAAAAGGAATCATGTCAATACAACTTAAATTGAGAGATATATAAACGTTTTAAGCAAAACTCAGATTACAAAACAAGTGCTGAAACGTAAAAAATATCCTGATTTGCTATGTTATCTTGCGGGGCTTGTATCTCATTCAATTTTAACCAAATTAAGAGTTCTTATACTCTTAAATTATGTACAAAACCTAAACTACATGTTGGAAAAAGAATCAGTTCAATAGATCTTAAATAAAGTGAGATGTAAACGTTTTAAGCAAAACTCAGATTATATAATAAGTGCTGAAACAGAACAAAAAATCTTGATTTGCTGTGCTATCTTGTGAGGTTTCTATCTCATTCAAATTTTAACCAAATCAAGAGTTTTTACAGTCTATAATTATATACAAAACCTAAACTACATGTTGGGAAAAGAATCAGGTCAATACAACTTAAATTGAGTGAGATATAAACGTTTTAAACAAAACTCAGATTACAAAATAAGTGCTGAAACGTAAAAAAAAAATCCTGATTTTCTATGCTATCTTGCGGGGCTTGTATCTCATTCAATTTTTAACCAAATCAAGAGTTTTTATAGTCTAACATTATCTACAAAACCTAAACTACTTGTTGGATAAATAATCAAGTCCATAAAACTTAAATTGAGTGATATATTAACGTTTTAAGCAAAACTCAGATTACAAAACTGTGCTGAAACGTAAAAAAATCCTGATTTGGTATGCTATCTTGCGGGGCATGTATCTTATTCAATTTTTAACCAAATCAAGATTTTTTATAGTCTAAAATTATCTACAAATCCTAAACTACAGGTTGGAAAAAGAATCAGGTCAATACAACTTAAATTGAGTGAGATATAAACGTTTTAAACAAAACTCAGATTATATAATAACTGTGACACAGAAAAAAAATCCAGATTTGCTATGCTATCATGCGGGGCTTCTATCTCATTCAATTTTTAACCAAATCAAGAGTTTTTATAGTCTAAAATTATCTACAAAACTTAAACTATTTGTTGGAAAAGGAATCCGGTCAATACAACTTAAATTGAGAGATATATAAACGTTTTAAGCAAAACTCAGATTACAAAACAAGTGCTGAAACGTAAAAAATATCATGATTTGCTATGTTATCTTGCGGGGCTTGTATCTCATTCAATTTTAACCAAATTAAGAGTTCTTATACTCTTAAATTATGTACAAAAACTAAACTACATGTTGGAAAAGAATCAGTTTAATAGATATTAAATAAAGTGGGATGTAAACGTTTTAAGCAAAACTCAGATTATATAATAAGTGCTGAAACAGAACAAAAAATCTTGATTTGCTGTGCTATCTTGCGAGGTTTCTTTCTCATTCAATTTTTAACCAAATCAAGAGTTTTTATAGTATATAATTAGATACAAAACCTAAACTACATGTTGCGAAAAGAATCAGGTCAATACAACTTAAATTGAGTGAGATATAAACGTTTTAAACAAAACTCAGATTACAAAATAAGTGCTGAAACGTAAAAAAAATCCTAATTTTCTATGCTCTCTTGCGGGGCTTGTATCTCATTCAATTTTTAACCAAATCAAGAGTTTTTATAGTCCAACATTATCTAAAAAACCTAAACTACTTGTTGGAAAAAGAATCAAGTCAATACAACTTAAATTGAGTGATATATTAACGTTTTAAGCAAAACTCAGATTACAAAACAGTGCTGAATCGTAAAAAAAAATCCTGATTTGGTATGCTATCTTGCGGGGCTTGTATCTTATTCAATTTTTAACCAAATCAAGATTTTTTATAGTTTAAAATTATCTACAAATCCTAAACTACAGGTTGGAAAAAGAATCAGGTCAATACAACTTAAATTGAGTGAGATATAAACGTTTTAAACAAAACTCAGATTATATAATAACTGTGAAACAGAAAAAACAAATCCAGATTTGCTATGCTATCTTGCGGGGCTTCTATCTCATTCAATTTTTAACAAAATCAAGAGTTTTTATAGTCTAAAATTATCTACAAAACTTAAACTACTTGTTGAAAAAGGAATCATGTCAATACAACTTAAATTGAGAGATATATAAACGTTTTAAGCAAAACTCAGATTACAAAACAAGTGCTGAAACGTAAAAAATATCCTGATTTGCTATGTTATCTTGCGGGGCTTGTATCTCATTCAATTTTAACCAAATTAAGAGTTCTTATACTCTTAAATTATGTACAAAACCTAAACTACATGTTGGAAAAAGAATCAGTTCAATAGATCTTAAATAAAGTGAGATGTAAACGTTTTAAGCAAAACTCAGATTATATAATAAGTGCTGAAACAGAACAAAAAATCTTGATTTGCTGTGCTATCTTGTGAGGTTTCTATCTCATTCAATTTTTAACCAAATCAAGAGTTTTTACAGTCTATAATTATATACAAAACCTAAACTACATGTTGGGAAAAGAATCAGGTCAATACAACTTAAATTGAGTGAGATATAAACGTTTTAAACAAAACTCAGATTACAAAATAAGTGCTGAAACGTAAAAAAAAAATCCTGATTTTCTATGCTATCTTGCGGGGCTTGTATCTCATTCAATTTTTAACCAAATCAAGAGTTTTTATAGTCTAACATTATCTACAAAACCTAAACTACTTGTTGGAAAAATAATCAAGTCCATAAAACTTAAATTGAGTGATATATTAACGTTTTAAGCAAAACTCAGATTACAAAACTGTGCTGAAACGTAAAAAAATCCTGATTTGGTATGCTATCTTGCGGGGCTTGTATCTTATTCAATTTTTAACCAAATCAAGATTTTTTATAGTCTAAAATTATCTACAAATCCTAAACTACAGGTTGGAAAAAGAATCAGGTCAATACAACTTAAATTGAGTGAGATATAAACGTTTTAAACAAAACTCAGATTATATAATAACTGTGACACAGAAAAAAAATCCAGATTTGCTATGCTATCTTGCGGGGCTTCTATCTCATTCAATTTTTAACCAAATCAAGAGTTTTTATAGTCTAAAATTATCTACAAAACTTAAACTACTTGTTGGAAAAGGAATCCGGTCAATACAACTTAAATTGAGAGATATATAAACGTTTTAAGCAAAACTCAGATTACAAAACAAGTACTGAAACGTAAAAAATATCATGATTTGCTATGTTATCTTGCGGGGCTTGTATCTCATTCAATTTTAACCAAATTAAGAGTTCTTATACTCTTAAATTATGTACAAAAACTAAACTACATGTTGGAAAAGAATCAGTTTAATAGATATTAAATAAAGTGGGATGTAAACGTTTTAAGCAAAACTCAGATTATATAATAAGTGCAGAAACA
This sequence comes from Cichorium intybus, assembly GCA_023525715.1. Taxonomy (NCBI): domain Eukaryota; kingdom Viridiplantae; phylum Streptophyta; class Magnoliopsida; order Asterales; family Asteraceae; genus Cichorium; species Cichorium intybus. The sequence continues at coordinate 37,213 of CM042015.1, read as the reverse complement.
GAACAAAAAATATTGATTTGCTGTGCTATCTTGCGAGGTTTCTTTCTCATTCAATTTTTAAGCAAATCAAGAGTTTTTATAGTCTATAATTATATACAAAACCTAAACTACATGTTGCGAAAAGAATCAGGTCAATACAACTTAAATTGAGTGAGATATAAACGTTTTAAACAAAACTCAGATTACAAAATAAGTGCTGAAACGTAAAAAAAATCCTAATTTTCAATGCTATCTTGCGGGGCTTGTATCTCATTCAATTTTTAACCAAATCAAGAGTTTTTATAGTCCAACATTATCTAAAAAACCTAAACTACTTGTTGGAAAAAGAATAAAGTCAATACAACTTAAATTGAGTGATATATTAACGTTTTAAGCAAAACTCAGATTACAAAACAGTGCTGAATCGTAAAAAAAATCCTCATTTGGTATGCTATCTTGCGGGGCTTGTATCTTATTCAATTTTTAACCAAATCAAGATTTTTTATAGTCTAAAATTATCTACAAAACTTAAGCTAATTGTTGGAAAAGGAATCAGGTCAATACAACTTAAATTGAGAGATATATAAACGTTTTAAGCAAAACTCAGATTACAAAACAAGTGCTGAAACGTAAAAAATATCCTGATTTGCTATGTTATCTTGCGGGGCTTGTATCTCATTCAATTTTAACCAAATTAAGAGTTCTTATACTCTTAAATTATATTCAAAACCTAAACTACATGTTGGAAAAAGAATCAGTTCAATAGATCTTAAATAAAGTGAGATGTAACCGTTTTAAGCAAAACTCAGATTATATAATAACTGCTGAAACAGAACAAAAAATCTTGATTTGCTGTGCTATCTTGTGAGGTTTCTATCTCATTCAATTTTTAACCAAATCAAGAGTTTTTATAGTCTATAATTATATACAAAACCTAAACTACATGTTGGGAAAATAATTGGGTCAATACAACTTAAATTGAGTGAGATATAAACGTTTTAAACAAAACTTAGATTACAAAATAAGTGCTGAAACGTAAACAAAATCCTGATTTTCTATGGTATCTTGCGGGGCTTGTATCTCATTCAATTTTTAACCAAATCAAGAGTTTTTATGGTCTAACATTATCTAAAAAACCTAAAATACTTGTTGGAAAAAGAATCAAGCCAATTCGACTTAAATTGAGTGATATATTAACGTTTTAAGCAAAACTCAGATCACAAAACAGTGCTGAAACGTAAAAAAAATCCTGATTTGGTATGCTATATTGTGGGGCTTGTATCTTATTCAATTTTTAACCAAATCAAGAGTTTTTATAGTCTAAAATAATCTATAAATCTTAAACTACAGGTTGGAAAAAGAATCAGGTCAATACAACTTAAATTGAGTGAGATATAAACGTTTTAAACAAAACTCAGATTATATAATAACTGTGAAACAGAAAAAAAATCCACATTTGCTATGCTATCTTGCGGGGCTTCTATCTTATTCAATTTTTAACCAAATCAAGAGTTTTTATAGTCTAAAATTATATACAAAACTTAAACTACTTGTTGGAAAAGGAATCAGGTCAATACAACTTAAATTGAGAGATATATAAACATTTTAAACAAAACTCAGATTACAAAACAAGTGCTGAAACGTAAAAAAATATCCTGATTTGCTATGTTATCTTGCGGGGATTGTATCTCATTCAATTTTAACCAAATTAAGAGTTCTTATACTCTTAAATTATGTACAAAACCTAAAAAACATGTTGGAAAAGAATCAGTTCAATAGATCTTAAATAAAGTGAGATGTAAACGTTTTAAGCAAAACTCAGATTATATAATAAGTGCTGAAACAGAACAAAAAATCTTGATTTGCTATACTATCTTGCGAGGTTTCTATCTCATTCAATTTTTAACCAAATCAAGAGTTTTTATAGTCTATAATTATATACAAAACCTAAACTACATGTTTGGAAAAGAATCAGGTCAATACAACTTAAATTGAGTGAGATATAAACGTTTTAAACAAAACTCAGATTACAAAATAAGTGCTGAAACGTAAAAAAAATCTTGATTTTCTATGGTATCTTGCGGGGCTTGTATCTAATTCAATTTTTAACCAAATCAAAAGTTTTTATAGTCTAACATTATCTAAAAAACCTAAACTACTTGTTGGAAAAAGAATCAAGTCAATACTGTTAGTTCTATATGCCCAAGGATGATCATAAAATGATATTACTAATAATACATGATCCTATAGGGTCACACCAACAACAAGTTTGACACCAATTGATCATTTAGGACGTTAAATTTGATTTAACATCAAATGATACTAAACTTGCAATTTAATCTTGTAGGTTATTATTATTTGAGGTAAATAATAATAACTACAAAATTAGAGGTTGATTAGTAATTCATATGTGATGAATTTATTAAGTGTAACAATTAAATTGTTTAAATTGTTAAACGATTTAATTGATTTATAAGTAAGCCTTTTATTTAATTTAATTAGTAAATTAAATAATATATATATATATATATATATATATATATTGTTATATATATATATATATATATATATATATATATATATATATATATATATATATATATATATATATATGTATATATATATAATTATACAATTAAGATTGTATATTTAGATGGTTTATTTATATCATTAATGGTTTAAATGTTATTCCATTTATACACAAGTTTGAAGGTTTATTGTTTATAAACTTTATGGTATAAGTTTATAAATAATAGAAGTTATATTTAAACTCTAAAACTTCCTCATGTGGCTGGCCACATACTTGAATCAAAATCCATGTGTGAAAAGTTTAAAGAACATGCAATACTCAAGACTTGACCATGTGGAAGTAACATGCCTTTTCTTTTTCACATGCACTAAGATTCTCCTTGTCTTTGGAGGTTATATGGCCGGCCATATTGTGAAGGAATGAGTGACTTTCATGCTTTAGAAATCTTCCAAAAACTCTCCTTATGTTCTTAGCAAAAATTGGTTTTTGGTTTCATAAGAAAAGGAGTCATATCTTGCAAGTTGTGGAACTAGCATTCAAGGGTGTTCAAGCTTGTGGTGGATCAACTATAGAGGGATTCTAATTTGATTCCTAGCTATCAAAATCATCCAAACCAAACCCAAGAACAAAGGTTATGATCTTGAACTTAAACTATGTTTGTTCTTCATCTTATCTCTACATGCATGTAGCATGATCCTCTTGAAAATGGAATTTGTGTTCATGATTTTATGCTTCCGTTGCAAACTCTTGTTTTTGAAACTAATTACATGAACCATGATCTCCAACAATTGGTATCAGAGCCATGGCTATATTGCATGTTTAGATAATAAGTTTATTTTGGATAAACTTGGTTTTTGGAAGCCATGAATGTTCATCTTCTTAAATGAAAGTTTTATGCATGGCTTCTTTGGCAACATGCAAGTATATTATCTATGATTTTATGTAACCAACTATATCTTATGATTAGCATGCTTTTGGTTACATAAATTGTTGCCTTAGAAAAACAAAGTGTTGATTTTCTTATGATTTTATGTGATAAAATGGTGCATAAACAAGCCAAGGACCATATGATGCATGTTTTGTGTTTGTATTCGATATGGTTGTAATCTATTCATTTATTCAAATGGTTTGTAATAATAATTAGTTATTTCCTTCTTAATATTCCTTTTGTAAATATTAGAATAGTTGTATTTTATTTATTTCACAAAATGTAACAAGAGAAGGAAGTAAAAGTCCAAAAGAAGATTGCACCCAACAGCAGCACTTTCTGAAGAGCTGCTGTCCAGATTTCAAAATTGTTTTGAAAGTGTTTTTAAAATTCATATCTTGGTTATTTGGTGATATACTTGTTGGTAACTTTAATATCTAGTATATACATTAAGTTTCAACAAGTATTAGAATCAATATAGCCAAGAATGAATTGAAAAATGCAACAAAAAACCACAAAAACCCTTCCTGCTGCCCATTCCTGTCGCAAGTATTGAAGTGGCCAAAGAAAAATCACAACTCATTACATGGTGTCAAGAAATGGTGGTTCAAGTGTCTCTTGGTGATATAAGAAGCTTGGCAAAATTGTAGCCAAATCGAAGATCATTTGGTTGAGTTTTTGTCACCCTTTTGTCCCTAGGTTTGGACTTGATATTTCATGTGTGGCTCACATGAAATATCAAACTAGTTGGCTTGTGTTTATGCACCCATGCATGCTTGTGATGTTTGAATGTTTTATTATGTTATGTTGTGGATGAAAATAAGATTTTGCATGCTAGACAACCTAGATAATTAAACATAATCATCAAGGAGTTTGTATTTTTCAAAAGTTGACATTTAAAACATAAGATGTGATAAAATTGGTTTTATTAAAATGGGTTTTGTTATAAAACCTATTAAGTCAAGTTTTGAAAATGATTGAAACAAGAAATAAAATGGAGATTTTATGAACTCTTACAAACTCCAACCCTAAGTAATAATGGTAATTATTTAGGATTATAAATTGGTTCTAATATATGTGATCAAACTCAAACTTAATATTGGATATTAATTGTAATCTTGACCACAAACAAAGAATCAATAAAATGGAGATTTTATGATTAAGGAACCAATTAACAAAATAAGATTTAATGGTACCATGTTCATTGGATGCATGCAATCTACATGATACCATATGTTTTTCAAAATTAGAATTGTAAAACATTCAAATCCCTTATGAAATACGAATCAATGCCGTCCCTCTTAAAGACACTCATGTATCACTTGTATTTCCTTGTGGGATAAAGGATACCTAACCACTTGGAGTCTTCTTGTGATACAAGAAGTAGTTTTGCAATATTGATGGGATAAAGGACACCTAACCATCAATAGTTGACAAAACTACACGTCCGTTTAAGTAGGATGATTCGTTTGGAAATCTCTTGTGATAAAGGTCACCTAAGCATTAGAAATCCAAGGCATAGATGGGATCAAACATGCCAAACTTATAAATGTTATAATGGGATCCCATAACTCTAGAAATTATATTTGGATATAATTGGTAAACCGTTACCTACCTTGTTGATTCGAATAGGCGGGATAAAGGATACCTAACCACTTATTCGTGATGCAACTTGGATTCTAGACCTTAATTAATTAAAGTTTATGAAACAAGAAAGGGTATTAATTATTAAGGACTTAATATCATAATTTACTAAATAGAACCTTGGTAAAATTTTGTAGATGGCACCAAACAACACACACTCGGCTCCTAACAAAACCTCACTACGGTCTCTCCTTGAAGGAGAAAAACTTAACCATACCAACTTCTTGGATTGGCACCGTAGTGTGAGAATTGTTCTCAAACAAGAAAAGAAAGAATATGTTCTCAATGAACCACTTCCAGAAGAGCCCCTGCCATTCCTAAGCCCGCACACGATGCATGGCTTAAAAAGATGGATGATTCCATCGATGCATCATGCCTCATGTTGGCAACCATGATTCCTGACCTTCAGAAGGATTTGGAGAATCATTCAGCCTATGACATGATTCATCAACTAAAGGAAATGTTCCAACAACTTGCAAGAACGGAAAGGTTCGAAACTGTTCGGGCTTTCCATGCTTGCAAGATGGAGGATGGGCAGTCGGTAAGCTCTTATGTGCTCAAAATGAAGAGTCACATTGATCATTTGGCACGTCTTGGAGTTGTGATGCCCGAAGAGCTAGCAACGGATATGATCCTTAACTCCTTGACAAAGTCCTTTGATCCTTTTGTCATGAATTTTAACATGAATGGTTTTAACAAGACTATCCCGGAATTACATGGGATGCTAATTACCACGGAAAAGAATCTGCCTATGAAAACCACTCAAGTTCTCATGATCAAGGAAGGTGGCACAAAGAGAACTAGACCAGAACACCCCACCAACTCCAAGGGCAAGGGGAAAGCAAAAGCTTTCAAAGGTAAGGGCAAGAAAGTTGTCCAACCTTCCCATCCGCCCAAGAAGAAGGCAAAGGTTGCCAAAGAAGACACATGCTTTGAATGTGGCAAAGCTGGGCATTGGAAGAGAAATTGCCCTACCTATCTTGCGGAGTTGAAGAAGAAGAAGGCCGGTGAAGGCACTTCAGGTATCTATGTGATAGACCTAGAACTTTATAATTTATCTCCTAACACATGGGTATTTGATACTGGTTGTGGAACTCACATATGTAATATGTTGCAGGGGTTCAAAAGGAGTAGGCGACTGAAGGCAAATGAGGTAGTACTTCGGGTTGGAAACAATGCAAGGGTTGCGGTGGATTCAATTGGAAGTTTTAATTTATTACTACCTAATGGCTTGTGTGTGACATTGTTGAATGTTTATTATGTTCCTAGCTTGACTAGGAATATTATTTCGGTTGCTAAATTAAGACAATGTGGATTTGATCTTTCCTTTAATAATGATGATATTTGTGTTTACAAAAATAATGTATTCTATTTTGAGGCTAGGCCTTTAAATGGAATTTATGAAGTAAACCTTGATGAAAAGACTAACAATGGCTCTTTATACCACACTTTCACCAAGAAACCCAAATTTGATTTGAGTCAAACCTATCTATGGCATTGTCGCCTTGGGCATATAAACAAGAATCGCATATCCCAACTTCAAAAGAGTGGACTTTTGAAGGCAAATGAGAATGACTCATTTGATATATGTGAATCTTGTTTACATGGCAAGATGACTAAAGCTCCTTTCTCCGGAACCAATGAGAGAGCAAAGGACTTGTTAGGAATCATACATACGGATGTATGTGGTCCTTTCAAGCCAATGACTAGATATGGTGAAAGATATTTCATCACCTTCACTGACGACTTTAGTCGTTTTGGATATGTTTATTTGATTAAACATAAACATGAGGCGTTTGAAATGTTCAAAACATTTCAAAGTGAAGTGGAAAATCAACTCAACAAAACAATTAAAGTTCTTCGTTCTGATAGAGGAGGTGAGTACTTAAGTACAAACTTTATGGATCATCTTAAGTCTTGTGGAATTGTTTCACAACTTACTCCACCTGGAACACTACAACATAATGGTGTGTCTGAGAGGCGGAACCGAACACTATTGGATATGGTTCGATCCATGATGAGTAGAAGTACTCTACCTTTATCATTTTGGGGTTATGCTTTACAAACAGCTGCTCGTCTCCTAAACATGGCACCTACTAAAAAGGTAGATAAAACGCCTTATGAGATATGGCATGGAAGGGTTCCATCTTTATCCTATCTCAAGGTATGGGGTTGTGAAGCTTATGTTAGACAAGAAGATTCAAACAAATTAGAACCCCGTTCAACTAAATGTATCTTTGTAGGGTATCCGAAAGATTGTCTTGGATACTATTTCTACAATCCCATCGAGAATAAGATATTTATTTCTCGAAAAGCTGAATTCCTAGAAAACAAGTTTCTGACGGAAGAGGCTAGTGGGAGGTTTGTGGAACTTGAGGAACTTCAGGAACCACAACCTGATACACAAGAAGTTGAATCTAGCATTCAACAAGAAATTGTTGAACCTGAACAAACGGTTGATCAGGAACAAATTGTAACACAAGGTGTTCGCAAATCTAGTAGGGTTCGAATTGAACCAGAAAGGTATGGTTACCTTTTGATGGAAGAGGAATGTTATACGATAAATTCTGATGAACCCGTCAACTATCAGAGTGCAATATCAGATCCTGAATCTGATAAATGGCTTGAGGCCATGAACACTGAGATGCAATCCATGCACGATAATCAAGTTTGGAACTTGGTTAATCTTCCCACCAATTGTAAGACTGTTGGGAACAAATGGGTTTTCAAGAAGAAAATCGACGTGGATGGAAATGTTCACACTTTTAAGGCTAGACTTGTCGCTAAAGGATACTCACAGACTCATGGTATTGACTATGATGAGACCTTTTCTCCAGTGGCAATGATCAAGTCGATTAGGATACTTTTTGCCATAGCCGCGTACTATGATTATGAGATATGGCAAATGGATGTCAAGACCGCTTTCCTTAATGGATACTTATTGGAAGATGTCTATATGGATCAACCTGAAGGTTTTGTCGATCCCAAGCATCCAAACAAAGTGTGCAAGATTAAAAGATCTATCTATGGATTAAAGCAAGCGTCTCGAACATGGAACATCCGTTTTGATGAAAAGCTTACGAGTTTTGGATTCATCAAAAATGAGGATGACTCCTGTGTTTACAAGAAAGCTAGTGGGAGCATTGTCATAATCCTAGTATTGTATGTAGATGACATACTTTTATTTGGAAATGACATCCCAACCTTAAAAGGTGTCAAAGCGTTCCTTGAGAGTTGTTTCTCAATGAAGGATCTAGGGGAAGCTGCTTATGTATTAGGCATAAAGATCTATAGAGATAGATCTAAGAGACTTATTGGTCTTAGCCAAAGTGTATATATTGATAAAATCTTGAAAAGGTTCAAGATGCAAGACTCCAAAAAAGGATTCTTGCCAATGCCGCATGTCACCATCCTAAGCAAGTCTCAATGCCCAAACACTAGGACTGAACTTGAAAGGATGAAACATGTCCCATATGCTTCGGCAATTGGGTCCATCATGTATGCCATGTTATGCACTAGGCCCGACGTCTCATGTGCCTTAAGTATGACTAGTAGGTATCAATAGAACCCAGGTGAAGCCCACTGGACTGCTGTAAAGAACATTCTTAAGTACTTGAGAAGAACTAAAGATATGTTCTTAGTTTACGGCGGTTTGGAAGAAAGCTTAAAGGTAAAGGGTTACACTGACGCAAGCTTCCAAACAGATAGGGATGATTCGAAATCTCAATCTGGGTACGTCTTTATTTTAAATGGAGGAGCCGTGTCTTGGAAGAGTTCCAAACAAGAAGTGATTGCACAATCCACTACAGAATCAGAATATGTTGCTGCTTCAGAAGCTGCTCAAGAAGCTGTCTGGATGAGAAAGTTCATAGAAGATTTAGGGGTTGTTCCTTCCATTCGGGACCCTATAGAAATCTTCTGTGACAATCTAGGTGCTATAGCTCAAGCAAAGGAACCTAGATTGCATCAAAAAACCAAACACATTCACCGAAGGTATAACTACATTAGACATGAAGTTAAGAATGGTGAAATTAGTATTCACAAGGTTCATACAGATCAAAATTTGGCAGACCCATTCACGAAACCTTTACCCCAAACTAAGCATGAAAGTCATGCTAAGGGAATAGGACTCCGTTTTTCTAATGAATGGATTTGATTTGTGTTTAATGTTTTATGAATATGAACTTATGTAAACGACAAGAATTATGTAATATTTGTGACGTGATGTTTCATTCATAATTATTGTGTTTTATTAGCATGTTTAATCCTTGAATAATTTAGTTATTCTAAACGTCCATAGTCGATCATAGTTGTGGGAGCAATTATGAAGTAAGACTAATATGAATTGGATTGGTTGACTTTTATGGGTAAAAGTAGCAAAAGGTTGCAACCAAATTCATAGGTACTTGTCAGTGAACAAGTATTGGACTTGACCCATTTCAAGATCACTCCATGGATCATCATCATAAGTGATTCTTGAATAAAGGTATTATCATTGTATCCTTTGACCTGAGATACATATTTGGGACTCAAGTGTAGAGTGTACTATGCTTTGATATGGTTTACTGTTGTTCTTGAAATACAGACAACCATAAAGGCCATACTCATGCATAGTACTAACTATATGAGGGGCGTATGTAGTCAAGACGGGATTTGTTCCTCTTATGTGTTGAGAGTTAGACATCTAAGGCGCCTGATTGAAAGTTGAACATAAAATGAGAATGATTAAGATCCATGTCTCATGTTCAACAAGATGTCTGTGACAAAGGGATAATTGATAGATAACCTTATACATCAATTAGAGCCTCGTGTTTTCTGAAGAATTGAATGTTGTTGAATGGCACAATGTCATGTGTTATTGGGGGCAGTGAAATGTTGCTAGATGTTTACCACTGTTGATATCATTCTATGATGCAACCTTGTACAAGTGGGAGATTGTTAGTTCTATATGCCCAAGGATGATCATAAAATGATATTACTAATAATACATGATCCTATAGGGTCACACCAACAACAAGTTTGACACCAATTGATCATTTAGGACGTTAAATTTGATTTAACATCAAATGATACTAAACTTGCAATTTAATCTTGTAGGTTATTATTATTTGAGGTAAATAATAATAACTACAAAATTAAAGGTTGATTAGTAATTCATATGTGATGAATTTATTAAGTGTAACAATTAAATTGTTTAAATTGTTAAACGATTTAATTGATTTATAAGTAAGCCTTTTATTTAATTTAATTAGTAAATTAAATAATATATATATATATATATATATATATATATATATATATATATATAATTATACAATTAAGATTGTATATTTAGATGGTTTATTTATATCATTAATGGTTTAAATGTTATTCCATTTATACACAAGTTTGAAGGTTTATTGTTTATAAACTTTATGGTATAAGTTTATAAATAATAGAAGTTATATTTAAACTCTAAAACTTCCTCATGTGGCTGGCCACATACTTGAATCAAAAGCCATGTGTGAAAAGTTTAAAGAACATGCAATACTCAAGACTTGACCATGTGGAAGTAACATGCCTTTTCTTTTTCACATGCACTAAGATTCTCCTTGTCTTTGGAGGTTATATGGCCGGCCATATTGTGAAGGAATGAGTGACTTTCATGCTTTAGAAATCAGCCAAAAACTCTCCTTAAGTTCTTAGCAAAAATTGGTTTTTGGTTTCATAAGAAAAGGAGTCATATCTTGCAAGTTGTGGAACTAGCATTCAAGGGTGTTCAAGCTTGTGGTGGATCAACTATAGAGGGATTCTAATTTGATTCCTAGCTATCAAAATCATCCAAACCAAACCCAAGAACAAAGGTTATGATCTTGAACTTAAACTATGTTTGTTCTTCATCTTATCTCTACATGCATGTAGCATGATCCTCTTGAAAATGGAATTTGTGTTCATGATTTTATGCTTCCGTTGCAAACTCTTGTTTTTGAAACTAATTACATGAACCATGATCTCCAACAAATACAACTTAAATTGAGTGATATATTAACGTTTTAAGCAAAACTCAGATTACAAAACAGTGATGAATCGTAAAAAATATCCTGATTTGGTATGCTATCTTGCGGGCTTGTATCTCATTCAATTTTAACCAAATTAAGAGTTCTTATACTCTTAAATTATGTACAAAACCTAAACTATATGTTGGAAAAAGAATCAGTTCAATAGATCTTAAATAAAGTGAGATGTAAACGTTTTAAGCAAAACTCAGATTATATAATAAGTGCTGAAACAGAACAAAAAATCTTGATTTGCTGTGCTATCTTGCGAGGTTTCTATCTCATTCAATTTTTAACCAAATCAAGAGTTTTTATAGTCTATATTTATATACAAAACCTAAACTACATGTTGGGAAAAGAATCAGGTCAATACAACTTAAATTGAGTGAGATATAAATGTTTTAAACAAAACTCAGATTACAAAATAAGTGCTGAAACGTAAAAAAAATCCTGATTTTCTATGCTATCTTGCGAGGCTTGTATCTCATTCAATTTTTAACCAAATCAAGAGTTTTTATAGTCTAACATTATCTAAAAAACCTAAACTACTTGTTGGAAAAAGAATCAATTCAATACAACTTAAATTGAGTGATATATTAACGTTTTAAGCAAAACTCAGATTACAAAACAGTGCTGAAACGTAAAAAAAATCCTGATTTGGTATACTATCTTGCGGGGCTTGTATCTTATTCAATTTTTAACCAAATCAAGATTTTTTATAGTCTAAAATTATCTACAAATCCTAAAATACAGGTTGGAAAAAGAATCAGGTCAATACAACTTAAATTGAGTGAGATATAAACGTTTTAAACAAAACTCAGATTATATAATAACTGTGAAATAGAAAAAAAATCCTGATTTGGTATGCTATCTTGCGGGGCTTGTATCTCATTCAATTTTTAACCAAATCAAGAGTTTTTATAGTCTAACATTATCTAAAAAACCTAAACTACTTGTTGGAAAAAGAATCAAGTCAATACAACTTAAATTGAGTGATATATTAACGTTTTAAGCAAAACTCAGATTACAAAACAAGTGCTGAAACGTAAAAAATATCCTGATTTGCTATGTTATCTTGCGGGGCTTGTATCTCATTCATTTTTAACCAAATTAAGAGTTCTTATACTCTTAAATTATGTACAAAACCTAAACTACATGTTGGAAAAGAATCAGTTCAATAGATCTTAAATAAAGTGAGATGTAAACGTTTTAAGCAAAACTGAGATTATATAATAAGTGCTGAAACAGAACAAATTTTGATTTGCTGTGCTATCTTCCGAGGTTTCTATTTCATTCAATTTTTAACCAAATCAAGAGTTTTTATAGTCTATAATTATATACAAAACCTAAACTACATGTTGGGAAAAGAATAAGGTCAATACAACTTAAATTGAGTGAGATATAAACGTTTTAAACAAAACTCAGATTACAAAATAAGTGCTGAAACGTAAAAAAAATCCTGATTTTCTATGCTATCTTGTGGGGCTTGTATCTCATTCAATTTTTTACCAAATCAAGAGTTTTTATAGTCTAACATTATCTACAAAACCTAAACTTCTTGTTGGAAAAAGAATCAAGTCAATAAAACTTAAATTGAGTGATATATTAACGTTTTAAGCAAAATTCAGATTATAAAACAGTGCTGAAACGTAAAAAAAATCCTGATTTGGTATACTATCTTGCGGGGCTTGTATCTTATTCAATTTTTAACCAAATCAAGAGTTTTTATAGTCTAAAATTATCTACAAATCCTAAACTACATGTTGGAAAAAGAATCAGGTCAATACAACTTAAATTGAGTGAGATATAAACGTTTTAAACAAAACTCAGATTATATAATAACTGTGAAGCAGAAAAAACAAATCCAGATTTGCTATGCTATCTTGCGGGGCTTCTATCTCATTCAATTTTTAACCAAATCAAGAGTTTTTATAGTCTAACATTATCTACAAAACTTAAACTACTTGTTGGAAAAGGAATCAGGTCAATACAACTTAAATTGAGAGATATATAAACGTTTTAAGCAAAACTCAGATTACAAAACAAGTGCTGAAACGTAAAAAATATCCTGATATGCTATGTTATCTTGCGGCGCTTGTAACTCATTCAATTTTAACCAAATTAAGAGTTCTTATACTCTTAAATTATGTACAAAACCTAAACTACATGTTGGAAAAAGAATCAGTTCAATAGATCTTAAATAAAGTGAGATGTAAACGTTTTAAGCAAAACTCAGATTATATAATAAGTGGTGAAACAGAACAAAAAATCTTGATTTGCTGTGCTATCTTGCGAGGTTTCTATCTCATTCAATTTTTAACCAAATCAAGAGTTTTTATAGTCTATAATTATATACAAAACCTAAACTACATGTTGGGAAAAGAATCAGGTCAATACAACTTAAATTGAGTGAGATATAAATGTTTTAAACAAAACTCAGATTACAAAATAAGTGCTGAAACGTAAAAAAAATCCTGATTTTCTATGCTATCTTGCGAGGCTTGTATCTCATTCCATTTTTAACCAAATCAAGAGTTTTTATAGTCTAACATTATCTAAAAAACCTAAACTACATGTTGGAAAAAGAATCAATTCAATACAACTTAAATTGAGTGATATATTAACGTTTTAAGCAAAACTCAGATTACAAAACAATGCTGAAACGTAAAAAAAATCCTGATTTGGTATACTATCTTGCGGGGCTTGTATCTTATTCAATTTTTAACCAAATCAAGATTTTTTATAGTCTAAAATTATCTACAAATCCTAAAATACAGGTTGGAAAAAGAATCAGGTCAATACAACTTAAATTGAGTGAGATATAAACGTTTTAAACAAAACTCAGATTATATAATAACTGTGAAATAGAAAAAAATCCAGATTTGCTATGCTATCTTGCGGTGCTTGTATCTCATTCACGTTTTAACCAAATCAAGAGTTTTTATAGTCTAACATTATCTAAAAAACCTAAACTACTTGTTGGAAAAAGAATCAAGTCAATACAACTTAAATTGAGTGATATATTAAAGTTTTAAGCAAAACTCAGATTACAAAACAAGTGCTGAAACGTAAAAAATATCCTGATTTGCTATGTTATCTTGCGGGGCTTGTATCTCATTCAATTTTAACCAAATTAAGAGTTCTTATACTCTGAAATTATGTACAAAACCTAAACTACATGTTGGAAAAGAATCAGTTCAATAGATATTAAATAAAGTGAGATGTAAACGTTTTAAGCAAAACTCAGATTATATAATAAGTGCTGAAACAGAACAAAAAATTTTGATTTGCTGTGCTATCTTGCGAGGTTTCTATCTCATTCAATTTTTAACCAAATCAAGAGTTTTTATAGTCTATAATTATATACAAAACCTAAACTACATGTTGGGAAAAGAATCAGGTCAATACAACTTAAATTGAGTGAGATATAAACGTTTTAAACAAAACTCAGATTACAAAATAAGTGCTGAAACGTAAAAAAAATCCTGATTTTCTATGCTATCTTGTGGGGCTTGTATCTCATTCAATTTTTTACCAAATCAAGAGTTTTTATAGTCTAACATTATCTACAAAACCTAAACTTCTTGTTGGAAAAAGAATCAAGTCAATACAACTTAAATTGAGTGATATATTAACGTTTTAAGCAAAATTCAGATTACAAAACAGTGCTGAAACGTAAAAAAATCCTGATTTGGTATGCTATCTTGCGGGGCTTGTATCTTATTCAATTTTTAACCAAATCAAGAGTTTTTATAGTCTAAAATTATCTACAAATCCTAAACTACAGGTTGGAAAAAGAATCAGGTGAATACAACTTAAATTGAGTGAGATATAAACGTTTTAAACAAAACTCAGATTATATAATAACTGTGAAACAGAAAAAACAAATCCAGATTTGCTATGCTATCTTGCGGGGCTTCTATCTCATTCAATTTTTAACCAAATCAAGAGTTTTTATAGTTTAACATTATCTACAAAACTTAAACTACTTGTTGGAAAAGGAATCAGGTCAATACAACTTAAATTGAGAGATATATAAACGTTTTAAGCAAAACTCAGATTACAAAACAAGTGCTGAAACGTAAAAAATATCCTGATTTGCTATGTTATCTTGCGGGGCTTGTAACTCATTCAATTTTAACCAAATTAAGAGTTCTTATACTCTTAAATTATGTACAAAACCTAAACTACATGTTGGTAAAGAATCAGTTCAATAGATATTAAATAAAGTGAGATGTAAACGTTTTAAGCAAAACTCAGATTATATAATAAGTGCTAAAACAGAACAAAAAATTTTGATTTGCTGTGCTATCTTGCGAGGTTTCTATCTCATTCAATTTTTAACCAAATCAAGAGTTTTTATAGTCTATAATTATATGCAAAACCTAAACTACATGTTGGGAAAAGAATCAGGTCAATACAACTTAAATTGAGTGAGATATAAACGTTTTAAACAAAACTCAGATTACAAAATAAGTGCTGAAACGTAAAAAAAATCCTGATTTTCTATGCTATCTTGTGGGGCTTGTATCTTATTCAATTTTTTACCAAATCAAGAGTTTTTATAGTCTAACATTATCTACAAAACCTAAACTTCTTGTTGGAAAAAGAATCAAGTCAATACAACTTAAATTGAGTGATATATTAACGTTTTAAGCAAAATTCAGATTACAAAACAGTGCTGAAACATAAAAAAATCCTGATTTGGTATGCTATCTTGCGGGGCATGTATCTTATTCAATTTTTAACCAAATCAAGAGTTTTTATAGTCTAAAATTATCTACAAATCCTAAACTACAGGTTGGAAAATGAATCAGGTGAATACAACTTAAATTGAGTGAGATATAAACGTTTTAAACAAAACTCAGATTATATAATAACTGTGAAACAGAAAAAACAAATCCAGATTTGCTATGCTATCTTGCGGGGCTTCTATCTCATTCAATTTTTAACCAAATCAAGAGTTTTTATAGTCTAACATTATCTACAAAACTTAAACTACTTGTTGGAAAAGGAATCAGGTCAATACAACTTAAATTAAGAGATATATAAACGTTTTAAGCAAAACTCAGATTACAAAACAAGTGCTGAAACGTAAAAAATATCCTGATTTGCTATGTTATCTTGCGGGGCTTGTAACTCATTCAATTTTAACCAAATTAAGAGTTCTTATACTCTTAAATTATGTACAAAACCTAAACTACATGTTGGAAAAAGAATCAGTTCAATAGATCTTAAATAAAGTGAGATGTAAACGTTTTAAGCAAAACTCAGATTATATAATAAGTGGGGAAACAGAACAAAAAATCTTGATTTGCTGTGCTATCTTGCGAGGTTTCTATCTCATTCAATTTTTAACCAAATCAAGAGTTTTTATAGTCTATAATTATATACAAAACCTAAACCACATGTTGGGAAAAGAATCAGGTCAATACAACTTAAATTGAGTGAGATATAAATGTTTTAAACAAAACTCAGATTACAAAATAAGTGCTGAAACGTAAAAAAAATCCTGATTTTCTATGCTATCTTGCGAGGCTTGTATCTCATTCAATTTTTAACCAAATCAAGAGTTTTTATAGTCTAACATTATCTAAAAAACCTAAACTATTTGTTGGAAAAAGAATCAATTAAATACAACTTAAATTGAGTGATATATTAACGTTTTAAGCAAAACTCAGATTACAAAACAGTGCTGAAACGTAAAAAAAATCCTGATTTGGTATACTATCTTGCGGGGCTTGTATCTTATTCAATTTTTAACCAAATCAAGATTTTTTATAGTCTAAAATTATCTACAAATCCTAAAATACAGGTTGGAAAAAGAATCAGGTCAATACAACTTAAATTGAGTGAGATATAAACGTTTTAAACAAAACTCAGATTATATAATAACTGTGAAATAGAAAAAAATACCTGATTTGGTATGCTATCTTGCGGGGCTTGTATCTCATTCAATTTTTAACCAAATCAAGAGTTTTTATAGTCTAACATTATCTAAAAAACCTAAACTACTTGTTGGAAAAAGAATCAAGTCAATACAACTTAAATTGAGTGATATATTAACGTTTTAAGCAAAACTCAGATTACAAAATAAGTGCTGAAACGTAAAAAATATCCTGATTTGCTATGTTATCTTGCGGGGCTTGTAACTCATTCAATTTTAACCAAATTAAGAGTTCTTATACTCTTAAATTATGTACAAAACCTAAACTACATGTTGGAAAAAGAATCAGTTCAATAGATCTTAAATAAAGTGAGATGTAAACGTTTTAAGCAAAACTCAGATTATATAATAAGTGGGGAAACAGAACAAAAAATCTTGATTTGCTGTGCTATCTTGCGAGGTTTCTATCTCATTCAATTTTTAACCAAATCAAGAGTTTTTATAGTCTATAATTATATACAAAACCTAAACTACATGTTGGGAAAAAAATCAGGTCAATACAACTTAAATTGAGTGAGATATAAATGTTTTAAACAAAACTCAGATTACAAAATAAGTGCTGAAACGTAAAAAAAATCCTGATTTTCTATGCTATCTTGCGAGGCTTGTATCTCATTCAATTTTTAACCAAATCAAGAGTTTTTATAGTCTAACATTATCTAAAAAACCTAAACTATTTGTTGGAAAAAGAATCAATTCAATACAACTTAAATTGAGTGATATATTAACGTTTTAAGCAAAACTCAGATTACAAAACAAGTGCTGAAACGTAAAAAATATCCTGATTTGCTATGTTATCTTGCGGGGCTTGTAACTCATTCAATTTTAACCAAATTAAGAGTTCTTATACTCTTAAATTATGTACAAAACCTAAACTACATGTTGGAAAAAGAATCAGTTCAATAGATCTTAAATAAAGTGAGATGTAAACGTTTTAAGCAAAACTCAGATTATATAATAAGTGGGGAAACAGAACAAAAAATCTTGATTTGCTGTGCTATCTTGCGAGGTTTCTATCTCATTCAATTTTTAACCAAATCAAGAGTTTTTATAGTCTATAATTATATACAAAACCTAAACTACATGTTGGGAAAAAAATCAGGTCAATACAACTTAAATTGAGTGAGATATAAATGTTTTAAACAAAACTCAGATTACAAAATAAGTGCTGAAACGTAAAAAAAATCCTGATTTTCTATGCTATCTTGCGAGGCTTGTATCTCATTCAATTTTTAACCAAATCAAGAGTTTTTATAGTTTAACATTATCTAAAAAACCTAAACTATTTGTTGGAAAAAGAATCAATTCAATACAACTTAAATTGAGTGATATATTAACGTTTTAAGCAAAACTCAGATTACAAAACAGTGCTGAAACGTAAAAAAAATCCTGATTTGGTATACTATCTTGCGGGGCTTGTATCTTATTCAATTTTTAACCAAATCAAGATTTTTTATAGTCTAAAATTATCTACAAATCCTAAACTACAGGTTGGAAAAAGAATCAGGTCAATACAACTTAAATTGAGCGAGATATAAACGTTTTAAACAAAAGTCAGATTATATAATAACTGTGAAATAGAAAAAAAATCCAGATTTGCTATGCTATCTTGCGGGGCTTGTATCTCATTCACTTTTTAACCAAATCAAGAGTTTTTATAGTCTAACATTATCTAAAAAACCTAAACTACTTGTTGGAAAAAGAATCAAGTCAATACAACTTAAATTGAGTGATATATTAAAGTTTTAAGCAAAACTCAGATTACAAAACAAGTGCTGAAACGTAAAAAATATCCTGATTTGCTATGTTATCTTGCGGGGCTTGTATCTCATTCAATTTTAACCAAATTAAGAGTTCTTATACTCTTAAATTATGTACAAAACCTAAACTACATGTTGGAAAAGAATCAGTTCAATAGATATTAAATAAAGTGAGATATAAACGTTTCAAGCAAAACTCAGATTATATAATAAGTGCTGAAACAGAACAAAAAATTTTGATTTGCTGTGCTATCTTGCGAGGTTTCTATCTCATTCAATTTTTAACCAAATCAAGAGTTTTTATAGTCTATAATTATATACAAAACCTAAACTACATGTTGGGAAAAGAATCAGGTCAATACAACTTAAATTGAGTGAGATATAAACGTTTTAAACAAAACTCATATTACAAAATAAGTGCTGAAACGTAAAAAAAATCCTGATTTTCTATGCTATCTTGTGGGGCTTGTAACTCATTCAATTTTTTACCAAATCAAGAGTTTTTATAGTCTAACATTATCTACAAAACCTAAACTTCTTGTTGGAAAAAGAATCAAGTCAATACAACTTAAATTGAGTGATATATTAACGTTTTAAGCAAAATTCAGATTACAAAACAGTGCTGAAACGTAAAAAAATCCTGATTTGGTATGCTATCTTGCGGGGCTTGTATCTTATTCAATTTTTAACCAAATCAATAGTTTTTATAGTCTAAAATTATCTACAAATCCTAAACTACAGGTTGGAAAAAGAATCAGGTGAATACAACTTAAATTGAGTGAGATATAAACGTTTTAAACAAAACTCAGATTATATAATAACTGTGAAACAGAAAAAACAAATCCAGATTTGCTATGCTATCTTGCGGGGCTTCTATCTCATTCAATTTTTAACCAAATCAAGAGTTTTTATAGTTTAACATTATCTACAAAACTTAAACTACTTGTTGGAAAAGGAATCAGGTCAATACAACTTAAATTGAGAGATATATAAACGTTTTAAGCAAAACTCAGATTACAAAACAAGTGCTGAAACGTAAAAAATATCCTGATTTGCTATGTTATCTTGCGGGGCTTGTAACTCATTCAATTTTAACCAAATTAAGAGTTCTTATACTCTTAAATTATGTACAAAACCTAAACTACATGTTGGTAAAGAATCAGTTCAATAGATATTAAATAAAGTGAGATGTAAACGTTTTAAGCAAAACTCAGATTATATAATAAGTGTTAAAACAGAACAAAAAATTTTGATTTGCTGTGCTATCTTGCGAGGTTTCTATCTCATTCAATTTTTAACCAAATCCAGAGTTTTTATAGTCTATAATTATATACAAAACCTAAACTACATGTTGGGAAAAGAATCAGGTCAATACAACTTAAATTGAGTGAGATATAAACGTTTTAAACAAAACTCAGATTACAAAATAAGTGCTGAAACGTAAAAAAAATCCTGATTTTCTATGCTATCTTGTGGGGCTTGTATCTTATTCAATTTTTTACCAAATCAAGATTTTTTATAGTCTAACAGTATCTACAAAACCTAAACTTCTTGTTGGAAAAAGAATCAAGTCAATACAACTTAAATTGAGTGATATATTAACGTTTTAAGCAAAATTCAGATTACAAAACAGTGCTGAAACGTAAAAAAATCCTGATTTGGTATGCTATCTTGCGGGGCTTGTATCTTATTCAATTTTTAACCAAATCAAGAGTTTTTATAGTCTAAAATTATCTACAAATCCTAAACTACAGGTTGGAAAATGAATCAGGTGAATACAACTTAAATTGAGTGAGATATAAACGTTTTAAACAAAACTCAGATTATATAATAACTGTGAAACAGAAAAAACAAATCCAGATTTGCTATGCTATCTTGCGGGGCTTCTATCTCATTCAATTTTTAACCAAATCAAGAGTTTTTATAGTCTAACATTATCTACAAAACTTAAACTACTTGTTGGAAAAGGAATCAGGTCAATACAACTTAAATTAAGAGATATATAAACGTTTTAAGCAAAACTCAGATTACAAAACAAGTGCTGAAACGTAAGAAATATCCTGATTTGCTATGTTATCTTGCGGGGCTTGTAACTCATTCAATTTTAACCAAATTAAGAGTTCTTATACTCTTAAATTATGTACAAAACCTAAACTACATGTTGGAAAAATAATCAGTTCAATAGATCTTAAATAAAGTGAGATGTAAACGTTTTAAGCAAAACTCAGATTATATAATAAGTGGGGAAACAGAACAAAAAATCTTGATTTGCTGTGCTATCTTGCGAGGTTTCTATCTCATTCAATTTTTAACCAAATCCAGAGTTTTTATAGTCTATAATTATATACAAAACCTAAACCACATGTTGGGAAAAGAATCAGGTCAATACAACTTAAATTGAGTGAGATATAAATGTTTTAAACAAAACTCAGATTACAAAATAAGTGCTGAAACGTAAAAAAAATCCTGATTTTCTATGCTATCTTGCGAGGCTTGTATCTCATTCAATTTTTAACCAAATCAAGAGTTTTTATAGTCTAACATTATCTAAAAAACCTAAACTATTTGTTGGAAAAAGAATCAATTCAATACAACTTAAATTGAGTGATATATTAACGTTTTAAGCAAAACTCAGATTACAAAACAGTGCTGAAACGTAAAAAAAATCCTGATTTGGTATACTATCTTGCGGGGCTTGTATCTTATTCAATTTTTAACCAAATCAAGATTTTTTATAGTCTAAAATTATCTACAAATCCTAAACTACAGGTTGGAAAAAGATTCAGGTCAATACAACTTAAATTGAGTGAGATATAAACGTTTTAAACAAAACTCAGATTATATAATAACTGTGAAATAGAAAAAAATCCAGATTTGCTATGCTATCTTGCGGGGCTTATATCTCATTCAATTTTTAACCAAATCAAGTGTTTTTACAGTCTAACATTATCTAAAAAACCTAAACTACTTGTTGGAAAAAGAATCAAGTCAATACAACTTAAATTGAGTGATATATTAACGTTTTAAGCAAAACTCAGATTACAAAACAAGTGCTGAAACGTAAAAAATATCCTGATTTGCTTTGTTATCTTGCGGGGCTTGTATCTCATTCAATTTTAACCAAATTAAGAGTTCTTATACTCTTAAATTATGTACAAAACCTAAACTACATGTTGGAAAAGAATCAGTTCAATAGATATTAAATAAAGTGAGATGTAAACATTTTAAGCAAAACTCAGATTATATAATAAGTGCTGAAACAGAACAAAATTTTTTGATTTGCTGTGCTATCTTGCGAGGTTTCTATCTCATTCAATTTTTAACCAAATCAAGAGTTTTTATAGTCTATAATTATATACAAAACCTAAACTACATGTTGGGAAAAGAATCAGGTCAATACAACTTAAATTGAGTGAGATATAAACGTTTTAAACAAAACTCATATTACAAAATAAGTGCTGAAACGTAAAAAAAAATCCTGATTTTCTATGCTATCTTGTGGGGCTTGTATCTCATTCAATTTTTTACCAAATCAAGAGTTTTTATAGTCTAACATTATCTACAAAACCTAAACTTCTTGTTGGAAAAAGAATCAAGTCAATACAACTTAAATTGAGTGATATATTAACGTTTTAAGCAAAATTCAGATTACAAAACAGTGCTGAAACGTAAAAAAATCTTGATTTGGTATGCTATCTTGCGGGGCTTGTATCTTATTCAATTTTTAACCAAATCAAGTGTTTTTATAGTCTAAAATTATCTACAAATCCTAAACTACAGGTTGGAAAAAGAATCAGGTGAATACAACTTAAATTGAGTGAGATATAAACGTTTTAAACAAAACTCAGATTATATAATAACTGTGAAACAGAAAAAACAAATCCAGATTTGCTATGCTATCTTGCGGGGCTTCTATCTCATTCAATTTTTAACCAAATCAAGAGTTTTTATAGTTTAACATTATCTACAAAACTTAAACTACTTGTTGGAAAAGGAATCAGGTCAATACAACTTAAATTGAGAGATATATAAACGTTTTAAGCAAAACTCAGATTACAAAACAAGTGCTGAAACGTAAAAAATATCCTGATTTGCTATGTTATCTTGCGGGGCTTGTAACTCATTCAATTTTAACCAAATTAAGAGTTCTTATACTCTTAAATTATGTATAAAACCTAAACTACATGTTGGAAAAAGAATCAGTTCAATAGATCTTAAATAAAGTGAGATTTAAACGTTTTAAGCAAAACTCAGATTATATAATAAGTGGTGAAACAGAACAAAAAATCTTGATTTGCTGTGCTATCTTGCGAGGTTTCTATCTCATTCAATTTTTAACCAAATCAAGAGTTTTTATAGTCTATAATTATATACAAAACCTAAACCACATGTTGGAAAAAGAATCAGGTCAATACAACTTAAATTGAGTGAGAGATAAATATTTTAAACAAAACTCAGATTACAAAATAAGTGCTGAAACGTAAAAAAAATCCTGATTTTCTATGCTATCTTGCGAGGCTTGTATCTCATTCAATTTTTAAGCAAATCAAGAGTTTTTATAGTCTAACATTATCTAAAAAACCTAAACTACTTGTTGGAAAAAGAATCAATTCAATACAACTTAAATTGAGTGATATATTAACGTTTTAAGCAAAACTCAGATTACAAAACAGTGCTGAAACGTAAAAAAAAATCCTGATTTGGTATACTATCTTGCGGGGCTTGTATCTTATTCAATTTTTAACCAAATCAAGATTTTTTATAGTCTAAAATTATCTACAAATCCTAAACTACAGGTTGGAAAAAGAATCAGGTCAATACAACTTAAATTGAGTGAGATATAAACGTTTTAAACAAAACTCAGATTATATAATAACTGTGAAATAGAAAAAAAATCTAGATTTTCTATGCTATCTTGCGGGGCTTGTATCTCATTCAATTTTTAACCAAATCAAGAGTTTTTATAGTCTAACATTATCTAAAAAACCTAAACTACTTGTTGGAAAAAGAATTAGTTCAATACATCTTAAATTGAGTGATATATTAACGTTTTAAGCAAAACTCAGATTACAAAACAGTGCTGAAACGTAAAAAAATCCTGATTTGGTATACTATCTTGCGGGGCTTGTATCTTATTCAATTTTTAACCAAATCAAGATTTTTTATAGTCTAAAATTATCTACAAATCCTAAACTACAGGTTGGAAAAAGAATCAGGTCAATACAACTTAAATTGAGTGAGATATAAACGTTTTAAACAAAACTCAGATTATATAATAACTGTGAAATAGAAAAAAAATCCAGATTTGCTATGCTATCTTGCGGGGCTTGTATCTCATTCAATTTTTAACCAAATCAAGAGTTTTTATAGTCTAACATTATCTAAAAAACCTAAACTACTTGTTGGAAAAAGAATCAAGTCAATACAACTTAAATTGAGTGATATATTAACGTTTTAAGCAAAACTCAGATTACAAAACAAGTGCTGAAACGTAAAAAATATCCTGATTTGCTATGTTATCTTGCGGGGCTTGTATCTCATTCAATTTTAACCAAATTAAGAGTTCTTATACTCTGAAATTATGTACAAAACCTAAACTACATATTGGAAAAGAATCAGTTCAATAGATATTAAATAAAGTGAGATGTAAACGTTTTAAGCAAAACTCAGATTATATAATAAGTGCTGAAACAGAACAAAAAATTTTGATTTGCTGTGCTATCTTGCAAGGTTTCTATCTCATTCAATTTTTAACCAAATCAAGAGTTTTTATAGTCTATAATTATATACAAAACCTAAACTACATGTTGGGAAAAGAATCAGGTCAATACAACTTAAATTGAGTGAGATATAAACGTTTTAAACAAAACTCAGATTACAAAATAAGTGCTGAAACGTAAAAAAAATCCTGATTTTCTATGCTATCTTGTGGGGCTTGTATCTCATTCAATTTTTTACCAAATCAAGAGTTTTTATAGTCTAACATTATCTACAAAACCTAAACTTCTTGTTGGAAAAAGAATCAAGTCAATACAACTTAAATTGAGTGATATATTAACGTTTTAAGCAAAATTCAGATTACAAAACAGTGCTGAAACGTAAAAAAATCCCGATTTGGTATGCTATCTTGCGGGGCTTGTATCTTATTCAATTTTTAACCAAATCAAGAGTTTTTATAGTCTAAAATTATCTACAAATCCTAAACTACAGGTTGGAAAAATAATCAGGTGAATACAACTTAAATTGAGTGAGATATAAACGTTTTAAACAAAACTCAGATTATATAATAACTGTGAAACAGAAAAAACAAATCCAGATTTGCTATGCTATCTTGCAGGGCTTCTATCTCATTCAATTTTTAACCAAATCAAGAGTTTTTATAGTTTAACATTATCTACAAAACTTAAACTACTTGTTGGAAAAGGAATCAGGTCAATACAACTTAAATTGAGAGATATATAAACGTTTTAAGCAAAACTCAGATTACAAAACAAGTGCTGAAACGTAAAAAATATCCTGATTTGCTATGTTATCTTGCGGGGCTTGTAACTCATTCAATTTTAACCAAATTAAGAGTTCTTATACTCTTAAATTATGTACAAAACCTAAACTACATGTTGGAAAAAGAATCAGTTCAATAGATCTTAAATAAAGTGAGATGTAAACGTTTTAAGCAAAACTCAGATTATATAATAAGTGGTGAAACAGAACAAAAAATCTTGATTTGCTGTGCTATCTTGCGAGGTTTCTATCTCATTCAATTTTTAACCAAATCAAGAGTTTTTATAGTCTATAATTATATACAAAACCTAAACCACATGTTGGGAAAAGAATCAGGTCAATACAACTTAAATTGAGTGAGATATAAATGTTTTAAACAAAACTCAGATTACAAAATAAGTGCTGAAACGTAAAAAAAAATCCTGATTTTCTATGCTATCTTGCGAGGCTTGTATCTCATTCAATTTTTAACCAAATCAAGAGTTTTTATAGTCTAACATTATCTAAAAAACCTAAACTACTTGTTGGAAAAAGAATCAATTCAATACAACTTAAATTGAGTGATATATTAACGTTTTAAGCAAAACTCAGATTACAAAACAGTGCTGAAACGTAAAAAAAATCCTGATTTGGTATACTATCTTGCGGGGCTTGTATCTTATTCAATTTTTAACCAAATCAAGATTTTTTATAGTCTAAAATTATCTACAAATCCTAAACTACAGGTTGGAAAAAGAATCAGGTCAATACAACTTAAATTGAGTGAGATATAAACGTTTTAAACAAAACTCAGATTATATAATAACTGTGAAATAGAAAACAAATCCAGATTTGCTATGCTATCTTGCGGGGCTTGTATCTCATTCAATTTTTAACCAAATCAAGAGTTTTTATAGTCTAACATTATCTAAAAAACCTAAACTACTTGTTGGAAAAAGAATCAAGTCAATACAACTTAAATTGAGTGATATATTAACGTTTTAAGCAAAACTCAGATTACAAAACAAGTGCTGAAACGTAAAAAATATCCTGATTTGCTATGTTATCTTGCGGGGCTTGTATCTCATTCAATTTTAACCAATTTAAGAGTTCTTATACTCTTAAATTATGTACAAAACCTAAACTACATGTTGGAAAAGAATCAGTTCAATAGATATTAAATAAAGTGAGATGTAAACGTTTTAAGCAAAACTCAGATTATATAATAAGTGCTGAAACAGAACAAAAAATTTTGATTTGCTGTGCTATCTTGCGAGGTTTCTATCTCATTCAATTTTTAACCAAATCAAGAGTTTTTATAGTCTATAATTATATACAAAACCTAAACTACATGTTGGGAAAAGAATCAGGTCAATACAACTTAAATTGAGTGAGATATAAACGTTTTAAACAAAACTCAGATTACAAAATAAGTGCTGAAACGTAAAAAAATCCTGATTTTCTATGCTATCTTGTGGGGCTTGTATCTCATTCAATTTTTTACCAAATCAAGAGTTTTTATAGTCTAACATTATCTACAAAACCTAAAATTCTTGTTGGAAAAAGAATCAAGTCAATACAACTTAAATTGAGTGATATATTAACGTTTTAAGCAAAATTCAGATTACAAAACAGTGCTGAAACGTAAAAAAATCCTGATTTGGTATGCTATCTTGCGGGGCTTGTATCTTATTCAATTTTTAACCAAACCAAGAGTTTTTTTAGTCTAAAATTATCTACAAATCCTAAACTACAGGTTGGAAAAAGAATCAGGTCAATACAACTTAAATTGAGTGAGATATAAACGTTTTAAACAAAACTCAGATTATATAATAACTGTGAAACAGAAAAAACAAATCCAGATTTGCTATGCTATCTTGCGGGGCTTCTATCTCATTCAATTTTTAACCAAATCAAGAGTTTTTATAGTCTAACATTGTCTACAAAACTTAAACTACTTGTTGGAAAAGGAATCAGGTCAATACAACTTAAATTGAGAGATATATAAACGTTTTAAGCAAAACTCAGATTACAAAACAAGTGCTGAAACGTAAAAAATATCCTGATTTGCTATGTTATCTTGCGGGGCTTGTAACTCATTCAATTTTAACCAAATTAAGAGTTCTTATACTCTTAAATTATGTACAAAACCTAAACTACATGTTGGAAAAAGAATCAGTTCAATAGATCTTAAATAAAGTGAGATGTAAACGTTTTAAGCAAAACTCAGATTATATAATAAGTGGTGAAACAGAACAAAAAATCTTGATTTGTTGTGCTATCTTGCGAGGTTTCTATCTCATTCAATTTTTAACCAAATCAAGAGTTTTTATAGTCTATAATTATATACAAAACCTAAACCACATGTTGGGAAAAGAATCAGGTCAATACAACTTAAATTGAGTGAGATATAAATGTTTTAAACAAAACTCAGATTACAAAATAAGTGCTGAAACGTAAAAAAAATCCTGATTTTCTTTGCTATCTTGCGAGGCTTGTATCTCATTCAATTTTTAACCAAATCAAGAGTTTTTATAGTCTAACATTATCTAAAATACCTAAACTACTTGTTGGAAAAAGAATCAATTCAATACAACTTAAATTGAGTGATATATTAACGTTTTAAGCAAAACTCAGATTACAAAACAGTGCTGAAACGTAAAAAAAATCCTGATTTGGTATACTATCTTGCGGGGCTTGTATCTTATTCAATTTTTAACCAAATCAAGATTTTTTATAGTCTAAAATTATCTACAAATCCTAAACTACAGGTTGGAAAAAGAATCAGGTCAATACAACTTAAATTGAGTGAGATATAAACGTTTTAAACAAAACTCAGATTATATAATAACTGTGAAATAGAAAAAAAATCCAGATTTCTATGCTATCTTGCGGGGCTTGTATCTCATTCAATTTTTAACAAATCAAGAGTTTTTATAGTCTAACATTATCTAAAAAACCTAAACTACTTGTTGGAAAAAGAATCAAGTCAATACAACTTAAATTGAGTGACATATTAACGTTTTAAGCAAAACTCAGATTACAAAACAAGTGCTGAAACGTAAAAAATATCCTGATTTGCTATGTTATCTTGCGGGGCTTGTATCTCAGTCAATTTTAACCAAATTAAGAGTTCTTATACTCTTAAATTATCTACAAAACCTAAACTACATGTTGGAAAAGAATCAGTTCAATAGATATTAAATAAAGTGAGATGTAAACATTTTAAGCAAAACTCAGATTATATAATAAGTGCTGAAACAAAACAAAAAATTTTGATTTGCTGTGCTATCTTGTGAGGTTTCTATCTCATTCAATTTTTAACCAAATCAAGAGTTTTTATAGTCTATAATTATATACAAAACCTAAACTACATGTTGGGAAAAGAATCAGGTCAATACAACTTAAATTGAGTGAGATATAAACATTTTAAACAAAACTCAGATTACAAAATACGTGCTGAAACGTAAAAAAAATCCTGATTTTCTATGCTATATTGTGGGACTTGTATATCATTCAATTTTTTAACAAATCAAGAGTTTTTATAGTCTAACATTATCTACAAAACCTAAACTTCTTGTTGGAAAAAGAATCAAGTCAATACAACTTAAATTGAGTGATATATTAACGTTTTAAGCAAAACTCAGATTACAAAACAAGTGCTGAAACGTAAAAAAAATCCTGATTTGGTATGCTATCTTGCGGGACTTGTATCTTATTCAATTTTTAACCAAATCAAGATTTTTTATAGTCTAAAATTATCTACAAATCCTAAACTACAGGTTGGAAAAAGAATCAGGTCAATACAACTTAAATTGAGTGAGATATAATCGTTTTAAACAAAACTCAGATTATATAATAACTGTGAAACAGAAAAAAAAAATAGACATTTGCTATGCTATCTTGCGGGGCTGTATCTTATTCAATTTTTAACCAAATCAAGAGTTTTTATAGTCTAAAATTATCTACAAAACTTAAGCTAATTGTTGGAAAAGGAATCAGGTCAATACAACTTAAATTGAGAGATATATAAACGTTTTAAGCAAAACTCAGATTACAAAACAAGTGCTGAAACGTAAAAAATATCCTGATTTGCTATGTTATCTTGCGGGGCTTGTATCTTATTCAAGTTTAACCAAATTAAGAGTTCTTATACTCTTAAATTATGTTCAAAACCTAAACTACATGTTGGAAAAAGAATCAGTTCAATAGATCTTAAATAAAGTGAGATGTAAACGTTTTAAGCAAAACTCAGATTATATAATAAGTGCTGAAACAGAACAAAAATCTTGATTTGCTGTGCTATCTTGCGAGGTGTCTATCTCATTCAATTTTTAACCAAATCAAGAGTATTTATAGTCTATAATTATATACAAAACCTAAACTTCATGTTGGGAAAAGAATCGGGTCAATACAACTTAAATTGAGTGAGATATAAACGTTTTAAACAAAACTTAGATTACAAAACAATTGCTAAAACGTAAAAAAAATCCAGATTTTCAATGGAATCTTGCGGGGCTTGTATCTCATTCAATTTTTAACCAAATCAAGAGTTTTTATGGTCTAACATTATCTAAAAAACCTAAAATACTTGTTGGAAAAAGAATCAAGTCAATACAACTTAAATTGAGTGATATATTAACGTTTTAAGCAAAACTCAGATCACAAAACAGTGCTGAACCGTAAAAAAAATCCTGATTTGGTATGCTATATTGTGGGGCTTGTATCTTATTCAATTTTTAACCAAATCAAGAGTTTTTATAGTCTAAAATTATCTACAAATCTTAAACTACAGGTTGGAAAAAGAATCAGGTCAATACAACTTAAATTGAGTGAGATATAAACGTTTTAAACAAAACTCAGATTATATAATAACTGTGAAACAGAAAAAAAATCCACATTTGCTATGCTATCTTGCGGGGCTTCTATCTCATTCAATTTTTAACCAAATCAAGAGTTTTTATAGTCTAAAATTATCTACAAAACTTAAACTACTTGTTGGAAAAGGAATCAGGTCAATACAACTTAAATTGAGATATATATAAACATTTTAAGCAAAACTCAGATTACAAAACAGGTGCTGAAACGTAAAAAATATCCTGATTTGCTATGTTATCTTGCGGGGATTGTAACTCATTCAATTTTAACCAAATTAAGAGTTCTTATACTCTTAAATTATGTACAAAACCTAAACTACATGTTGGAAAAGAATCAGTTTAATAGATATTAAATAAAGTGAGATGTAAACGTTTTAAGCAAAACTCAGATTATATAATAAGTGCTGAAACAGAACAAAAAATCTTGATTTGCTGTGCTATCTTGCGAGGTTTCTATCTCATTCAATTTTTAACCAAATCAAGAGTTTTTATAGTCTATAATTATATACAAAACCTAAACTACATGTTGGGAAAAGAATCAGGTCAATACAACTTAAATTGAGTGAGATATAAATGTTTTAAACAAAACTCAGATTACAAAATAAGTGCTGAAACGTAAAAAAAATCGTGATTTTCTATGCTGTCTTGCGGGGCTTGTATCTCATTCAATTTTTAACCAAATCAAGAGTTTTTATAGTCCAACATTATCTACAAAACCTAAACTACTTGTTGGAAAAAGAATCAAGTCAATACAACTTAAATTGAGTGATATATTAACGTTTTAAGCAAAACTCAGATCATAAAACGGTGCTGAATCGTAAAAAAAATCCTGATTTGCTATGCTATCTTGTGGGGCTTGTATCTTATTCAATTTTTAACCAAATCAAGATTTTTTATAGTCTAAAATTATCTACAAGTCCTAAACTACAGGTTGGAAAAAGAATCAGGTCAATACAACTTAAATTGAGTGAGATATAAACGTTTTAAACAAAACTCAGATTATATAATAACTGTGAAACAGAAAAAAAATAGACATTTGCTATGCTATCTTGCGGGGCTTCTATCTCATTCAATTTTTAACCAAATCAAGAGTTTTTATAGTCTAAAATTATCTACAAAACTTAAACTAATTGTTGGAAAAGGAATCAGGTCAATACAACTTAAATTGAGAGATATATAAACGTTTTAAGCAAAACTCAGATTACAAAACAAGTGCTGAAACGTAAAAAATATCCTGATTTGCTATGTTATCCTGCGGGGCTTGTATCTCATTCAATTTTAACCAAATTAAAAGTTCTTATACTCTTAAATTATGTTCAAAACCTAAACTACATGTTGGAAAAAGAATCAGTTCAATAGATCTTAAATAAAGTGAGATGTAAACGTTTTAAGCAAAACTCAAATTATATAATAAGTGCTGAAACAGAACAAAAAATCTTGATTTGCTGTGCTATCTTGCGAGGTTTCTATCTCATTTAATTTTTAACCAAATCAAGAGTTTTTATAGTCTATAATTATATACAAAACCTAAACTACATGTTGGGAAAAGAATCGGGTCAATACAACTGAAATTGAGTGAGATATAAACGTTTTAAACAAAACTCAGATTACAAAACAAGTGCTGAAACGTAAAAAAAATCCTGATTTTCTATGCTATCTTGCGGGGCTTGTATCTCATTCAATTTTTAACCAAATCAAGAGATTTTATAGTCTAACATTATCTAAAAAACCTAAAATACTTGTTGGAAAAAGAATCAAGTCAATACAACTTAAATTGAGTGATATATTAACGTTTTAAGCAAAACTCAGATCATAAAACGGTGCTGAAACGTAAAAAAAATCCTGATTTGGTATGCTATCTTGTGGGGCTTGTATCTTATACAATTTTTAACCAAATCAAGAGTTTTTATAGTCTAAAATTATCTACAAATCTTAAACTACAGGTTGGAAAAAGAATCAGGTCAATACAACTTAAATTGAGTGAGATATAAACGTTTTAAACAAAACTCAGATTATATAATAACTGTGAAATAGAAAAAAAAATCCACATTTGCTATGCTATCTTGCGGGGCTTCTATCTCATTCAATTTTTAACCAAATCAAGAGTTTTTATAGTCTAAAATTATCTACAAAACTTAAACTACTTGTTGGAAAAGGAATCAGGACAATAGAACTTAAATTCAGAGATATATAAACATTTTAAGCAAAACTCAGATTATAAAACAAGTGCTGAAACGTAAAAAATATCCTGATTTGCTATGTTATCTTGCGGGGCTTGTATCTCATTCAATTTTAACCAAATTAAGAGTTCTTATACTCGTAAATTATATACAAAACCTAAACTACATGTTGGAAAAGAATTAGTTCAATAGATCTTAAATAAAGTGAGATGTAAACGTTTTAAGCAAAACTCAGATTAAATAAAGTGAGATGTTTAGGGTTTAGGGTTTAGGGTTTAGGGTTTAGGGTTTAGGGTTTAGGGTTTAGGGTTTAGGGTTTAGGGTTTAGGGTTTAGGGTTTAGGGTTTAAGGGTTTAGGGTTTAGGGTTTAGGGTTTAGGGTTTAGGGTCTAGGGTCTAGGGTCTAGGGTCTAGGGTTTAGGGTTTAGGGTCTAGGGTCTAGGGTCTAGGGTCTAGGGTTAGGGTCTAGGGTCTAGGGTCTAGGGTCTAGGGTCTAGGGTCTAGGGTCTAGGGTCTAGGGTCTAGGGTTTAGGGTCTAGGGTCTAGGGTCTAGGGTCTAGGGTTAGGGTCTAGGGTCTAGGGTCTAGGGTCTAGGGTCTAGGGTCTAGGGTCTAGGGTCTAGGGTCTAGGGTCTAGGGTCTAGGGTCTAGGGTCTAGGGTCTAGGGTCTAGGGTCTAGGGTCTAGGGTCTAGGGTCTAGGGTCTAGGGTCTAGGGTCTAGGGTCTAGGGTCTAGGGTCTAGGGTCTAGGGTCTAGGGTCTAGGGTCTAGGGTCTAGGGTCTAGGGTCTAGGGTCTAGGGTCTAGGGTCTAGGGTCTAGGGTCTAGGGTTTAGGGTTTAGGGTTTAGGGTTTAGGGTTTAGGGTTTAGGGTTTAGGGTTTAGGGTTTAGGGTTTAGGGTTTAGGGTTTAGGGTTTAGGGTTTAGGGTTTAGGGTTTAGGGTTTAGGGTTTAGGGTTTAGGGTTTAGGGTTTAGGGTTTAGGGTTTAGGGTTTAGGGTTTAGGGTTTAGGGTTTAGGGTTTAGGGTTTAGGGTTTAGGGTTTAGGGTTTAGGGTTTAGGGTTTAGGGTTTAGGGTTTAGGGTTTAGGGTTTAGGGTTTAGGGTTTAGGGTTTAGGGTTTAGGGTTTAGGGTTTAGGGTTTAGGGTTTAGGGTTTAGGGTTTAGGGTTTAGGGTTTAGGGTTTAGGGTTTAGGGTTTAGGGTTTAGGGTTTAGGGTTTAGGGTTTAGGGTTTAGGGTTTAGGGTTTAGGGTTTAGGGTTTAGGGTTTAGGGTTTAGGGTTTAGGGTTTAGGGTTTAGGGTTTAGGGTTTAGGGTTTAGGGTTTAGGGTTTAGGGTTTAGGGTTTAGGGTTTAGGGTTTAGGGTTTAGGGTTAGGGCTTAGGGCTTAGGGCTTAGGGTTTAGGGTTTAGGGTTTAGGGTTTAGGGTTAGGGCTTAGGGCTTAGGGCTTAGGGCTTAGGGCTTAGGGCTTAGGGCTTAGGGCTTAGGGCTTAGGGCTTAGGGTTTAGGGTTTAGGGTTTAGGGTTTAGGGTTTAGGGTTTAGGGTTTAGGGTTTAGGGTTTAGGGTTTAGGGTTTAGGGTTTAGGGTTTAGGGTTTAGGGTTTAGGGTTTAGGGTTTAGGGTTTAGGGTTTAGGGTTTAGGGTTTAGGGTTTAGGGTTTAGGGTTTAGGGTTTAGGGTTTAGGGTTTAGGGTTTAGGGTTTAGGGTTTAGGGTTTAGGGTTTAGGGTTTAGGGTTTAGGGTTTAGGGTTTAGGGTTTAGGGTTTAGGGTTTAGGGTTTAGGGTTTAGGGTTTAGGGTTTAGGGTTTAGGGTTTAGGGTTTAGGGTTTAGGGTTTAGGGTTTAGGGTTTAGGGTTTAGGGTTTAGGGTTTAGGGTTTAGGGTTTAGGGTTTAGGGTTTAGGGTTTAGGGTTTAGGGTTTAGGGTTTAGGGTTTAGGGTTTAGGGTTTAGGGTTTAGGGTTTAGGGTTTAGGGTTTAGGGTTTAGGGTTTAGGGTTTAGGGTTTAGGGTTTAGGGTTTAGGGTTTAGGGTTTAGGGTTTAGGGTTTAGGGTTTAGGGTTTAGGGTTTAGGGTTTAGGGTTTAGGGTTTAGGGTTTAGGGTTTAGGGTTTAGGGTTTAGGGTTTAGGGTTTAGGGTTTAGGGTTTAGGGTTTAGGGTTTAGGGTTTAGGGTTTAGGGTTTAGGGTTTAGGGTTTAGGGTTTAGGGTTTAGGGTTTAGGGTTTAGGGTTTAGGGTTTAGGGTTTAGGGTTTAGGGTTTAGGGTTTAGGGTTTAGGGTTTAGGGTTTAGGGTTTAGGGTTTAGGGTTTAGGGTTTAGGGTTTAGGGTTTAGGGTTTAGGGTTTAGGGTTTAGGGTTTAGGGTTT